>JAPMIB010000087.1:0-600000 GCA_034770305.1 Trichogramma dendrolimi | reverse complement strand
CTCCTCGAGGCCTTGTATATATAAGTTATTATTATTATTATATATACCTATATAGTACAAGCGCGAAATCGGATGCCAAAACACGATGGCGAGTCTCTATATATACTATACTATACACACTCGAGTCTCTCTTGAGAGAGGAGCGAATGAATGGCGCTGGAATGGTAATGCGCTGGTGGTGGTAGCTGCAACCCTCCCTACTTTATTTCGCGATCGTCCCGCGTCTCTCGCTGCACTGCATATATATGTATATTGTGTGCAGGAGAGAGTCCATATTATTCTCTCATACTCGACGCTGATTTCCCCCTAAATGCCTCGGCAGTGCATGTATGCAGCGTCTCTCTCTCTCTCTCTCTCTCTTTATCTGCACTGCACTGGGACTACGCAGTTTCATTCTTCGAGAACTGCATCCTACGTATATATATGCGATACGAGGCATTTACTATATATACTGTATAGTACCTCGTGCAGCTCGAAATACACATATATGTATGTATATACGATCATCGGACCTTTTGTTGCGATGCTCCGAAAAATCACTCCTCGTTCCTTGTTTATTTTTCAACGCAACGATCCGTAGCGAGGTCCAATAAAAGGGCGCGAAAACTATTTTGGATTTTTACCTCGAATGGAACGTCGTTCAAATGTTTAAACTTTTGCAAACGTTCGTGTACGGATGGCTGCAGCCGTTTCGGCGACCGTATTATATATAGATCTGCACGCGCCGCAACGGAAGATCGCGTGGCTGCCTTATTTCAGGCGTTCGTGCTCGCGATCGTCGGTATCGTTTTTGTAATCGTGTGGAAACTTTGGATTTTTTAAATTTTTGAACAAATCATTGACGTTCGATGCTGGCTCTCGTTACTTACATTTGATTTTCCGCACGCTTTATCAAAAAGTTATCTTTTCAGCCGGCCCTTAGCGCCCAAAATGGCAAGTTTACTATAGAAAACCATTGATAAAGTCATAGGAAATCTTGAAATAGTAACTTTCTATTCTATTATTTTATCGTTACCGAAGAAATATTTGTTTTAGAATATATAAAATTTTTTTAAGAAATAAATATATGCTGGGTACAGGGAAAAAGCTTCGAAGACATAAAAAAAACCCTCTTTATTGATGGTTAAGTTATAAAATGAACAAGAAGATTAAAAACCATAAATAATTATACGTACTTGGGGAAGTTTCATTCTTGGAAATTCTATTGTATGTCCCCGTATGAAAGAAAAAGAAATTTCTAGTTGCATCAAAAGTACACAAAGATGCATCCAGAGTCAAAGTCCGATAAAATATCGCGACAAAAAACACCATTATGCTCTCATACGAATGAAGAAAAAATATTTTTTATGTTGTATATCAAAATTTATATTGTTCATTCATTATGAATACTTTATTTGTATTTTTTTTAATTGTATTTATTTGCAATCTGTCTTGATATAGACAATTATCAAATACATCTAGCAACAGTACCGAGATCATAGATCTTAGAACTAGATAAGGGAAAAGTCAAATAGTGATACATTGCTTCACAGATATTTGCATTTCTTTAGCCTTGAGTTATTGAAATTCACGTTTCCTATCTCTATTGCTAGGGAATTTGGATGATTATTTAATTTATTTTTTGTATTACTCTGCAAGATCCTTGATTTTCTTGGAGACTATTGGAATTTGCAAGTTCTTTTTTATAATTATAACTAAATATTTTAGTATAGAACAAAATTTTATAAAAAATCAATCTAAATTTAAATTAGAACGTATTAACAAATAAATCTTATTTTACATTTTTACACTATTTGTACATAAACAATTTAACTAATTTTAAAGCTGCAAGACGGGTCCATCACAGTATCAGTTAAATTGTGTACATCAAGTTCGGACAAATATATAGGAAATGATATTGCATAAATTGATTTTGAATCGGAAAGGAGATGGCAATACTAACTAGCACCAAAAACGTCAGGCCCGATACTGTTTTGAGCTATCGATCGAGTTGGTCGCTTACTTTTTCAAAAACCATTACGGCGCTGTCTAGAGAATCGGCTCGAAGCCGCTTGGCAGTCAGTAGACGCGACGCCGCCGCAGCGTGTAAATCTACGAGTTGTTTTTGTGAAATATACATTCGGTCGCGTGATTCACTTTCTATACTAATGTAACATATTTCGTAGTGTGTGTGTGTGTATGTGTGCAGTATAGGTAAACGTCACTACAACGCCGCGACGTAAACACCCGGGCGATTATCGCGTCGACCGCGCGGCAAGTGAAAAGGTGAACAATAATTTCAAATAATAAGAGATTGGATCTGTGCGAGCGTGCGAAACAATATGGTCAAAAGCCTCGATTTGAATACCATACCATGGTACTGTGCTGTATTGTCGGAGTGTCATAAATTCGCAGCCGAACGGCAACTGAAGGGCCGAGCAGCTGAGAAGCAGGAATTCGGCCAACGGGGACAGATTGCCACCGATCATGAACGTCGATGCTGGATGGCTGTTTCATTGTCCCGGTCCACTTCGACTAGTCGCGCCTCCGACACCCGGACCCCGTAGCAAGAGCAAAAATCATTGCTACGACGACGAGCTCGCGGACAAGTGGCATTGGATACCGCCGGTGCACAGAGCTCTGCGCATCAAAGAAAAACGCGTCGTTGAATCGCTGCCGAGGCAAGGCGACAATCCCAATTTAGGCGACAAGTACGCGCAGGTGCCTCTGCACATTCTTTGCCAGTGCTTGGACGACGACGACGACGACGACGACGAGTTTGCGAAACAATTTTTTGAGATCGTCGACGAAACGGGTGGTCAGTCGGTGCGGGTCGACGCCGTGCAATTGAACGGCTGGACGTCGCTGCACTTCGTCGTGTTCTGCAAACACATGAAGCTGGCCAAAGTACTGCTGAGGAGAGGCGCCAACCCGAATTTGGCCAACGACACGGGATTCAGCCCTCTGAACATGATTTGCCGGAACATGGACGCCGCTGCACTACGCGATGCTTCGCAAGGACTTGAACAAAGCCGAGCTGCTTCCGAGGAGAGGCGCCGATGTAAATTCGATCAACGGGTTTGGAGAGACGCCTCTGCACGTACTCTGCAAGTACTTGAACGACGACGATGAGGCAGACGTTGTCGAACGATTTTTCGAGATCGTCGACGAGACGAGACAGAAGGTGCAGTTGGACGTCGTGGACAGCTGGTGTAGATTTACGCCACTGGCCTGGACTCTGTTTTGCCAACACGAAAGGGTGGCCAAAGTACTGCTGAGCAGAGGCGCCAGTGCGAATTTGGCCGCTGAGTTCGGATGGGCTCCTTCGGTCCCCAGGGAGAATTTTCAACCTTCAGCTAAACCAGAGGGAAAATTTGATATTTATTTAATGTTTTTATCAATTTCATGTGCTATTTTGTGTTATTTGCCAAATATTTTGTAATACATTTTTCATCTATAAGTACAAGATCATTAAAAGTAAAGTATCTCAAATTAATTTAAAATATTGATTAAATCATAAATATTACATAAAATTAAACTGTCAGTCAATTTGAAAGTTCAAAGTGCCATGTTTGGTGGTCGACTTTTGATGTATTTACTCATTGAATTTGCAATTTTGTTTACTCTTGCATTCATTCAAATCTATGTGTTCATTGTAGAATCGGATAAACAGGTAAAAAAGCTACCAAATAATATTACTTGTCAATACTATCTGTAATATAAATTAAGATGAATGTACAATAAATTTTTTTAAATGGAACATAAAAAAAAATCTTCTTTTTTATTTTTTATTCAGAATGTAAGTAATTTGACTCGAATAATATTATTCGAATTGCACAAAAATCACAATGGCACTTATCTGCGATCTCGATCCAGAGCATAGTTACCGCAATACAAAATCATTCGCAGTTAATAATTTCATTTTTATTAAGATAAAGAACAAATCGCAATAAACTAATACATTTTTATGTATTTTGATATATGAGTAATCTCACTCGTTCAAACGCAGAAATTTTGAGTAAATACTCACCTATATTTCCTTGAAAATGATTTAAGAACTTGCTCGAGAAGTCTTAACGACACTATTTGAGTTAGGAAAAGCTTCAAATTGTTCAGAACTTTATCGTAAGTGGAGAAATAGTTATAACGATCGTCGATCGCAAAAGCATGCGAAACTCCACATGTCAATCGAATAGCAACGCCACCGGCGGTACAATGTACGACTAACAGAGGCGCACAGGTTGTCACCTGCGTTATGTTTTGTCTCGGAGGCCAAGTTTCTATCTTACTTTTCGCTATATCCAGCAGAAACCAGATTTTTAATTTTATTTATTTAAATTTTGTACGATCAGTGCCTCAGAGTTTAACGTGAAATACCAATAATTATTCATTAATTCAAGCTAGGTTATAGTCGTCCATTAGTGCAGGGTTAATTTTCTACTTATCTTTCTTGACTATAAAAACATGAGTGATATTGACATTGGGTTCGCCCAAGAGAGCGAATCTTGGCAATTGGAGAGCAGGTTTTTTCCCTCTAAAGTGGGTGGCAAGCCATCATGGCTGGACCTAAAAAACATACCAGATTCCAAAAAACTTGCATGCGATCACTGTCAACAACCTACTATTTTCTTGTGTCAAATATATGCACCTATTGAAGAAGATGAGAATGCTTATCACAGAACTATTTATGTATTCATTTGCAAAAATCCAATCTGTTGCAAAGAAAATTCAAATGGCAACTTGAAGGTTCTACGATCGCAGTTGGAGCAAGAGAATGAGTTTTATCCTCCAGAAGACCCCGTGGTGGAGAGCGATTGGCAACCAGATTTGTGTTAGTGAAAATCTCCTCTTTCTTAATGATTACAATTTATTAATGACTTGAAGTTAACCACAAAACAGGTTTTCGACATGAATTTCTAATGTATCAGTTTTTTTACAGGTGTAGAAAAATGGTCAAAAATTTGTTCCTTATGTGGGATTTCTGCCACTCAACAATGTTCACCACACTGTAAAAAAATTTACTGCAGTCGGACTCATAAACTGTGGGATTGGAAAAATGGACATAAAGTTGCTTGCATTGCTCAAAAAGAACAGACCGTGGAACAAAGCCTTGATCAAAGCCTTGATGATCAATTTTTATTTCCTCAATTTGAAATTGTTTTTGAAAAAGAACAATATTCTGAACAAGACTGTTCTAAAAAGAGTGACGAAACAGATACTGAAGCTGAAGAATTAAAAAAGTTTGAAGAACTTGTTAAGAGTGGAAAAGTTTCATTGCAATCTGAAAAAGGTGTAGATGAAGATCTACTTAAATTGGCTTATAGCGAAGATGACGAAGTACTTATGAAATTTAAAGAAAGGACCCAGAATGAACCTAAACAAGTTGTCAGGTAAAATTAATTATCTTTTTCCAAATAATTTTAAATTAATCAATCAATATAATTATTTATATTTTTTATATTTTTGTTTAAAAGGTATAACAGAGGCGGTCAACCATTGTTTGTTTCATCAAGCAATCAACCTTCTGAAATTCCAAATTGTGAAATTTGTAATAGTGAAAGACAATTTGAATTCCAAATAATGCCATACTTGTTAACAACTCTAAAAATAGATAGTGCTTTCAACTGTATACATTGGGGTACAATAGTAATTTATACATGTAAAAATTCATGTAAACCAAATGCAGATTATGTGTCTGAATATGCATGGAAACAAAGCTAAGTTGATGAGATTATACGATACATACTATTCTTTAAGGTTCATATTAAAATTTTTACAATTCTTACTAATTGTTATCAATTGTTAATATCTCTGGGCAGTGCTTTTGAAGCATATCTAGTCAATCTTTCTTACATGCTTTGTTATATTTTTAGAAAGATTAATAAAATCTTTTGTACACATTCAAAAATTAGATCTAAATAGTCCTCTGTTTGTATTCGCAACTAATTTCGTACATCAAAAACATTTGTAATAATATCGTCAAACCACTCTGGTCAATGAAAATCAAACTTAGCATAAAATGATAAAATCGTTGTAACAAATCTTTGATAGTGAAAATAGATTTTACATAAATTGGTGCATAAAGGTAATCTGAAAATACATTGTTTATAAGTGATGAAGTTTTTAATACTCAATGTGTATACAAAAAAAATAATGTCAATACACTTGATCAGAATCAAGAGAATTTTACCTATTGTTGAGCTGGTGTAGATTTACATTAAATTTGAAACATGAAACAGATTCCTGCAAATGACAGAGGCTTTTTCAGTGTGCACCCATATATACTTTTTTATTTTATTTTTTTTATTTTATTGAACGAAGAAAATATAATATTGCAATAAGTATATGCGGTAGCGAGCGGCCGCGCTATATATCACACGCGAAGCTGCTTCGGCTAATTACTTCATACACACATGGACGCACTTGCGCGCGTAATTAGATAATGAAAAAAAGGCAGGTAGTTGTTTCATACATATATACAGGATCTAGCTTTCGCGACCTATAGCAAGATTCCTTGCCGAGACAAGCCTGCACTCGATGCGTGCATACGATAATAAAGTTGTATGGTAGTATATGTACACGGCGAGGGCGTAGGCCGCGACGCGCGAGATATTATCGTGTGCGAATTCTGTACACATAACGTGTAACACTCTTCAATTTGTGATACGAGGTATTAGAAGCTGTCGATAGGCAATTATAGGTTTTTCGAATAAAAACGAAGTTTGAACTTTTACAAGTACTTCGGATGATTTTATGGTTCTCAAAGATCTAAATAAATGAAAATCTTAGATTCAATTGTTTTTTTATGTAATCTCAACTTATGATATTGAAAAGCTGTGAGTGTAAGGAATAATAATAGTGCTGCGAGTTAAGTAATTATTTTCTTTATCAGTAAAAATAAAAAATAATTTATTTCAAGAACAATTTAAATAAAAATTATTGTAAAATTTATAAAAAAATAGATCAATAAATTTATTGTAAAAATTATAACAATTTTTACGAAAATTTCTTTGTTATGTCAAAATGTTACAATTTTTATTTCAAAAGTTTAATATTGGTATTTCTGTATACATATCGAAAGTACTCATGGCGAACGTGTGACTTTTGCAGTTACGTAAATTTGGGTAGCCGTGTAATTTTGAAGAAAACATTTTAAGTAATAAATGTAATTGTGAATTCTTTTATTTATAAACAACGAATAATATTTCATCAATGAAAAAAGTGTATACTGCCGTAACCGCAGCGCCTACACAGGCGCGGAGAAATGAAATTTTCAATTCTGCCGCTCGAGCTCGAGTTCCCAGCGCCGACCGCTGCCGGTGGAGGCGCATGTCGACAAAATTCGTGTCGCGTTGCAGCCTCGAGCCAAGCCAACGAGCCTCTTCTTGTGTTAACTGTTCGTAAAAAAACACGTGAGAAAAACCTATGAACGGTAAGTAACGCAATTATTTGTACTATTTAACTTTATTTTCACTGAAAATTGTTGCTAATGCACGATTAAAGTATCGGCGTGAATCAGATATATTTTTATTATTATTTTTTATACTGCATCGCGATTAAAACTCTAATGTTGCCCGTGCGATCCGAGCAATACGCTCGTGTAACCTTTATCTCCATTAGCGAGATGCCGAAGCTAGGCTAGAATTGCGTTATTTTCGAACACATTTCTCGCTATAAGTATGCCGAATTTTTAAACAATAATGATGGGTGGGTGTTTTCGTGTCGTTGTTTTTTACATATCCACGTAGCTTATTAAAAAATATTACTTGGACAGCTGAAAACACGTGTTTGAAAATTATCATGCTCTAGTTAATATTTTTTGTAAAAAGTAACTAATTTTTAGAAAAATATGACGTAATAATCTTTCAAAATTGCGACAAAAAATAATCACGGCGGACCGGCTTCAAGAATCTCTTTAATTTATTTACGAATTGTACGTAATTATTAATCGTAATTTTTTGTTTGTTCTCGCAGATGGCTGACGCCGCTCCAGCAGCACGTGGTGGATTCAGAGGAGGTTTCGGTGGCGACCGAGGTGGTCGCGGTGGACGTGGCCGCGGTCGTGGTCGCGGTCGTGGTCGCGGACGCGGCAAGGACGAGGCCAAGGAATGGGTCCCCGTGACCAAGCTCGGCCGTCTCGTGCGCGACGGAAAGATCACCTCCCTCGAACAGATCTATCTGTTCTCTCTGCCCATCAAAGAGTTCGAAATCATCGATTTCTTCCTCGGACCCCAGCTCAAGGATGAGGTCCTTAAGATCATGCCAGTTCAAAAGCAGACCCGCGCTGGTCAGCGTACCCGCTTCAAGGTAAAAAAAATTATTCCACATATGTATTCCTGTATTTTTATTACAAATTGTTCTAATTCAATGATCTTTTTCGCAGGCATTCGTTGCCATCGGTGACAGCAACGGACACATTGGCCTGGGTGTCAAGTGCTCCAAGGAAGTCGCCACCGCTATCCGCGGCGCCATCGTTTTGGCCAAGCTCGCCGTCGTCCCCGTCCGTCGTGGCTACTGGGGTAACAAAATTGGCAAGCCCCACACAGTGCCCTGCAAGGTCACCGGCAAGTGCGGCTCGGTCCATGTGCGACTCATCCCGGCCCCCAGAGGTACCGGCATCGTGTCCGCCCCCGTGCCCAAGAAGCTCCTGCAGATGGCCGGTATCGAGGACTGCTACACGTCCGCCCGCGGCTCCACCTGCACCCTGGGTAACTTCGCCAAGGCCACCTATGCCGCCATCGCCAAAACGTACTCCTACCTCACCCCTGATCTGTGGAAGGAGATGCCACTGTCGGCCACCCCCTACCAAGAATACGCCGACCATTTGGCCAAGAATCATCGCGTTGCCGCCGTCAGGCCCGCAGCCGATAGTGTTTAAATATTTTTTCTTAATAAAATAAACTTTTATTAAATTTTATATGAATATCTTTCTTCGTTTCCATACACCCATTAGCCAATTTTTTTTACTTTGAGCTATGCGATAGAAGCAGCTGTCATGTGGTTGCGATTTTCTAGTTATTTATTCTTTATATTTATACTGAATAATATTTGTTAGAGAAATATAATTATCAATTTTAGAAACCAAATATACTTAATTATAATTCTCATGTCAAATGCTCTGATACTATTAGTGACTTTATTTTTTAAATTGAAGTTAATGTTATTTTAAAATTTAGTGTTAATTGAATTAAATTATTTCATTTGCAATCTTGCAGAATTACTTCTCACTTTCAAAAGTTTTTTGCTGATACAGAAATGAAAAAATTCAGAAGCTATAGTTAAAATGAAAGTAATTGGATCACTAGTAAAAATTTTATCACAGAACTTTTCATATTGAATTTCAATATGATAAAAGTTATGTCATTTCTTAAATATTTAGTTGGCTCAATACAAGGATTAAGAATTTGCTCATAGTTTTATAACAATAATTTATAAAAACAGCGATAGCAAATATTTACATACAATGTACAAATTATGAACACTTGACTATTTAATGAGGTACAACAAATGATTCACTATTTTCTTCTGATTCAATATCGTCTTCTTCATCGTCATTACCATCTACTGTAGTAGTGTGTTTTAAGAATTCACCGCCTTCACCTTTACCATCATGTATCAAATCAACCATTGGGATTGGGTGCATTTTTCTGACTGCGAATTCAATTTTAGCACTCATAACTACTTCCAATCCCCCACTGATGAAATTAAGTACTCTACATTCCATTGGGCTTCCAATTCTGCCCAATCGACCACACCTATTTGTGAAAAATTAATGTTATTATATTCGGATTTATAAATATAATAGGATAAACTAGTATTAACACGTTACCTATGAATGTATTCTGCAGTTATAAGAGGAAAGTCAAAATTAATGATTTCTTTGGCATGAATTGTATCAAGACCTCTTGATCCTGCATCTGTGGTGGTTAAAATATTGACCTGACCATTTTGAAATTTCAAAAATCTTCCTTTTCTCACTTCTAATGGCATTTTTCCATGTAAATTAACGGAATCTACATTGAATTGTTTGAGAAATATTTTTGTGAAGTCACAAGTTGCAGTATTATTACAAAATATAATAATTGGGGTTTTATTTTTGATTTTAGATTTCAAATGTTTCAAGAGCATCATTGGCTTATCTGATTTTCCAACCCTTAAAAATTTTTGAGGAACATTTATCTGATGTTGGTTTCCAGTGACTACTCTAGTAAGAGTGTCCGTCTAGAAAAGTATTAAATTAAATACTTCAGTTGTTGTTGAACACAATTATTAAACTATGAAATTATTCATTACAATAACTTACATTTACAATATTTTGAAGTAAATTAGGCAAATCTTGAGGAACTGTGGCTGAATTCAGAGTTAGTTGAGCAGCTCTTGGGAATTTTTCTTCAAATAAGTTTTCATCGCCAGATTGAAACTAAACAAACATTTCCACTTATGAACACATGAATATGAACACATGAATAGATTTTGATGAGTACAAGTAAAATTCTTACGTTTATTTTTTTCAATATCCTACATGTTTCATCGATGAAAGTAGAATCTAACAAAGTATCAGCTTCATCAACAACAACGTGTCTAACATTGTCCAATTTATAAATCCTGGTAGTTGCTAATCTATCTAATACTCCAGAAGTGGCAATAAGTAAATCAACTTCTCCTACATGGGGATTAGATATCCTCTGTTTTAAATGACCCCCTACTAGTGTGCCAATCTTTATATCGAGACCTTTGCATAATTGTTTTGCTACTTTCTAGAGAAAAGAAATAATTTTGTGCTTAATGTAACATTGGGTGTCTGATTTAATTTTATTGCAATTACTTACAGCAATTTGTTGAGTCAATTCTCTGCTCGGCGTAAGAATAAGTCCCAAAGGCTTATTAAAATTATTTTCATTATAAGGTTTCCAATGCAATAATTGTTGTACCAATGGAATCAAGTAGGCATACGTTTTGCCAGATCCTGTTTCAGCTGTCATTACCACGCTCTCTCCTCTAAGGATTTTTGGAATTCCTTTCTTTTGAATCAATGTCGGATGTACCTTATTTTGTTCTTCAAGATTTTTCAGAACCGTTTGGTTCAATTCAAGATCACTAAAATTAAACTTTGTTTGTACAGTTTCTTCATTCTAAGTAAAAAGAAAAAATGTCATAAACTTTTGTGCAACTTGTCTAAAAATTATATTGTATTACTAAATATTCATTTGCATAAATTACTTGATTTGTCATTGGATAAATGGTGAAATGATCACCCCTAGAATCTCGATGATGCCATCCTCTGGTTACCAAAGGTATGGTCTCAAATTTGGGATACACGTCTCCTTCGTAAAAATTGAACTCTGGCCTTCTTGATTTTATTATCAATTTTCTTTTGGCTTTGGGCTTGTCGAGTGCTTCATTGTCATCTTGATCAGCTGGATCGATCTTTCTTTCGTGATCATAAATTTGCACGGATCTCTGTACAAGCATAAAAAGAACCATAATAAAGTGTCAAAGTTGCCATTTATCAAAACATTGCAAAAGTATGTGGTATTTACAGAGTGTATTGCCGATCTGCGAATGTTGACAATCGATTCGTCGGCCACTGTGAAACAAAGTTTGCACAGACGAGGAAACATCTTCGGCGTTCAAAACAATAACAACAACAATAAACAACTTTTGTTCGTACTCTTTTGAAACGACAATAGGTTAACACCGGTGATTTCTCCTTGTAGCTAAAAAAACTTCAGAGTAGGTCGGCGCATGGTGCAGATATAGCAGACACTAGCACATGTGTGTTCAGTTATCAAAATGCATGAGCGGCTCTATCGCAGCCGGTCACGTTACGTCACGCGACGAGCGTTACATACGCACGCACCTATACGAGTCGCGTATGCTCATTACACGTGCCTGCGTGCATATCTCCGGCGGCGCGTCTCGCGGATTTTCCCCTTGTTTCATTTTTGATCCATGGATTGTTGTGAGACTCGACGGTGAACTCCGAAGCTCCGAATTACGCGCGTTTGCTCGGAATGGAATGAATGGGGCGAACGTTCCATCGGCGAATGGAAATATCAATAATTGTTGAGAAATTCGATTGCAGTAAATCGAAAAAATTGACAATTTACAAAAAAAGAGCTTCACGGTAGCAAATGAAACTTTAAATACAACTTGTTGTAAATTGTAAATGAAAAAGTTGAACAAAGTGGTATGTTTGATCAAATTACGACAGATCTTATGGATTTGTTATTTAGGATCGTAGATATATATGTAAAATGAGTGCAGTCAATTTTTTACTTTAGAACGTTTTAACTCTTTTTCAAAATTTATTATCAACCAATTTACAACCAACAAAGTTGTCGTAATTCGGAGGAAAATACATTTTAATATGGTGTACGACGTTTTATAACGGATCATAGTATACCAAGATTATTTTAGGATTAAAAAAGTGAAAAAATGACTTTAATAATTAACTTTAAACGAATCAATTTATTTATACACTTATAAATATTCTAATGTAATAATAAAAAAAAATCGTCACGAAAAGCTTAAACTCCCCTTGCGGGTTAAAAACGAGAATTTCCCATGTTTACAAAACAAAACCAGTCGTTGCGGCTCGTTATTTTCAGTTGACGTACGCGTACATGGCCGAACGATCGAAATAGATATCCCATTCGAATTCTCAAACAGCATTGACTCGAAACGGATGCCCTTTCGAGTCACCCCGAGTTTTCGTTGAAATTCTTACGTGAAAAATGTAAACGTATAAATTTATAACTATAATATAAAACACACGATATTTATCCTCGTTAAAACTATCAACTTAGTAATTTTATACAATATATAAAAATTAAACCTTCTAACATATACATATCAAATATATATATACACGCAAAGTCAAACGTTCAAACTCGATCCGAGACTCGATGCAGTTGTTATATATATTTTACAAGACAATATAATATTCCATCATCCATATCTCTCGGATCAATGACAGCCGCAGCTCTTCACCACCATGTTCTTGTACTTCTTGAGTATGACGTTGCTCTCGTCGAGAAAGTAGAGCACGGAGATGGGCGAGAGCTTGGTCGGGGCGCAGCAGGGCTTGGGCACCTTGCCCGGATTCACCAGGTGCACGAGGGTCTGCACGATGGCGTGATTCGTCGCGTTCATGTGGGCGTTGAGCGGAAAGTTGCACTCGCCGCTGCAGTAGTAGGCGTCGTAGCCGTCCGGCGCGATGATCCAGTCCTGCCACTGGAGATCGCGAAAGCTCACGTAGAGCGTCTGGATCTTGCAGGTGCGCGAGTTGTGCTGCTGCTGCTGCTGCTGTTGCTGTTGTTGGAGCAGTGGGTCGAGATAGGGGTTGACGCTGCGATACTCGCTGACGTCGTGGCCGCCGAGCTTTCTTCGACCGCGGCGGGTCTCGCGCTTGCTCCGAGTCTTACCCTCCGCCGCCGCCGTCTTTTTGCTCTTCTTGGACTTGGAGTGGGGCGAGCTCTTGAGGAAGGCCACGAGGAAGGGCTGCCGATCGTCGGTGCCCTTGACGCCAACCAGGCCGATCTCGTCGGGTCGCATCTCCCTCTGGCTGCTGCTGCTGCTGCTGCTGTTTTCACCGCTGCTCAGCACCGACAGATAGACGCCCCGATTGCTCTCGGGCTCGCGCACCCAGCTCGCGAGGGCGGCGCTGCAATTGAGGGCGATCCAGCCGTCGTGGCCAGCCGAGGCGTTCACCGAGTCGAGGTAGCGCAGCTCCTTGTCGGCGTTGGGCCCTTGGCCCGAGGAGCCCAGCACCTGGTACAGGCTCAAACTGAAGCCACCGCTGCCGTTAGCATGATGATGATGGTGGTGGTGCTTGTTGCGCGCCAGTCCGGACCGGCGATAGATGCGCAGCTCGGCGCCGAGCAGACGCTCGCCCTCGGTCGGCAGCTCCGAGACGTCGAACCAGAGTCGCTTGTCGCGCTCGTGCCTCAAGCCGGGCACGTGGTGGGTGCGCGCGGCGAAGGTCGCGATGGCGTCGCTCTGGTCGATGGCTCGCAGCTCCTGACCGCTCAGGTCGAACTCGCTGCTGGCGAGTCGCGAGCCCCGGGCCAGCGAGTCGCGATACACGTCGAGGAGGAAGCGGGGCGCCGACCGGCGCACCTGTGGCGGCCGCTGGTGGTTTCCATTGGAGCCACTGCCACCACCACCGCTCTGAGCGTTGTTGTGCAGCCGACGGGGCGGCCTCTCCGGCAGCCCGAGCAGACTCAGGATCTCGTGCTCGACCTCGCGCTTCTCGCTCTCCGAGACCGAGCGCTGGATCACCGTCTGGTCGTGGCCGTTGTCCACGTAGAGGCCGCTCGCCCGATGAGTCTCGACGAGATAATAATTCTTAGCCAGCAGCAGCAACAAAGTCAGCCTGAGCGCACACATTTTCGCACTCCTTTGTGTGTTTTATTAATTATTTATGTATGCCCGCACTAGAGGGATCCACTACTACCCGTCGGACCGTTTGTCCGGCTCGGCGATGCTGGCCGCATCGGAGACCACTACTTTTTTTTTTTGTTTACCAGCCACACGGCAGCAGCAGCAACAACAGCACAACAGCCAACGATCGAGATGTGTCGAAATCTCTCGTTTTATTCTCTCACACACATATATCGGAGCACGAACGAGCCGTCTGACTTTATTCTCTCTCTCTCTCTCGCGAATATGCTTCTTTATGAATCTTTATTACATAAAAAATAAAACGTTTTGTTTTAGCTGCTAAGGAGGAAGTCCAATCGGACGATCGCGTCGCGTCGCATCGCGTCGTCGTCCTCGCTGATGTTGGCACTAAGCACTAACTAAAACATTCATGCGTACAAGAGAGAGAGACTCGAGAGAGAAGCGAGAGACCATACTCGATCTCGCGGAGTAGCATATGTATAGTCGGCTCGTTGTCGGGAGGCTGGCTCTCGGCAAATCAGCTTTTCTCTTTCTCGCTGCCGAGATGGCGAATGGAATGTCATAGGCGCCGTCTCTCTCCCACTTTGGCGCCCCTTCTCTCTCTCTCTCTCGGTTTTGCTCTCGACTTCTTTATAAATATATATATATGTTATATCCGAGCCTCTTGGCCACTCTCCGCGAGAGCTGCAAAAGCTTTATATATATATACTATACGAGACTCGCGAGCAAGATCTTAAGGACGTTTGGACGCGAGAGCTCCAAGATATAGAGAGAGAGAGGGAAAGAACGAGAAAAGCAGCAGCTGCTGCAGCGACGCAACTCGCGAAACTGCATCGCGATCGCTGCTTCGATTGAAAATTATATCGAAGCACCTGTCCGACACACACACACGAGTGCGATTATGTATTACGCTCGGTGTATAATAGCCGCGCGATCGGATTCACACTGTTTACGTCGCTTCGTATTTACTCGTGTACATAACGCTGCAGTTCGAGCCGATTTTTCGGCCGAATTTTGAAAAGTATTTTCAAAACTATCGATTTACATATATGTAAATTTCCTCGAGACCATAACTCGTCGCGTGAGAGAGAGAGATCGATCTTTTTCGTCCACGCGCGTATACAAGGTATAGTACACCAACGAATTTCGTGAATGACGTCGCGCGCGCGATGATTGAATATCCGCCTCAGTTGCTGCTACGCGCCGCAACTCCGAAACGACTCCTTTTTTTGACTTGTCTTAATGTAGTCGCAAAAGTCGTATATATATACACGCTTACCAAATGGACTCTCGTTGTTGTTCTTTTTTTCCTTTTAGTGCGTGCTGCGGCGCGCGAGAGGGGGAGGGAGGGGGTCGGCCGCATTATAATATTTAATGTCGACGATGAGTTTAGAAAAACGACGCGCATCATAATAACGAGTATATAAAACATATTTACTTGCACACACGGCTCTCGAGAGCTGCTGCTCCTCCTGCTGCTGCTGGGTGAGTCATTCGTTTTTTTTTTTCGGCTACTTATGCGGTCCCCTTTGTACGGGGCCGCATATATATATAGCTTAATATTCTTGTAAGATCGTGAGTGTTTTAAAAGCGCAGAAAAAAGCAGCCGCTTCCGTCCTGTGCGAGAGAGCATCCTCGTTACCGAAAAATTTTCCGCAAATGCCTCGCGCGCCGTATTATAATACGCGAGGTAATGCGACGTAACGAGCTGCTTCTGCGACGAAGAGAGCTAATTACTCGTTTAACGAGAGAGCGAGAGAGAAAATATATGCGCGTAATTGATGAAATTATATCGTGGCTTTGTCGATTCGGAAATTCGATAAACTCAAAAAATCGCCAAGTAATAAAACAAACAAACTCGCTCGTCGTGCGTTGGTCTAAAATTGTAATCACTTTGGCAAATATTAAGGATCTTTACGTATATTAACAGCGGATTATATTAATAGACGTTCGACGCTTTCAAGGAACAATCGATGTATAATTTCATCGCTACCGGGAATAATACATATAGAGGCAGGTCTATAAATATAACGCGTCAGCGAAGAGATCGTCTCGTTAAAGTTGTATATTACTCGAGAGAGCTGCCGATGCCGCTGCTGCTGCTGCTGTTCTCGCTCCGATGAGTGTATAACATCCATGTTATTGAAAATCGCCGCGTACTCAATAACATCGCTCGCTCGCGCGGACAGATGCCAATTGGATAATCATCGGTATTATACTTGCCCCCCGAAAATTCCGAATGTCGTATTACCGCTGTATCATGTGTGCGCGCCTAATTTTGCCTCGCGAAAATTCGATGAAATATCGCGATGTAGAGGTTTATATAGGCCGCGGCGAGCCGCGAATCGGCGTCAGTAAAATTACGATCATGGGCTCGGTAAGTTGTATCCTCGCTCGCTCGAGTCTCGACCGATATTTTCACGAATTACCAAATTTTTAATCGATGCGTGCAACTTTGTGTGTGTGTGTGTGTGTGTGTGTGTGTGTGTGTGTTGTGTGTGTGTGTGTGTGTGTGTGTGTGTTTTACAGGTCTAATCGACGACTCAGTCAAATCGCGGCGATGCAGGAGTATGGATTTTAGCAGGGTGCACGATCGTAAGTCGTTGTTTTTTTTTTCGATTTCAATTTCGTTCGTAGCTGGAAAATCTGTACGCGTATTCTGTTTAATTTCAGTTCAACGCACTTGGTAGTAACTGCCATCAAACATGCTGTTGTCATTATGTAATTTGACCAGGTCGGTCGATTGGGGTGAGTGTCTTCAAGCTCGATGGTTCGATTTTTAATTTTGTACGATTAATTATCTCTCTGTCCCTCTTTTTTTTGTATTGTTGCAGCAACTAATGGGAACAATTTTACTGAACACTTCAAATCTTTTCTTTAACTATAAAATGTAAGTTTTCAACCACGAAGCCGATTATCTTCTCAATTTAATAATATCGTACTCTTCAGACTAATCAAAACTTTGAATCTTTTTTTGTTCGCAGGTACATCTTTCTATTCTTAATTTGTACAGAAAAATGTAAATTCATACGCAGCCATCCACCGCGATGGCTGTAAGTTTTAGTTTTAAGTGATATTTTGTAAATTTAAATTCTAGTTTGTAAAAAATTGCATGCAGCGTAACAGCTGCATTCTTGTTAAAATTTGACGTTCAGATATCGTAAAATCAAGTCGCATTAGTTGATATCTTTATTTCAGTACATTTTGAAATGTCGGTAAAACGCCAGAATAACTGTTCAAAGATTTGTCACAAATTTAATCAGCTGAAATTTTGATTAATTAATTTCACAGTTGTTACTGGAGTAATGTAAATCAACTTTTAACATCTTTACTTGATCGATTAAAATGTACGAAAGATTAGATCTACAAGATCTTAATATTAGTCATTTAAGATTATATTTGTACATTATTCTCACAACAAACTTTAGTAACACTTGCTCACAAACTTCTAACTGTAACATTTCTTATATTTACTATTAAATAAAGTTTAATTCTTATCCTAACTCTCGCATTCTGATTCTTCATCAACACATTACATTATATAGCTACTTCGGTAGGTTATACTATCAAATTGGCGGTAACGTTAAATTAACTTTTGAAAGAGATTAAATAATTTTATGATAATCTATATTGCTTACGGGACATATACAGAAAATAACAAATGATTATTAATACAATTTTCTTTATTTGTGATCAACGTTGTATAAAATGTACAAAAAGCACGCACTTGTGAACAATTAACACCGTCAATAATATCGATATTTAGATATCTTATTTTATTTTGGTATAGTATTTTATATTCATTAAAATAACTAATATAATCTGATCAGGTTCAAATATCTGGATTTTTCTACTGTATAACTTATTAGATAAAGTAAACGATGATATAGACTTCTATTTATGATGCAGAAATTATCAACAAAGATTTTTCGAATGTTAATTATCTCATACTATTCAATTTTCAAACAATAATCACAAAATACAACCACCTGAAGTAGGTATGTGATTAACTTATTTCACTAAGGAAAAGCACATATTCTATAATACAATTTTTAAATACTTTACATTCGCGAAAATTTTTTTGTCTGCATTGAACTTCAAAATGTTTCTCTCTGTTAAGAAAAATTTAAATAAAATATACGCAACTGATGTGAATAATTAAATTCAAAATATATATTTTAACATAAGCATTAATAAGTAATTATCAATAACTGAAAATGAAAATATTAATACTTATAATTAAAAAGTAATAATCTATGCTATGTACTATCATTACATTCTATAAGTACGAGTTGTTTTTTGGAATGTTCTTATTGTCATCTTCGTCGATTTTTAAACAATCTTCAACTCGTACTTTGCGTCTGAAACAAGTTGTAGACGCATCTATAAAAATTGGACGGACGGACCTGTTTTTGGGAATTGGAAAAGTACAAAGGCAGCAAGTAGAGATTATATTACTAATGTTACTTTTTGAAGCACAGAAAAGATATAGACTGCAGAAGTCCCCAAATAACTTCGCAGATCTTGAATCAACACGAGTCTTATGCGCACGTCACGCTTTCATTAAGAAAATTACTTTGTGTTTTTGTTATAAATATAGAAATGGTTAATAGAGTGATTTTCATTTGGAGTCAAAAAGATACCTTTTACCTAGCATAGTATAAAATACTAGTCTACGACGCAAGCACTTTTCATATCACATTGAGCGATTATATAACGATACTGAAAGTTCTGGCAGTGATTTTGTGCAATTCGAATAGTATTATTTACATCCGGAATAAAAAATAAAAAAAAAGATATTTTGTATGTTGTATATCAAAATTTATATTATACATTAATCGTAAATAATTATTTTACTATAGTACATTTTTATAAGAAATTGTTCTTAATTTACATTAGAAAATATTGACAAATAAATCTTATTTTACATTTTAGCACTATTTGTATAGAAAAAATTAAACTAATTTTAAAGCTGCAAGACCGATCCACCCCATCAGTTAAATTGTGTACATCAAGTTAATAATACATCAAGTAAATCAAATAATGGATTTGATAGAAAAAAAATATGATTGAATTGTAAAAAGTCGTTTTGAATCAGATACGAAATAAAACCATTTAAATCTATGGACAAAATGATAAAAAAAATATTGCAAAGGATGAGATGGATCGTTGTCTCTAATTAATATCGCATTTTTGTTCGAGAAACACACATACAAAATATACATTATATATATCAGTGCTACCTTCGGTGTGCTCTCTAAAATACTACAAGAGATGTCGAATTGTCTTTATAAAAAAAATGTATACTGCTAGGAGATCATGGTAACAAAAGGTTATCCTTTTGTTATATTTTCAATGTGATAATTAATGAATTCTACGTTACAATAGAAAAAATTGATATACTTGAATCAGTAAACTGATTCTTTAATTGTCAAAAATTTTTTGTATTTATATCTACAAAACTAAATTAGAAAACAGCTCTAATAAATTATTATCGCATAATTTAATAAGAACTACATTAATACGGTAAGATACTAAAGTAATATGATACACATGATAATTGATCTAAATTATAACTAACTCGCTTGTGTATTTTTACATATATATTTATAAATTATAAATATATTTTTTATACCAATTGTCTGGCTTATCGAACTAAATGTTGCATGGGGTTTGTTTTTCCTAGTTAGAATGTTTTACATAGAAAATATAGGCAAATCACATAGCGGTCTCGAGAGGCTGGCTCTTACTCCTGGCGGCAGCTGATAAGTGTGTGAGTTCGGTCGGTTCGTTTGGTGAATAAGCGTCGAAGTTCGTCTCGAGAATGGCCTCGCTCTTAGACCGGAAGGGTCTGTCCTCGTCAAGATTGGTTTCGAGTAGAGACTCGCTACGTGGCCTATCTTCGTAATAGTATTCGTTCTGATAGCCAAGATGGTGATGCCCATTTTGGTGGTGGTGGTGGTGGTGGTTGTTGTGGTGGTGGTGTTGTTGATGATTGTGAGGATGCGGTAGCGTAGCACTGTTAGAGTAGTATTCAGGAACGGGCTCGGACGCCGGGGTAAGCGGCGATCTATCGTACGTGTTGGTGTTCACCGCGCTTACACTGTCGTATTCCAGCGAAGCACTTGTTGTGTGCAAATCTCGCTTGAGATCGTTGATGGAATCGGTCGTTCCAAAACTTGAGTTAAGAGGAAGCGTTGATACGTGGTGCAAGTAACCCGAAGAAATATCCACATTTTCGCTATTCAACGATGAAATTTCCTGTGAAAATAACGATAAATAAATTATTTTTCCATCAAGCGTCAATTAAGCTATTGTTCTCAACATTTTATAGGACAAAAAAGAACTATGCATCCGCTACGAAATGCTAACAAATCATTTCGTTTTAGGTATACAATGAAAAAACTGTTGCAGAATTTTTTTACGAAGACTTGAAAAAATTTAGCGAAAGATGCAATTATTACATAAAAGTTTTTTAATGACATGAGTAAATTAAGATTTTGCAATGAAATTATTTTTTCAAAGAAAATATTTGTTTGATTTTTTCAATAATTCAAAATTAAGACAAGTTTGTCTCGACGATGATAAATATCTCATAAAATTGCAAAGGATATGAGTCTTTTATAATGAAAATTGTTGATAAAATTATATAATATTAAGTTGTAGTAAATTAAAATTATTCTACTCGAAGTCATGATAAAAGAAAGCGATCATGCTATCATTAAAAACAACAAAACGCTAATTAATTAAAAACATAGTCACATATCAAAAATAAGTTTAAATTTTAAAAATAAAGCTAAGATAAGGTATGAAAGCGTACATACATAGCAATATTGACGAGCACGAAAGCAACTTAGAGATTTTTTGTGAAGTATCTAGTTATATTATAGGGTTTACGAGTTCAATTTACTTTTTCACAAAAAATCTCTAATATTATACACGCTTTATAATATAAACACAATGCTTATTTGATGTTTTTGTGCTCTAACCTGCATAGGTGGTACCATGACCACGCGTCTTTCCATCTTAGCATGTTGCTTTTGATATTAATAAAAGAATTAGTGAAGAGTACAAAATATATTTCACATAAATCATCTTTCTCGTATTTCTCATTTGGGTGATTTTATTTCAATTAGTAATTAAAATTGATGCAATTATATTAATTAAAAAATTAAATAAACTCACGGCTATGGGTTTTCTTCTTTGATATGCTAGCTCTGAAAATCCTGACGTTGAGCCTACGGAACGCAATGAATGCAATGATTGTCGAATGGAGTTGCGCCTTTCGAGTCGTTCGACTCCTCGCTTTTTCGACTTGGTAAACCAGAAGACGCAAGCCACACCGACTAACAGTACGAGAAGAAGTATTGCACATATTGCCCCGACCACGACGATATCCTTTTTCCAGGACAGTGGGTCGATTGAAATGCGTGGATCAATTTCGCAAATAAATGGATTAGTCTCTTCGCATACGTCAATTCTGATACTTTTGAAAATAAATATTGTACACTCGTTGATTCTATCAATATCTTGAACCCAAACGCGCTCTGAGTATTCGAATGGATTTTGTTGCTTTTGTAGGAAGCGCCATAACTCGTGATAATCACTCGAAACATAAGGCATTGAAGCATTTGCCGACTGTACGAAATAATAATGTCGTAAATGATTAAGTAGGCTATTGTGAAATTATTATTGAGCGTCAAATGTATACATACCAAACAGAAATCTCTTGCGGCGTAAAAAGTCATGGGTGCTCCGATGTAAATGTAACAGGTGTCACCAACGAGATCCCAGGCAGGTGGGCACTTGCCGTTTAGTACCGATCTGTTGTTCATTTGGAAAGGTTGGTATTCGACCTGCAGCAGCTCAGGCGAATCCCCTCGGTCCCTAATACGGCCGGCCACTGCGAGTGTCTCGTTGTAGCCCCAGTAATTGTGGCGAGCGTCGACGCTCGAGCGCCACATCTCGAATTGACTGCAATTGAATTATCAAATTTAGAATGAATAATGTTATGGTGATGAAACGCAATTACGACACAAAAGACGAAGCTCAATCGATGAAAACATTGAAAGCAATTTATTTATATTTTTAATATAAATATTTGTTCCTTGAATAAAATTTAACGTTTTGATATTTACGACGATTAGTTGTTCAAAAAGTGCTTTTTTGTAATTGCTTTGCAATCTGAGAACTGCTGCTTTATTTATTGGCTGTGGGTTATTGACGAACAATTTCTTAATTTTACAAATAAAATTTTTTGATTGTCTGTGATACTTCAAAGATGTATTAACACAAATTGACTTTTCTACGTACGTGTTTGAACGAAAGCACCATTGATAGAGTGAATAATTATAATTTGGGAAATAAAATTGTGACGAATGTTTTGATGAGTGTGCTGATATTAAAAATGAATGGCTATATCCCCAATGATGTAAAAATGAGCATTGAAGTACGGATAATTTTTATCATGTGATGAAAATCAGCATCAAATTTTTTTCTAAGCGTCACAAGTATATACAACAAGAAGCGCGACGCTAATTTTGCCGTTTACTTACTTGGCATACCAGTCTGCTTCGACCACGCTGTTAGTTTTTTTTACGAGATCGAGAAATCATAATATGGAAAAAAATATAACTTAATAAATAAGAAAAAATGTATCTAAAGATAATAAAATATATGAAAAAAAACTCAAAAACAGAGTTAAACTTTATGAATTTGATCAATTAGGATGAAATTGAACATAATTATCTCTTCAGTATATCATGCACGATTCGATAGGAAAATATGTACTCACAGAGATCTGTTGATGGTTAACATTTCGTAATCGTTATCAGGGTTGAAAAATATGTTGTCTACGTATTGCTGGCCTGGCGTTCCAGCAACGATGGTACTTCTACCATCTCGATCCAGAGCGTAATTACTGCAATACAAAATTATTCAGTTAATAATTTCATTATTATTGAGATAAGATATATACGCTTACAACAAAAGTATTTATTTTTACGTACTTATAGAATCCATTATGTGATGTACTTTGATATATATGGGTAATCTCACTCGTTCAAACCCAGAAATTTCGAGTAAATGCTTTCCTATATTGCCTTGAAGATGATTTAAAGTCATGTTACTGACAACTTGCTTGAGAACTACATTATTCTCATAACTAGCGTTATTTTTGGTAAAGTAATTTCGGAAAATGGTTACTTCTTGATACGGGCTACTTTGTCGGCCTTCAACGTATCTGATGAAAAAATTATTAATATTAATTAGTATCAGTTTTGAAAATAATTGAGTGAACTTCAATACTCACAGTGCTGGTTTGTTATAATTATCCGAGAAAAGATTGTTATGAATCCAACCTTTCATGGAAGTTGCAGAGCCCCTTGAATCTGATCTTATACTCAAACCACCTTGATTATTCATCACAAGATTATTCTGTAAAAACACAAAAGGATTATTGTAGCTTCTTGTAATTTGAAGTCAATATTGAAAACTATTCAAAAACTTACCCTAAAGTAAACGGACTGAGTATTTTGTACATCTAACGATACTGCGGCTGTACACGTACTGAAATTTCCGTACAATTTTTCGCAGTTATTAACGATTTCGTTTCGCTCGAGTGTTATCACAGCATTAACTTCTCCTGCATTGGAATATTTAATAGCACCCTCCTCGCACTCCTCGAATCTTGAGTAGGAAATATTGTGTCGAACATCGCGATCTATTGGAAAATTAATCATTTGTTTATAGATAAGAATGGTTTAAAATTCATTTAGACAATTATTTTACAAGTACTCACTAAATCCTATCGCCGAAATCGGCAGCGTGACAACTTCAGCGATGAAACCATGAACGCTGCTAGCTCCGCTAGCGAAAAATTTCACGCTCAAGCTCGGGCCCTGAGTGCGGAATAATTTCTTTTCCATTTTACTGTTGACGTAAAGTTCGTCGATTTTATTAACCGTGACATTATAAATATCTCCATCATAAAGAGTTAAGCTATCAGGTCGACCAGGTTTCCCAGTCGAGTTGTATAAATTAAATTGTAAGAACCTGAAAATAAAGAATTTTTTATGAAATTCAAAACGAAGTATAAAGAAGAAATTACGAAGAATGTTATTTACCTAAAACCAAAAGGTTTAGCTCGGTGACTACTGCGGAATATTTTTACGCAATTAACTGGATTATTGTCGTATTTGTAGTACAGAAGTACGCGTTCTTCGATAGTAACTTCTTTGGTAGTATCGCAAATGTCCAGAAGACTGAACAGATGATAGGGTACGTTTAATTGTTTCAATGGTGCAAAGGAACTTTCGTCTGCTTCTCGACCTTCTCCGGTTAGCGATAGAATGTTGATACCATTTCCAAGCACATCCTTAACTCGATTGGAGAGCAGCTCGACCTTGCAACATTGAATGAATAATAGAACGCTTATTCAATTGCAAACATAAATGTGTGCTAAGAGTCAATTAAGCAATCGTTGAGTCAATAAACGATTCGCTCTACATTGTTGTGCGAGAATTTGATTTGACCAAAGATGCAAATCAATTCACTTCGCTTCGAATGTACACATCGAATTAATATCCTTAAGATACCCATAGAGATTTGACAAATCGAGTAACTCAATGTAATCGCGATTATACGACATTAACACTTACCGTATGAGGCGGTGAAATAAAATTGATGCCGTGATGCGCGCTCTGATTAATACTGACTCGTTGAACTGCGGGCGATTTCATAATCGATTGGACGGCGGGTGACCGCTCGTTGTGCAGTATGCCGGCCCCGGTGATGTTGACATACTTAAGGGTCGACTCGACCCGGCGTAGCGTCTCGTGCGTCTCGTGATCGTGGATGCGGTACTCGTAGAGGTAATGCTCGAACTCGCTATTGGCAATTCTCACGCCGCCCCAGTAGCTGAGGGATGGCTCGAGGTTTCGCTGTCCGCAGTGCAAAAATACAAACTCGCCGTCCCAGGGGCACTCGTGGCGATGACCGAACAATTGACCGTTCAAGCGGATTTGGCAGTTTTCTAGGCTCTCCTCCTTGCCGGAGCATTGCAGAGGCTCTGGCCATGACCATATTCTCGACAGTGAACCGGGGTGCAGCTCGTAGCGCCTGTCGCGCGACACGTACACGTTTAAAGGCTCGTAGCCGAGTTGGCGGCATGCGACTTGTGCGTTGCGCTCGGTGAACCTTGAATCACATATGGGTACCCATTGCAGGGTTGTGCGGTTAAAATACTCCAAGAATCCTGCGATTGAAAAAAAAAAGAAATAATTTTTTTAGTAAAGTTTATTGGCAAGTTGAAAAATTGAAATACCATTTAATGTTAAAGTAGTACCTTCATTCGTAGAACTTGTACAATTTTCTTCCTTGCAAAGTCTTATAGTATTGACTTCAACATCCCTCTTTTTGTGCGTGGGAACTTCATTCGTAGAACTAATCGGTCTCATAATGATCTCGTGGCCCGGAGCACCAGCAGCCTTTAATGTTCCTAAGACTAAAATACCGACGTTCGGAGCGAACTCCATCACAACGTCGGGGTAGATGTGCAAGGTAGCGTCGGGCATAACTGTGATGTCTGAATGTATGACATAAGGTTCCGGTCTCGGATAAAGGGATAAATTGTCGACGATGCGACCACCAAGATTGTTTAAATCAATTTCGGAAACTGGCTCCCATGAGGCTGATATCGATGAATCGAGTGTGTCGGTAATCAAGTAGGGCCGGAAATTTGCCACTGCGTGATCGTTCCAGTCGTCGAAGTCGAAGATCCTCCGCTGAATTTCCCGATCGTCAGCACTGCCCCACCAATTTTCGGTGACGTCGACCTTGTTATTAATTTTAGCGGTCTTAATGCCAGCAAGGAGCTCGTAATCCAGAGAATTATCGCCAAAGATATTCCTGTTTACTCGGACCTTTTGAATGCCGTGAAAACCGACAACATAGGTCGGTGTGTCGAACATTTGATGGAAGGCGTCACGAGATGTCATCAAGCTCTTGCTGTTCTGCTTGATCTCGTTGTACATGAATCTCGCATCGATTTCGCCTAAAATTTCTGATTGACTGTCGGCCTTGAATTCGACCATGTATATTCCAGTATTTCTCTCGATGCGATTGGCTTCGATTTTCATGCGTTTCTCCATGCCGCGAACTGATATCAGGCCCGTTTTGCAACGGTTGCCGACAAAGTGATTGCGCGACATGTTGAAGTTTGCAAAATGACCGTCTACGACAAAACCGAATTGCTCGTTTGTTTGCCAAGTATTGTTATCCATGTAAATGGAATGGGTGAAGTTCTCGTTGTATTGCCAAACGTAGGGTAAGGCAATTTCAAAGCCGCCGGCCTTGTTTCCTTCAATTGTGCTATCCTTGATTATCCAGTGAAACAGATTGTTCGATTGACGCATGTCTCTGCTGAACTGAATTATTCCTCGGCCATTATCCGTCACGAGACTGCAAATAATAAAAAGTTAATTGATATTATTAATCAGTCGTTGAAATAATATCAAATTTAAATGAATAAAAACGTTTTTACACGAACCTGTTGTTCACGTGGAAGGATATTTCTGAAATGTTTGAATGAAACACGTTCCAATGAGGAGAATGAACATGAATTGCTTCTTCAACGTTGTGAGATATTTCGCAATTAATCAATTGTATGGACTCGTTGGCTTTGCGAAGGTAGTGGTCGCCGCGCTCGTCGAGGTAGCGATTGTAGTACGACGCGAGGACTCCCAGTCGATTGCCGCGTATCTTCGTCCCTGTAATTCGTAGGGTTGGAATCGGTCCGCGTACGATGCGATTTTTCACATCCTGAACGGGAGCCGGGAGCGCAGTCAGCACGATGACGGTTCCGCCCAAGGCGTTGTCACCGCTGTCGTAGTTCAAGACGACGGTGTACGAGCTCGACGCAACCGGAAAGACTGTGAGATCCCTTTTGACGTTCCATATGTTGCCGCGATGCCTGGTATTTTGCGAATCGTGTATGATGATCTGTTCGGTACTTCTGTTCTGTATGGGATTCAGCAGTTGAATGCCAATAACGAATCCGGGAGTACACTGTAAAAAAAATCATAAAACACGATATCAAGTAAAGCTCTTGATGATCGACGATGAAAACTGATAAAACTCACGTTAATATTATAAATACGGCTGATCGGAGCACCGGTGACTCTAGCGGTAACCAGATACTTTGTTTCGCCCATTGATAATTCAATATTCGAATTGCGGTCCGGTACGACAATTGGATCGTATCCGGAGTCGAGCGATGTGTCGGGTGAGCTTGTGAACCATCCGGCAAATTCTCTCTGCTGGTACGCAGAAAGCGCCGGATTGTGCCTGACGCCGGCTAGCTTATTGTTTTCTAAGCGCGAGCTCGCGATACGAAGACCCAGCTGCTTAAAACTCACACCACTGCCGCCGTTGTTCGAGAAGTCGCTGTTGCGCACCATGTTGACGGCGTCGGCCGAATAGATGTCCGAGTACAGCACGCCCAGGCCGTCCTGCAAGTTGCTCATGACCTTGACGCCCTCGAGAGAGTGTCGTGCAAAGTCAATCTGCAGAGCTGCGAAAGAAAATTTCTGGTTAGTAAGGAAATGATATAATTATATAATTAATCAAACTTGACGAACCTGGCTTGAAGCTGTTCGTGGCGTAATCCAAAAGGCCAGCTCGTTCGATGGTGATGTATTGTAGGTCGCTTCTCAACGCCAATGGACCCAATCTCAGGCCGGCCCAGGCGACGTCCGTACAACGTACGCCGACGTCGTTCTCGTGCGTACAGGAATACTCGAACTCGTCGGCAGTTTCAGCTTTGCAGCGCGAAATATCCACGTCGTCCTCCGTACACTGTACGTTACTGAGGACTATGTCTTCGTTAGTTCCAGCGCGTGGTATATCCGAACGCTCCATATACCAATTATCCGGGTCGAGTGTCAAACCCAATTGATGGCAGACCAGTGCTGCGTCTCTCATGGTCCATCCGTAATTACAGACCGTGCCCCATTTCTCTCCAACTCGCAGCTGCAAACGATTCGATGATTTAATAATTCATTTCGGCGGAACGAATATTTTTTTACAAAGTGAAAAAAGAAATTTGCTGGTTACCTGTAAACGACCTTCTTTGATGGTTTTTCCTCCTAATAATCTTACGGGCACTTGGCTGTCGAGTTGCGTTGGCATATCGAGCGTGTCGGACATCGTGTCTCCCATGGTATCGTTATCCATCGGAGGCACTACGATTTCTTCTTTTAAAGTCATGAGAATATTACTAGGTCCAGTGCCATGTGCGTCTAATTTACCCGCCACCATAATGCCAACAGCCGGTCTGAAACGCAACGTTACGCCCGGCTGTAGTATCAGTTTACCGCCCGGCCTGACGTTTATATCGCGCGCGACGACATATTCGCCGGCCTGCAGAATCTCGGTGCCGTCGACCTCGCCGCCCACGACGTTGCTGTCGGCGGCCAAAAAGCGCGGCACGAACGTGGGATTCGGATTGATCGTGTTCGTCGCGGGATTGCTGTTGTGCAGCAAGTACGGTATGTACTCGATTTTCGCCAAATTGTATCTGTCTTTCCTGTGGAAGAGCCTCCCGAATATCTCCGGCTGATCTATCGAGCCCAACCAATTGTACGTGCAGTTGATGATCTTGCTCTGGTCCTCCAACTGCGAGCCAATCTCGTACTTGGATTCTGGATTCTGCAGGATGTTACGGAATACGTTCACGTTGCTCGAGGAGACGACGAGCGCTGCCGATACCCTCGATCGTGGTATGAGTCGCGAGCCCTGGATATGACCGTAATCGAAGGGCTCGCGCACCTTGTTCTCCTTCAGAAAGTTTCGTGTGAATAGTAGATGTTGCACATCGCTGTAAGGCGACAAGCCTATGCTCGCGACGAAGTAGCCAGTGTTCCCGTAAAACTCGTTGTGTTGGATGAGCAACTCTACTGGCAGCAGGTCGAACTCCTCGAGCAGCGGATTGCGCACCAGAAGACCCCCGTACGAGTGTTGGTGAAAGTGATTGTACTCGATCACCCCGTGCATGTTGAGGGCGGGGCTGAGCTTTACGCCCAGCTTCGAGTTCTGCACGAAACGATTGTGGCCGACTTGAAGCTTGAGAATGCCGTTGTTGTGGCGCCAGCTCGACTCGACTTGAACCGCCGTCTCGATGCTGCTGTTGAAGCTGTTCCCGGTGATGTTGACGTATGAATTTCCCGTTGAATTACCGACCTGTTTGTGAAACACGAGCATATTGTTATGAAATACAAAAAAAAAAAAAAAAAAAAAAACCGAGATCAAGTCCAAGAAGTCTATACACTCACCAGTACGCCGATGTCGCGATTTCGAAAGATCTCCGAGTACTCGACGACGGTCGTCTGATTGAACGAGACGTAATCGGTGGAGGCACTGTCGTTCAACCACAGCGCCAACCCGTAGCCCTGATTGGACGAGATGCTGGAGCGCGACACGTTGCGGCTGCCGCCCGTCACGGTGATGTTGATGCCGTCGCCACGGTTAAAAGCGATCCTGCTGCCAGTGACGTTGACGTCGGGGACGCCACCGAGCACGTGGACACCAGCCACGTGGCGATTGTTCGACACCGAGGTGTCATCGATGTGAAGGGACGAGCGCAACTTCTCCACGGCTATGCCGCGTCCGTTGTTGTCGGCTATCGTGCTGCCGGTAACGTTTAAATCGTAGGCTTTTTCTGCGCAAGAAACGAAAAGAAGAAAACGTGAAAAAAGAAAATCGTTGCACAAATACAAATCGAAAGTACTCACTGTATCCAGAAGTTAATCTGAGAAACGCAACCATTGAAGTTCTTGGCTCGGCGAAGAATTTGATGTACAGATTGTGACTGGACGTGGTCACGCTCTGTGGCAGGGTTCCGTTGCGCACGCTCACGCTCGCCAGGAGCTTCTCGCCGGTGCTGATGCCGTCGTAGACCTCGATGACGGCGCTGTCGTTGCGGTCCGTCTTCATCTGGAGAAAGTGCACGGTGAGGACGTGGCCCGGCCTCGTGTAGATGTGCTGCGGGCACTTCTTCTGATTGGGCGCGTACTTGCTCTGGCCGAGCGATATGGTCACGGGGAAGGTCTGGCTGGCCGTCGTGGGGAAGGTGCACAGGTCGTAGACGTCGGCGCGGTCGGCCTTGTCGTCGGGCCGCTCGTCGTGGTGCACGTACTTGATGCCGTCCGCCTCGTTGTCGACGATCAGGCAGTTGTCCACGTGCGCCATGCCCGTCGAGCTATTGACGTAGATGCCGTAGCCCCGATTGCTCTGTATCGTGCAGTTGGTGATGACGACGGGCGCCTCGGGCCGGCTGACGTTGAGGCCCGTGTAGGCCGAGCCGACGATCGAGATGGACTCCATGCGGGGCGGCACGCCCTCGACGTGCAGCGCCGCCGTGAGGTTGAACTCGCGGCCCGTGCCCGCGTAGCGGATCTCCACGTGGCGCAAGATGGACTTGGAGCGCCTCACGTACAGGGTGTTCTCCTGGATGAGCGGGCGCTCGTACAGGGCGCCCTCGAAGCGCAGACCGCGCCAGTGCTTGGTGGCCCCGGCGGCGCCGTCGTGGAAGGGCGCGCAGCCGATGCCCAGATCCGGATGGTAGTCGCAGACGCCCGCGCCGAGCATTCGATCCTGCCAGCGGCTGCAGTTGCGTAGGCTGGGCTCGACGCCGCGACACTGCGGCTGCTCGTACAGCAGACGGGGCTTGGCCGGCCACTGGCGGTCCATCCAGCCCCACCATCGGCCGCCCTGGTAGCCGAGCTCGCGGCAGGCCGTCTCCAGGTCCGCTCGGGTCCAGCTGCGATCGCAACGAGAAGACGGAGATTAATTTTATTTTATTTTATCAGCGAATAAGAGTAAACGAACGCGGGGGGCTTCGGTATACGCGCGTGCGATCGATCGATCGGTGGCGAGTTATTTCAAGGCCGTGTACGTATTCCTCGAAGAATGCTGCCGCGTGCGTATAACGACGTGGAAATTAGAGAAAATTACTTTGCGCGCACGCGTAATATTGTGTGCAAAAACGACGTATATATATATATATATACTCACTTTCTGGAATTGGTGCAGACCGATCGCCATTCTCCTTTGTGCAGAATCTGCAGGCGACCTTCGATGGGACTGGGCCCGTCGACGAGTCTGATCCGACGGGACTGCGGCCGACCGGATGGCCCTTCCGCCGCCGTCAGGACGATCGGCTGGCCCTCCTCCCCCTGGTGACAATAAAAGAAAAACAAAACATTAATATCACAATTGTGTACAGTGCTACGATTTCGAAAGACTGGGACGATCGACGACGACGACGACGCGGCTTCGTCGTTAGCGATGTGGAGAAAAAACACACACATACACACACACACGACGTACTACTACGTATATGGGAGGCTGGAAAACTATTTCAAGGCCTCGCGCGGCCGAGCAAAGCTATATATATATAATACCTGCACGATAAATAAAAGTAAATGTGAACGGCGTGCTGCCACGCATACACGCGAAGGACTCGAAATAAGAAATAATACGTGCATTACAGCGAGAGAGAGAAAATATAATAAAAGGAGAGAGTCGCGCTCGCGAGCTCGTTTATCACCGAATTTTCTTACCCGCTATATCCGTGTGTCCGTCGTTGGCGACTCGACTCGACTGAATGAGCGCCCGATTGGAGCCGATCGCGCGATCATCGATGCGACTCTCGCGCGCGCGCGGGCGCGCCTACTTTACCGAATTCATGAATACAGTATGCGTATAGTATAACTATATACGGGAGGGCGAAGGGAGGGGGGGGGGGGGGGAGCATAGGCACGCGGTTCACCCAACAACGCGCCGCGTATCGTCGCGTCTTATCAAGGATCATTGACCGCGGATTTTCGCGCGATAGAAACGCCGAGAACGTGTCTAAAGATTTTGATTTTGAAGATATTGAACTGGAACGCGCGATTGCTACTGTTACGAATGGAAGTTAAGCGTCGAATAGAAACAATCGAAGAAAGACCAATAATCATCGAGGCGAGAAGCAGGCGAGCGAGCGCATAAATGAAAACGCGCTTATACTGCGTAAATAGGAGGTTTTTTTATTATATCAACTCGTAAATCGACTACGAGTCGTAGATATGTATGCCTCGTATCGCACGGAATGATTCACCCTCGCGCGTCGATTTCATTAGATATGAAATAGAAAATTTTACCTGACGCTCGATGCAATCGAGAGGGAAAATTTAATAGAGAGATACAATGTACATGTAGGGATTGATCTACGAGCGGCTTTTGGCGTGCGTATGACAAACGCAGACGTATATCTGCACGCGTATAATTGATCAATTGTCGCGTGGAATTTATGAGTCGCTGTATATATACACGACGGCGGCGCTCAGAGCTCGTGCCGCGCGTATTATAACGATCTACACTTTTGCCGAGTTTCCGGCTGGTCGCGCGCGCATTTACGCATATTTTTTTTACAACTATATAAGTAAATAAGAGAAAGAATCGGTCGCAGCGAGCACACGCCCTCGCTTTGCATCTCTCTCTTTCTTTCTCTGCGGCAATATTACAATTATGTCGTTTTGATTGGGTGCATCATCATCGTCGTCATCGTCTTTTAGCAGCAGCGTATATATATATACGTATCGCAGAGGATGCCAGCGCACGATGTCGCTGATTTAATTGTGCACGATGTGTATGAGTATAGTATAGCGCACGCGCGGCGGATGCAGCGAATTAATAGTTCGCAAATTGAATCGCAAATTTTGCGATTTCATTTTATTTGCGTCCGTTGATATTTTCTGCAAACGATGCTTCAATTTAATTTCGCGCTTTACTCTAAGCGTAGATACATCATTTTCTCGATTCAATTGTGTATTCAATAAGACGAAAATGTCGCTTGGGGCCGATGCGCCCTGCTTATCAAAATACATTGTTTACGAGAACCTTCTCGTAAGTTCCTATTGGAAATACGCGAGTACTGACTATATGCTCGTGGACTAATATAATATAGTACGAATTAACGAGCCCATCGAGCCTATGCGTACCGATCGCGTACTCATAGCAGCTGTGTGTATGTGTGCGCCTGTACGCGCGTACGTAAGTGATCAACTGTAAAATTAGATTATACGCTAACTCGATGTTATCAATTTCTCGAGTACGCTGTATTGATGTGGCTGATCGTTCGCCGATGTTATTATTATATAATAACGATGCACGATTTCGAGGAGCTGACATCGATTTATTACGATCGCGCGAGCAATCGGTTACGATGATTCGGAAGAATCGCCTCGACTATTATTATATACAAAATAATAACAATCTGTCAGCGAGCCATCGAGGATTTTCGGAGTCGATCGAAAATGGCCATATCTATATTTGCAACGAATTCAACGACGATCTCGCGCGGTCGTGCATATACTTGTTCAACGACGCATCGGCCCTTTATTTTCTATAACGCATACACTACGTGTAGCGCCCATACGTTGCTATTATTCGTTCCGCAGGCTCTGCTGCGTTCGCTCGAGCGCACGAGACGCATCTATATATACTCGCATACGCACGAGGCACGCACTGATGAACCGAGAGAGAGAGAGAGAGAGAGAGGCAAAAAATGATTGTATAATGCATAACTAATAAAGAGCTCGTTAGCGCACAAAGTCGAGCGTGCTAGCATACAAGCATATATACGAGAGTATGCGAGCGAATTTTCACTTTCGCCCTCCTTTCGCAGTTAACACACACATACGATCGTACAAGACGTGCGTATACACGTACATAATAAGTGAGTGTAGCAAACGGGCAAAAACATTAAAGCTGAGTCATACGCAGTATTTCTGTATGGCGCACCAAAGTGCTATACAAAGTATATTTTCGAGGACGTCTTTATTTTATCGATATCTTATTCGCGAGCGCTGTTTCGCGCTTCGCTTCGAAAGAAAAGAACACCAGTTCGAGCACTCTTTTTTTCCACTTTAAAGCAATAATATAACTGCTATCGCTATATATCTATACACGCTTTAAAGCGGAGATGGACACGGGTGCGCTTTGTATTTTTGCATTATTACGAGCCGACGCTCTAGAATTTAGCACGCCTGCCGCGGAGCAGCAGATCGCGACGAGCAGCAGCAGCTCTGCGAAGAAAGTTTTTGCCGCGCGAGAAAACATCGCGATAATAAAACAAATATATATATATATATATATATAAACAATCGTATATTATTTACCGTTATAAACCGTTTGTGCAGCTGTCTCTCTCGCGCGCTGAGTGAAAAATCCGCGGTCTAATCTCTGCCTCGGCGCGCGGTATTATATACACAGATATATAATATACATTACGCGCGCGCGCGCGGCGCTACTCGTCGTCGTTTTAAACGAAAGTATAGTGCGAACGAGCGTTAGAGCTGCAGAGATAAGGGCCCGAGGGATAACGGTAATGATCGACGTTGCTGCTGCCGGTGCAACATCTATATCGAATGACATCGACGGATCGTATTTACATGCCATATATTATAATACCGGAACGAAAGGCGCGTCGCTCAACACATATATAAGACACAGTCACTGCCCAGTCGTGCGTTTAATTCGCGCAAAAACTAAAGAAACAGTCGCGCTCAGGATGTAGCAGACGCAACGGGAGCAGCAGCAGCAGCAGCTGCGCGCGAGAAGGAGTTGAGGAGGAGGAAACCACCTTAACGTCGATTCGATGCCTACGAGCCATGTCACGAATGTCCAGGATCTTCGGGCTAAAAGGCTTCCTGCTTCCTGTTGCCCGCGCCTGCGCCCGCTCGCTCGATACGAATAGACGAACTTTTTGTATACCGGCGCGCGTTCGATCGCGCTCTTATAACTTTCGTCCGGCTTCGGCGCGCGGCTGTAATATACCTCGTTTGCGCGATGTATATATTAATGTATAAATTACGCGCGCATATACCGTAAACATCATAATTACGATCGAAGCGCCGATACATTTTTTTTTCTTGCCGCGCGCGCTCGCGTCACGGATCGTTGACTTTTCGCCGCGAGCCGCACGCAACAAAGACTGGCGAAAAAAGAAAGAGCCGTATTGCTCGTTTTGACGGGTGATTTGCGCGCGAATATCGTATGGAGCACAGAAATAAAAATTGTTGCTGAAATAATCGAGCTCGTATTTATTTATTTTTTGCACTCGAACGAGCGAGAGTAGAGCGAGCTTCATTACATATAAACGGGAGCTGAATAATTTTCCGGAGTCTTATTGGTGCGCGGCGCGAGACCCGCGGAGATTATTTACGTGGGGCTCGGATAGACGCGACGACAATCGTATCGACGTATTACAAGACACGATTCTCCGCCACGAGAGAATAAGTCGAGGTAACAATGGACCTGTGTTGATATATTTCTAATCGTCGGCGAGCTCGAGTGAGACGTCGCTCAGCAGGCGACATATTTACGGCTGTATACGCCGAAAAGAAAATTTGCTTACGCGTTCGCGAGAAAGGACAAAGCATCGTGTACATGAATAACTGTCGAGAGAAAGAGATAATCGTTCGCAACGTAAAGTTCCTACTTCCTCGTACAACCGCTTTTCTTTTACTTCCTCTATGATCTATATTTTCTCTCTCTCTCTCTCTCTCTCTCTGCTTTGGGTCATAAATTCTTGCTTAACGATCCCATCGTAAAATAATCATCGAGTCGATGTTTATAATAGGTAAACATAAGCAGCTACTGCTACCGCTACCGAGTAGGCAAAACGAGACTAATGTACCGTTGACCGAAAAAAAAGTGTACCAGCTCTCGAGAGTCGAGCGCGAGTTGCGACACGACCGTCTTATTGTTCACCGCTCAAATTTCATTTTTCAGCACTATACCCGCGTACACACACACACATATTTATTATACACGCGAATGACAAAACGACGGCCTTTGTATTTTCATAATTTCACGTCGCGTCCGCGTGTGCATAGTGCGGTCGGGTGCGTAATTTTGGCAACAGCGACTTTATTTGTATTTTCCGCGCTGCAAAGGGGAGGGACGAGACGCAATCAAACTCACAAACCACGAAAGCTTCCGCGAAAGCGCGCAAAGACGACGATGATTATTACCGATAATCCAGCGCGATCGGCCTGCAGAGGCTTCGCACTCGTGTTTCACGAGATGAAAAAAAATGTGCGCGTCAATGTCAATGGTCGCTTTACGTCAAGTATCAATAATATATATATATATAATGCGACGTGCACGCATGGCTACGGGGTTACCGGCATATATAGAGTCAGCCTACACCGCTTCCGGGGCTCGGGTCGTTCTCCGCTTCGGAGCTCTACTCGTCGGAGACGCGAAACAACAACAACAACAGTCAGTTCAAGTGTGCAGTATACTGTGCAGGCGGAGAGCCTGTGTAAGATTCGGGCCACTGATCTTTCCGGTCAAAAGCAAACTGTGTATAGTATCCTTCTCTCTTGCTGCGGCGCAACGCGCGCGTATTATACACGCTGCTATGGCCAAGCCACACTAATACTATATACCATACTCGCTTGCCTGCACCCTTCTCTCTCTCTTTCTCTTTGCCGGAGGCTCGGCTCGCTTCCTTCGAGGAGTCTAGAGTTTCAATTCTTTATGCCTTCTAATGCCCCCCCTTGACTACCCGACGACTGCCGCCGCGCGCGGCGGAGCTCGCAAAACCGCAATCGCGTTCCTCGAGGCCCTGCGAGCGTCTATATACGATATAGAACGTGGTGTACTCGCGCATTTATATAGGTGTACGCGAGAGTTGGAAAATTTTCCCAACTCACAATAGCCATTTATAATGGATTTGTTATGCTCTTCGGCGAGAGAAGCGTAAACGATCGAATTTTCTGCTGCCGATGTCTTTACCTCGATATCGGACGATTTGCACACGCTTAGAATCGCAACGCTCTCTCTCTCTCTCTCTCTCTTTCGGCAATTATCAAAACAGTTGGAAATAAATTTAGTGCTATTGTCTGCATTTCTGATCGAGAAAGTTGCTCTCCTCGTAATTATACTTTAACGAAAAAGCTTGTGAACGCGCTCGCGATGGTGTATACCTTTGTATAAGCGAGCAGGCGTCATTTTTCATATAAAATTGATCCAATCTATTGCGGGCGGTATATACGTTATATTTACTTTGATTTTCATCGCGCAATATCGACGTTAACTCGCGTTGCGCCACACGATCCACTACAATGATTAATAAAGATGGATTGTTTACAGCCATTATTAGAAGAGTTGAGAAATGAAATCGCTCTAATTTGAAAATTATACGCGGGAAATGAAACGAAATTAACGTGTAATATCGTTTACACTCGGACCCAAAAGTGAATCATTCGTGTTCGCCGCAACGATCGTAAGTATAATATTTACACGCGGCGGTGCAACGGCAAGATTTCGTAAGAAAATTGTACATTACGAATACCCGCAAGAAGCTTGGATAATTGCAAGCTCCCGTGCAGAGCCACTGCTGCTATATATGCCAAATCGAGTGTTAGGGAGTCAGCAATTACACACGCGTTGGATCGCAAAGTACGATAGGTACGCAAATACGCGATACGACGACGCGCGGCACAAAGTGAAAGTACGTTTACACGCACGTACATTAGAGTTCAACAAAAGTCAGGGCCGCGCGAGCGTGTAAATGTGTGTATACGTGCGTACACGCGACGTAATAAGCGAGATTTTCGACGCGCACAAAAACGCTCTGGACGCGCGGCGCTCCGTTTTCTTTTCCGCGCGCTATAGTCCGTGGACAATGTGACAATGGATTGAGATTCAGGCAACAGGACAAGCAATAGAGATACGAGTTAATTTATCGAAGAGATTTGCAGTGGTATTCGGTCGTTCTTCTGAATTATTACCACTGAAATTTATGCATAATTCCATTCTTTGTAACGCTTCGCGAAGTTTTTTTTAGTCTCGTTTCTTTTTTTCTTTTGCCGGTCGGTAAAATATCTATTATTTTAACGACCACCACGACGATGAAATGTGAATTCGAAATTGTTCAGGAGAGCAGCACGGGTGTGTCGCGTTGTTCTCTTTAAACGAGGTAAATTACTCGGACGACTCGATGTGGCAGGGGCTTTTCTAAACGCGAGCCCCGCCGCGTGCTTTGTTCGGCGCTGAAACCGCGAGTGATATACAATTCCGCGAAACTACGATTTACTTTTTTATACATGCATCTTGGTGCAAAAATATAGAGAAAGAAGAATCTAAACTGCTCGCTTTGGTCTGGTGTAAGTGCTGCTGCGCACGGCAAAATGATAATGTCGCCTTCTAAATTACTTTTCATATTCGTTCTCGTACACGAGCAAGGAATATTTACTGCAAACCTTTTTTTTCGATATAAGCAGAGCCACATAATACCTACTAATGACGTTCAAAATCACGAGTAAGTTTCAGTTGCAGGCGCGGTATCGGTCAGTCACGCTAAATCCGCTAATGTATACTGCTGCGATAGGTTCGTGAATGTATTCCACTGCATTATATCATCTGCTTATGGATCGAGCGAAATGTTTTGAAATGAAAACGCCCACGCCTTTTTCTGCATACGTAATATTACGAAAGTTATTATGATGCTCGCAGCGTCGGAGAAAAGAGGATTACACGGATTGACTATACCAATTGAATAACGCCGTAAATCAGTGCAAGGCCCCTGGAGGTAAATATTCAACTGTAGACACATTACGTGCACAATCGGTATCATATAGGACATTGAATGTCAGTGTTAGTGAAGATGACTTTAGGATCAAGTGAGATCTTAACCGTTAGTTACATATGGTTTACCTCGGATCCAGTTAAATTAGGAGAATCCTGTACCGGGGATTGGAATTTAGCGTTCATCCAGGGATCACAAAATTTCCAAAAACATTCATATAAGGAGGAACAGATAGAACTCAGATTTATAGCAATCGAAATTTATTTTACCGCTTGCGGGTTGTCAGTGCGACATCTACGGTTCACGAGTTAACTACAAAATGTATCTCAACGAAATGTGATAATACCATGGAATTATTTTTATGATAAAACTCTAACAAATATGAGAATTTAGTGTTACAATTTAAAAACTTTTCATTTTAATTGAATAAAAATTGTATTAAATTTTTCTATAATGTTGCTTTATCCGTGTATTACGCGCATATACAGAGGGAGCCTCCGCGGACGCTAGCGAGAGAGAGAGCTTTGACCTCGACGCGCTGCAGCGCGAGTCGTTTGCCTTCCTCCATATAGCCAGACGTTTAATCGATAGCCTGTGCGCGTATACACTGTACAGGGATCGGTACGCCGCAGCTATATACGCGTACACATAGTACGACGTACGAAAGATCCTCCTCCGCGCGAGGATATACATATAGTAAACGTCTTGGCACGCTCTCTTGCGAATTTCTCGGCGTCTACGACTTTGCGCGTATATCATGTGTTAACACTGAGTAGCTTATGGCAAATGCTCGATAAAGCCTCTATAAATAAATATTACGTCTCGAACGAAAACTTTTTGTCGCGGGAAGTCGACGCGCGGTAATAATGTTAGTTTACGCGATTACGCATTCGTCCTGTAATACATATACGTATACGTATACGTATACGCGACCGGCTTCTTCGAACGGGTTCCAAGAGATCTGCGCGAGCGTCCGTCAGAAGAGGAGAGCGTTGACCACTGCGTATCCTTATATACAGTAGTATATGGCATACGTTAATCTATAACTGCCGGTGCATAGCTATACATACGCAGCACACGCATATCCGACCGAGATCGGATTACCCCTGCGTGCTCGCGGATGGAATTTAATATTGACATTATAAAAAAAAAGGGGTGAGTACTACTGTCGAGCAAGTTTGAGGTTTTCACGGCGGGCCGGTGTAAGAGAGCCAAGTTGAGGGCCAACGGGAAATATCCTTGCGCGAACAACCTCGCGAGAGTTACGTGCAGAGATGCATGCGTATCGAGAACGAGGTGTTTTTTAGGCCTGGAAAATGTAAATGGGAGAACATCGTTTGATCGATCGATCGCAGCGCGAAGGCCCGAGAGACTGCAATAGACCCGCGCGTACGCATACCGATACCGATCTGACGAAAAATCATTCGAACGAAGCATCGCGTACTGCACTGAGCGACGAAAAGCGATCCAACGATATCGCGCGCGGGGCTGTGGGAAATGCGAGATAATACGAAAAGCCCGTCAGTCACGTATATACACGTATATATAGCAACATCGTGAGCACACGTAAAATGTTATAACGCACACGATCGTGTGATGCGGACTAACGGATTATATATGCGTATAAGTATAAGCGAGGCGGAAAAACAGAAAAAAAAACAAACAGAGAGAAAGAGGAGCAGCTCGCACATATATCATAATTCTTGTATGATCGGTCGACGCGCATCTTACACACCGCACGGCACGCAAACGACATCGGATGAGAGAGGAGCTTTATACTATATGGAGTATGGTGGTCTATAAAAAAAAACACCCGATGCGATTGTATTACGCATCAGCAATAGAAATATATATTCAAATACAGTGCGGTGAAATGTGTGCAACTACCAGAGAGCTACTTAAGACCCGCGCGGTTTTTTCCCCGCATTCGTTGATTCTTTTTGTTTGCGGGTCAGGAGGGCGACGATAAAATATTCCGCGGATTACGTGTATTACCCTCTTTCGAGTCCCGCGCGCGCGTGCAGAGGATCAATATCGAGTACCCAAAGTGCTCAACGTGTGTGAGCTGTAGCTCCAAAAGTAGCCGCGCACTGCACACACACACACACACACACACACACACACACGGATGCATGTGCGGCTCACGGCAGGCCGTAATTATATATTTCATTATCGCTCCTAGGGAATCGAGCCACTCGCGTGCGCGCAGCTCGCGATACAGCTAGTGCAGCGTGCAGCACGCGCTTTATAAGATCTCTCCGTTATAGTGCACAGAGCCATGCACTGACCATTGAACCCCCCCGAGCTTCCTTTATAGGCTTAGAAAGATCTTTTTAGTATATACTATATTGACTCGCGCGATACGAGTGCGTCGAATGATCATAATATTGTGGTACTCGCGTATAGAAGCGTACGCACCGCGCACAAAGACTCAATTAGATTGTATACACGAGTGCGAGCGAATTATATCCTATTATCGGGGGGCAAAACGTGCGAAACGTTTATAACGAAAAAATAGAGCAGTGGAACTCGAGAACGTTTCATTGTGTGTGGCAAATATATCGGCGCTGATGACTTTGTATAATATAATAACGTCGAGATATAGTCAATTACGATGAAACGCGCGATCCTTCGTAATTAGACTTTACAATTTGTACGAGAACGAACGTCTGCAGGTCGACGCGAGAAAGTAACCGTTAAGGCCTATTTTACAGCGCCATAAGTGAGAATCATAATAAAATAATATATTTGCGATCGTGTATAATAGCAAGTATATATACGGATCGGCTAATGTTGCAGATATTCCAGAAAATCGCGACTACAAGTGGTCTTCGTTCGCTACTATTGAGTACGACTGTAATGTAATCTCTATAGTGTTTTTCCTATATAATTTTAATTGGTAACCTAAAATTCGCCCAAGACTCTGAAAGCTTGTGCCAGAGTCTCTCGAACATTACTTCGAAATATACTTCGCTGAAGCATCGAGATCGCGCCGCTACACGCGTTATGTATAGGTAATGTATACCACAGCCAAGAGATAAAACAATAACCGTGTTAAATTTTCAATGCGAGCATTATTTCATCGGCGCTCTATGGAAAAATCTCGCGCTTCATCATCGGGGGCGTCGATGGAAAACATCGAATACACGTTTATTTACATGCACTCGAGAAGAAATTGTATATAATGGCTTACTCTCATTGGTGCGCGGTGCGGGTGAAGGTAGTAGCGAACGTATATACATAATATGCAATTCTAACACAGTCAGCTGCCGCGGGCTGACGAATGTGGGCCGCCGATCGCGGGGCAGGGTCACGCGCGCGACTTAATTTTCAACGCCACTGTGTAAGATTCTTTGTTGTCTGCGCGTGTACATATATGTAATAACGTGTTCGTAGTAATATATAATAACTACGATACGAGCCGCGCGCAGTGCGTATGAGGCGCGCGCTACGATTAGATGAAAAATCAATTTCCATAAGAAGATCTGCACGGCGTCAACGAAGCGAAAAAAATGAGCTGCACTGCAAAAGTGCGGTCATTCGAGGCTCGTTAATGATTTAATCGCTGCGGATAGGTACGAAAGAAAGCCCTTGTATATCGCGTATATGAAAACGCATACGATAACGCAGGGCTTTGAAATTAGTCGCGCGAGCGTGCGTAATTCGGACAAGATGATTTTGCCGCGCGCACAGAATAACACTCTGTATCGGGGCGGCCGCGCGTTGAATTTTTACGACTTCGTCGTACGATGATTGCAGCTTTTTTATTTGCTCTCGTGAAGTGAAACTTCTTGAGACGCGTTTGGGTACGAAGGTGTGCTTAAACTCGTGCAAAACGAGCGAGCGAGATAATTTCGTTAAAGGATTTTATACTTTTAAGACACACATTCATGATAGCTATTGGCTGTCACGTGGCTTTTGGAGTACAGCTGTATGTAACAACGCTGCATTATAGCGAGTAGCACACACCCGCACGTACTTTCGGCTTTCGTGCCTTTTGTAACGGCCATATGTCTCTCTTGGATCTCCAACGCGCACACATGTGATGGTCGTGACTCGTGCAGCTCGGCTCGACGTAAAACGACACTATGCGTGTACGAGTCGGATCAGTCGCACAAGGATTATAATAGAAAAGTGAAAGTCAAGCGAGGTAGGGTCAACGCCCACACCTATGGACTCGTGCTACTGTCTTTATTTTTCCGTAGACTATACTACTCCTAGTACGCTGGATTTATGGATTTCTAACCTCTTATCGCCACGTGTTTCATCTCTGTACTTTCTCTATATGGAGTGCATCGATTCGAGGCTACGAATCATTCAGTACACGTAAGGACGTCGCAGCGCGAACAGCTCTGTACGAAGTTGCAGCCGACTGCAGCAAGCGATTGAAATTGAGAAAAAATATTTCATATTATTTAAGCGAGTGGGCGTTGTGCTTATTGTGCGTGCGCAAAAAGATGCCAAGAAAGAGAAGAATTGAATAATTTGTTTAAAAATATCAACTGGGTCAAGGAAGAAGAACGACGCTTATTGTCTCGTCAACTTGATCCTCTCATCATGAGTTGGAAAGGCAAACTTCCAAATCTACGGGTCTTAGTTCCACCGAAAGAAATCGAGCGTCTTCTCTTTGATACCTTAAATTACTCGAACATTGATTTTGCAACAAGGATTTCTGTCCAGCAGAAATTCCTCGATGGGAATTACACCGACGAGGATGTCTACACAAACTTCCACGCGGCCTGCAAATTTGGCAGCAGAGACGTCGTCGAGAATTTTCTCGAGCTCGGGCGAGTGGATCCCAATCTCCTCGTGCCGGAAACGGGTGATTCGCCACTACACCTGGCTCTGCGACATAACTTTCGCGCAGAGGTAGCCGAATTGTTGCTGGGAAGAGGCGCTAATCCGAATTTGACCAATAGGGATGGATCGACTTCTTTGCACATGATTATCCAGAGGAAATGGTACTCCGACAATGATGTATTGACAGAGTTAATCTTAAAAATTAGTGCCGAGATCGGACAGTCAGCGCTTATCAACGCCCAGGACAAGTTGGGCAACGCACCGCTGCACTTGGCTTCCACTGGCCATAGGTGGCGGATGTTCGAATTGCTGTTGACAAGAGGCGCGAATCCGAACTTAGCCAACGAGAAAGGACACACAGCTTTGCACCTCATGTGCCAGTCCGAGTTCAATGAAAGATACGCGGAGATATACTTTAGGATCAATGACGAAAAACATCAGTTGGTGCTCATTGACGCCCGGGACAGGTTTGGCCGGACACCTCTTCAATGGGCTGTGATGCACGTTTGGCCGAATATGGTGAATCTATTCTTGGATCGGGGCGCTGATCTGTCGAGCTTTGTTTTCCCCACCGAGAGTGACTTTGAGGAGGGATATCAGGAATTAAAGATTGACAAATTCAATTTCAGATTGAGAATAGTATCTGGCATTCTGTGCATCGTTGAGAGTCTTGAGAAACGAGGATACGAACTGGACCAAAACGAAGCCCTATCACTTATGAAAGTTTTGGGTAGATACTTGTTCGACCTGGAGGATCTCGATGAATGTTGGTATCACGACCACGAGGACGAATTGAAAAAAGTAGAGGTGAAACCGAGTCTGTCGCTCTACGACGTAATACGGTTAGAGCCCAAAGAGGCGGCGAAACTACTCTCATACTCGGACTACTTTAAGTTATGGCGCTCGCCTGTACTGCGTGAGCTGCCCTGGAACTTTACAAATCTTTCTTGTGCTAAGCATCTCTGCGAGAAACTGGTAAGAGAATTTTTCATCAGTTGGGCACTGGAGCCCTTTTGGGCGTTGCTACACGGACGGCTGCCAATCGAGTGCTGTGAAATTGTCGTACGGAAACTAGCGAACAAAGATTTACTCAACATTTGCTTGGCAACTGCAGGCCAATGTCATAAGGAGAGTGAAAATAAAGAACGAAAACTTGATACCGAATGTGATAATAACGAAGTACAAACGTATGTGAAAGCTAAATGAATGCTCCAAGCTACAAGATTGTGTACAGTGAAGACTATAAAAGTTCATTTTAAGGCTTATTTCGTTAATTTCATATCACGAGTAAAAAAGATAAGGATTTGTTGTTCAATTGCTTGTCAGCTCGTGATGTCAATCAGCGTATTCTCAGCATTGTTTTTGAATAAATAATAATTAAACATAAAATAAAATTGTTTACATAATAGCGCTTGGATTTTAATTTTTTAATCTTTCAATTTTATTTCACCTTTCAATCACAAAAGATAACTCGTTGAAAAAAGCACGTCGCAATTGTGTATCGATTTGAAACATAATTTTTTCAATCATCCGTTCGAGTGTACCCGTAAGATACGGTACACACGAGTCGCGCGCAGGCCCAGTCGAGAAAATACCGATTCGAAATCTCGACAGCTCGAGCAGCGCATACAATATATAGGTCGGTAAAAGGTTTAAGGCAGCCTAAGCAGCTTTTTCACCGTTATAAGTGCGTCCAGGCAGTAACAACGCAATTGCGCAGTTAAATATATATACCATATTTATACAAAAGTATTATAATACTTATGTGCATTTGGTCGAGTTAATAACTCGAGTTAATGCACGATGCAAGGATATCGACCCTAGTCGATACATTTCGAGTCTATGGTGATTATATCGATCGGTGATCGCAGTGAGCGCCAAATTGGTGGAAAGAAATACAGCCGTCGTCGATTGAATATAAAAATAAAGCGCAGAGCCGCGTCAAAATTCATATACCCGCGTTTAGCGGAAGTGCCGCCGCAGTCGAAGGGAGAGAAGCTCTATCCTCGTTCACGCTCGCGCGACCAAGAAATATTAAGTGAAAATTGGCGTGCAGCGTACTGGTAAACGGCGTATACACGTATGTCATATAGAAAGGCGTACATCCTCTCTGTCTCTTTCGGCCGCCCTTATCTCGAGCGAATCTTTAGCCTGTCTTACGCATCCACGAACACACGTAGACGATGACAATCGTCTGGATTCAACCGGTATTCGGTCGCTCGAACGCTCGAATATTTTTCAAAATCAAAACGTCAAAAATCTGATCATCGTTAATTTACAAGTCGAGCGACGAGCTGAGCTCATAAACTGATGCGTGTATGAATTGCAGCGCAGCAGCAGCAGCACATGTGCGTGAGCTCTACGCACGGTCTGTTTATCACGGCGAATCGCTGCTGCAGCTAAAGGCCATTATTTGCTTTATCCTCGCTCCGTGTGCATATACATACATCGGAGTAGCATAATGCATTCACGTTTATATATCTACGTAACGCGCCGGAACTCGACTTTGCCTCGCGTGGTGTGTACTCGGCCACGCATTCACGGATTGCGTCGCCGTGGAAACCATATATTTTTTTCTTACCATACTTACTTACTTACGCTTGTCAGCTCGAATCGAGCGAGTCGCGCTTACTTCGCGATCGGTAAAGTGAGTCGGCGCGACGAGTAAACGAACGCGCGCGTAGCTGAATATGCACGAGACGTCGCGTTTTTACTTCTCTGTGATCCTTTTTTTTTAACATCACGTAACGTCGTATTAACGCGCTCGCGCCCGGGTGGGTGGACGATAATAAGTCAACGGCACCGTAGAAAAAAAAAACAACTGCACGAGAAGCGAGACGTATACGTCGCTGCGCGCACACGAAGAGGCGCATAATATACGTTAGCTCGCGCGTAATTAGTCTATGTGGCCCGTTAACGATGCGTCGTCGCAGCAGTAGCAGCAGCAGCAGAGCACGGAGGCACAGAGGCTTCTGTTTGCGCCTTACACACATACGTGCCGTATGCGTAAAACAATGCGTCCGTGTGCGCTACATCTTATAATGCAGGGAGAGTAACTCGAAGCCACGTCGCGCACGAATGTAAATAATGTTAAAGGATGGCTTTTCTCATCGTTCGTTATACATATATGTGCGCGCGATGAATTCTCACCCTCGTGCAGTGCGTATATGAAAAATGGCACCCGATTTATGTCGATTTTTTTTTTTAAGCCGAACGTGGGTACCGAGACTCGATTATGTTTCTGCTCGACGACACGCTCGTAACGCACGCAGCGCGCAAGCATCCAGATCGTTTTCTTTGCGAGCTCCGTATCAAACTGTGCCAGGCAAACTGCAGCGGCCTTTATTTTTATCGCAGCAATCGGAGAGGTTTCGTACAAACAGCGACGCGTTGACATCGATTTATTTACTACACGTTGACAAACAATCGACAATAAACAAGAGGTTGGATCGATCATTGTTAATCGCTTTTTCTGCTGGTCATCGAGCAAATGTGCACAGCTCCAATTTATATACAAAAGCTTTATCGATATCGTCCAGATAGGCCATCTGCACACAGAATTCGTACAAAGGAGAGAGAAAGAGTATTTGAGATATTTGTAATGTAAACGTGTGCAGTGTGCATGGATTCGAACGAACGATTCTTATCTCGAGGCACCGTACACGTCTCTGTTTGTATCAAGCGTGCGTGATAACCTACATTCACCTTATCGAGGGGGGCAACGTCGAGACCCTCTTCTCCTTCTTCTTGTCTCAGACTCTTTGGTTCTATATATGAGGCATTTCACACCAAGTGTCCTAGCGCTTCGCCGCGCGGTGCAAATAAGCGAAATCACTCAGTTTCTAACTTCCGTAAAAAGTATCGAAATGCACCTAGAAGAAAAGATAACCCATCATTTTGATGGGAAATTACCTCAGCTTTCCGATGGTGAGGTCAGATTTTCAAAAATTTTCCATTTTCCTTGGAAAAATCGCCGGAAAACCTTTAAAGTCGAATATCTCAAAAACGGCATTTTTAAGATTTTTCTAAATAGTCCCAATCGAAAGCTGAGAAAATTTCCTATCGATATGCAAGTTTTCAGAGTGTGCAATTGATTATTACTTATGAAATACAGCGATGAACGTGTAAAAACGCGACATTCGACCCACGCGGCAGCTGTTCGGTGCGCAGTGCCCCGCGCGGCGCAGAATCACATGTTTTTACACGTTATCGCTGTATTTCAATAAGTAATAATCAATTGCACACTCTGAAAACTTGCATATCGATAGAAAATTTCCTCAGCTTTCGATTGGGACTATTTAGAAAAATCTTAAAAATGCCGTTTTTGAGATATCGACTTTAAAGGTTTTTCCGGCGATTTTTTCCAAGGAAATGGAAAATTTTTGAAAATCTGACCTCACCATCGGAAAAGCTGAGGTAATTTCCCATCAAAATGATGGGTTATCTTTTTCTTTCTAGGTGCATTTTCGATACTTTTTACGTAAGTTTAGAAAACTGAGTGATTTCGCTTATTTGCACCGCGCGGCGAATCGCTAGGACACTTGGTGTGAAATGCCTCATATATTAATACACACACTTATAAGAGGTGAATAAGCCCTTATCATCCGGCAAAAATCGAAACTGTTTCGCCTTCCTCGCGCATTATACTTCCGAGTACTTTTCCTTTTTTTTTTTCGTTCGAGTTTGTAATACGATCGGTGTCAAGTTTATAATCGAGCGCGCTTTTTTAACAATTCGGTTTCGGACGACAACGACGACGACGACGACGAAGATAAAGCGCGCGCGCGTACATCATCGAACGACAAAATCCATTACTTCATCGAGGTGTACTCGAACTCTGTTGTTGTGTTACAAGCCGTGCCTCAACTCGTTCACTCTCTCGTATTTCTTTTTTTTTCTCTCTATCCATCGCAACAACAATGAGCTCGATGTGTATATATATACTGACCGGAGTATATACACACACACCATACAGTACGGAAGTGTGTCGCGTGCTTGCCTCGTCAGTGTTGTCTCGCCCATCGTCGCGCTCGCATTATTATCTGTTGCGCAAATGAGCGCGACGTTCCAAAAAAGTGAATCACTTGTTTGTATATGCGGAGCATATAACGTATCCGAGCTACATCGTCAATTTACCTAGAAATTTACGCCTGCTTTTGGGCATGTTTTTATGGTCGCACTTGTCGAGGCTTAAACTCGAGTATTTTAAGCTGCAACTCGCGCGATCGTTCGCAATCGATGTCAATAACCGTGAAGTACACGAGAAATGATTAATTTATCGATATTATACTCGATGTACCGATTAATACTGCTGCTGTTGCTGCACGACAAAGGGATTCGATTACAAGAGGATCCGTGTGTCGTACATATTGTAATACAGCTGCAGAACACGACACTCGCGCGCCGCTTATCGAATCGTCGTTAATATCGCGTAATACTAACACACAGCATGGCATGTATATTATATATATATATATATATATATAAAGCGACCGGGAAAACGTCAATTCGATAAGGCGAACGTAAATGATTCATCTGGTGCGTATTACCGCCGTGCCGCGCTTACGACAAAAAATAAAAGAAGAGAAGAAAATGTAACGAGTATTACATTCGTGTATGCTGCGCGACGTGTGAGCAATAATATCGGAGCTATGATTCACCTCTCGGAAATCGCGTAATTGTGCTTCTCGCGCTTAGCGGCGCACACTCTCTCGATTCATTGACATTCATTGACTCGCTCGTCTCTCGCCCACCGGGGACCTACTCTGGAATTATAAAATGCGGCACACGTTTGTGTATAATGTACGAGTATATATAAGCGCGGAGCTGCAACGCGCAGATTTTTAAACCGCATAGAAATCGTGTGGAGCTGCCGACTCGAAAGCGTCAAAAAGCCATGTTTCAATATGCAATACAATAATGCAACCGAAGGAGAAAAGCGAGCTAGACTGTGTGCTAATTGCGCGAGTTTGTCGCGCGCGTGTGCAGCTTTACAACAATATTCGTTATTTTTAGAGTCGAAACTCTGAGATTTTTTTTCTCTCCTCTTATCGCGAAAAAAAATCGCTGGCCTCCTTTTTCGTCGCGCGCGCGCTCCTTTTGTATATGTATCGCAGCGCAAAATTGTTCGCTTCGAAGACAAATTGAAACGAGCCCCGCACGCACAGACGCGCACAGGCTGCTAATTATGGCACGCGCACCATGGGTCGTGAATGCGAGACTCGAACAATCGGATATGCTACTTCGTTATTATTCTTTTTTTTTCCTGTGCGCGAATAATATATAATGCAAATGAAAAAAATAATTTCTTGCGGCACGAATATCGTGTGCGCGTTTCGAGTCTCGCTCTCGTCGTTTTCCGCGAGGATGTCGAAGAATACGTTTTTTTTTCTTTTCGCTTATGTAGGCGTCAACGGCTTAATTTCGCGCGCGCGAAATTGATCGTTATGAATCACGGGGCCTCTATATAGAGCGAAGAAACTCGTATGAATTCGTCATCGAGGCGCGATGCATCGCCGCAGTGTAGCGGATGCTAATATACGTGTGTACGATATTTTTAAGTATGCATCATAGCACCGCGTCGATTCATTATCGTCGTCGCGTGCAATGAGCAGACTTGGGTTACGTTGCGCTGTCTCACGCAGCGATCGCGGTTTTGGCGAAGATTGAATTATCTCGCGAGCCGCCGAGACTCTGCACGGCATGAATGAATATTACGCGTATGTCGTGTACGTATATATATATATCCAAGCGAGTGAATCGCAACGCCTGTGTGATTCAATCGGTCGATCACGCGTCCCAGTTATTTTTTTTCCCCCGTCGCGTATACATACGTATTATAATGTTCGACAAGCCCAAGGTACAGAATGCAACGAGACACGCTCGTCGATTATCGGCTCGTATGAATGTGCCGTGTACGAATGAAATTTCGCAAAAGATGTTTAATGATCGCAATTGCTCAACGATTTGCTTCACGCACGTATACAGAAATTTCGCTTAAAAACTCAAATCGAAGATCCTATGGGAAAGGCTATATATTTATAGACGTTTGCCGTGTAGTATACCCGCGGCTTTGGTTTCCAATAAGCGATCAAATTTTTTATTCCAAACGAGACGTGTAGTACCCGGGATTGCAAATTTGTAACCGACATTGTGTAGCCTCTGAATTCATCCTTTACGGCTCGCATACCAGGCAGAGTAACAGCAGCAGCATCAGCAACAGCAGCAGTGGCTCAAGGTATTTCTTTTCAAGGCATAAAAACAAGCCGTTTCGTTCAAAGTCAACTTTTTTTTCATCATCTTTCTTTCACTCTCCGTTTTCTTCTCGAATTACACGAGCAATATGAGTGGCAGTCCCGAGCGCGCGCGCGCGCGCGCGAGTCTTTTGATTTTTAAACGCTTGACTTCACCGGTTCGCGAACTTTTTATTTTTTATAAATTTGTTCAATAAAATGCAAGCAAATGAAAGTGCCTCAGAAGAAGTGAAAACCAAAAAACAATTATAATCGTTGCCAGCGAAAGTAACACTTGGTAATGCTTTGGCGCATGCACCGCAGAACAAATGAGAAAAGTAAATTGGTTGATGTAAAGATTTTGTAATTTGCAATTAAATAAAAAAAATTAATTTTCAAAAGTTCTCCGAATTAATAAGCGAAGTTGATCAACTAGACCGTATGGTAAAATTAATTATCGCGCGTACCAATGAGTTTTCCATGATGATCCACAGGCCTCTGACAGGCCCTTGAGAATAATTGACGCGCAGAAACTCGAAGGTATGCCGGAAAGTCATCATCGCGTAAGGCGCGATTCAGGCCCGCATCGAATTAATCGTAGATGCGTTGCTGAATAATTACGCACAGGAAACGCTCCGTGTATTATACGATGATACGCGTAGAAAATCGATCGACGCGCAGAAAAAGGCCGATGTATATAAAGAATCTATAAACACACATACACGAGCCGTGTACGTAATAATCGCACAATGTATATTACACAGAGGCACGCGGCGAAGCAAAAACTGGTTGGACTGCCTACATATACATCGTGTGTGTGTGTAAAAAGTATAGTTACAGCAGCGGCCAGCCATGTATTACACGATCGACGTTACTTTCGCCGTTTTCGATTTTCACGTGCGCTCGATCGGCAGTCGCGACTCGCGAGCGAACGAGCACGTGTGTCCCCCTCGAGCTCGTGCACCGAGGTAGTAGGTACATACACGTAATTGCGATCATCTAATTCGGTAATCTGCAAGCGAGAGATGGTATATACACGTATCGCGACGAGCAGCAGGCAGCCTCCCGCGAAAGAAGATCCTCCACCTCCACCTCTTACTTCGTCTCCTTCGATACTGGCGACCTCTGCCACATTTGCCATATATATATGCATGTGCAGCAGCGAAACCTTTCTCTTTTGCGAGACCGTGTGTAATAGCGTGTATAGAATACGACGAGAAAGACGACGACGATGTCATTCCTGCCGCGCGCGCGCAGGTAAACGTAGAATATATCGAGAGATGCATATTATGCGCGAAAACACAAAGAACGCGCATGTCTGCGTTCGCGGCGATGAACCTCCGAAAAAAATAAAAGGAATTTCGCGTGTACTTTATACATATCGTACACTTGCGCAATCGAATTATCGAATTTCCATTTAAAATACGTAAACATTTGTACTAAAAAGAATTCATAATTCGCTCCGAGTTTCGACATACGTACTAGTAGATATTTAGCGTCTGGTTCGGCTATTTAATTCGCTATACTACCACGAGGATCATTTTAATATGTACAAGTTTGCCAGTTTTTTAGCATTATTAAGAGCGTGTATAAAGAGGTGTACGTATATATATAACCCAAGCAACGTAGACAGTGTATACGATCCGGTGTCATCGACCCATAGCCTCTCAGCTACTCGACGCGCGAAGGAGCTCGCCGTCGTTCTGCATCGCGTGTCTTTGTATATATACGCGAGCGAGCGTAGGAGGTTAAAAGACGTTACGCCGTGGCGCACGTTTAATTCAATTTTTTCCCTTTCTTTCTTTCTTTCCTCCTATGAGATGTTTTTCATCAAACTCGAGCCCAGAGAGGAGAGTCACTTAATCAAGCCGAAGGCGAATTCAACGACTTCAAATGGATTATAAACTCGAGAGAAGGAATGTATCGGTCATTCGCGCGCGCGGCACAATTGTATTTTGCGATCCAAGTATATATATATGGTACTTTAATAGGTACTACACATACACTCGGCTCGATCGAAGCGGCACTAGCAAAAGGGCGCAAGTCTTCGATGGCAGTCTATATAGCGTGAGAGCCGCTGCTGTCCGATCGGAGCGAAAATTCCTTCCCCCCGAACTCTCTCGAGCTGTTCCGAGTTGTTATATAGTTTGAAGAAGAAAAAAACAGCAACAACAGCATGTGGTATGCCGCCTGCACTAGTCGCGATAATTAGCACGTCGGTTAAGTACTCGAACTCTCGTGCACCAATAAAAAAAAACGCCACTTCCGCCCGGTAAAATACCATTCAAGTAAGTAAGTTAGTATTCGCTTTAATGTTTTTCCGTTCGTCGTCGTCGTCAAAAAGCGAGTGAAAAAATGAAAAGAAGATGTCGTTGTATGAAATTAGAAAGACGCGTTAATAATTTCACGAAAAATTCACGCGAGCATGTCGAGAGAGATATGATAATAATAATAATAATGATAATTATTCGTTGGCAGCTCTTTTCTCTTTCTCTCTCTCTCTCTTGCTCATTAGCCGCTTCGAAGAGCTCGAATCGCAGAGCAAATCTTTCGCGCGTATCGTATATCGCGACTTATACGCGATAGTCATACATGTCAATCTCATTGGCTTAATTATCCGATGATTAATTCCAAATATATATAAAGATGTTGCGCTTTTTAATGAAAAAATCGCGTTTTATCGAGTCGCGATCATCGTATAACTCGTCGTCACCTGCTGTGTCGCGTATTAATCACTTGTTTTTTTATATTATAAAAAAAAATAAGTATCGCTGTTGTACTCGACGATTCAGCAAATAACAAAAGCAGGAAAAGCACACACGAGTATTATACATATAGTATACGGTATGAATCGGCGCGATTCGCGATCGAGTCACCGGCTGTACAACGGGCTTGAAATTTTTTAATACGCAGGTAACTCGGATCCAACGGCAACGGTTCAACGACCTCGAGAGCGATTCCGAGTTCGAACGCGCAGATAAAAAAAAAAAATCATCCCGATGAAAAACGAAATAGTAAATCTGTAAATCGATGAAGCGGCGATGGGTATTTGTAGTACGAGAAGATAACGCGATATAATGAATCTGATGTACTCACCTCGGCTCTGAGCAGACCACGCACGGTGATGCCTATCATAGGGGCGAACCGCACCTCGACGCCCGGCTCGATGACGAGCTGCGCCTCCGCCTCGATCACGAGGTCCTGGCGCAGCACGTAGGGACTCTTGGCGCGCTCCAGGACCCGCTGGTTGCGCAGCACCCGGCCGAAGGCGAGCTCCGTCAGGCCCCGATAGCCCGACTCGAGCGAGTTGGAGCTCGCGTAGTTCGGCTCCGTGTAGTAGATGACGGACGATTCGGTGCTGGTGGTGGTGGTGGTGGTGGTGCTGCTGCTGGTGATGCTGTTCTCCTCCTCGGAGACGACGAGCTGCTGCTGGCTCGACTGCAGCAGCAGTAGCAGCAGCAGCAGCAGAAGCGCCGGCCAGCCTCCGTTACGAGTCATCTTTCTGAGCGATCGTCGTCGTCGTCGTCGTCGACGTCTCTCTCTCACACGGCCCCGAGGTGGATCGTCGGCGTGAGCTGGTGAGACGACGAACGATTGGGATCGTGGAACATCGCCGATTTGCGAACACGGCCGGTGGGAAACTATATACTTCGATTGTCACCACAGCACACGTGCACTTTTTTTCATACGTATAACTCCGTCACACTGGCCAATTTTCCACTGCCTCTGTTGAAATTAAATTCACAAGTTGAGTCGTTGCGCGCTTCTCGTCATTTTTTTTTTTTTTTTTAATTATAATTTTCTATCGACATCGAAATCGTGAAAATTTAATAAAAAAAAAGCGCGCGCGAGAGAAAGAGAGACGTTGATGCCCGCGACGGTTTGCATCGATTTTAACTTTTATTTTGAATTTGACATCACTAAAAAAAAAACCGACCGAGCCGAGTGAAGAAATTATTTCACTTTTCGCAAGAAGCCCGATGTCAATTTCTATACAGACTCACGAGTTTCACGATTTTTCGGCACACCGCACTCGACTCCTTTTTTTTTTCAAGTTACAACGGTCGTCGTCGTCGTAGTCACGCGCGTGTGTGTATATCGGGACTGTGTATACAGTAGTAGTACTATACACACTACTGCTCGGGGACTCATCGCATAACCACCCGACTTCGGGCTGCTAAAAAACAGGTTTTGGCCTCGATACAGCATATACCTGTATATACCACTACAACGTGTGGTATCGTCGGGTGGAGGTAAAAGGTGCGAAACGCGTGGACCGATGCGCTAACGAGATGGAGCTGGCGAGCCGATTTTTGAAATTTCGAACGCCGAAATTCAACCGTTTCTTTATTGACGCAAGTTCGCTTCAAGACATCGGGCGTACACATCGAGTGGAAAAATCGTCGCGTTTTTATCTCGTGCCGCGGTTACGTTGACTCTATACTATCGTACCTTTGCAGAAATTGCACCGCACGCGACCGCATATACAGAGAGGGGGAGAGGGGGAGGGTCGCGCGAGTATACACAGAAACGAATAAAAAGATCGACGAAAATCACAGCGACGAAAGGGAGTAAATATATAGTGTGAAAAAGTATGTACGTTCGAAAAAAAAAAAAAAAAAATAGCTGCCAGGTATATAGACAAAACAAAAGACCTATACACAGTGAGCGAGCGAAAAAAAAAGGACAATGGCTAACGCGCGCGCGATGCACCGCGCGCGCACACACTACTCTACTGCTGGGTGCGGTTTTTCTGGCGTGGTACATACCTCTCTCACTCTTTTTCACTGTACACACGTATACGTGTGTATATATATAGGTATATATTTATAAAATGCACTGCACACTGCACACTGACTGCTGCCGCTATATACGAATGCACTACTACCGCTATATGTATGTATACTATTTGCACGAAGAGAAGAAAGAGAGGCGCACCAGCGGTAGGCGCAGAGCGAGTATATACCGACGAAGTATATATACCAGCTTCGACTGGCAAACGCGAACCGACTGAATCGCCTGCCTGTTGTTCTTTGCGGGCTCTCGCGCGACTCGAGTTCTTGTGTATATCACAACGGTGGCGGCTCGGCGATCGGCCCCGCGCGCACCGTCGAGATGCCGTATACACACGCACACACAGACGTATATGCGCGCGGATAAGCGAGTGCGAAGGGGGAGTCACGTGACCGACTGTCCTCCTCCTCCTGCTAGCCGCCTCACCATGAGCAGTTGCCGTGAGCCGTCGACGCCACCGCCTCGCGCAGGTTGGGAAACTATACATAACAGGTGAGCTGTGTACAAAGCTCCGAAGGAAGGTGCCTGACTCTGCTCCGTATATTAGTGCTAGGTATATATAGATAGGCCTATATATGTATGCGAGTCGACGAGGCCCGTCTCTCTCTCTTTCTGTAATGTATTGCAGTATTATACACGGTATATAAATACGCGAACACTTACTTTCCGCGCGCGATCACGACTCCGTATATACAGTGGCAGGTATAATATTGTATCCTTTGGCGCGGCTGAATTATACTGACTCAGTCCCACGACACATTCGTATGTGTGCCTCGAGTGAGTAGAGCTACTGCTATCCGCGCACTGTTTACGCTGTTGCTGCTGCTGCTGCCTGAGCTGACTCTTTGATGCACGTTAGGATGCTAATGCCGCCTACGTATATATACCTACCTTGTATGTTTGTATATATGTATGCATCGCAACGATGCGTGGGAAAGCCGATGCGACGAGAATCGCATATGACATTCTATGGGATGCATATATACGAACGATTGGCCCTTTTCGCACTTTCGATTCGCGACATCGTTGAATATAGCGTTCGAAAATTCAAAATTTGTACGCGGGCGCGCGCGCGTGTGTGTGTTGGTCGGTAACGGTTGACTCGTATACAATGGTCGAACGAGATGTTTGCACTCGCTATCGATAACGACTGTACAAACTCGAATTGCGATATCGAAGCTGCATACAATATACGAATAGCACCGAGATAAAGCAACGTCGATCAATATTGTACGATCTATTATATTTTATATAGGACGTCGGAGCTGCTGCACCGGCAACGGAAAAGCCAATATTATGAAGAGTCGCGGATTACAGCAGATGTGTAATTCAGAGTGTTTATTATCGGGTCAGTGATGCCACTGCATCGTCGCCGCTTGTGCGAGACAACGCTCCTGCCATCGCTTGTGTGTGTGTGTGTGCACTCGTGTAACAATAACATCGAACAGAAGCTACTCTTTTTCTCTCTACTTATTCTTTAGCCATGATTTCGAGTGCGCGTCCATTCATGAATATACATATGTGTGTGTGCTGCAGGCAGGCGCTCGCGCGCGGAGAGGCAAAGCTTTACGACTCGCGCGCGTTATACGTTGAATAATATTACGTTTTTATGTGCGCATGCCGTGGCACGCATCGCGAAGCGAAGAAAAAAGGAACGTTCGACCGCGATCGGCGTATAGCGGTGTTGCGTAAGAGAAAACATCGTATACACAGAGCTAAGCAGCGCACGGAATACAGCGAGAGGGAGCTCGTGTACGCGTTGCTGCCTTTTTCCGATGCACCTATATACATACACATTCGACACGTTGTTGTTGTTTTTTCATGCACGTAAACACGGTTTGTCTACGCGCGTCCGTGCGCGGCAAGTGGCGCGCGCGAGGCGTCGAGTAACGCAGAATCGAAGTCGTGATCTCAAGAGTCTTTTTCGAAGAACTCAGCGGTTTTCGGAGCACTCCGGCGCGTATTTACAAAAATTTCCCCGAGTTGTCGCGTGATATCGAAAGCTGCACAAGCAGCATGTGTGTCTCCTATCAATGACCGTGTACACACAATACTTTGCTTCAGCGATTCGCACGCGGCCATGCGGTATTATTCGAGAGGGTTGCCTTCCCGAGACGCTTTAGTATATATATATATATTTTGAAGAGAGCGAGAGGAGCTCGAGTTTATATGTAAAGGAACGAGCAGGCACACCGACTCACCTGTAAAAGGCACGTCGACGCGCGCCACTGCTGCTCGTGCCGCAGACGGTCTGTGTTCGCCAGGCGCACTCGACTCCCCCTTAGATATATAGTAGTAGTAGTATGCATATCAAACGGTTCTCTTTCTAACAAACACATGCTTCGGCGCCGACAGTCCAAAAGACAGCGCTGGTGTTTTGAAGGAGCGCGCCGACTGACCCGTTACCATGACGACCGATCCAATACCACCGACTATGTATAACGTACCGATTAAGCGCGGTCGAGCCCCTGGTCGTAGATTTGCTTTTTCACAGCCGACCGCGGAGAGTCGGAGTCGAGTGTGCTTTCAGGCGCTCGTCGTGCGATATATCGGTTGTTTTTGAAAATTCGTAATTTTTGATGTGAGACGTCTTTATCGATTAATTAAAGAATTAAAAATTCAAAGTTAAAGGAAATGAAAACAAGAAAATTGATCAATCAAATAAGTAATAATGAAAAAAGTCGAATAAGTAAAAAACTATGAAAAATCCAAAAATATGAGTCAATAGTGCAAATAAAAAACCAAACTAGAAACTGAAAAAACAAGAAACTAGAAAAAAAAATTCAGAAAATCCCAACACAAGCATCGATGTTTCACATCTGGTGCATAATGAATGATCTGTGCTTACTCGTAAAATCAGAGTAGTTTCTTGAGCATAATTATTTTTCATACCAGCGGCCCAAAAGTGACTCGGCTTCGCCTCGGCCACTAATTACACGTACTCTGGGACTTTTCTGTTTTTCGCAGCCTAGGGCAGTAATATACTATCTCGAGCACAATAATTTAATTCTTGAGCATAATAACGTACGTGACTACTACTTTGGTTTGCAGTTTAATTGTTTAAATAATAGCGAGCTGGGTAGCGGAGGTTACTGCTTAGGTTTTTTTTATAATTTTTCTGCGGTTCAAAACAATGCATAAAATGTGGAGAGCATTATGATTGCAAACAGTAGCCTCTCGGACTGTCACTATATATACAGTACATTGACTATTCATTTCGCGGACCCGTGTCGTAATCAATTCCTGAGAGCGAGGCGAGAACAGGACAAACTACGATTCAATAGAGAATACCGTTGAACGAACAAACCCGCGGACTCGTAATTTTCTCGCCCTCCTCGCTTTCGAGCTTCGAGACCGATCGCCGGGTGGCGCGTCTCGAGATAGTCGCTCCCGCAAATGGCAATTCACTTTTTAGGATACAAGTGTAGGACGACGACACTTGGAGTGTACGTGGAATTGTCTTTTAATATCGAGTCAGGCAGTGCTAATGAAAAAACGTGTTCAATTATCTGAAACACCAGAGGAACAAGTGATACTTAGTTGCCGATACGCATAAGGGCAATGAGAGAAAAAATGTGCGAAGCGTATTAACGACCCAGTATACGGAAGCTCAGAGAGCAGTGAGCAAGCCTGTAGAATTCAATGATCACAGCAGCCGTAGTCTATACGCTTATTTATAGACGCGCCAGCCAATGCAATTTTTAATTCAGTCTAAATCTAAATTGTAATGCCAACCCAGCACAGGAGATTTGACTCGATGATTTAAAAACTAAACTGCGCGACGACACTTGTATATATGCGCTTTTGCTATTACCGATGCATAAAATGCATATCTCAGATTCTCGTGAAGTAGTCAGTGCGTGAGTAGCTCAAATTTGAATACATTCTCAAATAAGTTCCCAGTTGAAAAAAATTGCATGGATATCCGCGTGGATTATCCACGTGGATTAGCTATCCACGTGGATCTCACATGGATACCACGTGGATCATACACGGATGGAAACAAATTCTAAGTTGGTGGTTTTTCAACTCTTCGAGGATCTTGGACTTGTTTCGCGAGCTCCCTCCAAGCAATCGCGAGGCTATGTCGGAGATCGACGTGGATTTTAATTTCTCCACGTTGATAATCGATTAATCCACGAGGGGTTTCGTGGAAATCCTCGTTCGATTGTTTAAAAATCATGGCGGAGGTTCAAAAGTCTACGAGGATTTTAGTGAAAATCGTCGTGGGTTGATCAAAAATCGGCGTAGGTATTATGTCAATCCACGTGGCTTACCTACGTAGGCAATTTATTTAATCCACGTGGTATCCATGTCCAATCCACGTGGTATCGATGCCTGATCCTCGAGGAATCTATGTATGATCCACGTGGAAACGGTGTGATAATCAACGCGGATATCCATGCAATTTTTTTCCACTGTGTTCGTATTAATGTTCGAATCTTCGATCTTTATATTTCGAATTATATATGCGTATAAGTGCTTAGTTTGAACAGTCAATAGTCAATTCAGAAAGGAACCGTTGGCGAGTTAGAATTTTTAATTTTTTGAAATATTGTAAGGATAATGTATAAACACATAAATCAGCTACTTAATTGTAAACAATATAATTACAAACGATTTTGACATCGTTTCTCGAACACTGATCGAGTCTATAGTAAAAGCAAATTAGTTTGAATGTTGTGTTTTTGGATCAAACAAGTCATACTACCAGAAGATAAGTTTTACTCATTATATTTCGGTGATAACAAAGAGAATCTACCATTTAATTCAGGCACCAAAAATGAATAAAAGTGAAAAGAAATTCGAGGAGGTTGTCTCAGAAAATAATTTAAATAAACACGACATTGTTGTTTCAGACGACAAACAATACGTTTGTGATATTTGTCAGGAGGAATTTACATTAGAATTAAGCATGATAACACACCGAAACACAATTCACAATGAACGAAAAGATTTCGCATGTAACGAGTGCGAAAAGAAATTTGAGTTCCGAAGTCATTTGAGTAGACACCAAATATTAGTACACAAAAACCGTAAAGATTTTGCATGCGACCAGTGCGATAAGAAATTTGTGAAAAAATCGAGTTTGTCTACACACCAAAAATTGGCACATAAAGATCTTGGAGATTTCTCATGTAACAAGTGCGAGAAGAAGTTTGAAAATAAATTAACTTTACTTAAGCACAACAAAATATTCCATGAAGTATTCAAAGATTACCTATGTGAAATGTGCGCGAAGAGATTTGCAAATAAACATAGTTTGCTGATGCACATGAGGAGGGCCCATGAGGGTCGCAAAGATTTTACCTTTAAAATCATCAAAGATTACTTATGTAACTTACACGAGGGACTCAAAGATTATGCATGCCACAAGTGTGAAAAGAAGTTTGGACTTAAACAAAATTTGTTTTTACACCAAAAAAATGTACACGAAGGTCGGAAAGATTTTGCATGCGATAAGTGTGAGAAGATATTTGGACGAAAACAGCATTTGCTCAACCACCAAAAAACGGTACACGAAGGACTCAAAGATTATGCATGCGACAAGTGCGAGAAGAAATTTGGAGAACAAAGCAATTTAAAAGTACATCAAAAGACAATCCACGAAGGCCAGAGACATTTCGCATGCGACAAGTGCGAGAAGGTATTTGGACAAAAACAGCATTTGCTCACCCACCAAAAAACGTTACACGAAGGACTCAAAGATTATGCATGCGACAAGTCTGAAAAGAAGTTTAGACTTAAACAACATTTGTTTTTACACCAAAAAAGTGTACACGAAGGTCGGAAAGATTTTGCATGCGACAAGTGTGAACGAAAATTCACACAAAAACACAGTTTGCTCGACCACCAAAGAACAGTTCACGAAGGTCGGAAAGATCACGCGTGCAACAGGTGCGAGAAGAAATATGGACTCAAACAGCAATTGCTCAGACACAAACAAATAATCCACGAAAATCGCAAAGAATTCACATGCGACAATTGTGAGAAGAAATTTGGACAAAAACCTCATTTGCTTATCCACCAAAAGACAGTCCATGAAGGTCGCAAAGATTACCCATGCGACAAGTGCGAGAAAAAATTTGGGCAAAAGCAGCATTTGCGCACACACCAAAAAACAATTCATGAAATTAGCAAAGACTAAGCATGCGACAAATGCGAGAAGATATGATGATAGGCAATTGTAAATGTGTATGGATACTTATATATTCGTTATTTCAGTAAACATTTTGCCAATATGATTGTGTCTTACCTGTAATTCGCATTATGCCATGAACTATCTTTACTCACTTACCTTTGTTCACTGTCGTTGTGGTGTTTTTTATTTTTGAAGCAAACAAAAATTAGCGGACTACTAATTAATTACTACTCTGTGTTAATTTTTTGTCCGCTCGGTTTATGCAAGCTTTTCATTTCATGCAAGGATCAGCTAAAGTTTTTTTCATGTTTTGTTTGTAATTGTGAATGGAAGGGGGGGGGGGGGGGGGCGCATTTAGTTGGTTACCGGATTTAGGACGAATAATAATGTTTAAAATTGTGTGACGACACTTCTATAGGCTATGTGCTTTTGCTATTACCGATACATGAAATGCAGTTCTCCGATTCTCGTGCAATTGTCAATGTGTGAGAAGCTCAAATTTGAATACATTCTTATATAAGTTCGCATTAATTTTCGAATCTTCGATCTTTATATTTCGAATTATATACAGTGTATAAGGATCTATTTACTCGATATTTTTTGCGCGAACTCGATGTTGTCTGTCGGGAGCTTTTTTTTGAGTACTTAGTTCTAGAAGGTCTATAGTCAATTCAGAATGGAATCGTCATCAAGTTAGAATTTTAAACTGGTTCAAATATTGTAAGGTTAATGTATAAACAAATAAATCAGTAATCAAATTGTAAACAATATAATTACAAACGATTTCGACATCTTTTATCAAATACATTAACTATGTTTACAATGTATAAAAACAAATTAATTTGAATGTTGTCTTACCAGAAGATAAGTTCTATTTATTTAATTTCCAAGGTACCAAATAAAAGGATCCTTCTATATATATAGATTAGCCAGTGCATCTGTTTTGCCAAAATGGCACTGATGTATTTCTTGGTTTTGCTGATAACTATTTTTCATTTGATATGATTGCAAGTTTGGTTCAAATTGATCTTAATAATTTCAACATCAAAATTAATTATTTACTAACCTTAAGAAAATTAGTAACTTACTTTTTTCCGTATTACCAACTTCATGAACAAACTTTTTTTATGCATCAATTAGTAAAGTCGATGTGATTTTTATTAATGTTAAAAATGTAATTTAACTTCAAGTCAAAATAAAAGTCGAATCATCATTTATATAACACACTATCAGTGATCGTGATCACGTGTGTATATATATTGTGTATTATATATTAATGATCCTCATATAGGTATGCTTCAACTTTGTCTAATTCGAAGTGTATATAAAATTAATTTCATGTGAATCTCATCCATCCTTTGGTACAATAATAAAATAAATTAAGACATGTTATTTTCTATATAAAGGAACAATCTTTTTTTTTTTATTTTCCCTTTCCAAGATTTTTTAGATTCATTTTATGTCTAAATCATTTTCGAAATCGTTAGCAGTTGATCTTCGCTTACGGTCCATTTTTGGTCTTTAATAACTTGCGATTTTTCATCGACTAATCGCTTTTGAATTGCCATCACTTTTTAGCAGATACACAACATCTTTTTTGCGTAGATATAAATACATTTTTTCTTCAAATTTTCCTATATTCAAAATAAGTTCAAGATCATATTGAGATCTACAGGTAATGGTGTATGTAATCCTTGCGGTTTTGTGCTCTTTTATAACGAGGGATTAATAAAAACAAAACGCCCGAGGTCCTTTTTATCATTATATTTGTGCTCTCGTTGAAAACAAACACTCGAAAAAGCGAAAAAAAGTCGGCCCCGGATCATCGTCACTATCGGTGAGTCGGCAGCTCGTCGGCGGCCCACTCGAGCTGCTGCGACTGGCCGGTCCTGGCCGATTTCTCGCAGGCGTCGGCGATCTTCGACACGGCCATGATCTCCTTCTCCTGCACCAGCGGCTGAGCCTTGCCCAGCGCCACGTCCAAAAAGTGCTCCATCTCCCTGGCGTAGGCGTTGCGGAAGCGGCTGGCGAACGAGTACCAGATCGGCGGCTTGCGCTGGCCCTGCTGGCCCAGCTGGGCCGTCACGCAGTGCATGGGCTGCTCGTTGCTGGCGTCTATCAGGCCCTTGGGGCCGAACACCTCGACGCGCTGGTCGTAGCCGTAGCACGAGTTGCGCGACAGGTCGACCATGCCCACGGTGCCCGAGGGAAAGTGGAAGACCCCGGCGACCGTGTCGAAGTCGTCGATCGCCTTGATTTCCGGTATCATGGCGCTCGCGTGCACGCTGACCTGCGAGGCAACCGATTTTATGCAAAGATCCTCCGACGAACATTTTTTTCATGAGAAAGTTTTATAAAGTCTAAAAAAAGCTTTAAAAAGTCCTGAAAATGCTCGGATTTCGTACATCTGATTAATAATTTTAAAGAGTTAATAAGAGTTTTTTGAAAATTCACGAAACCTTGTTGGCTTTCGATTTTTCAGCAAAAGTGTAAGGTTTTTTTCATTTTTTCTAAATTGTTCATATGTTCATTCGTAAAGTTTTTTTACCATGACTTTTGGCAAGCGTGGATACCGATCAAAACAGTTTTTATAAATATTAAAAACTCTAATCAACGCTTAATAGTTCTTTAAAACAATTAATGTCACTTGTAAACATTTTTTAAATTAAATTGTCGAAAACCAAATATCAGGTTTCACATAAATTTTTAAAATTTATCTATATCAATTAATATTATTATAAAGTTTTATTAACTTTTAAAAATCATGATACGAAATCCTAACATTTAGAAGAATTTTTAAGACTTATTTAGACTTTTTAAGAATTAGAGTGACGATGAATTTCCGTAGGGGGGCTATGTAATATCATCATTAGTTGGTCGTACCCTGGTCGGATACTCGCCGAGCATCCAGGTGAGCAGGTCGATGTCGTGCACCATGCAGTCGTGAAAGATGCCCCCGGAGGTCCTCAGATAGTCGATGGTGGGCAGCGGCGAGTCGCGCGCCGTCAGCCGCATTATGTGCGCCTGGCCGACCTCGCCCCGGCGCAGACGCTCGTACACGTCCCGGTAGCTCGGGTCGAAGCGACGATTGAAGGCGCAGAACAGCGGGCGGGAGGCGCGACGGGCCGCCTCGTAGCACTTGGCCGTGCTCGCCGGCTCCTCGGCGATCGGTTTCTCGCAGAAGACGGCCTTCTTGGCGCCGAGGGCCCGCGTCACGATGCCCTCGTGCGTATAGGTAGGCGAGCAGACGACCACCGCGTCGACCCTATGGTATAAAGCCGATTCGTTCATACACTCGTTTATAATTTTTAATGTCGCGTGTATTACTTTGGATCGTTGTAAACTCGATCGGCCTGTTTGCTACCGATAACGGGGACGTCGTCCAGCCGCCAATACTCCTTGAGGTCCTTCCACTTGGACTCCATGTCGTCGACGACGTAGAGCAGCTTCACCCTCGGATTGCTCACGAGATTCGAGAGATGTATGGTGCCGGCTCGGCCGAGGCCGAATATCGCCACGCCCAGGACGGGATCGCGTCTCTTACCGTCGCTCTTCAACGCGCAGTCGTTTATGTATCTGCGTGTGAACGATTCGATTTAGGTGCTCGAGTCGATTTTGTGTTTTTTTTTTTTTTGTTGCCAATACTTACTTGGAGTAGAGATAATCCTCGGGCGTTGGCACGGGTTTCGGCTTCGTGTACGGCGACGCATCCTTGAACTTGATGGTAGCCATGATCGATCGTGAGAACTTTGGCGGAAACGAGCGAAATCGGGACACAAAACGTTCGATGCGCGACGGCCGTGTGCCAAGTAGAGGACACCAACGATATCTTCTCGGTTATATGCTTTATTATTGACGTAATTTTATCCCCCTTTTCGTGGTGGGAGATTTACATGTCGGCGATTGAAGAAAATCATCGAAGACTTTCGATGCCGCCTTCATTTTTTAAACGTCACTTTTATTTTTATTTATTTATTTTTTTTTAAATTAGAATCGTGCGATGTTATGTGCACAGTGACGGTGCACTATAACGAATTGCCTATGTGGACAGTGTGTTATTCATTACTGTGACAAGAGGTACAAACATTACCATGCATAAAGCTACCGTAAAAATGACAATTTTTCAAAGCTATCGAAATTACGATATGGAAACCAAGGGTTATCTTCGTTGTTATCGAGTTTTAATACCGAGGCGTTACATGCAAACGGTGCATTTTTCATCGCGACCGAATTTTCAAGGCTCGCTCGATTATGCACTTTGAAAATAAAACTCTTTGTTTACGTTGTTTTGTTTTTCATTATCGCGTGCTTATACACGATATAGTATCGCAGTTTCGTCTCCCATCGAACGGAAAATTAATTTTCAAATTCAATTACAGTCATGGAAAGGCGTGGAATGAAAATACGCATTATTAACAATTATATTCTCATATATATTTATTACTGATGTAACGAAATAATAATTAATATTGCAACGAATATTTGACGCGTTCAAATCACGTAACAATAATATATAATTTTTATAGCAAACAATTAAAAATTTCGATTTAACATGACAAGATCAAAATTTTCTCGCAATATTTTCGCAACTTTTTTTTTCAAAATAGTCATTATGCATCTAAAAAAAAAATCTAAAGATAAAAGAAGTTTCATATGCTTAACAATTACAATTGTATATTAACTACATCTCGGTTTAATCATTAAGCACATTGCATTAAACTGAACTGGCTTACAATTAAAATTTGTCAAAGTCAAATGTTTTCGGCATAAAGCCATGCTTTGACATCACAAAAATTTCTTATTTTACACTAACACAAAAAAAATACGAAATTTTTTCGTGTTTTGTCATTTGTATGCCATTTCTAATTGCACTATTTCAGAGTTTACTTAAATCTTGTAAACTAAAATTCCTTACAGCTGTATATGTTGATTTATTTCGTTTTCATAACACGAATCTGAACTTTTATTCGTCCAGAAGCTCATCACACTCTTTCTGCTCATACCTAGCAAATAAGCATGAAGTTAATTTCTTCTTTTCTTTCATAAGTGACATACTTGACAAGCAAGTATAATGCAATTATTAACTACAATATTTTGTACATTAATGAAAAATGAAAAAATCAACTTCAGTGCTCAATCTATGTTTAACATTAGAAGTAAATATGTACTATATAATTAATCTAACAGAAAACAAATATTTTATTTACTGTAAATATCTCGCTCTTTTATTAGAAGTAATAACGAGTTCAACGTTTTAAATAACTTTTTTTTAAGTGATATTTGTATAGTTTTTACATGAACTTTTTTGCACGCATAATTCTTAAAATTCTTAAGCTAGTTACGAGGTCTCATTACTTATAGTTACATTTCAATATCGCAGTTTAAAATTATGATACAGATACAGTATTTTATTACATACTTCTTACAGATAGAAATTGATACATTCCTAAATAAATATAATTTTATTCTTTTATTTCTTGATCTTTTTAAATCATAAGTTTCAACGAAGCAGTTATTTCTAATCTGCTCGTCAATATTATTACATTTGATATGTTTATTCTTGTATACTTTTGAACTAAACATACTTTTTCTATAATTATTTTGATTGACTGGTAAATTGCAAATCTAAAATTAGAAAAGATCATTAAATGAGCTCTTCAATTTGGCAAGTAAAGACTGTCATTATTCAAGAAGTTAAAAGCACCTTCTTAACGTTCTTTGTAGATATTCGGGTGATAACTAAGTTGACGAATACACTTTTTAACGCGCCAACGAAAATTTGAATCATTTCCATGTCAATTGCAGATATAAATGTTGTTCTTTTTCCAAAGTAGAAGTTACTTTAATCAGTTAAATATTGCACGACTTAAAATAAAATTTAAAAGTAAAACTTAATTTTACTGGTCTATGATAGTAGTAAAATTAAAAATATTGCTTGCGACCGGCCATGGAAGACGTACGTGATATTTGTCGTTTTCATACAAATTCATATCGACAGTTCATTTAGTAATTTCTATACAATTATTCGACGTAAAGCAGGAAGATAAAATTATATAGTTATTTTAAAGTATCTCACTTATTTTAAAAATCAATTCTAAAATAAATAGCACTTTCAACTCAATTTATAATATTATTTACAAATTTATTTACGTTACATTTTCACGTGAGTGAAATATCATTTAATTTTTCGATTTGCAACCAATACAAAATAAATTTGTGTTTTTTTTCTACTCTTTGTTTATAAGCTAGTTTTAGAAAAATCTCTTTCATTCATTTCAATGATGTTCTATATTATCAGAAATTAAAGTATTTTTAAATTTGGAACGTCAACGATTTTGGATTTCAATATATAAAAATAGGTGGTCAATAGACGTATTATAATCGTCTTTATAATATTAACTTGCGATGGGCTTTGGTTTTGTTTCATTTATACGTACATTCGTTAGTTTTTACTTGTAAATAAAAAGTGTACGATAAAATGAAAATGTTTATGAAACTTGATTTTCATTGCTTAGTATCTATAATTTGATAATTTGATGATGTTAACTAAAGTTACTTCATTGCACATTATTGTACATTTTGATTTAATATAAATCTGCTATTAAAAAAATAAGAGATATAAAAGTCAAATTTTTCTTCAAGTGGACTCGACAGAATTTTTCGTCGAGTCTCAATGTTTAAAAATTCATTCATTTATTACCAAAAATGCTTGGTACAATATCAATCAACAGAATTTTCATTAATGAAAGTTAAGGGCTCGTTTTTTTAAAAATAAAACTCATATATATGTACATTCGATGTTTGTAACGACGAGGCGTGAATTTTCGTGCAATCATTCTTTTTTTTTTGTCCGATTACTTCGTAATCACCGCGAACTTGCCAAAAAGCTGGAATGCATGTGTCGTTTCTTGGACTCCATTCGTTCCGATACGATAGCAAACAAATAAAACGAGTTGGAAAAAGACTCGCGCGTGTCTAGACTAGAAAATAATATTGTGCGCCCGCGCATCACATACGTTGATCATCATCGCTCCAAGAGATAATCGGGCTACTTTTCGTATACCTTTGCGGTTTTTCTTCGGGCGTTGAAATTTTTTTTTCAGTTTCACTCTTCCGAGAACGTTTCAACATTCTCGTATAAATATACTTAAGCAGAATTTTGGCAATTACATCGTTTTCCTCTCTTTCGTTCTTCCTCTCTTTTTTTTCTCGTACATGGTATAGGATGCGTAGTCTCTCAAATGATGAAGAGATCGACGTACTGGTTGCAGGGTGGTTGATGGATCTGATGAATTCGCTTGTCCATGTCGGGCCTAGGAATCAGCGCTTCGATACGAGGCTCCGCTAGTTGCAAACATTCCGGAGACGCTATCTGGAGAAAAAAAGGATCTCAATCGAAAGAATCCAGATTGGTCGAATTTTAAAATTGACTGTACTCACGAGGGTGGCCTGCTGGGGAATCGTGGCGATGCCGTGAACATTGGCCGCGGGATTGTAATAGTTCGTCGGGCTCACCGGTGGCGAGGAATAGGTCCAGTACAGCAGCGGAGTGTAGGGCACCTGAGGCGGTCCGCAGGGCAGCATCGCCGGCATCGGCGGCGGCGCCGGGTATATCGTTCCCGGCTGCAAACGAGGCGGCATCATCGGGCTTCCTAATGGTATCGAAATATAAGTCGATTTAATTTTGGGTTTTCTCGCTGCTTCTTCGCTTCAAGTACAAATTAAATGTGATTGCAAAACGTGATTACGGATACGGCTTTCTATCGGAGATTTTAAATCATCTGAACGTGACGACAAATCTTTGCAGAAAAGAATTCATGTTTCTTATGCGACTTTTATATAACTTTTGTATATGCATCAACTTCTATTGTTTCGAGACGCGCGATGTTACAGTGACACCAAAGAAATAAAAAATAATTATCATTACAAAGCAAATTAACCCGTTACATCCCTTTGCAAAGAGCCTATGTACAAAAATGTATAGAGAGTTTTAAAAACATAGTCTACAAAAAAAAAATACCATTAGCGCGACCCACACATAATCATAACGTATTATAATGTTTCAAAAAAAAAGGATTCAACAATCTTTGTAACGCGAAATCAAAACATCACACATTTTATTATCTTCACAACTTAGCCATATATTAAATCAATTGTTTTTTTTCCATATTGGAGATAAACTTACGATTATCTGATATCGTGAATTTGTTTTTAATGTGTAAATTTCATGAAAAAAAAGCACCAATAGAGTTTTTCAATATACCAAATTAATACACAGATAATCGCAAGTCAATTGCGCCATCCAGATTTTGAATAATGATTTACTTGGCCTACCTGGAAGCACAGAAGTTAGTATATGCACGTAGAAGTCCCGCTACCAAAATCGACACTTGTACCATCATAATTATATACCTTATTTTGGTTTTTGTTTATATAAATGTGTGAATGTGCCGCACCACCTCCATGAGATTCTGCCCAAGAGCCTCGTTTATAAAATGTTGCTTAGATCGCCACATCACCAGGTATAACGTACACAACCAAATATAAATATTTATATACGTACTTGCCCATACAGTATTTTCCCTTTTTTTTTCATACGCATCGGCAAAAAAACTCTTTTTTATTCAGTTTTCAACGGATGAACAATGAAGCGAATAAAAAAGAGTAGAAATGAGATTCGATCATCTACATATATTATTACGCAGAGAATCATGTGGCAAAATTGAAATGCAAGCGTTAGAGTACGAATGAAGTACACAAATGAGTTAAAGTAATTTTACGCTTCTCTGTCTGAGTATTTATAAGTAGATGAAGGAGAAGCATTTCTCAGTTGTTATGAACAATAAAACAAAAGATAGATAAAATTAAATGACAAATAAAAGTCCCATTTTTTTCTTCGACTTAATTAACTTCTTAGCAAGTAAACTGAAAAAATTAATTTCATGAAAAAACGTGTAACTTGCTGCTCATTTACAAAAAAAATACTATTCATCCTAATTAATGATAGACAAGTTCCATGTTTTGACATTTGAATATATAAAAAATTATTATACTCATGAATAGAAAAATAAAGCAGGATTCTTTGGCAATCTCGTGAAAAACGTGATACTTGGTGTAATAATATATGGAGAATTTTAAAAATTTGAGCAATCAAATAAACAATGAATCTTTAAACTCCCAGAATTACTTATCAATCACAACATGGTTTCAATAAATAGTTCAAAGAGTTTTTTTTTTATTCGATGAAAAATATGTTTTTGTATGAAAAATAGCTGATGTATTCGCTGAAATTTTATGTTGTTGTTATTATTTGTAACACAGAGAAAATACCAAAGAAACCTTGATGTACCAAATGAAATAATTGAAAATTTTAAAACGTAACTCGGTCAGTACCGATATCACGTTTGAGTAAAAAGGATCGATGACCGTACTTTTTGTAATTATAGATTATGATATTATTATAAACAATAAAAACATGCAGGCATAGCTTGAAATAAAGTATTTTAAAAATTATTCATGCAGATAAACTACTCCGAGAAAAAAGTAAGAAAAGTACGTATTTTAATCATGGCTACAGATTACTTACTTTTTCATCAAAGCAGTTCAATTATACCCTCATTTTGTTCTATTGAATTAATAGATATCGTAATATTTAAAAAAGCGAATTCATAACATTAAAGTATGTAACGCTGTTAAAACGTATGTGAGTAAACAAATATAAAACAATTTTTCTGATGTTAATATTTAAAAATTGAAGTTCTTATTGCTATGTTAGTAAGTAAAAATTATATAAGTTATGAAAATAATAATAAACAAATCAGCATACGTTTTTTGCGTTTCTCCATCTATCATAAAATCGAAATAAGTATTAAGACACTTGAAAGTAGAAAACAAAAAAGTACGACCACCGTTATAGGGATAAGGTGTTGTGTGTATAAGAGACCACCAAAAACCCGCAAAGCCAAAAAGATCGTTTCCACGTAAGACAATTGTACATTTATTAAACATGATTAAGAATTATTGATTATAATTATCATTACACAAAAATTATACACTTTATATTTTAATTGATGCGTGCCTTAATATATAAATTATATATGTTCATGATCGCGTACGCCAAGTTGTCACTCGTTCAATAATTTTGTTCATTAATGAAAATTACAAAGGCCACGGATTCGTTTCTAATCATTTCTAATTCCTTTTTTTTATCCATACAAAACACAGTAATGAATTAAGTAGTGCCAATACAATAAGAAAGTACTGCTTAACACCAAGCATTTTTGTTGCGTTTATAATTAAGTACCTTTACTCATATAAATGGTGCTTTTTAACTCAAGATCACCAAATGAGCTCTCGCGAAATAACAAACAGAAGCTTGCGTGTCGGCCTTTCAACTTTTAACTATTCTGAAATGAATATTATATATAAAAAAAGACTATATACCATTATTAACCCAATGTTAAAAAACACCATGTTACCAGACAAAATATTTTTGTTTGAAAAAAATATCGCAATGGTTTGAGGTAAAAAAAAAATTAGTAATAATGTGAAAAAGTGGGATTAAGGTCTTGACACAAGAAACTGTCGCTAAAACGCGAAAGCCAACAAAAAGTTCTACATCAGCCAAAACATAATCAACACCCAAGAACGAGAACTCACCATACTCTCAGAATGGAAGGAGACTTAATGTATAATTCATGTTCAATGATAAAGCAGATTTCATAATGGGAAAGCCACCTTTTTTATGGATGATTCATATTGTAATAAAAATCATTTTGACGCGAAGTAGTTATCGAAAAATAACTCACAAATTAGATACTGACCGCCAATTTGTGAATTAGTTTTAATGAATTTTCATTTCGTTTCAACAGCAATATGGTATTTCGATCCATTAACTGTGATAATCGTTATTTCATTGGTTTTGCTTCAGCACTTACACTCACATAGCTATATCCACATTTTCACAAAATATAATATCAAAGCAAGTGTTGCGTTAAGTTTATTACCTGTTCATAAATTATCTTATAATTAATTTTTTTATTATAAATTAGAGGTATATATGATATATTGTTGAATATCAAAGCTCGATATTTCTGTTAACCTTTAAAAATACAAGTACAGTATATTATCAAGGTGATGTTTTCACTCAACTTTTGTTTACTTTCAATCTACTCTATCACCTCATTGTTTTTATCAAGTATATTCATGAAAAGAAAAAATCATAGCTATTTGGGTCTAAGCTTTTCAATGTTGAAGACACAATTTAAATGAACACACCTCCAAGTACCAGTCATGCATCCTTAACTAATAAAGCTTGCAACAGAGTAACGGTATCGAAAACTTCTTGCGAAATTTTCAAGTTAGTATCGTTACAATAGTTTTGGGTTTACGTCACTGTTTCAGGAAACCGCGTCAAATCAGAGAAAAAAGTATATATTAAGGCTTGCCCAGACACTGTGATGGAACATGAAGATTTAGTTGATTAAACTCGATTAACAATTACACGCAGTAAAATACTATTTTACTTAAAGCAATTCTAATTAGTTTTATGGAATGTAACACTTATTATTATCTGAAACTCTCTCTAAGCCTTTGAGCTTATATTAGGTCCTCTTTTTAGCTTATTGAGCTAACGTATAACTAGGGTCAAATTCAAGGGCGAGCACCTAGACAAATCACTCGTTTGTAATATTAGCCTCGAAGCCCAGAGCACGACTTACGGAAAAATTGGGATTATTTACAGAATTCAAGAAGAGCTGCAATTATATGTATAATATATGTAAAATATATTCTAAGACAGAATAATGATGATTATTCTTAAAATAGACAATGATTTCTTCCTAATTGCTAAGTAAAAGAAGGTAGAAAAAATATATTAACAGCAAGGAGTGCTTGTCGAGAGCAAGCGAAATCCTAAGTACATTGATTATCACTGCCATTAGAAACTACACAATTGAAACTTGCAAAGGCACTTAATCGGCACTAACATGTCAAAATCCGTATTCGTGGATAAATCATTCACGGACGATCACAATTTTATAACATTCATCGTTATAAACATAAATATATATATTGTACAAATGTGTGATTACATTCAATCAAAGGAATGCCTAAAGGAAGTGTTTGGATATAATGTAAAATCATTTTTATCCAAGAGTAAATGCTAAAAAAGAGTAAGAGTACCAGTTTGTTTTTTTTTATATATATTTTAATTGCAGTCTTTTTCGCGTGTACCAGTATCGCTCACATAATATCTGGAATATTGTTATCTTACTCCGAGTGAAAAAATATCACGAGTCGTAACTTAGAGACAAAAGAAGTTACTGAATTGCCTACAATAAATAGAGCTATACGATTTTCTTATTAAACTTTGCATCATATATCAAAACTCGACACGATATCCAACTTCTCTCTATACTAAATAAATCTTTATTAAAAATCCTTAATAGAGTACTCTCAAAATTCATAGAAAAAACATGATTATTCATTTAAACAACTAAATATTTAATCTGAAATTCAGGTATATCGCCCGCGAAAAACGCGCGGGTGATCAAGAAGACAGCAACGAGCGTGGGCAAGTTCGCTTCGGGTCTCTCTACATCGGCGGAAAGAAGTGAGGGGGATACCCGAGCGCGGGCGGCTGACCGGGCTGAGTTTGGAAAGCCGCGGCGGCGGCGGCGGGATTCTGCCAGCTGGACCGTTTGGGTGCTTGCGAGGCGGACTCGGCCGGGAAGGCCGACTCCCAGGAGCGCTTGAGGCTCATCAGGGCGGCGGGATTCATCGGGACGCCGGCCGCGGCGGCCATCATCGCGGCGCCCGGCGGGGCAGCCGCAGCCGCCGCCTGCATGTAGCCGGCGGCGTTGGCGTGGGCCTGCATGTGCATGCCCGCCTGCTGCTGGGCGCGCAGCAGCTGAACGCGGGTCGCGTGGCTCATGTTCGGGGGCACGTTGAAGAAGAGCAGGGGCGGCTGATGATTGGCGGCCTGCTGCATCGCGGCCGCCGCCTGCACGGCCTGCAGATGATGGGCTGCCTGCTCGTGGTTCGCGTAGGCGGCGGCCTGCATGAACTGGTGGTGATGGCCGGGATGATGCTGCGGGTGATGGGTCGGGGCCGCCGCGACTATGCTGCCCGGCAACGCCAGGGCCTTGCTATTGGCGGCGGCGGCGGCGGAGTTGGGCGAGGTGGAGGGCGGCACGGTGGTCGGCGCCACGTGGGGTCCGTTGGCGTGCGAGCCGTTCTGCGCGAGCGCCATCAGCCACAGGTGGTCCTGCTGCCTGCTGAAGGCCTGAGCTTGGGCCTGGGCTTGGGCCTGGGCCTGGACCGCCTGGGCCACCTGAGCTTGCGCTTGGGCTTGGGCTTGGGCCTGTGCCTGGGCTTGGACCTGGGCCGTCTGGGCCTGCATGAACGCGTGAATGTCCCAGAGCGGGGACGCGGCCGGCGGCGACGAGACCTGCGGGGTCGTCGCGACCTGGGGGGGCAGACCGGCTGCGGTGGCGTTGGCCTGGGGCGACACGGCTGCCGCGCCCAGCGGCGCCGACGATAACAAAGCCTTACCGGGTAGAGGGGCGCTCGTCAGCACGAGGCTCATGTCTTCGCCGCTGCACTGGAACACCTCGATGTAGCGCTGCTTCTTGCCGAAGATCATGAAGCGATGGTGGCGCTGCTGGGCGCACGCGAACGCCGCCGCCTCGCTGTTCATCTGGATGAAGGCCTCTCCCGAGGGCTGGCCCTGCAAATCGAGAATTTGGCGCGAGTCGCGTCGCCGTGAGTCTCCTCGGCTGCAGAGGACTAATTATACTAGGCACAGAAGATTTAAAAGTAGATCTTACCGTCGCGTTGTAAACCATGTGAACGCCCTGGTACTTGATGTTTTTCGACAGTTCGCCCAGGAACTCGAGGATGTGTTCAACGGCCGCTTCGTACGGTAGGCCGCGCAGCCTCACGCAGTCCTTGCGCGTGCCCGAGGGCATGTAGTGCTGCGGCAGTATCGGCGGCAGCGGCGGCAATATGTTCCTCTCGAATTGCTTCGTGTCGCTCACTCGATTCAAGACCTGTGCAAAGCCGCCAAATTTTCGCATTAGCGCGTGTCACTGTCAAATCGATGCGCGTAATCGCAACGAAAAAAAAAAAAAGCCCCGATAGGTCCGAAGAAAATCATTACCTGCTGCACCTCGGCGGTCGTGCTGCGAAATAGCTCGATGTAGCGACTGCCGATGCAGTCCCTGTGCTTGCTCAGCGCCTTCTCGGCGTCCTCCTCCTTGGCGAAGAGGACGAAGGCGTCGCCGGTGGCCCGGCCGTCGGCCTTCTTCACGAACAGCACGCCCTCCTCGGCGTCGAGCACCTGGCAGGGCTTCTGGCCCTGGGAGAAAAAGTCCAGCACCTGCTTGGCCGTGCAGTCGTAGGGCAGGCCGCGCATCCTCACGATGACCTGGGCGCCGCGCGACAGGAAGGCGTGCGCCTCGCCGTTCGTGCCACCGGCCACCGAGACGAAGTCGTCGCCCGACGCCTTGTACACCTCGATGTAGCGCTGATCGATGTGGTGCTTGTGCCGCTTGAGCGCCATGTCTCTGTGCTCCTTGCTGACGAACCTGACCAGTGCCTCGCCGTTGCGTCGACCTTGCGCGCTCAGACACAGCGCCACTCCGCCTCTGTTGGAGATTTCAGAGCGATTTCAAGAATTTCAAACGGTAATAAAATACGTATATATAAAACTGCCAGCGAGCTGGCTCGAAGAAATGTGCTACGATCGTCGTTTTAAAACTGTGCGCGTGATATACATGCGATTTTATCGAAATGATTCATCGGAGGTTCAACGAAACTTGGAAGCGACTAGTAATGCAGCACTCGTTGTGTACGTAACACGCGGGCATGCAACTTTCATTTCGATGCAAACGCACATAAATGAAGCATAAAAAAAAAAAAGTACGCATTTCGTGCAATTTAAATTGTACTTTCGTTACCTTTCCTGACGTCGGTCGTGAAGCTTGCACAGAGTAAAAGTTTCAGTTCAGTATCGGAGCAATTGAAGAATTGGGTAAGGATTTTTTTTAATTTTTGGGTTTGTTTGCAAATAAGTTTATATAGCGTTAATTAGTACATAGTAGGTATACACGCGAAAGCCAAGGAAAGAGAGTTGAATGAGATAAGGTTTAATATTAATATTGTATGTGTTGCACTCACTTTGCGACATTAAGTCCTCGGAAGAACTTGGCCACGTCTTGATCCGACGATTGCCAGGGAAGTCCTCGGGCTCTGACAACGACGAAGTTATCTACTTTCTCATCTTTCGAGCTGAAATCGTAATCAAAAAAATTTCAATTTAGTCCCAGGGATTAAAACTTCCATTTGCTCGATGAATACGCTTTTACGAGAGCCACCGCAACGTAGCAGCGGCAGGTTTTTATTTTGGAAACTTCTCTAAGTGCTCAAATTACAGCAATGAGTTTTATAATGAACCGAAAAATATTTATACGCGGGGGGGGGGGGGGGGGGGGACTCTCGGTGAGCAAAAATTTGACTTACCATATTCCAGGTTCGAGGACTATGTTCACCACTTCGGAGTTGTTGAATACATGACCTGCAACAGAGAGACGTTCGACGTGCAGCGATTAACGATCGATCCTCGTTTACAAAAAAAATGTTATCTTCGTAGATCACCTACGAATTCACGCAGCTAAAGGCATTTACTCGAGACTAAAACTTTTGTCGAAGAGTTCGGCGAGCTTTTTCAAGCACACGCGTATCAAGAATTGAACCAAGCACCTAGCGATTAGATTCAACTTTATCCTCCGCAGCAGGCGATGGACCAAGATCATTACGATACATTCGAGCGTGAAAAAAAAAGTCAAACGACGTGTCCCCTCCGTGAGTGCGAACCGAGCGAAAGTTTCGAATGAACTGCGCCTCGGTCGAGGTGACAATTTTATATTCGCGATTTCCCAAAGCACACGAGGAAACACGTATACGAGCTTCGAGCGTAATCGCCAAGTTGGCTCGAACGCGCGCTTGAATTGTAAAGTAATCGTACACCCTCGCCTGTGACTCTTATTTCCATGACAGGCACACAGCGAGCTATACTCTCTTCTTTTTCTTTTTTTTTTTTTTTAAATTCGCAGACGCAGCACTTGCCGTGCCGTTTTTTTTTCCTTTCAATTGTTTTACGCTTCGTATACACGTAGATAGGCCGGAAACGTAGCGATTTATCGTATAATATGGTCAATTTTCAGTTCAAACGAGTTTTTTTCTGCTGCCTCGGGGTACCGTTACAAGTATCGACTCTTTTTTTTTTTAATTTATAACAACCATCGTGATTGAAGGTTTTCGGGCGATTTACTTCCAATTACATATTCGTTGAAATAATGATAAGTTAAAACAGATGTAAATTAAGAAAAAAAAATTATAACTGATAGTTCATGCTCTTACCATCCTTGATCATTCTTTGAATGATCGCAACCATATCCTGAGCTTCCTGCACATGGAAATCATGATCCTTTTCGCGTGGAAGGTTAAAATCTATCGACGTGTGGTTAAGGAAATATTTCGTTATCGTTTCTCTACACTCGTATGTAAAGTTTAGATTTTTCAGCTTATTGATTAAAAATTTATAAGTTTCAAAAAAAAAGAATTAATTCGGCTTAATTTTAATGCATTGCCGACGCAAAGTGTTTTTTATCCGATTTAAATAAGAAAACGAGCGTCGACGAGCGACAGAGAAGAAGAAGCTTCTTCGAGTCGATAATTCTTAGCCTTATTTCAATGTGTTTCGTAACTAATGGAAAAAGCGTATATTTATAAGTTATCGTCGACTCGTGCTTCAAAGCTGGGGCTTACCGAATGATCGAGACGCAGGGATCGGTCCAAAAGTGCCATCGGATATTCGATCACACGCGCGTAATTATTATTACGGAGGAGCTCGTGTGGATCTCTCCGATCTCTCTGGAGAGCAAAAATCGGCAATGTCCGTATGTATAACAGCGCGCGATGCAGCGGCAAAGTACACGATAAACTGCGGGGCTCGATACAGTTCCGATCGACTCTCGCGAAAGATAATCGAAGCTTGACCTCTGAACTCCGAGAAAGAGTGCGTGCGTGTGTGTGAGAGAGAGAGAGAGAGAGAGAGCGCAAGCGAGCGTATATAACAGCAGCTGAGCGAGGCGATAAGACGGCCTCCTCTATATAATGTATATAACATACGCTGACACTACTGTGTATGTCGAAACGTACATGTATATCAGTCAGAAAAGCTCGAAATAAGCGCTTGAAACTTGCCAACGAATAGAGAAACGGATAAACAAGACGATTTGTTTATTGCTCGAAGTGGATCGATCCAAGGTTTTTTTTTCTTCTATTTTTCATTGGCGTAAGATCGAACGACGTTTGGCTGGTAACGATCTCTCGCGTATAGGATAACACACGCAAGTCGAACGCGCAGATAAGAGAAGCTTTTGAAGCCTCTCTCGCGAGCGCAACAGGTGGTCGCGAGCGCGCAACGACGGTATGCTCAAACATTCGACGCGTGTATAAATATAACGGCCCGCGTTTATCCAAGTGCCGATCGTGCATACCTTTAATAACGCATACATTATATACGCGTATGATCAATCGATCGTATATACAATGCGCGCGCACACACACACACACACACACGAGCCGCGAAACGAACCTCTCGCTGCACTCGCACTGGTGGCGCGCGCGCGGGGGCTGTTTACACAAAAGTCCAACATCAATCACGCGCGGCGATTGCTCTCGAGAAAAAGTTTGTTCTCTCCCTCTCTCTCTCACTCTTTGTGGCGCGCCTGAGTCACACACTAGCGTGTGCTTTTTTCTTCGTCTTCGTCTTCCTTGTTTCTATGACTTTTTTGCCTAGCGCTACTACCACTCGGCTCTTTTCTGCTTATTGCAATATAACGAGCTGTGCGGCGGCGTTCGCACGAGGCGCGTGTGACGTTATTATACACGCGCGTGCGTGCGAGTGCGAGAGCCACTCGAAGGGGGCCGAGAGAGGTACCCCTTCGAGGCCAAGAAGAAGAAATTATCTTCTCGTACGTTGTTGATAATACGCGGAGTCGTTGTAATACACGGGTAAAAAAAAAGTAATCTCGATCGATAGCGACGACGACGACGACGATCGAGTAATAATAGCGTCTATAATACTAAAGACGCGCGGATAGATTCGCGTTGGAAAAGTTTGCGGTCGAATTATAAAATATGGAAAGGCGACTTTTCATCCCTCCGCATTCGCAACGCGCGCGTAATAATCGCGTATAAAAATAATAATAATAATAATCGCAAACGCGCACCAAAGTCGCATAAACATCCGTGAGCCACAAAGTACAGTTTCGTGTGTGTGTTTTTTTTTCGTCGTCGTCGTCGTCGTCGTACAATCGATTGCGTAAGCTGCGTTTAACGGAGATAAACGATAGCGCGCGCAAGGCGCGTATTACAAGTACCCGTGGCAATGGCTTTTAGCTTGAAAATATCGAGTGTCGAATGCAAAATGTGCCGCATACCGTCGTCGTCGTCGTCGTCATCGACTCGAGTCGCCAACTGCACATGCATAATATAAGCGAGCGAGCGGATATGCTCTCTCTCTCTCTCGCATCGCACCAGTTTAGATACGACTTCGATATTGGTGTTATTATTTTCTTCTTCTTTTTTTATTTTTGTTTAATTAGCCTCGAGTTATCGAGCGAATTTTCTTACCTCGGTAATGTTAATGGATGAAAAGCCAGCACTCGGCGTTGCGAGGCACGCGCGTACACAAAGTGGCACGGTTTACCGATCTCCTGTATGTATGCGCACGAGACGAGCTTTAGTATCACACAAAACTACAGCCACGACGAGCAGCAGCGCAAGAACGTCCGATTCGTGTTCTCCGCGCACCGACTAATCGCGAGCTTTCGTCCTCGCTTTGAACTAGGCAAACGAGAAATCGGAGCTGCCCCCGCACACATGCACACACACACACACGCGCGTTCTACTCTTTTCTCGCGCACACACAACTTCTTCTCTTGCGGGTTCGGATTGTAAGGCGACGTTTTTGCCGCAGTGTAGTCCGTCGGTATCGCGCGCTACGATGCGAGTGTCAACCGCGCCGCAAAACGCAAACTCCGATATTATATATATCGGCGACGGTGGCAGGCGACGGTGGCGGCGCACGAGTCCCGCGCGTCTCTGCTGCCGTTGCTGCTGGTGCGTTTACGCACGCACAACGTCTTATAGTATATAGTTAGTACGCATATGTGCTTGACAGATCTCGCCCGCGTCGCCTATACTGCTGCTGCTGCCGTCGCTGTTATACACAGTATAATATAAGCTCGTATACGCGAAACAAATGTGCTTTTTAACGCGCGCGCACACACACACAAACACAAAATAGTCGAGTGTGTCGAGTAACGAAGAAAACTGCGCGTGCCTCGTTAATGCGCGCGATCGTTAATAATACCTTCACGAGTCGTGCCCGAGCTGGCCCGAGCTACTCGTGCTACCGGCTGCTATATAGGACTTTCGAGTCTCGGAGTCGTTTCGTATCAGTGCGACAGCTTGTACAAAAGCTGCTGAATCGCTCGACTTATGTGCCGAGCCGAGATCGCGTGAGAAAACGATTCGGATGACGATCGTTCGTCTCCGCAGAGCAAGCAGACGACGACGACGACGGCGAGATAAAGCGCAAAGTCAAGACTCAGCTTTTATGCAGAAACGACTTGTAGGATATAGTTCTTTTCTCTGCAGTCGTCGTGCGCGCATAAAATCAAGGAGATTCGAGTGGATACATATCGAGACGCGCGCGCGCGCGCACCAAATCCGGACTGTATATACCGATCTCGCTCGCGGAACAGCAGAGAGAGAGAGAGAGAGAATTTTTATTTTATTATGTACGCGAGAGAGCGGATTCTTTGTTGCACAAAAACGAGCGACTAAAAATAGATAACATCTGTTTTGTGTGTCGCGCGATATTGTGTGTGCCGTACTGCGCGCACGCACGAGGCTTTGTAATAATACACACGCGCGAGTCGAGTTAGAGAACTCGATCAAGCACTTACCATGTCTTCGCAGTCGCGCGCGAGTGTGCGCGCGCGAGCGGCAAATTTTTATAACGGCGTTTTCGCGGCCCGCGTGGGATTGGTATCGATTTTTTCGGTCCGATTCTCGGTATTATACCGATAGGTGTCGATCGTGCGATAGCTCGAAAATTTTTAGATAGCCCCGAACACGATCGAATACGCGACGGAGAAGGCGCGAGTGCAGCAAAAGTCAATGAGAGATGACTGAACGAAGAATTGCGAAACGTATATGTAATAACGTATACGGCAGGAAACCGAGGAGAGAAAAACTCTGCTTCATTGTTTGCGCATAGATTAGTCGCTCGACTCTCGAGGCAAGGCAAAGAGAACGAAAAAAAAAAATTGGTAAATTATCATAAAATTTTCTGAGCCCATTTTCTCATGCGCGCGCGCGCAGACGACGATTTTTAAATGTCGCGCTTGTGCAAATGCGCTGCCAAAGCTCGCGCACTGCACGTTGGACTCGCGCGGAGGAAGTAGTCGTCGTCGTCTCGATCGTCAAAAGGGAGAGAGACGCGCAGCACAAAGTGCCATCTCGAAACGTTTGACGGGCTCAACAAGCGCATACGTAATACGCACTTACACACACAAACACACACGTGTATACAGTATACACTGCAGAGCTGCGAGGCGAGCATCGAAGCTCGACCGTTTCAGCGCCGACCTATTGCGCGACGCGTTCTCGACTTTTTTGCATTGGTAATTCGTCGTTGGGAAAAGTTCCCTGACACCGTTGACCTGCGCGCGCGGCGTAAGTCGTATTACATGTAGGTACGTTCGGTCTAAAAGAGTGTGCGAGAAAGAGAGAGAGAGAATGCCTACAACCACATCTCGTTACGATCCACTGAATCGTTAATAATATACAAATATTGTTGCGCTTAGGTGAAAAAAGGATACATTCGATCATGTCCTGGATGCCGAGCATGGAGAGCTCGTCGTTGGACGAGTAGAAGGCGGCGAACTCCTTCCGCAGATCGTGGAACGTGCAGTAGTGCGCCGGCAACTCGATGTGTTTGTTGCAGGCCTCCGGGTGCAGGCACTGCCGCAGTGGCGCCTGTCCGTCCACGACGAAGCGCGGAGTGCTGCCCGCCGCTACGCACGTCAGCGACGACCACCACGCCTCGAACTGCAACACAATCGACAAAAAAATGAAGAAATTAATTTTTGTTTCGAAGCAACGACAACGATATATATATTTGCTAGTCGTGTCGTAATTAAATACTCTCGTCGGATAATACCCCTATATCACTCGGTGGCGAATGCATTATGAAAAAAATAAATACATATCTATATCGTACGTCAGCGGCTAATTTTGCACGCGGCTGTTGACATTTGCCAACCGCGACGCGGGCCCGTATGATTACCCGTGCGCATATATAGGTAAATGCACACGACGATGAACGAGAGCTGTTCTTTTTTCTTCGTCGTTGCGTTGTCGAAATCGATCGAGCTGTATAATACTATACCGGTGAACAATACTCGTCTCCGCGTCGGAGATTATTAGAATATCGCATAGAGACCTGTATATCTCTCTAACGAGGCAAGTGTCGAGTCCCCGTAATATATAATACAAGAGCTGTTGAACGATAATTATCGTGTATACCGCTTTTAGGTTTTCGTCTATATCGAGTCGCGCGTATACACAGCCACCGATATATATTTCACAAGGAGATTAATAGCACTTGTAGATTTTCGATTTTTTTTGTTGTAATTTCAGCTACGCGCGCGTAGCTCTCGAACCTCCTGGGCCCAAAAGTAATTAGCGCAGCACATACATATTTGTGGGTAAGTTTATAATGTACGTTTGTGAAAGTTCCAGCAGTGGCGCAGGCACACGCGATGCATACATTGGACGAAATATTGCGCTAACACGTGTCAGGAATATTATTGCAGTACGCAAGTGTGTGGCGTGTGTGTATGTGTAAGCAGTATGTGTGATTGTGCGGCACGCATATATTTACGTTACACGCGGATGGAAAAGTGATTTCTCAATGGGGCCCCCGTGCGTAGCTCCGACGCACATACACACACACACACACGAACACGTGCGCACGCGTGTGTAATTTTCTGCATCCTATTCCAAATTAACGCGCTTATAATGATTAATCACGCGTGTACGCACCGGTTGTGGCTGCTGCGCGGAGATCGTGAAATCGGTACAGAAGCGATCTTTCGCGCGCTGCGCTTTCTAAATATTCAAAAGCTGCTGCCTCATATATACATCGTAGTCCTCCTTATTGCGGCTGTTCAGCTATATATACCAATGACAAATGAGAGTGAATTGTGGATGCATGCATGTGTGTGCGTTAGTGTGCGTTTGCTGCTGCAGTTCGACGAGTCTGTATGTTTCGATTCAATTTCGTATTCTCTCGAGGGTATATCGAGCGAGTATACGCTTGCACGCCGTGTATGATTGATCGACGAGTTTCGAGCGCGCGCGTGTGTGTGTGCGCGCATTTCTCGAGAAAAAAAAAACATCTATTCTCGGAGGTCCAGAGAGCTCGAGAGCTAATTATTGATTACTCGAAGGAATTCGCGAATATATACCGAAATGACGTCGTCGCGTCGAGCAAAAGGAAAATCGGTTTTTTCCTTTTTTTTAAGCGCGCGCGTGTATAACGTCAACGAACGAAGGCGCGCGCATAGCTCGTGTATATAAAAACGCCAACGATATAAAAAAAAAAAGGGGAGCACGATAGAGAGAGAGAGAGACGGTACAATAAATATAAAGGAAGAATATTCTCTCGCAGCGAGAAAAATCTTCATAAGCCGTTGCGATTCGCGTACCTCTGCAACGGGATTTAGTTTTTCTCGCCTATCTATAAGCGCGGCGGCTGCGGCGCGTGAAAGTTGAACAACATGCGCCTGTGTGTGCATTGTCGAACGTTGCACTCGCTCGGCTGGCTGGATAGGATGGATGGATCACGCGAGCTTCGCAGCGCGAAATTCTATAAATATAATGGTCGAAAATGCGTTGTTGCGTTCGGATCGGTTCCTTGAATTTGGTCAGTCTTGCGCGCGCGCGCGCGAAACACAAGAACCTCGAGAAACGGTATTATTAAATCAGCTGGTCGTTATAGGTGTACACGCGCGCGCGCGCTTCGTAATAAACAAGGGGGGTGGCAAGTATAACATAACACAAACACATCGGAGCATCGGTGCGCGTTCTCACGTGTAAGTAAATGGCTATTATTATTATATATATATATATATACATATAGCCGTATCCATGTACACCACATACCTGCTGAATGGCTTGGTGAAGAGGAATCCCGTGTTCGCGCAGGTACTCCTCAGTCAAGGCTGGTGCGTGCTCGAGGGCCGCTTCGCTGACAACGCCGTTGCCGCCGCCGCTTCCGGCAACATCTGCTGGATTATCGCTGCTGCTACCATTGCTGCTGCCGCCGCCGCAGCCGCGACCGCCGTTATTTTCATCCTCCATAACCATCGGCTTTATTACGTACTGTTGTTTTCCCATTACCTGTAATTAAGATTTTACACGTGGATAAGTCAATTATAAATTCGAAAATTATTAATTGCGCTTGAAAGAAAAAAAAAAACATATAAAAATCGAGTATAAAATCTCTCAGCTCTGGGGGTATTGTATTACGTGTATTTATATGTAGGATATGGTTATAAATATTAAAATATTCACTCGTAGCTCTCCTCGTATAGGGAAGCCCGGCTTTTTTTTTTGATTTTGATGGTATGAAAAAACCACTTTTTTTCTTTCCGTCGAGAGATTAAAAGGATAACAGGTGTTAAACCTTATATCTTATATCGTGAATGCTTTTTCGAGGATTATATATCATAGAATTAGTTGTGGTTTTTCACTAAGTGGAGAATCCACTCCGAGCTCGCGTAATCCGCGTACGTGTATGTGTGTATATAGCGAAGGAGCATAAATAAAAATGAGATTATTATATAGCAGCATGAGCAGCAGCAGGTCAAGAGGAATTCTTCCGCTGCTCGAAATCCAGTTTAAATATGTCTAATTTAGCGTATAGCGCGCATACCGCGCGATTTTCAGGCATTTAAGAGCGCATCGATATTTCCATATACGTATATAATTATTATTAGCCGGCTGCTGCTGCTGCTGCTGCTGCTGCGCGATCGAATTCATATACTGGTTGAACGAGTTATTACGAGCACGCGTACTCACGCGTGTGTATTTGCAACTTATATGCACACACTCAACAACAATAAAAAACAGAAGGATTCAGAATTATAATTATTTCGTGTCAAGGAGATCTTCCCTGGCGATCATACATAAACTGCATCGTTTTCCTCACTCGTCGCTCCGCGCTTAATAATGGTGATATACTTTTTTACGAAAAATTGCCCCTGAAATCGGTCTCACGTCGAGAGGCCGGACAGTCGAGCGCGCCACTCGGCGCGGTATAACCGGCGGCATTCGCGAAGGCGCGATTCTTTCCTCGCGCGGATCGTAATTAATCGGAAGAAACGATAAGGCAGTTCTTCGTTGGTGTCGCGATCCCGATCGATCGCGTCGATGCGAATTCGTTTTCTGACGAGTCTATATAGCTGGAATTTTAACCGATCGCGCGTTGACTTCGATATAATTATTTCTGCCACGAGTATCTGTTCGAGTAGACGTGCTTCACCATTAATCTTCTGCTTTTTTTTTTCATTTATCGCGCGACGATAAGATTTAAGTAATTGCCTCATCTTTTTCCGCTCGTCGCGGCTCGCGCTGTAAGTAAACGCACTTTTAAAGCCCGTTCGAAGGGTCTGTAAACTCTCATTTTTTATGCTAGTGTTAATTGTTTGCTAAGAGTTTGAATTTTTCACGTGCAAGATGCACACTCTTTCGTATGTTTCATACACATTTTTTGCATTATTCATGAAAATCTATTTTATCTACAAGTCATTCAATAAATGGTTTACGTTAAAGCTCATTAAAGCTCAAGTATTTTCATCTTTCGTTTGATCTTAAATATCATAAAGAATAATAGAAAATTAACTAGGTCTCTACATTGTAATTATGAAATATATTTTGCCAGCAAATGCTTAAAAATGCAAGAATGTAATCGCAGAGAAGAATTCGATATAAAAAAAATTTATTGATACAATTGACTTTTTTTTATTTATAATTTCGTATATCTGTCAGATACGGAAGATTTGAATAAATTTATTTTTTCGCGGCTCTGTTGTAGGTCGAGAAGCGCGTGCGATGATTTTATATACGAATTCAGCGAGCGATGATGACATTGAGGCCAAAAATGAACTTGAACAAACGAAACGCGATGTCAGCACAGCTCCCCCCAAGAGAAAAGGAAAACGATAAACGACCAAGATTTTATACAACTCGCGACGACGATAATAAAAACAGCTCAATAATGAACGCAGCTTTGCAAATCTAACCAAAACACACGAGCCGTTCTCCCGTCTCTCTCTCTCTCTCTTTTTTGTTCTTTTCTTTTTTTTCGCTGCTCGCTCGCGCGCGATTACATAAATATATACCATGCACCGAAGATTATAATATGTTAATGATATTTCGCAGATTAGATATGCATCGCCGGGTCGCTGATGGAGCGTACATTATTATATATACGCGTGGCGCGGCGTACAATATAATACTCACAATGGTAAGTAGTAATGTGTATCATCTATTTAGCTTGCATCTTAGAATTATGCATTTACAATATCATCGAGAGGCAGCAGCAGCAGCCGTGAGTCGAGACGCGCATAATCTCGCGATGTCACGCATATTAGTCAACACATTCGTGTCAAAGATTATATTCCAATTACGAAAGACTCGTTTTGTACACGTGATGAGTCTTTATGGCTAATTAAAGGACATCGTTTAGCAGTTTTTATATCGATCGTCGCGCGATTAATTCAGATTCTTGTAAAATAATTGCACAAGCGGACGAAAGAACAGAAAAAAAAACAGCAGCAGCGAAGAATAAAAAGAGATCACGTGTCGAGTTATCGCGTATAACAGGCATACGCACACGAAACAGTTGTGCACGCTGAAAGATTCGCATCGTTTATAAATTTTTAAATATACGCGAAAAACTCGGTAGGCGCCAATATGTAACTCGGGACAGGCAAAAAAAAAAGAAAAGAAAATCAAGATTTCGCCATTCTCGACGGAGCGTCAAATTTTTCCCTATTTGACTTGTATGAGTAAGAAAAACTCAGCGCGGCGCTGGTATAACATTATAGGCGCGCGCATACGAAATTCCACGGGTCCGAAGTCAGAGGCAAAAAGAGAAGAAAAAATAAATCATAAAAAACTCGCGTATAGCGGTGGAGCGCGCGCGCGCGCGCGCATACGTTCATGGAAACGTTAAGTAGTCGTTTTTTTATCGTAAATAGTAACGTCATGTCTTCTTGCGCGCGGAGAGCGCGTATATTTAAACAAGACGAGAGCTATATGCAGCGACTAGCCGAGCGAGTCCACACATGCATGCGCACAGCTTTATAATATATAATAAATATAATATGAGCAACGGACTAAAACAGAACTATGATATATACAAGTTGCGTATTTGTACAATTGCGAGTCTATACATGGTGAACGAAATGAAAAAAAAAAAAAAGAAAAACGCGAAATGTTTTCTATACCTGTCCGGTAGGAGATTTGCAAGGCAATCCGCGTTAAATAAAGATGATTTACAATTGCGCGCCTTTTTTTACGATCGTCGTAAATAGCCGCGTCGTCGTCGTCGTCGTGTATACACATGCATATATAAAGGATCTACGCCAGGATAGGCTAGCGCGCGCATCTATTCGTCAATTGTGAAATCCTCTTCTTCGTGAATTAGCGCGCGTCGCTGCCAAACATCTTCGTTAGTATAGCTACACGGCAATTTTCAATGTGGCGTGGAGCGAGCTTTGCATATCGAGCCATTTTTGTCGGAAGGACGCGAGCTTTTTTCAACTCGTTCGAAATCATCGATCGGTCGGAATCGATGATTCGTTATTTTCGCAATTGGAAAAAAGCAACGAACGAATATTTACGCTCGGGTGGTCGATGGTAACTGTGAAACTCATCGAAACACCGTAAGAGCCTGCGCGCAGGTGAATACATCCTTCAAAAGGAAATCCTTTGTACAAAAAATAATAATAAACAACTCGATAGATCATTCTCAGCGGCGGCGGCCGAAGTATCTTTACACACACGCCATAATAATTCATCTAAATATCGTTGGCCTTATAGATGCAGATTTCGCGTCAGATTTATATATATTCATACACGACGACTCGGGCATGGAAAATGCCTCTTATATACGTATAATACGCAAGCGCGCGTACTTATTATGCATGAGCATAGAAAGAGACGGACTATAACGCGTCCTTACACCACGTGCGTTCGACGCGTGTATATATACTGGCTGGTCGAAACGTATTACTTTCGTTAATACTTCGGGGCGACGAAAAGAGAAGAAAAAATGTTATGAAAAGCGCGAAGAAGCATAAATGCCTCCTACGGCATTCCGAAACATAGCTGTGCAGCAGTAACGTCGATGTATACGAATGCACATCAGAGAAGTTGCCTCGTTATGTACGCGCTTATTATAATGTATTGTATATTATATATATATATAGGTAGAGATCGCCGGCCGGTCGTCCGTCCGATATATATATATACAACATATGTCTTAAGATCACATCGATGCGCGTCATCGAAAATTTCAAAAACATTATATTTGCGAAGAATATTATTTAAACAATATAAGTTATTTATTTCATTTTTATTGGTTAATTGGCACGGACAAAACACATGTACACGCTTATAATTAATTTAATTAATTTTTCGCAAATATAATGTTTTTGAAATTTTCGATGACACGCATCGATGTGATCTTAAGTCATATATATACAACAATAATAATGCATATATAGCGGCGTCGAAGCAGGAAGCCGTATAATATAATATACACAGCAGCACACATGTATACACGGGTATAACAAACACACACGGTATATCGGAGCCCGCATTGACCTTACGGCTCGTTTTACATGCAAACTTTGTTAGTGTCGCTCGTACGTACGCGGCCTGATTTGCCTCTTCTGCACCTCTGCCCAAACGTGATCGACTCGCGGTGGGACATTTTCTTGTCGTTTCGTTCGATCGACGAATGGTTAATTATTTTTTTCCCCCTCTGTGTATGTGTTCGGAGAGCATCGCGATCGGTATTACATAGCGCGATCCGAAATCGAAACGGAGCGAAGCGAGGCATGTAAAATAACATAATCGATGCTCGTCGTGTATTATATATATAGTCGCGAGGAAGACAATGCCGCAGCGAAAGAGAGAAACAAAAGAAAACGATCAGACTCGATCGTTGAAAAAAAAAATTATTTATTCCACTTCTCGATCGTATTGTATGTATATACACACACATACATATCAATTATTAATCGTTGGGATGAAGATGCTAAACGATTTTGATATATCGGCACACGTGTAATCGTCGCTCTCTCTTATTTTATTATAAATTGTTTGTTTGTGTATCATCGGGGAGCCAAGTTTGATCGCTGATATTGTGTATACCGATAACGTTGAAATCGCTCGAGTGCGTCTGTCATCGTGCGGCATATATACATGTCATAAACTTACATGTACGAAATTTGCGTTGAAAAACAAGACACACACACACACACACGCGCACACCGAGAAGGCGAGAGAGACAAGTCGCGCTTTTATAATATTGAATAAAGATCGAGTTGCGAAACATTGTAAATCGAAAGGAAAACGTGTGTGCAGCGCCGCGCGTACTACATATGTGTGTACACATGTATAATTGAGCCGCGATGCTCGAATCAACACATACACACGCGTACAGCTTTAATACACGAGCGAATTAATCGGAGCTTTATTCGCAAAAGCTACGACGATACGATGCGCGTAGTCGTCGTTGTTTTCCTTTTTATTGTTCTTCTTCTTTTTTTCCCCCCGCCAAGAGCTCTCGGTGTAGTAAACCTGCATCGACGCGTACTGCACACGCAGGATATCAAAATGATAAATCGTCACCCGCGCGAACATAAGAATATATTCGCGATAGAGAATAAAAAAAAGTGTGTGCGCGCGTACGGGCCCGAGCTCGCGAATCGCGTCATCGCTCGAGACGGATGAGCTATTATATCACACGCACACTACTAATATTATGCACGATAGTTCCGTACTTGGTCGCGCGGGGCAATATTTGTAGTCGGCGAGTAGAGTACATCGCAAGGCAAATATTTCTTCAGAATTGAAAAGTCGCGAGAGACTCGAAGGACGAGTCGCCTGTCCAAGCGTGCGCCGTATCATAGGAGTATAGTCGACAACCATATAGACGCATGTGTGCACGTCTCGTGTCGCTCGAGCACTGCATTATAATACACACGCACACGAATGTTATGCTGCGCGACGACGCGCGTGGGCACACAAGAAGCCTATATTTTGTTTCTGCTGCATTTCCAACAATTTTTCGCGGCCGCACTTGTATGCAGGCGCAGCAGCTTGAAAATTCATCGAAGCGAGAGGTGTATACCATATAATATGTACTACTAGCTCAAGACAAATCGAACGATACATTTTGTTAACGTAAAAAACGATCTCCAGCTGCCAGGATAAATATCTAAAAACGCAGCCAAATAGTGTATCTCTCTTTTGCTCGCTACTGCTGCGCTCAGAGCAGGATGAGACATAATATCCGAGTATATAGTCTCTCTCTCTCTCTCTCTGCGGGTAATAACCCAGAATTAGACTGACTGCTACCGCTATATCGCCGCCGCCGCCGCGCAGGAGAGAGGATATTTGCAGCAGCGCGGCGATGCAGAGACACACGATGCACTCAAGGCATACCACTATTTTACCACTACTATGTACATGCCTGGCTACTACACTAAAACAACAACTACTACTACTACTACTACTACCAGCACGGCAGATTGAATTTTCCGTGAAGTCAATTTCACCGTATCCACCTGCTGCTGCTGCTGCTGCACTTCTCGGTCGTGATCGGAAGCGAGAAGGAAATGTACATACAGACAGACACACACACACTATAGATACGATGCAGGCACGCGTGCGCGCACACGAGGCATTTGATTTTTATCCTTAACACACCGAAGCATTGATATACTTGTTTTCTGCGTGCATACATGCATATTGGGAAATCGTCGATGCGGGCAAGGCTCGCGTTTCTTGGCTTGCTTGCTTCTTCTTCTTCAAAACACACTGACTTCTAGGAGTGCATACAATAATCAACAACAACAACATTAAAAACGACGCACATAAATATCGCTGCGCGGCTGCTTTCTCTCGGGTTATTTACTCGTCCGTTTGTTTTCTTTTTTTTTTCCTCGACTTTGCTGGGGCTTTCGGCTTTTACATCGGCGAAATAATACATAGAAATCGGAGATACTCATGTATACGCGTTCTATATCTATCTCACCTCCGATAGCCATCTCGCATCTCAATTGCAGTGCGTATATCGTCGCGATCGTCCTTGAAAATTAACATTTCAAGCCAATTAGATAAATGCGCGCGCGAGAGTGTGGCACACACACACACACGAGTTAACGCACTCATGCTAATTGACGCGGGCGCGCGCGGCGTTAACTTTTAATGAGTAACTGTCAAAAGGCAAGAAATTGTACCTCGAGCTGCTTATAAAAAAAAAGAAATAAAGAAAGAGGAAAAAATGTATCTATATAGCTACGTCGTGTATTCTCGCCTGATCGGTTTTTTTTCTTCGTAATAATGTATGAATTGGATCACGCTACGTATACGAACGTACGATGTGTAATAATGCCATAATGTAACGGAGGAAAACGTCGCGAGGAGTATAGAGATAATTTCATGCGACATGTAACGAGATGCGCAGCAAATCTGCAATCGGAACAAGATGGAAAAGCGCGATTCGGTCCCATATCTATCGCAATCATAATCAATGGCCCTGTATACGAGTGGCGTTTCGATGGCCAAACTTTGGGTGATTATATATTTTTTCTAATAAAAAAAACCGAAGCGAAGCCTAACGCTGCTTCTCCGAAAGTGCGCCAACAGCGAGAAATGACTCGACGCAAATGATTCTCGATCGTAATAATATACGCGTGTATATAGCCGCGGCCTAAATAGTCAACGCGGACGAATCAACGTCCTTGCCGCATAATAATAACAGCAGCAAAGATAAGTTGAGAGAGAGAGGATTCGAGCTCGGCGGTTTTCGCAGCTACTACCATACTTTCACCCGCGAGCGCTCGAATATAACCGCGGGAGCCATAGTAATTTCTCCGCCGCGTATATAATGCGATTCGAATGTGCTTCATTACGAATGAATTCGCCAATTGCCGCAGCGTTGTATTATATAGCTATATCGCGCCGGAGAGCTTCTGTTTATGTATTATACATGCTGCATTTGTAATTGCCCGTATATCGAAATGTATTCAATCGCGTATATATACGCAAAGCTCTTGCCCTCTCGGCTCCTATATAACATAATGGACACGCGTGTGCAGCTCGAGGTTATCGGATCAAGATAATTCAAATGGACAAAAAAGAAAAACGCACGCGAGCCATACAGACAATGCGAGATATTTTTCTTTTGACTTTTTTATATCGTACAGCGTCGTCGTCGTCGTCGTCGACTGGCTACTACTACCGCGGCTATATCACCCAAATTATACTAATTAAGCTCGTGTACAGTGGTGGTACTACAGGCCGCAATTACGCGACGACAACGACACTACGCTCGCGTCGCGTACACGCGTACGAGTTTTCTGCGAGCGAGCGCAAGTTTGATAAGAGCTTTTTTTTTCAAAACTATTTGGAAACTCGTTCGCGAATCTGATATTTCACTTCTCATTCTTTTCTTTTTCTTTTTTTGCATGCACGCATGCGACATTACAATACGGCGTATACGCGATCGTGGGTATGCAAGAAGCCGATCGCGTGTACACCATCCGGTCGAGCGACGACGACGACATCGTTATTGAACGAATAAGCCATATAGTGGTGTATAGGCATATGTGGCGTGTCGCATCACGATTTCCAACGAAAAGTTGAGAATACTAGACCCCCCCCCTCGACTCGATTGGCTACTCCAGTCCCGTTAAAAAAAAAGGAAAATTTTAACAACCCGAGAGGGATGCGAGTTTTTACCTACTCTGTCAAAACGCAAACACGCGCCCGCCTCGCACCGCAGTCTTATATTACACAGCTCCAAATATATGCCGCGAGCTTGCGTGCCGGTTCGCGCGAGGGTCGAAGGTCATCCCCCGCGCGGCGGCCTTCGTTAGGCCGAATAGCCGACTCGAGCGTCGAAGAAAGAAACCATGGTCACTATGTATGTAGCGTGTACGAGACTGCGTAATTTTCGCTTCGCTCGAGCATTTTTTCTTCTTCTTTTTTTTTTGTATTAAGACCTCGACTCGAAAACGAAGATACGGATAGCGATTCGCGGTCTTAGGGTTGTAATGTGTAACTTTGAATCCGAGGTTGAAAACGAATGCGCAAAATAATATATAATATGCCTATGGGAAAAAGCACTACATGGTGTACGCGGAGAGCATCTCACGTGCTCTCGGGAGAGAGAGATAAATCAGCGGACAATCTCACACAGCTATATATAGCTCTCTCATGGTATTAAGGTTGAGTACGAGCGTATATACCGGCTCGGATTATACATTATGCATAGGCTCGAGCGAGACTAGAAGAAGAAGAAGAAGAAGAAGAGGAGGAAGAAGAAGAAGAAGAAGCTGGGCACATTTTTGCACGTGGCTCGGTGTATCCCCGGCACCTTTAGCCGCCTGCAAGCAGCACACTGCACCCTATATATATATATGCTGCATTCGTATATAGCCACACAGCTGAGGCAGCAGCTTAGCAGCGCATTGAACCTGATACAGTGATTGCGGACCGATAGCCACGGATGTGCGCTTCTCCCTCTCTGCCGCGATTTACTTGCGCCTCGGCGCATGGGAAAGTTAACCGCCCGCGGGCACGTTTAGATGCTTGTCTCTCTCTCCGTACATATATATATAGGACCTATAAGCGCATTGCTCGCAGCTCGTAGCTTTTTCCGAGTCCGAGCGACTACATAAGCTGCGCTGCTGCCTGTCTGTCTACTGAAACTTGCATGAGATGGTAACTCTGCAGCTGTGGTCAAGCTGTGGGTACGTAGCATGTTTATAAATGTGTGCCCGTGTAAAAAAGCACCGGCAGAAATGCAGTAGTAGCTTCCTTGTATACGTGTATGCGTTTAGCTCCTGCAAACCCGACTGCAATCATTAGAAAGAGTGCCACCCTCTTGCCCAACTTTCGTTTGCCGCTGATTTGCGAGGCGGTTGATTTTTGAAAATCTTGGAAAGTAACATTCGAAGCGTAACAGTACTAAAAATAAAGAAGTATCGATTGAGAGAGCTTTTGATAATAGTGAAGAATGTAGAAAACACTTCTTGGTTTCAATTGAAGTATTAAATGTTTTCCAGATTGGTGCTTTTTCAGTCGTTGCAGAAAGATCTTGGAACCAAGTAGCCAAATTATGCAAAGTGTAGTATTTAATGGTACGCAAAATCTGCTTCAAAAATAAAACACGACCGCGTCGGTGAACAAAAGTGTGAGATAATAGTTGAACGCACGAAGTTTAGGTAAGACACACACAATCATATTAGGCACACTTTTTATTAAAACGCTGAAAAAACATCTACATAAATATCTATACGTATTTACAATTAGCATAAAAAATTGGCGCTTTTTATTTAATAATTCACTGATGCAATTCACGCTCTCCGAGCATATGATTACAATAAGTTCGTGACATTTGTATTGGACAAGATTAAGAAGTGAGATTGAGGGGGCAGTTGTGAATATTTGTGATGATGAGAAAAAAGAGCTTGGAAGATTTGGTTAGTAGAAAAGTGAACCATTATAAAAAAAGAATCATGATATCAAGATTATTATGCAGTCAAGTCGTCTAATTAGGTAGAAAAGTTGATCCACCTAGAGTAGAATATATTATAGAATTTAGTTTTAAAATTCACAATGTAAAGAAATACATATTTTTCGATAAGTTTGAAAATTAATGAAGAGGTACGTGAATTTGTTATTTATTAGATATGTACTGTAACTAAAAAACGTCACATTTTTCATAAACAATTCGTTTATGATCGATCAAATTGATTTTTATTTTGCGTATCTTTTCACACATTCGCATGAAAAAACTTTGCAAATTTGGGGGATGAAATAGCTCTGGAAAAATTTATCGCATTCATCACAAACGAAATCTTGACAATCATCGAGAAATTTCCGAGACTTGGTTTCTGTGAATTATAAATACTGTTAGTTATTTGTGACTGTGTTAACAATATTTTGTGGTTAATTAGTTGGACTATTGAGTGTGTAATAAAATTACTTTAATAAATAACTTTTTTCGCATTTTTCATGTGTGAAAGCTTAATTATTTTCATGGACTCTCGCTTGGTGTCTAAACAAATTTGATTTGAGACTGAATTTTATCTCGCACTTATCGCATGCGTAATCTTGCCGACCTTCGTGTACTATTATTTGGTGTCTTGACAAATTGGACTTTTTTCCAAATATTTTCTCGCACTTGTCACATGCAAAATCTTTACGACCTTCGTGTACTGTCTTCTGATGGATGAGCAAATGACATTTAAGTCCAAATTTTTTTTCGCAGTTGTCGCATCCGTAATCTTTTCGACTTTCGTGGACAAATTTCTGGTGTTTTATCAAATTGTGGTTAAGCCCAAATTTTTTCTCGCACTTATTGCATGCGTAATCTTTGCGATTTTCGTGTATCGTATTTTGGTGGTAGAGCAAATTCCATTTTTCTCCAAATTTCTTCTCGCACTTATCGCATGCGAAATCTTTGCGACCTTCGTGAGCTATTTTTTGGTGTCTGATCAGATTGCGTGCAAACCCAAATTTTTTTTCGCAATTACCGCATGCGTAATCTTTCCGATCGTCGTGGACTGTCCTTTGATGGGAGAGCAAAATCCATTTTTGTCCAAATTTCCGCTCGCATTTTTCACATGCGTAACCTTTCCAACCTTCGTGGACTGTCTTTTGGTGCAAGAGCAAACTCGATTTATGTCCAAATTTCTTTTCGCATTTTGCGCATTCGAAATCTTTGCGACCTTCATGAACTGTCACTTGGTGGTCGAGCAAATTAGATTTATGTCCAAACTTCTTCTCGCATTTGTCGCATATGTAATCTTTGCGACCCTCATGGATTATTTTTTGGTGCGAGATCATATAAATTTTTCGTTTAAATTTTTTCCCGCATTTGTCGCAAGCAAAATCTTGGCGACCTTCGTGTACTGTCTTTTGATGGATGAGCAAATGACATTTAAGTACAAATTTTTTTTCGCATTTGTCGCATACGTGATCTTTGCGACCCTCATGGACTACCTTTTGGTGCCTTGACAAATCGGATTTACACCCAAATTTCTTCTCGCATTTGTCACATGTATAATCTCTGCGACCTTCGTGTACGGTCTTTTGGTGGTAGTTCAAATGCGATTTTTGCCCAAATTTCTTCCCGCACTTGTTGCATGCGAAATCTTTGCGACCATCATGAACTGTCTTTTGGTGGTTGAGCAAACCTGATTTTTGTGTAAATTTCTTCTCACACTTGCCACACGCATAATCTTTGCCACCTTTGTGTACGGTTCTTTGGTGGAAAAGCAAGTACCATTTTTTGCTAAATTTTTTCTCACATTTGTCACATGTGTAATCTTGGCAACCTTTGTGCACTATCTTCTGGTGGGTGAGCAAATTACATTTAAGCCCGAATTTTTCTTCGCACTTGTCGCATTCGTAATCTTGGCGACCTTCGTGTACTGTCATTTTGTGTATGAATAAATTTGATTTTTGTTCAAATTTCTTCTTGCATCTGTCACAAGCGAAATCGTTGCAACTTTTGTGCATTGTCTTCTGATGGCGAAGCAAATTATACTTAAGCCCGAATCTTTTTTCGCACTTTTCACATGGGAATTGTCTGGAAACTTCATGGACTGTTTTTATGTGCAAGAGTAAACTTTTTTCATTTTTTAAGTCCTTGCCACAATTTTCACATAAGTAATCTTTAAAAACGTGATGTACCATCTTCCGGTGGAGAAGCAATTGCGATTTTTGACCAAATTTCTCTCCGCATTTATCGCATAAGTAATCTTTGCGATCCTCGTGGACTATCCTTATATGAATGAGCAAGCTTTTTTTATTTACAAATCTCTTCGCACACTTTTCACATAAATAATCTTTGAAAACCTCGTGGAATATTTTGTTGTGCTTTAGTAAAATTGATTTATTTTCAAATTTTCTTGCGCACTTGTTACATGAGAAATCTCCAAGATCTTTATGTGCCAATTTTTGGTGTGTAGACAAACTCGATTTTTTCACAAATTTCTTATCGCACTGGTCGCATGCAAAATCTTTACGGTTTTTGTGTACTAATATTTGGTGTCTACTCAAATGACTTCGGAACTCGAATTTCTTTTCGCACTTGTTGCACGAGAAATCGTCTCGATCTTTATGTGCCAATTTTTGGTGTGTAAACAAACTGGATTTTTTCATAAATTTATTCTCACATTGGTCACATGCAAAATCTTCGCGATTTTTGTGTACTGATATTTGGTGTCTACTCAAATGACTTCGGAAATTGAATTTCTTTTCGCACTTGTCACATGCGAAATCTTTTCGTTCATTGTGAATTGTGTTTTGGTATGTTATCATACTTGATTCTAGTATTAATGCCTCTGAGAAAATATTACAAATATATTGTTTGTCGTTGGGAACAACAATGTCATGTTTTATTGAATTATTTTCCGAGACAACCTCCTCGGATATCTTTTCACTTTTATCCATTTTCGGTGCCTAAATTAAACGATGGATCTTTCTATTTATTTCTATTTAGTGACACGAAAATTGAATTAGTAAGATTTATCTTCTGGTATTATGGCTTGTTTGGTCGGGAAAGACAACATTCAAACTAATTTGCTTTTACTATAGACACGATCAGTGTGTCGAGGAACGATGTTAAAATCGTTTGTAATTATATTGTTTACAATTTAGGTACAGATTTATCTCTTTATTATATTACATTGTCCTTAAGATTTTTGAACAAATTTCAAAATCTAACTCGATGATTACTTCTTTGGGTAATTTCTTTTGATCCTCTCAAACCAGTTACTTCAAAAAACTCTCTGTAATTCGATTCGATCGATCCTTACTGTACCGGGATACATACTAGACTCTGTACATACGTAAAATATAAAATATGCAGCCCGGTAATCATGAAACAGTAAGAAAAAACGAGAAGATGGCGATAATCATGCAAGTACATCGGGATTAATAATATAATAAAGGCCCCGAACCGCTGCTGCACTCATCCGCAGGCGTGCGGCGATCGATAATTTATAACGATTACCCGCGATATCCGATGACATTAGATTTGTATGAAAGTTTATAATAATGCAAGCTGCGTCACATACAGCTGATATCTTCTTTTTCTTCGCTCGAGTAATCAGATAATAATTAGCCGAGAGAGAGAGAGAGATATGATCTATTGTCAGTGCGAGCTTTACTCACACGCATGCAGAAGAGAGCAGAAAGAAGAAAAAAACATTGTGTCCAAGCTTTACGACGACGCCAGCGCGGCTTATCTCGCTTAATGCATCGGAGCAACAAGACAAAGAGACAAATAAAAGATGCAATTCATCGTGCACGCGACTCGAGCTATATTAAATACTGGATATAAAATATCGCATTCATATATACATGTGAGTTCTTCGCGATGACATTGTGAATTTGTCATGATACACGAGAGTTTTTCGCGAAGCTCATTAACGAGCAATTTCTGGAAAGACGAAAAAATAAAACTACGGACGATTTGATTGTCGCAAGTTCGTACGCATGCGGCATGCGGCATCGAACGCCGTAGCAATGACGGCTCGCAAAGCCCTGCCACGAGATTACGAGAAGTGCGTGCGCGTATCGCACGCAGCATCGCTATCGAAATATATCCCAACGAGACGGCCGCCTCCCCCATGGAGGGCACATGCGCGCGTATTTATACACACAGCATATATATATATATAGGAGGCCGTTAGCTCCGCCCTCCTCTTAACGAATCAGCCGACACCGCCGCCGCTGTGTGTTATGTTGTATAATACAGATCGTATTGGAGGCGCCGGGCGTGGAAGGCACATCGCGCGCGCGCAGCTATATATATACAATATGGGCTATATAAGTAAGTATACGGCGCGGATTTTATGACACTGTATACTGTACCACAGCGAGAGAGTATATATAGTGGGTGATACCGAAATGAAAACTACGATGGCGAATGTGTATATCTCGAGAGTCGTCGTTGTTGTCGTGTCTGCTCGCAATCCTTTGACCAATAATATTTACCCGACTCGTGCGATGTTTACACGTTATCCAATTCGTGCATGAAAATAATACCTGCTAAACTTTACGGACAATCTTTTTTCTTTTAACTTCGGCGTCAATTATATCGGGCGGTAACGCATGCTTATAACACATATTGCGCTTTTCGCGTGTACATCTCGACTCGACGCATACGTAATGTGCTACGCAAAAGAAGAATTGAGAAAAAATGCGTTGAATAATCACGAAGGTGAAGAAAAAAAAGAAGTCAAGCTCTTCGCTATGTAATATACGAAATCACGCTCTCGGCTCTGCGCGGCAAAAAGGTCGCGTCGCGTCGAGAGTCGTGTGTATATGCGATGAATCACACGATATACGCGCTAATATCCGAGTACGCGCGCGTGTGTGTGTGTGTACTCGGCGGCAATCGGGCTGCTCGCTAATTGAGAGCTCCAAAGGGGTATATATGATCGCACCGCAGCAATCGAGTTTCGTCTTTATACTATGCCATTGGTGAGCGATGCGCTGGTGAAACGACGCGAAGAATTTCGTAGCGTTTCGGAAAAACCGCAGCAGCAACGACAACGGTTAAATGCGTTATTAATGAACGTCGTGGTGTATACAAAAAAAAAAAAAAAAAAAACCTCACGCACACACGCGCGTGTTTACTGCTGTACAGTACTTTCACCCGGTCCGACGTGCACACAGACACGCAAAAGGCGAATATTGCATCGCGCGGATCGTGTCGCGAGCTGTGTGCACTAAAAACACAACACGGGCCAACGAGAACAACAACAACAACTCGCTCGCACTGGCGAGTGCATAGTTGCACACATATGAGCAGCAATTAAGTTTCGTCGAAAAGAAGTGTGCAACTGTCCGGCTGCTATATACATGTATAAGCCAGCTCGTGGCGTGTGAAAAGAGAACCTTTTCTCTCTCTCTCTCTCTCGAGTCTCGGGGAGTCGAGCGAAGCGAACGAATTGCAGTTTTATATACACATATATACAACACACTTATAAAGTCGGAAAAAATGAAGAAAAAGCGCCGAGAAAGAGAGAGAGAGAGAGAGAGAGAACTCATCATTGACGCGAAAAAGGAAGGAATAATACCGAGCTTGATACCGGTCTGACGGTCTCTCTCGGAGGAGCGCCTATACCATATACCAGACTTTACATGTTTCGCGCGAAAGGGCGGCTTCTCTCTCTCCCCCCCTCCCATGTACACATGATGAGCATCGGTACATCTCGTCGTCCTCAGCAGCTCGTCAGAGATCGTCGTAATTTTATCGTATATATATATGTACAAATATCTACCTGCCGCGTATATATATAATGTACGAACTTGCTCGCGAATAGAAAGTTATATTTCTCGACTTGATTTCCTGCCCGCGTACATACACACACACACACACAAATGAATAAAATGTTTATATGCTGCAGAGCGCAGAGATATAGGTACCCGCGTGCGTAAATAAGCTGCGCTATATATACGTGTGTATGTGTGTACGTGTGTGCAGCAGTAACGCTTGCAACCTTTCTTTTTTCGAACGATGCACGTACGGCACTACGGAATTTGCCTTATTATAATATCCAGGCGGTCTGGTTCTTGTTCTTGTTTTTTTTTTTCCTCTACTTTTTTTTTACAAGTTTTTTTGCAGCTCCGTTGTATACGATATAAAGCGTAGAATTCTTTGCGTTTGCGCGCGTTCCCAAGATTTGCGGTTATTTCAGCCCAAAATTACGGGTCTCGCGGCGATTGATTAGGCAGATTTTTTGTTCTCTCTCTCTCTTTTATTTTTTTTGCTGACGAGGCAAACATTCTCTCGGGGGAACGAATAAAAAAAAATTCAAATCGCTCAAACGGGTTAGAGTTATTCGAAAATACACGAAAGAAGTTTCTACCATTGTCAGCGCGCGCACATATTATACGCTAGCGCGCACGGAATAAAAATATATATGAGAAAAAAATTGAATCATTCGCGATTACGAAATCTTTGGGCCGTGTTCGCGATCGATTGTATTAATTGGTCGCGTCGTTGTCGCCGTTGTCTGGAGATGAGATTCTGGCCTCACGTTCATAAGTACCAACGTTCGAGCATGACGTTTAAAAATGCAAAATCTACACGTCCACGGTGCAAAAGTATAAGAGAGAAACATTTTATGAAAGATTTTTTTTTTTTTAAAGTTCGGTAAGACATTGTTATTCTATGACCCATTGCCGGCCAAGCGTGAGCCACAGACATAGCCGACTGCCAAAGCCGTTGTCCATAAATTATTCAATGAATTTTGCAATATACATACACATTTATATATTCGTTAGTGTCTGCGCCTGTGTGTATACGCTCGAGGACTCGAGATGTCATTCTAAAAGCATCGTACGACTTTAACACGTCGAATTTCGTGTAAGCTAATGTATTATTTATTTCCATATATTATATAATATTATATTATAAATTTCTTCAACTGTGTACGTGTGTCACTGTAACGAAACTCAAACGTCGCGCGAAATACCATTTTATTTATTGAAAATTATTAATTAATTGATTCTCTGAAAATTCGCGAAATCATGGCATTGAAAATAAGCTGCGATGAAATTGACCCGAGATCGTCGAGATATTCCTAGATGATCAAATGTCAGGGATAAGGTCGCGGATGCCTCGAAACGAGATCACATCGAAAAATAAAAAAAAAACGAAAGAATTGTCAATTCACGAAGATTCGTATCGATCATAAAAGCCCCCCCGAAATCTGTGCGTTATATTGCAATGATCATCGCAATATTCATCGAAAATCGCTCGAATCTAACGACGATATCTGTCACACGGAATAACAGCAGTACAATAGTCTCTCGGATTTTCGTATTTTAATTCGATTCGGTGAGCTCGAGCATTGAAAAAAAAGCATACGAAAACTACGCACAACGATAGAATGAATTATCGAAAACTCGATCGAAACCTACTTTAATTTCTCTCGGTTCTTTTTTACGAGCTACGCGCAATATGATAATCGAAATAACGGCTACTTGGTTCGATCGTTAAAAAAAAATGTAACGGAGACCGCGAGGCATATTCGTATTTTCTCGACATATGGATCGAGGAAATATTTGATCTGTCCGCCGCGCTCAATATATCAAATGAAATTCCTTAAAAAAAATATTCACGCTTATAAAAAATATATTATTAGTCGATATATATCGACTCGAAACACACACGTGCGGATAAATCGACAGGATGGACCAGCAGACGTACTTTTCGAGTGAGTAATAAGCAATGACTATTACCCAAAATCTCGTATTATACGTGTAAGAGAATGCAACGAGGTTGGAGGCCACACATAACAGCTGACGCGCGATCGTCGCTTGAATATTTCACACATGCAACAACAAGCATGCGCCCATGACACACACGAACCTGACACTTTGCGTTATATTCGTTGAGAATATAATAGACCGAGAGAGAGAGAGAGAGCTTTCAGCGATAACAATGAAACTTTTCGGTCGATTTTTTTTATGTGTTTCGCGATATGTATACCTCGTATAACGAGAGACAATGTTATGTTGTATCGACGAGCACGATATTTCGTCCCATAAAGCGCGCCTGCTCGTATTCAAGTTTACTAGCAAAAGAACGATTTTCCATTCGTCGTTTCTGGCGTATACACACACGTAGGAAATTCCCGGAAAATTCCGCGAGCTGCGTGCGTTCGCTTAAAAAAAATATAGTAAATAATGGAGTATTTCGGGAGGACTCACCTTGTTCTGGAGCGCGTCGACGAGCACGTAACTCAGCAGGGTGATCTCCTCCTCGTCGGAGCCGAGCGCGTTGCCCTGCTGGCCCGCGGTGGCCACGTAGAGGGCGACCAGATGGGTCGGGCCGAGCGCGGCGGCCGAGGCAGCCGCCACCGCCGTCGAGTTCTGGTTGCTGACACTGACACTTGTGTTATTGTTGTTGTTGTTGTTGCTGCTGCTGTTGTTGTTGTTGTTATTCATCGTTATCGGGCCGTTGCCACTTCCAGCGATAATCGACTGTTGCTGTTGCTGGGGCTGCTGTTGCTGTTGTTGTTGCGGGCCTCCCATTATAGCGCCCGTCACTTGCATCTTGTATACTTTTTTATGCGCGGCCGCAGATCCGCCGCAGAAATTCCCGATTCCGTTTCCTCGAAATGCGAGAGAGAGAGAGAGAGAGCAGATTGGCTTCTATGGACGAGGCGCCGATTATCCCAACGCACTCTGTTTTCACGTATTTATATGATGGTTATAAGTTATGTTTGACTCGTTTTAAATGCCTATACTTATACAGATAACGATATTATGCGGCGCGAGCGCGCGTTTATATTATTTCACCGCGAGCACGGACGATGCACGAAAGCACAGTGGCAATATAACGCGATACGAGACAACGGCACCGCGAAAACTATAGCGCGAATTTTTCGACTCGACTCTGCAATAAACAACAGAATTTTTTGACGAGACAAAAGCACGCGCGCACCTGTGCATAAGAAAAAAAAAACCCTCCGCAATAAAAACTTCTCTTTCTCGTTGTTGTTGTTGTTGTCGTTGTTATATAGTTGCACTGCACCAAACACGCAGAAAAAAATGATCGACTCGTTACACGTTTCGGTATTACGATATCATTGCACTTTGTGTACCGATTCACACTAAGGACGACACGAGGATGACGACAACGACGAGGTAGAAAGAAGAACGTACCCTTGCTTCCTGCTGCTTTCTTTCCTTGTCCAGGTAACGACGAGCTGCGAGCGGCAATAAGCGCAGCTTTGAGGTTATGCTCATATCACACACCTATATAGCACACACACACACGCGCGCGCACACACATATATGTGTATAGGTAAGGCCGCTGCTAACATGTATAGTAGTACATTCACACAGGTAGTCGTCGTCGTATTTGTATATATATATATATTCTGGCTGGTCCTATGTCGCACTTTTATACGTATAAATACCGGGCGGCGCTACCACACTGTGCAGGAGAGGCTGTATCGAGTACCGCGTACGTAGGATCGCCGCGGATAATCCTAATTTTCCCAATTAATTATTATTATTATTATTATAGAATAAAAGCCCGGCACTGCTCAATGACGACGACGACGATGCACCACAGAATAAACACACGGGGGGGCACTGAAGGCTCTCGCACGCACATATAGACACACTGCAGGTAGGAGAAACACAGACACACACGGGGATGCACTTTATATTTTTTTTATATATATTTTATTTTGCCGAAATTAATACGACTCGTGCGCGTTTAAATATGTATGTATCGCGATCGTATAATATATATACCAGCAGCAGCGATAGGTATATAGAGACTGAGCTGCTCTCGGACTGTGTGCGTGTGCGTTATTTCACACTGTGCGCGCCTCGCTTCGCTCGCTTGTGCGTTGTGTGTTGGTCTTTCGCGTGTGCACTGTACACAACTGACTGGTCTCTTCGTACAGTCGCGGGTAAAAGCCCAAAGGTGCCTCTCGCTACTCGCTCGAGAGACTCGAGCTGGCTCGCACACACCGACACACACACACGCGCGCGACTTTCCGACGAGCTGTGCTGCGCCGCTTACCTGTGTGTATATAGTGTAGCGAGAGATAGATAGAGAGAGAGAATACGAGTAGCCGAGTAGAAAAGAGAGAGGGAGCTCGCACGTATATCGGTATGTGTGTGTGCATGTATATAGAGGTACGTGTGCAGCGCGAGAAGGAGGAATCCAAAGTTGCTCTTATAAGCCAGCGCGCAGGGTATATTACGATGATTCGAGTTTCCGACGACGACGACGACGAGCAGCGAGCAGCGAGCCGCGGAGAAATCGGTCTCTGTGCCTTTCTATCTATTACAAATTCTACGTGTATTTACGTGTGCCTCTGTGTATATATGCGTGCACGTCGGAGATACCAATATGTTTACGCGTGTGTGTGTGTGTGCGAGCTGAGCAGCAGCGTTCACCTGGCGGCTGGCAGCGGCGACTGCGCAACGTAGTCGACTGTGCTGTGCGCGCACCGCGATGTTGCTGGTGTACCCGCTTGAGTGTGACCGAGCGAACGGACTGCGACTCCGTATAATATATAGGCGTTTATAAAATAACGATAAGCTCTGTCGTGACAGCTTTCGAGCTTCCGCGATGCCATAAAAGCTCGCGGCTATATACTCACCTGCCGAACGTGTTTAAGCTGCGCAGTCGTCGAATATATTCACGAACAAAAAAAAAAAAAAAAGGAACGATTTTCCCAAATCGGGCAACAAAAGTTCCTGCGCTGCATGGGTGAAAGGGGGGGCCCACTCTCCCCTCTCGTACGTGCGTGTAATTATGTATGCGTAAATAATAATAATAATAATGATACATGGTGTTGCATATGGGGTATGCATGGTAACTTTGGTCGGTGTGCGGCGTATAGTCGGGTTGTGTGTCGCTTTCATTCACACTATATAATACGCACCGACCGCGTGAATAATCACACTCGCAGCAGCTGACAGAGAGAGAGAGAGAGAGAGAGAAAAGTACGTAATGTATGCAGTAGTAGACTCGGTGTAAATATATATATATGTGCGGACGACCCCCCCGCGCACGTAAACGTAAACGCGCGCGGCTCATTCATGCCGTGTACGTATATATATATACACGCACAAGAACGTGTAGCTGCATGAGATTGTGTGTGTAAGAGGCAGCGGCAGCAGGTGCATCGCTTGGAATATCTCTGTAGTGTATATATATAGTAGTGTGAAGCGTCTCCTACTACTACTACTACTACTACTACTCCCTTTCGCCGCCACCACCGCCGCACTGAGCCTCGGCTATGGAGCTCGGCAACAGGTGTATTATATGTGTATATTCGCAAGCTCGTTGTAGCGCGTCCTTATAGCAAGCTGTTCCCGTGGCTACCTGAAATTCTTTATACCTATACAGGCAACAAATACATCACCAGTGCTTATGTCTCTCAGCAGTCTTACCTATATATATATATATGTGCAGTGTATGCAGCACATAGAGTCTAAAAAGAGACTTTGGTCTTTACCGTTATCGCGCTCGATGTTGCCGCCGCTGCTGCTTTTTATCCCTCTCTCTCTCTCTCTCTCTCTCCCACCCCGTGCAGAGACGAGACGAGCTACATTCTCTCTACGCTCGGCCAGCGCGAGAGCTCCCTTTCTTCCTTCCTCTCGTTTCTCTCTTTCCTAATTCTCTCCTTGTGCAGCCGCATCGGCGTGCACTGCTATATATGCCGCGCGCCCCAAGGATGATGTTTCGATGAGAGAGTAGTAGTAGTAGTAGTAGTAGATTCTCCGCGCCGACGAGATTTTTCTTCCCCTCCTCCTCCTCCTCGTCTTCTTCTTTTTTTTTTTTTTTACTTCGTGTATATTATACCACCGGCCGACGAACTCTCGCTCGGCGTCGGCGGCGGCGATGCTCGTTATTTTTCCCCATAAATTGTTCTCCTCGCCCTCCGCTTTATATTAATATTTACACAAAATATATGTGCACTCGTCTATCTAGGAGGAAAAGCTGCGCTCGCTTCGGCTCGCGTTCTCCCTATATATTCTGTGGTGCAAAGGGAGAACCGACTAAACTCCATTTTTTTCGAGATCGAGTTTACGACGTAAAACATCTATGTTTTAGTGTAAACTTTGATGTGCGAATGTCAGAAAGTTCGAAAATTGGGTCTATCGCTTGGTACAGCACAATGCCAAACCGACCAAGTCCACCTGTGCGAGCTCCAAAATGCGATATCGAGTCTACTTTGGTTTCAAAATGATAAAATATGATGTTCGAACACTGTGTATATCAACTCTCGCCTCATTGGAAGCTGTCAGAATAAAATAAGGCTAAAAAAAATGAAAACATTTATTCGGGTAGCTAAACGTCAATCATATTTTTATTTGACAATCCTGGCATTTCGATACATTTTATGAGCTATTTTTTCAAGTTAGAAACATAATAGCACGCAATTACTACAAAGCCCACAAGAAAAATTCATTTTAAAAAGCAGAAGTGTCGCGAAAGTGGACTTATAGTCGCAAACCGTTCCCGGCCAAACCGACCAAGTCCACCTAATCTGGCTCCGTACCTACGCTATCAATTTGATAGATACAACGGTCAAAAGATACCACATAGTAGGTTAAAATATCACGGCTGCAGAGCTCTGGTCATCCGCGGCTAGCTACGCGCTCGTACGCAACTTTAAACGCGTTTTTCTCGAAAACACGAAAAATGGAGTCGGTCGGTTCTCCCTTTCTGATATCGTGATCGGATTGCACGGTGCTGCACGCGCGCGGGAAACTTTGTGTCGAGTGACACAGCATATACATATATGTGCTCGCTGTATACGTTGTGAAAATTTACGATAATATATCGTATATCGGAAAGCGTTTGCACGAGACGCCGTCTGTATAATAAAAGACAGAAAAAAAAACCTCTCTCGCGTGCGCTTCGTGTATCCGCGGGGCCATATGCGGACAATTCGATCGCGGCACATGCCAAGAGGACGAGCTCCGATTAACGCAGCCTCTCTTTCGGAAAATCGGACACCGTGTAATTGCGCTGCCTTTGTCGTCGACGGAATGCGTGTAAAACTACGCCGAGCTTTTTAATATTCATCGTGGAATATAATATATATATATATATACAAATATCGCCGCGAAGGCTGCTGCGCGAGTCACACAGCTGCGTATGGTTTTTTAACGCGCGCGCACGTGTGCAAATGCTTGGCGCATGGATATCGAAGCGAGAACGAAAGAGGATCGTGTTTGTATAAATATTTATACGATCGCGGTAATCGTATATCCTCGACGCGCAAGCTCGAGACGAATAGGAGAAAGAAAGTCGAGCGCCACCCGGCTCGATACCGCGAGTCAATGCGATCACGATTATTATTATTATTTAAGAGAGAAGACGAGGAAAGAGAAACTGACCGAGTCCAAGCTTCTTACGGACGGTATGTCTTCTTGTCTGTGTTTTATCGAAGAGGTAGAAAGAGGCTGCAAAAGGGCCTACACGAAGGGGGGGAGAGGAAGAAGCTCGAGAACCTGCCAAGCCTCGCAACGAATCGAGCGGAATAGGAATTCGATATATAGCATTCCTCGAGCCGCTGCTGCTGCTGCTGCTTCTTGCAGTCGACTCGCGAGAGTCCCTCTTAATACACGTTCGCCGAGATTATGTGTATCTTCTTCTTCTTACTTCTCTAATGCTCTCTCTCTCTCTCTCTCTCTTTCTCTGGCAGTCTCGAGGCAGCTCACTCGCTCGCGAGAAAGACTTTTCTCTCTCTCTTCTCTTTCCCTCTCGTTCCCGCTCGTGTACACGATCTCGCGCTCCGCGAGGTCGTTGAGCTTGAGAACAGGTAGAGAGAAGAGAGATCGCGCATTTATGAGTGCAGGCAGCGGCAGCATAAGGGAAAGGCTCTCACGTGCCCGCGGCTGCCTGCACTCGACGCAGGGTATCCATACATACTATGTGGCTGTATATATATACGGCGCCTCTGCCTGTGTGCCACCATCACGCGGGGATTCCGCAGGCAGGCACACGATGTGTATTAACGATCGCGGCAGCGAGGCATGCTAGAGAGAGAGAGAGAGAAAGAGTCGATTCCTCGGCAAGCGAGCGATGTTCTTTATTCCGCGTATACACTGCAGCGCGGGTATACATTTCAGAGATCAGCTGTTGTGCGTGTATATATACGAGGACACGATTCCGTCCGCAACTTTTGAGCCGCGCCATCTCTTCTTCGTGAAACTTCGATACGAGAGAAAACGACGCGATGATAATGACGCGCGCTTAAAGGGGCAATCCCTGTGTATGCAACGCAACGCACTCGGCGCGCTGTTCGGCGATCTCGTATATATATAATATTATATAGAGGCTTAACTAGCGTGAACTGTATAAATTACGGCCGCTAAATGATCCCTAGGCCGCGAGCGCGCGCGTGTAATTATACCGAGTGCAGCGCAGCTATATAGCTGCACACACACACACACGCGCGCGTAAGCCGCGCGTGCAACTTTTAAGCTCGGCTGCGAGCAATTATAACCGCACAGTCGATCGGAGTAAAAGTACTATTTTACAGCGCGAGTAACGAGCCGCGAGCAAGGAAGGAAGTAAACGCGAGGAAGGAAGGATGGATGGATGGATGGATGGAAGGAAGAGAGAGAGGAATTTTTCCAGGCAGAGAAATCATCGACGAGTATTTTACCCCGCACGATTTTTCTGATCGCGAATCAACCGATTGGTATAAAAAGCACCCGCGATTTGAATTATCAAACATGGATCCGATTGAGAACGTATAGGCCTGTGAGTTCACGCGCGCAAGCTCGCACCTGTTCGCAGCTGCTTTCTCGTCGTTCCAATTACAGACTATATATATCTCGTGCTGAGTCCACGATCGCAAATCGTGCAATTGATCCGCCGCTGCTCGCCTAGCAGTCTCACATAAAAATATAATATTATATATATACTCTTGCAGAGACCGCGAGCGAGCTTTCGTGCGTTGCGACTGGCAGCTATCATCTATATATACGACTATATTAGAAATGGTAATGTCTATAGGCAAAGTAGGGAGACGTCGTCTATGCAAACTCGTGCGTCTGTCCGACCTGTCCCGCGCGTCCGAAAACTTGGAAAAATTGGAAGAACTTAGGAAATAAGGGTCGAGCGGGACGACTCGATAATTCGAAGCGCAGGATCGGAGCGGCCTGTTTCCCAGATTTCAAAGTCATCCTTCGGCCCGCGGGGAAATGGAATATATCTTCTCTCGACGAATCCACGAATCATCGAGATCGAGCCGACGTCACGGGGAAATATAGGAGCACGTTTGGGCGACACGCCGTGCGCTGCACCTGCTGATGCTACTGCTGCTGTTGATAAAAGGTGCCAGTGTGTGAATTTGGCCAACGAGAAAGGTCTCGCAGTTCAACGATATACGCACTGGCGAAAATAATGAATCGAGATTGGGCAGGGACAAGTTGGGCCGGACGCCGTCGCTGCAAAATTGGCCGTGGCGAATCTCGTTTTCCCCATATACCGAGATCGCGACTTTGGCGAGGTATTCGAATCGGGCCTCTATCGGGACTCCAATTTCAAGCTGAGACGAACGTCTCGAGAAGGGAAGGATACGAGCTGGGCCGTGTATACCGACGCCACGACGATCATGAAATTTTTGCGACAAATTGTTCCACACCGACGACGACGACACGCAGTTGGCGAGCGGAAGCGAAAAAAATAATGGTGGACGCAGCTCGAGAGAGCAAATTGTGCACGCTGCTCTCCTCCCCTGGCAGTATAAAGAGAGCTGGTTTGCGCGCGCATGCATCTGTGCCGAGAGAAACTCGCGCGAAAGTATATTTGGCCACGGCTGCGGGCGCTAGGGATCCTTTCTGGCGACTCGTGTACGCTACATCGACTGCCAGATAGTCGAGATCCGCGTAACGATCCTTGGAAATCGAACGAACGAGGATCAATGCGATATTTGCTTGGCGCGATGCGCGTTGGATCGTCCAGATTTCAAATAAATGAATTTACAACAAAAAAAAAAAAAAAGATCGCGCGGCTGCTCTTTTTCACGCGGTATCGTCGTTCGAATCGTCGCGATTCCTCGCGCAGAGACTCGCGATGAATTCGACACACCCGAAAGTGTGTGCCGGCTTTCAATTACTCGCTCGGCTTCTCACCTCCCCCGCGCGACAGCGCTCGGATCTCTAATTTTTTTTTTTTTTTTTTTTTCGACTTCGCTCTCGCGTTGTGCATCACGAGTCCGATATCCACCGTACTCTGTATAGGTATACGCTATAATACACACGGCTAATTTAGCTCGCAGCCGAGCACCTTACTGAGGTGTATATGTATACATGACAGAGAGAGAAAGAGAAGCAGCTCAGAGCCAAGAGAGAGAGAGGGATATTATACGTCGGGACGTTAACCCCGCATTACATATACACGTGTACTACGTTTAATACGGGAAAGCAGCGGACCGACTGTGTGTAATATACACTTGGCGCGATCATCAAGGCCGCGACTCGTGCGTTTTGTACGTAAAATATCATATATATTGGCATACATCTTCTCTCTTCAGCGTCGTAGCGGGGGAAAGGGGAATTTATTAGCGAGTTTCAGCCACACAAATATATTATTCGGTCGGCTCATCGAAAATTTACAAGCTTATTATACATATAGACTCGTGTGGAAGCACCTGCCACGCTCAGTGTGTTTATAAAAAATATCGAAAGTCGATCGCCAGTCGATCTCGACGAAATTCGGGTTTTTGTTGTTATTATTATTGGCGAGCGAAGACGAGCGTAAGCTCGAGCATATCCTACGGACACGTATAATAATATATATATAAGCTTTGGCAAATTTCGAGGCTACTGCAGGACTCGCTCGGTCTCCGATAAGAGCTGCGCATTTCCGAAGCTCGTCCGCGCCTATTCGTCGAGCTTCCGATGTCCCTGATTTATGTAGCCGCGCGGAAAGCAAATGATACCGATGATACGCCCCTTTTTTGTTTCCGAATTATAACTACACGCAGACGCCATGATTTTCTATCGTCCATCTTTACCGATAACCAAGTCGAATATACACATAAATCTCGGCTGATGTGCACGAGAAAGCGGAAAGTTCCCAGAACGAATTTGCTGCTGCAGCCACGTATCGTCGACTTCGGGTGCATTTCTCGTATATATACTCGACTGCTCTCATCCTCCTTCGTTGTTGTTGTTTGCTTTTTCTTGTTTTTTTTTTTAATAAGGATTAAGTCATATAATAATAACCCGTTTTTTGGGCTACGAACTGCGAGCTGCGCGCGCGCGGCGGTTAGCACGTCATCCTTTATATATTTTTTACCTTTTTTTTTTAACGAATGCGACGTGCGTCGTGCGCGGCTGGCTGAGTGGCTTCGTTTACGTGCGTGCGTGTGTGTGTGTGAGACTGTGCACACACACACAATAGTTGTTTGCTTGACTGAATTTCTTTACTTCGTTTTTTTTCCTTGGCTTTCTGGATTTATTTACGTATAAATATATATGTATATATTATGTTGTATGGGTATATAAGCTGAATGCGGATAAAAATTTGCGCTTCGATCGATCGGCGCATCTCCTTTCGCGCGATGACGATGATCCGCGGAGCTTATATGATATATAGTGGAGAAATTTTTATCCGACGAGTGTGTGAAATCTCGTCCTCGAGGTTCGCAGCAGAAAAGACACTTCATTAATCGATCGATCGATCTCGTCGTCCGCGCCTGGCAGTAATCGCATCCGAGGCATTACGTCTATCTTGTCATTTGTTGTTGTTGTTGTTGTTGCCTTTTGTCGATCGATTTTATCGACTTTACGCGAAGCCATAGTCGCGGCACAATTGAGCCGATAAGCGAAAATATTCAGCTCTCGGCGCACGACTCCATCTCTACGTATAAAAAAAAAAAAAAAAAAACATCATTACATTTATATTTACATTGCACCTTGTGTATGACGATGATGCAGCGCAGCTCTCGGCGTATAATACGTGTAATCTAGCTGCTCGCGCTTGGCTAATGAGATTTTTTGCACTTTTTGCGCCTCATCTTCGTGAGCGCGCGCGCGCGCGCAAAAAGTAACGGTTGCCGCCGCCGCCGCTGCGATATCGCGACAACGGCGACAAAAAATCCGCAGCTCGCAATTTGCATGTTGGCTCGTCGTCGTATATATATACATGTGTATATCTCATCTCTCATTTTCTCGACTCGACTCGCGCGACCCCTTCTTTAAGGCTTGCAAAATTGTCATTATATATTATAGGATGTGGCGACGACGACGACAACAACCTTGTGGCAGAGAAATACACGTGTCGCGACTGTCGCGTATACATAGGATTGTAATAAGCGAGCGTCAAAACGTTACGTGTATATATATATATAAATGCGACACATGCACACACAGAGTCACGTTATATTATTATTATCAACGAGTGGCAGTGCACTACTGCACACACACACACACACACACACGCAAAAATCTCAGCCGAAATTGAAAGAAAAAAAGGTCGGCGGCTTCGGCTTATGCTCGCTCGCTTGCGAGCCTTACCTTTACCAAGCCTTAATTATCAATTAAATCTAATTGGAAGTGGCGTATATATAATGCAAGATACGCACGGAAAATGTGTGCATTTAGCGCTACATGTGTGTGTGTGTGTGCAATTCTGCGCTGCTTCTGCCGCGCTGCTCGCTCTGATTATAAAACTTAATTGAGAAACGTATGTACGTTGGATTTATTTATTTTTTTTTCACTGTCCTCGCGCGCGCGCGCGCACCGACGAGGAAAAATTCGCCCGTATATACTACCGATTCGCTCCACAAACGCGGAGCTGGCTGCTAGCGCTCGGGTCAAATTTTTCCGCGCCAGTGTGTACGTAACGCAAAAAAAGCTCGATAACGAGACAGGCCGCGGCAAAAAGCACGTAAAATTCGCGATCTTTCGCGGGGGAATTAAGGTGTGCGCGAGAAGAAATCGAGCGTATCATCTTTCGCCACTCGCGGCTCGAATATATGCACAAGGGAGGGATCGAGCAATGTACGGATCGTTGCGTAACATCCTGCGCGCGAGCATGAAGAAGATATCGACGGCTGCGCGACGTCCGAGAATTCGCCTTCACCTGTACTATATACACTACCACTATATATACTATACTAATGTGGTGGTACGTATTATATAGCTCGAGCCGAGCGAGATGTTCAACCGGTTCGTGTGTAATTCTCATCGTCTCGTTCTCTTGTATATATGTGGATAATGTTGTCGGAGCACTCGTGCGCCCATGTTAAGAGGCGCAGCCCATTTCTTTCTTCATTTGTCGCGGTGTAATATTATTAAAGTAGGTTCCCTCGAGTTATTTACGAAAATGAATCACTTTACGTTTTTTTTTTTTTTTTTTTTCATACATAACGCACTTTATTATAACATGTAAAGCTTTACATTTGTAAGGATTATTGTTTCTCCTATGTACACTTGATCATTTTAACAGATTCAGTTTCTCTGTTGCAGATGGCCAAAAAAAATTATACATCATAATGTATCTTGTGAGAATATTGGTTTAAACAACAAAAATATATTATTTCTTATAAAGCACAATTAAATTTAAATCTTGAGCAACAATTCATGTTCTCTTATCATTATTTGTACATCCGTAGTTTAGAAATTACCAAAAAAAGACAATTTACCTTTATCGTTGCTTAATTCAAAATGATATTTTGAATCCTTAAAGATTTAAACTAGGTTAGATTTTCAAGCTAGTAAAAATATCAAAAGTAAAAAAATATAGATCTAACAATACTGAAATAGTTCACTTTGTGTTTTTTCTATGCACCGTCAATTATATGTATTCTTCGAATGTCTTTAAAATATTTTCTGGTAACCCAAATGTTTTAATTTTAGGCATTATTGATCTCCTCATGTGATTCCTCAAAGTTTCATGTGTACGATGGGTTAAATACTGTGAAGATAATGTCATGTATTCATCCAATTTTATAATAAAATTATTCATAATACATACCCCACATTTTCCCATATCTTTATAAATTTTTCCTCCTTTGATTTTATCTATCACATTGTACTTAATTATAAATGCAAGCATAATTCTTTGCTCAAAAGTGGTCATTGTGTGTCTGTAAAAATAAAAAGTTGATTACATAATTACTCTAAATATCATATTATTTAAAATTTAATCAAGGTATTTTACTGTGGTCGCCCATGTGATCTATGTATTTCTGGTGAAAAAGTACATAGATATTGTTTACATCTAGCATTTTCTGGTATATCTTGACTAATCCACCATTTGGAACTGTAAGTATAATATTTTTGTTCAATGTTTTATAATATATTATAATATATTTATTCTCCAAAAACGTCAATACCTATTCTCCATAAAACTGCCTTCATTATCATTACCATTATTTTCAATGCTATCATCACTACTCACGCTTATGGTTCTATTATTTGAGATAGTATTGTGCCTAAGTCTTGCCTCTGATTCCAAACGCTTAATATTTTCGCTTATGCTTTCAACACTTACGCTATGATTACTTTTGCTTCTATTGCGTGTAAGTCCTATTTTAGATTCAATAGATGAATTAATTGAAGCAGGTATAATATCTTCGTCTTCACTAGAACTACTTCTGTCAATTTTTAATCTCTTGTGTGGTTTTCTAGTAAAATTTTCTTGCTGTTCTTCCTGAAGGAGTTGTTGAAAAGTTCGTTTATTTGTTTTTTCTTCAACTTGTTTCTTTACACTTTCAAATCTGTGGGAATGAATTAATGATAACTTACTGAGAAAAGATTATAAGTAAAATTTAAGAAAAAGTTGAATACCTGTATAAGTCTATTGGTAAAGGCTTTCTAGCTTCTATCGAATGAAGAAGATATAAGATTTTATACATTCGTGTAATGTTGACTAAATTGTTACCATTATTTGTAGATTTGAGAAGTTTAACAACATGATCTCTGGTAGTAAGTGCATAACCACCTTGATTGGAAACTTTTCCTCCAAGATCCTTGAAATAATTGTTTACAAAAATTAAACTCTCATAATTTAATGTGAGAAGCAAATTGTTATATAAAGTTTTAAATCTATTACCGTAACTATCTTTCGGTACTTTTCTTCAATTTCTGGTGTCAATCCCAGCAATTGAAATTCGTAACCTTTAAATATTTTCGGGAAATGAACGGCGGTCCTATCTGGGTCAGTCATGACTAAAATTTGAATTATCAAAACAAGAGTAAACTTTTAAATTTCACTATTATCACAGAAACTAAATGAAACACAGCCGTTAAACTAGCGGCTTCTTAAGTGTAATCATTTGCGCGGCTGTACACAAACATCAATGGACTATAAATATTTGTTTTTTATCCGTGCTGGATAATAAACTAGCAGCCTACAAAATTTTAGCCAACGGTGTTATCAGTAAACATGTTATACTATATAAAATTTGAGCGAAAAATGACTCGTAAAGGACTCGTCAGTCGTCGGTGGCGCTGCGAGTCAAAACATTACCGGCTTTTTGCCGGTGTTGTTACAAGTTCAAGCCTGTTTGCGACCTATGCATACATTCGTCTGTATGCATGTGTGTGTGTGAGTGTGTGAATGTGTGTGTGTGTTAACTGTTGAACGCAGCAAAATCTCGAGAACGGCACGGTAAATTGCATTGAATTAAATTGTATTTAACGACGATGAAGCCGGAAAAACTTATCTAGCAATATTTGTCGGGAAAACATTTTTTTTTACGATTTTTGTTTTTTTTTTCAGGAAATTTTGAAAAAAAATTATTTTATCGATTTTTACAGCACAGATGAAACAATTTTCAGAATTTTTCCGTTGCTATCATGAAAACAGAGCAGTCTTGCTTTAATTTGAGACCACAAACGTAGAGATTCGTTATGAAAGTTACAGACTTAAAATGAAAAGTTGTACTTTTATTTTGTTTTGTTATATTATAAATATAGAGTTAGGTATGAACTCGGAATGCAATGTACTCTCTGCAACCCTCCTTCATCATCTTCAATTGAAGATTTATTATTCATTCATTGATGATAAAACTTTAGTTAGTTTATATTAGACATAGAGGACATTTTTCTATAAGTAAGCTCTTTGCTGATGAATTGTTTTTAAACACGATGTTTATAATATGCACTCTTGATGACATTGAATTTCATTTCGGTTAGAGAGAGAAAGGGAACGATGCACTCAAATGTCATAATCAAGTTATTGCATTTTTTCACTTGGAACATTTGTTAGAGAAAGCGATAAGGTTAATTTTATAAAAAATATAGTAAACTCGAGAGAATAAATCAATGTTTCAACGTTATCTACAGCATTGAAATAAGAACTTTGAGTTTTCGGGTTGAAAATAAAATAATTTTGTAGTTAAATTATTCTTAATACTATAACTGTTGGTTGTAAGTTGGTTCAAGTAACGCAAATAGAGGAAATCGAGGATTCAATGAATTGAAAAGTAATGTTTTTTTTTTCTATTCTCAAAGGATCAGGTAAATGCGTGCAAATAACGATCCAAAATGTTTCTTTTTTTTCATAACGTTCGACGGTGAGCTTTACGTGGGTCTTGCACACTTCTCGAATCAGCGTATCACGTTGGATGTCAAAGAAACACACACGCGCGCGCGCGCTCGCGACTTGATAAAAAATTTACGATCGCTATATGGAGCGTGTGTACGCATCATGCGTTCGAGCTATTTGTCATCGTCGTCAATTTTTTTTTCTTTCCTAAAATTTCAAGTCACTATTTATGTACGCGTCAATTAAAATCTAATCAAGCTCTCTCTCTATATATATATATAAATCGGTATGGCAACATTATATATGAAGCTGCTCTTGGCGGGACAATGGGCACAATTGATTCGCGTCGCGAGCGGAAAGGCTTATTAATGGATTGTCATTGCGACTGGAGAAAAATTGATTATCCCGATGTGGAGGTGCGTCGATGTGTTGTCGTGCGCATGCCGTGTATTATAGGATGACACAGCAGCAGCAGCAGCTAGACACATACGGAGCTTTTTGTTGTTGTCGTTGTTCGACTTTACGATGCACACACAGAGACGAGTCGACGATGAAAAGGACAAAAAAGAAAAAAAATAAGAAGAAGAAGAAGAATGAGGAGAGAAAAAAAATGAGCGTCGTAAAACTGCAAGGACTATATATCGCTGCGGCAAATACCTACATCGTAAAATTATGTTTTTCGCGGTCGTCCTCTAATGCATCTCGCGCGCGCGTCGCAATTCATAATATACAACACCGAATGCAATGGCCTTGTTGATCGGCAAATGGCGAGCTTCTTCAATTAGGGATGTGTGAGATTACATTGAGAATCGAGTCGCTTCAAGGCCGATTCCTGAAAAAAAGAAAAATATTTCAGAATCTCATTACGATTCTCTTTTCAGTGCGATCTGCAATTGATAATTTTCATTCATTAAGAACACTTGAAGATAAAATGATGTGTGATATTTTTTGAACAACAAAGTTTTTTAATCTATACTCAGAACGCAGAATCGTTTTTTGTGTTTTTCTGTAACTATATACAGGAGTGAGCTTACGAAAGCTGACTTCGCGTTAAACGTGAAAAACATTTGCACCAGCAAATATCCTAACCTTTTACCTTCGAGATAGACATAGAGTCAACATTTGCGTAATACTTATCTGAAAACAATCGCAAAGGAAGATTGCGCATTAACGAAAAAGGAGTAAAAACTCAGTGGTCAGCTACGTATAGAAAAAAGGTTAACCGAGAAAGGGAAAAACGGTTAGTGCTTGTGATCCAAGTGCCTTGAAAAAAAAATGTCGAGCGTCAATAAAGCCACAGGCTATACGCTATTCGATCGGGAAGACTACGACTTTACGTGGATAATTGAAAATGGACAATTTTTACCATTAAAACAGGGTGAACTTTTAGTATCGCCGATATTTAGTACCAAATGCGATATAAAATTTTACTTTAGATTGATAACTGAACTTCAAAGTGTTAATTCCAGTATATTGGCTAGAAATTTATATCTACACTACAAAAACGCAGTGAACGAGTTCCAGTGCGACTATGCCGCAACAGTTATTGTGAATAGAAGAAAGGCCATCCCGATAAATGGTACAGCGATTCTTGAACCAAATAAAGATATCGCCCTTATATTGGTAAATGGTCATCATCAATCTATACTCTACAATTCTCTGGAGACTGTAACTGTTCATTGCACATTAAAATTATCGAGGGGAAATGTAACAACGTTTCTAGACGCCGGACCAATAGTTAGTGGCGCTACGGCAACGATACCGAAACTCAAATTCGACTGGGCATTTCTTGATAAAAGTTTGAGCGATGTCGAGCTAAAAATTGCATCTGGAAAAGGAATCCCTGCGCATAGGGTCGTGCTCGCTGCTGCCAGTCCTGTCTTCAAAGCCATGTTTAGCCATGATATGTTGGAAAACAAAATCCAATCGGTGAATATCACCGATGTCGGTTACGACGTTGCAGTTGAGATGCTACGATTCATCTACGCGGGTAGTGTCGAAAATAAAGAAGTTTCTTTCATTATTGATCTTTTGGCGGCCGCCGACAAGTATCAGCTCGAAGAGCTGCTAAAAAAGTGCGAGGAAATATTGAACAGCAATTTGTCTACCAAAAACGTCATAGACATTCTGAAAGCTGCCGATAAATGTAGCATGAAAGATTTAAAAAAGAACGCAATTGATTTTATGAAACTGCACATCCACCGATCTCCGGACTCCGACGATGTGGGCGACATGCTTCTGAATATGGAACGATTTTTTTTGAAATGATGTGACATATAATTTGCATAGATTTTAAAATTTTAATCTAATTTTAATTATTTATTGTTCACTTGCGTTTGAAAACACGATGTATCGTTCTTCCGATCAAAATAAAATCGCCTATACGAGAACACGTACGTCTATTTATTTTTCAAATATATCAAAAGTCAACGGGCCTCTGCTTCAAACACAGCAGATTAGACCAGAGTGATCGTCAGCTTGTGTTGTGCGCCGTGAAAAACATACGTTTATTGTCCAACATTCTGTGAGTGTGATCCAAATCTACTTTTGAGTTTTTTTTCAACGGTGTAGAATGTCGAACGTCAATAAATTCACAGCTTACTCGTACATCGATACAAAAGACTATCATTATACGTGGGTAATCAGAAATTTCATGTTAATTCGCGAAAAAGCGCGTAGCTACGTAACTTCGACCTTATTTACTTCCGACGAAATTGAGTTCCAATTGACATTCGAGACGAAGTATTATAATGCAGGAAAACGTTCAGATTATGTAAAGCTATGTATATCGAGTTCGTCCAATTTAAACAGAAATTTACCTTGCGTGTACAAAATATCAGTTATGAAGGACGACGAGAGTGTTTACACCAAAACGGATACATACCAAGTAACCACCAAGAAGTGCTCGAAGGAGATTTTCGCGATTCCCAAGCACGAAATGAACAAATTTATTTCATCGACGGGTAGTGTGGTCGTTCGCTGCGAATTGAAAGTTGCCACGGGGGACGTGGAGAGCTCCGCGAGCTACGAAGGCGACGACGCGAACGAGGAATTTTCACGGAAAAATAATTACGATTGGATATTTCTTGAGGAAGAATTGAGCGACGTTACGCTAAAGACCGCAGATGAAAGGGAAATCCCGGCACACAGGCTCGTGCTCGCTGACGCCAGTCCGGTATTCCGAGCCATGTTCAGGCACGAACAGGGCGAAAACAAAACCAAATCGGTCGATATGGTGGATATTACTTATGAGACTGCGGTCGAGATGCTGCGATACATCTACACGGGTAACATTGAAAGAAAAGAATTTCCTTTAGCAATGGATGTTTTAGGAGCCGCTGACAAGTATCAACTTAAAGAATTGAAAAGTGAGTGCGAACAGATAATTGGCTCCAATTTATCGGGTTTAAATGTACTGGACATTCTAGGAGTTGGTGATAAGAGTCCTCAACATATTTGAGCAAAAAAGCTGCCGATTTTATGGGAATGGAATTATTTTAATACACGTTCAATTTAATTAAATACAATGTGACTATTTTGGTTTTGAATATAGAAAAAAAATGTTCAATGAATATCGTCCAAATTTATTTGAACCCATCCATACGCAGAATTCGCGCGTACGAACGAGTAAAATTCGACGATTAGCCTGACATTAGTCAATGAAATTTAATTCTGTTCATCGACAGCTCTTTTGCCTCGGTAAGGATCGAGGATTCAGAAGTACACGTAAACTTGAAAAATAATTGGATACGCTATCGTGCAAGAGTTGTCGCGTAACGCCGTACGATAGGAAAGAGCACGATTATCTATAGTATTTCGATGTATACGAATGCAAAAGAAATCAAACTTCCGACTATCGATCGATACATTAATTAAAATTATGACTTAAATAATAGTTTCAAAGCATATATTCGGCGCGCATAAAAATTCAGGTATTCTCACTACTAAGTTTATAGCGCAGTAATCGTATAGCGTTTCTTTTGGAGCACGTCTCATCGAATTGAAAGCTCATCCTCATACGTGTATATACGTAAGCTTCGGCATGTGCCTCAGTTTCCTTTTCTCTCTCTCTCTTTCTATCTGTTCGAGCTACATACAGCGTATATACATATACACTGTACCAAGTGCCATAAAGGAGCTAGACGCGATATGTACGATCGTGCATTATGGGATGGATGCACGGCTATATAGCCGAGAGAGAAGTGCATCGTATATACCGTTAACTCGAGGATATAGCTCGTGCGCATCGCGGCGTTCACTCGCACTTGCGCCCATAAGGAACACACGTATACGCAGGTATTTATATACACGTGTGTGTGTGTGTGTACGTACGGTTTTGCGGTGAACTGAAGCGAGTCTTTTTCTGGAATCGCCTGCGCGAGCTGCTATGTAAGACGTACGTATATGTGTGTGTGTGCATTTATAAAAGCCGCGCAGAGAAGACACGAGAAATCACCTGCCCGCGTATACATATATATATATATACTCGCATGCGTCAAGCGCGAGTACAACGAACGGACGCGTACTATATATATATTGGCCCCACATAGTCATCGTCCTAGTCGATGCTGCTGCGCGCGATGACGACGACGAAGAGTTGGAGAGGATACGTCATTAATTCGCTGCAATTCGAGTCCCACACGCGCCAGAGACTTTTCGATATCAAGCCTCGTCGGTCGCGTGTATAGTGCGCCGTCGGTGGCGAGCTTGTAATAATATTATACAACGGTTATACTGCACAACACGACGTCACGGAGCTGCGAACTTATTTATATATATATATTATATACACGGGGTGGAGGAGGAGAAGTCGCGGTCCTCTCTCTGCGCACCGCACCGCACTTATACATACATACTAGAAAAAGGAGAAGAATCGCGGCGTAATTAGTTCCGCGATGCGCTCGCGAGTTCCGAGTCGCGCCGCATCGTATTCCCTGTGCACACGTATGCTCGTGCGCACGATCGCACGTGCGGCTGTATGTTATACATCACGGAGCCCCGCTGCAGGTTGCACTATAGGCGCAGCTGTGCACGAGCTACTATGCGCAGGATCCGTACGCAATGCTTGCGGACGCGGGGGAGACAGCGTTGGAAAAAAGAAATCACGAGTATATTGACACCGCAGCGATTCTTTTTTTCGAGTATTTTCGGTCATTCCCAATATTTAGCCACTCTGCGAAGCTATGTTAAAAAAGTATGCGGACAAGATTGAGAATGATTCAAAGTGGTCGGATATTGGCGAAAAGGGATTTTTCTTGAGACAAATTACAAGACACTGTTTGAATTTAAAACGACGATGTTCACTACTATTTCTTTCCGATAAATCTTTGTAAATATTTAGATAGCTTTAAAGATAATCTTCGAGTTTCTTATGTCGAAATGAATAATCGAATTATTTGTCATAATTTTACATGAAAAATGGTTCTCAGTACCCTGAAGTTCAATTAAAAGGATTTAACTACGAATGCGCTGAATTGGAATAATCCTATTATTCGATGAAAATTCGATTTTTTTTGAGCATTTATCGTGCGATAAATAATGTTTGAAAGTTTAATATTGTTTTTGTTAGTAAATTTTGTTGTTCTGCAAAAAATGTTTCACGAACCCATATAGTATTCATTATAGTTGTACCAGAGATATTTTGGGAAAATTTTACTTTGAGTGATCGTGGTATTTATCAATGAGAAAATCCAATCGTATTTTTTCGAAATTTATTTATTAAATAACATCAGACATAGGATATGTAACTACGTTTAACGCAAGTTTTGGCCAATAGAGTAGCCGTCACGCAAATATTACGTAAATTTTGATTGGTCAGCGAGTCACCATCGATTATCTTCTCTCAGCACTCGAGGGTCAAGCTACCTCGGGTCAGCTCCATGAAATCGTCCAGCGCCCATCGCAGTAAAAATCCCCTCGCCATCCTCTCGAACAGATCCACCAGGTAGATCCGAGCCTTCTTGGGGAAGAGCTTGCGGAAATTTTTCGATCGCACCAACTCGAAGCAGTACGCGTGAGTCAGGGCTCGCGGAAGCTCTTCGGCTGTCAACTGATGCGCCGCGTAGAGCGACAGGCTCGGCTTTATCATGATCAATTTTCCCTCTCTCGCGAACCAGCCCTCGTCGTACCAGTATCTCTTTAAAACCAACGACGACGACGACGACGACGACTCGTCGAACAATCCGTGCTTAGCGAGAAATTTCACGATGGCTCGGGTCGCGTCGCGCTTCAGCTCGTATCCTCTTGTCTCCAGGTGCTCGACGCAGGCCAGAGCTCCCGCAACCAGTCTGCATTTGAAATGATTGCCCTCGCGCAAGACGTCGGGTTGAAATTTCTGTCCAAAAGTCTCGCAGGGAAAAACGAAGCTCGACAGATCGGCGCCGCGATTCAAGAGCAGGTCCACGGCTCGCGGCGAGAGATTCGCCACGGCCGATTGCAGCGGCGTTCGGCCTAACTCGTCCTGGACATCGTTGAGCCGCACCTCGCCGTTGCAGCAGATCTCGAAGAGCAGCTGCAGCAATTCGTCGTTGTCGTCGTCGTCGTCGTCCATCTCGAGGCTGATCTGCACGGCCGTCAGTCCTCGGGCGTTGGTCGCGTTCGGGTCGGCACCTCGTCTCAGCAGCGATTCGACCGAGCTCCCGGCGCCACAAGACAGAGCCAAGTGCAGCGGTGCGTTACCCGATTTATCCCTGACGTTCACCCTTACCTCGCGACGTTTCTCGTCGCAGATCCGGAAGAACATCTTCATCGAGTCCACGTAGTAGCGGTCCTTGCTCATGACGTGCAGTGGGGTCTCTCCCGCCTCGTTGGCGAGATCCGGATCGGCACCTCTCGAAAGCAGCATCTCCGCGGCCCTCTGGTTGGCCCACTCCAAGGCCAGGTGCAACGGTGTGTCGCCCATCCGGTCACGGACCTCGAGCCGCAACGTCTTGTGCAACTCGTCGCACATCCCGAAGAACGTCGCCACCAGCTCGGCGTCGCGGTATCTCTTGCAGACGAGGTGCACCGGAGTCGCGCCCTCGTAATTGGCCGCGTTCGGATCGGCGCCTCTCGCCAGCAGCAGACTCATCAGGCGTTTGCCGTCGCGTCCACCGAACTGCAGGGCCAGATGCAACGGCGTGTTGCCCTCGTCGTCGCGGGCCTCGATCAGCTTTTTATCGCTGCCGCAGTGCTCGAACAGCATCCGGGCCGACTCGACGTCGCGATATCCCCGGCAGACGATGTGCAGTGGCGTCGAGCCCTCCGCGTTGGCTATCGCGGGATCGGCGCCCTTACCGAGCAGAAACTCGATCAGGTCTCTGCTGCTGCTGCTGCTGTCGGTGGCTGAGGCGGCGGCCACGTGCAGCGCCGTATTGCCCTGCCTGGACCGGGCGTTCACCCGCACCGGACTGTCGTACCGATCGAACATGATCTTCAGCAGGTCGCAGCAGTGGCGTCTCTTGCAAATGAAATGCAGCGGCGTCTCTCCGTTGTCGTTGGCCAGATTCGGATCGGCGCCTCCACTCAGCAGCAGCTCGACCGCCTTCCTCCACGACGACTCGCAGCCGTCGTTGTCGCGCCGCAGCAGCGCCAAGTGCAGCGGCGAGTTGCCCTCGCGATCGTCGCGATCGTTCACACGTACGGGCCTGTACTTGTCGTGGCTGTACTCCAGCAGCGTCTGGATCAGGTCGGCGCCGCCGATTCTCCCGGACGATCGTCCGCAGCGGAGTCTCGCCCCGGGCGTTGGCCAGATTCGGATCGGCGCCTCCCCTCAGCAGCAGCTCCATCGTCTCGCGGCCGGCCTTGCGCAGCGCCAAGTGCAGCGGAGCGTTGCCCTCGTTGTCGCGCGCGTTCATCCGCAGCGGCGCGTTGAGCCGGCCGCAGCAGCCGAGGAACGGCTCGGCCATCTCGTGGCGAGCCTCGCAGACCCGGTGCAGCGGAGTGGCGCCTCGCGCGTCCACCGCGTTCGGATCCGCGCCGTGCAGCAGCAGCAGCAGCAGCTCCAGGGCTTTGCGCTGGCCCCGGCGCACCGCGAGGTGCAGCGGGGCCGAGCCCGCGTCGTCCTGCGCGTCGATCCGCAGCTCCGATCCGCGGCAGAGCTTGAAGAATGCCTCGACCAAGCGATCGTCGCAGGGTCTGGGCTGCGTCATCGCGTGCAGGGGCGTCTGGCCCTGGTCGTTGGTTACGTTGGGATCGGCGCCCCGCCTCAGCAGCCACTGGACGGCTCTCTTTTTGTTGTTGCGCAGCGCCAAGTGCAGCGCTGTGTCGCCCCACCTGTTCCGAGCGTCCACCCGCAAGCTCTTGCTCTTGAAGAATATTATCTTCAAGATGTCGTCGTCGTCGTATTTCTGGCAGGCGATGTGCAGACCCGTCTCGCCCTCGGCGTCGGCCCTGCCGAGATCGGCGCCAGCCTTCAGCAGCAGCGCGACCAGCCTCTTGTTGCCGTGGCGCAGGGCCAGGTGCAGCGGCGTCCGGCCTAGCTTGCCGATGGCGTCGATGCGCAATCGTTCGCCGCCGTACTTGATCAACGTCTCGGCCAACTCGACGCCGTCGTTTCTCTCGCTGACGACGTGCAGAGGCGTCTCTCCTTCTGCATCGGCTAAATTAGGATCCGCGCCTCGTTTCAGCAGCAGCTTAGCCACCCTCCTGTTGCCGTTGTTCAGAGCCAAGTGCAGCGCTGCGTTGCCCTCCTCGTCTCGTGCGTCGACTCGAATCCCTTTGCCAATCCGCTCGAAGAACATCTTCGCCAAGTCTTTGTAGGCGGGACTGGCCCTGCACACGACGTGCAGAGGAATCAGTCCGTCCTTCTCGGCCTTGCTCGGATCGGCCCATCGTCTGAGCAGCCACTCGGCCGCCTCCAGGTTGTCGTTGCGCAGAGCGTAGTGCAGCGGCGTCTTGCCCTCCTTGTTTCGAGCGTCGATCCGCTCCTCTAATTCTCTCGTGTCCAGCTTGTTCAAGTGCTTGAACAACACCCTCGCCAGGCGGCGCGTGAACTTTTTCTCGCACGCGACGTGCAGAGCCAAGCTCGGATCGGCGCCCCGCCTCAGCAGCAGCTCGGCCATCGCCGCGTCGTCCTCGGCCAGCGCGTAGTGCAGCGGTGTCTTGGCCTCGTTGTCCAGGGCGTCGACTTTCACCGGTCGTTGATGCGCCGGGTTATCGAACAGCAGCATCTCCGTGGCGTCGATGGGATACTTCTTCTGGCAGCAGATGTGCAGCGGCGCCGTGGCCTTCCAGTTGGCCATCGACGGATCGGCGCCGGCTCTGCTCAGCAGCATCTTGGCCAACTCGATGTTTCTCTGGCCCAGGGCCAGATGCAGCGTCGCGTTGCCCTCGTCGTCGAGCCGAGCCACGAACAGCCGTTGTTGTTTCTCATCGCTGCAGTGCTCGAACAGCATCTTGAGCGATTGGCCGTCGCGATATCTCCGGCAGACGATGTGCAGAGGCGTCTCGCCCTCCTCGCTGGCCATCAACAGGTCGGCGCCGTTCCTCAGCAGCAACACGGCGAACTCGACGTGGCCGCGCCTCAGGGCCAAGTGCAGCGGCGTCTCGCCGAGCTTGTTTCGCGCGTCGACCAGAAGCTCGCTTCGATGCTCGAACAACATCCTCGCCAAGTCGTCTACGCGGCTGTCGCGCCGCTCGCTCACCATGTGCAGCGGAGTCTCACCTTTGTCGTTGGCCGCGCCGGGATCGGCGCCTCGCGACAGCAGCAGCTCGATCGTGCCCTCGGAGCCGTGGCGCAGAGCGCAGTGCAGCGGCGTGTTGCCCTCCTTGTCCCGGGCGTCGACTCGCAGCCGCCAATTATTCTCGTCGCTCAACTCGAACAGCAGCCTCACGAAGTCGACGTCGTAATTTCTCCCGCAGACGATGTGCAGCGCCGTCTTGCCCTCGTTGTTGTCCCAATTGGTCGGATCGGCGCCGCCGCAGCCGCTTCTCAGCAGCGTTTCGGCGACTCGGCGCTGGTCGCGCAGCAGAGCCAGATGCAGCGCCGTGTCGCCCGTTTCCGGCCACGAGCGATCCAGCAGCTCGAACGGCTCGAAGCGCTCGAGAAATTTGTCGACGACCCCGACGAGGCCGTACTCGCAGGCCACGTGAAAATGCGTCAGCCCCGTCATGTCGGTGTAATTCGAGCCGTCGTATATCTCGAACAGTCGGCTCAGCACGATTTCGATGTTGCTATCATCATTGGGATGAATAGCTGTGTCATTGCTGCTGCTGCTGCTGCTGCTGCTTCTACTACGGCAGTCTCGGCAGCTCTCCATGTGCTCGCGGTGTTGTCCGGCTAGGAGATGCACTTGGGTGTTGCGCCGTCGAAAAAATAGCGGCAAGCGGTCCGCCCACGCCTCGGGCACGTCCTTGTAGCCGGTGCGGATCACGAAGTCGACGAGCGGACACTTTATCGAGCCGTGGCCGGTGAAGCGAGCGTCCTTGCCGAGAAGCCAGTCGATCTCGTCGGGCTGAAAGACGTCGCGCAGATCGGGAAGTCGCCCGTGCCAATTCTCCACCAGAGGATAGAGTTGGTCGCGGAGAAACGCCTCGCGCTCGTCCTTGCTGTACCAGTCGATCCGATCTCTCGCCTGCTTCAATTTTATCGAGCAGTGGTGCTCGTCGTCGTTGTCGTCTTGGGCCATCGTTGCACTCATCACTACACACTATTTTTCACCAAAAAAACAAAATCACGTTCTTCACTCGTGCAGCTCGTGTGCGCACACACACACACACTACGGCGTTGTAGCGTTTACTGGACGCTACCGAAGATCTTTACTCGAGAAAAGTATATTTTACTACAAACACGTGTTCGTGAAACGCGAGCTGCACATAGAGTCATCGAATTCGGGGCTATACGATGTTAGACAAATATAGATAGCCGGCGCTTACAGACTTTCACTTTTTAACGAGACAACGATCGGACTACTCTGTGCATGCGCGCGCATGCATACGTGTCGTTTACGTACTTGAAAATTTTGGATGGACAAAATATACAGCCGCACGCGCATATTTAAGCGATTGATCGAACTTCTGTGTTCGGTGTATGACCGAGAAAGCAGCAATTGGAAATTAGACCGATTTTAATTTATGCATTTATGCGTCTGTGCGTGTGCCTTTGTGTCGGGTACTCGTCTCGAGAGTGATAGATTCACACCTACGCGCGTCGAAAAACACTTTCGCCTCGAAGCTATATACATTATACAGAGCGACGAGTCTCGTCGGTTTACGTAATTTGTGTGCATTTGACACGTGTGTGTGTATAAGCGCATTCAAGCCTGCCGTATATTATAAGCCCCGGTCTCCCCTACACACGTGATCAGCTTTTTGGGCACCGAAAGAAGATCGAGAGTAACAAGTGCGGCAATTACAAGCTCGAGCATATATTATTGTGTAGAGCACGCAACGGGGGGGGGGCGTCTGCGAATCATATTATTGGATGTAAATATATGTGGCATTTCACCGTCAACTCTCCCAGTGCCGCACAGCGCGGGGGCATTATTTAGTCGAATCGCTAAATTTGTAACTCGCTGTAAAAGTACCTAAATGCACCTAGAAGAAAAAAGTTACGCATCATTTCCATGGGAAATTGCCTCAGCTTTTTGCTGGTGAGGTCAGATTTTCCAAAATTTTCCGTTTTATCCGGAAAAATCGCTGGAAAAACTTTAAAGTCGATTATCTCGTAAACTTCATTTTTAAGATTTTTCTAAATAGTTTAGATCGAAAGATCAGGAAGTTTTCTATCGATATTGACATTTTTCAGAAAGGCGTTTTTTGATTTTAGCAAGATATAGCGAGAGAAAGAAGAAAAAAAACGTGGTTTTAGCGAGCTCTGCCGGTTGGGCATGCAAAAACCACGAAAAATCACGTTTTTTCTTCTTTCTCTCGTAATATCTTGCTAAAATCAAAAAACGCCTTTCTAGAAAATGTCAATATCGATCTAAAGTATTTAGAAAAATGAAGTTTTCGAGATAATCGACTTTAAAGTTTTTCCAGCGATTTTTCCGGATAAAACGGAAAATTTTGGAAAATCTGACCTCACCAGCAAAAAGCTGAGGCAATTTCCCATTGAAATGATGCGTAACTTTTTTCTTCTAGGTGCATTTAGGTACTTTTACAGCGAGTTACAAATTTAGCGATTCGACTAAATGATGCCGCGCTGTGCGGCACTGGGAGAGTTGACGGTGAAATATATATAGGCGCACTTGTTGCACTGCTGTACTCGTCGATTGGCCGAGCTCTCTCGATACACACACATATATAATATATAGTATAGTAGGCGTGCAATAAATGAGAATCTATATAGAGTCAAGTAGCTGTGTGTGTGTGTGTGTGTGTGGAGGCTGTGGGAGTAGCTGCGCGCGCACAAAACAGAGGCAGCTGCGTCGCGCAGCGATATGTCTTCTCTCTATAATATACTAAAATGTGGCGTTCGCTACACACAAAATGTGTATATATATATACGTCGTATAGTATAGCATCCCGGCGGCGCATGCAGATCTCTCGGGAATTACGCGTAGCATACATACGTGTATTACATTGTAATAATAAGACTCGTCGCGATCGCGATGGAAAAATCATCTCGTGTGTCTCGTTCTCGTATGCATACGTGTCGGCTGTGCAATTTACATCCTTAACGAGCAAAAAACAAGTAGTGGCCCGATAAAAAATCCATGCCACTTTTTTTTACCTCCCTCTTTCTCGCGCATACGCGCCGTTGACGTTCGTCGCAATCGATCTCGACAAACGATTACAATCGCCGCGAGTGCGTTATAACTATATGTGCACGGGCTTTATCCGCGTTTATAGTATATAATCGTCGATATAAATAATCGGCGCTCGCGGCCTCGAGATACTATATACGTACATTATCATCGAAATACCGGACCAGAAGGACAGAAAAAAAGCACATTTATATGCGGTTTCATTTAATTTCATGCATTGAGATACGAATATCTTCGAGTATAATATATGTCCGATCCCCGTATACCTCTCGATCGGATACGAGCGCGACGTATATACACTTGCAGTTAAGTCAGCCTATAGATGTGTGAAATATTTCACAGGTACGAAATAGTACACCATGCCCGTGGGTGAAGAAAAAAAAAGATAAGGGGAGAAACGAGGAACTCGTTCGTATCTAATCGAGTGCCAAGTAAAACAGAAACGCCCGTCAAAATTCGATGTTGCTAAGAATGGGTAATAGGGGTGATCCTTCCTTTCTTAGTTCACTTGTGAAGATCACTCTTAATGCCGAAACTTAGCTATTCCTCTTTTGGTTTCCCGAAAATTCGTCCGTACGCCATATCGCGTAGGAATTATTGCGCGCCCCCCCGAGAAAGAGGAGTAAAAATACTCACGTGGAATTTTCAACGCGCTTGCCTGCGCATTAGTTCGCAATGTAAGATCGAAGAGCGACCGTTGCAATTTTAAAGTAAATATTATAAAGTATTATAAAAACTCGAAGCAGTCGCGGGACTACCCTCAGAGAATAAATGCGTCGCGCGCTAGCTGTCACCGCGAATTTGATCCGGATGTTGAGCTTTTTTTCTCCGAACTTCTCGTATCGTAATCGCAAGTGCATCGTGTGCGCCGTTATATATACATATGCACGAAAGCTCGGCGTCGCGATTCGTGCTCGCGCGTCGATCAGCAGCAGCGATCGCGCGATCGTTATCGAGCATTACTCGACGAAATTGCACAGATCGAGCCCGACTTGCCTCGTATTTTTTTCTTCTCTTTCGATGAAAAATCCCGCGATATGCACCGATTGTTTTTGTCGACCGAGTTGTTTTTATTGTGCGCTCTGTATAGTAAAACTCGACACTTTCCCTCGTCTTCTTTGTGAAGCTCGCACTTCCGATCGAGACTTATAATGTACATCAAGGCAGACGTTCGCTGCAGTCGAATCGGCCAATCTGATATTACGGTTTATGCGCGTACATACATTATAATGTCATTATAAGCGCAGGAGCACTGCACGGCTAGGTAGGATAATGCATTATTACGATCGAGGCGCATGCGAGGCAAGTGCACGCGGCAACAGCTGGGATAAATCCGCACTGTGCGCGTCGAGATGTTGTTATATATATATAGTGTGGCAGTGTCGAGCCCGAGAAGAGACATCGTTCGAGGCTTGTATCCCGTTATATAGGCAGAGCTCCGCTGCTGCTGCTGCTGCTGCTGCATAGCGACGCGTAAAAGGATGTATATTGTACACAGGATGAGCCGCAGCCAGCCACTGCAGAGCACTGGAGAGAAAAAAGAACTGGAAAATGATAAGAGATGCTAGTTGGAAAAAGGTATATGTATCGGTATGTATGTAGTCAACGAGAACGCGAAAGGCATTTATATTCGAGCCATTGCATAATTGGAGAAAAAAATCTAAAAAAACATGTGAAAAATTGGAAAATGAAGCTCAGAGGGCTCTTTACGAGATCCGAACTCCCTGAATCAACCAAATCTCGCAAATCGTAAGTCCATACAGGCCGCGTGAGAAGCTCGGGCTTGCCGTGCTTAAATTGTTTTTCAATATATAGACGTCGCAGAAATATGAATCTATGTGCGATGTACTCGTTATTACAAAAAAATAATAATAAATAAATATAAAGTACATTCGAGCTGCACGTCATCCTCGCGCGTGATTCTCAGTTATGCACGGCATGCGCACAGGTGGTTGAAGAGGAAAAAGGCTATAACAATGAGCGACGAGATCAGCCGATGTCTATATATATGTAATGTACATATGCACTTGCGCGCTATTGTCCTTTGAGAAGTCGAGATCGGATCCTCGTTATAGTCATGTGTATACGCGAAAATAATGCGCATTGTTTTGGGCCCGCGTAAACCGATCGGACGTGTATACAGGGAAATCAGATCTTGAAATTCAGTCGAATATGAACGCGCAGGAAAATCTCTGACTCGCTTTGATGATTTTTCAACAAGCCACCATATATACGTACGACAAAAAGAAGTTGTGATCGCGAAATGTAACGGCATCGCGCGGTACACACGAGGAATGTCGATTCAACAGTGTACGCGGCGATGTACCTGCGATTCGTTCGATGCGGCTTTCTTCGCTCGATAATATGTATATACAGCGAATATATACGTAAAGCACATTTTCACTATACTTTGGTATTTTCGCAGTCCGAATCCGCGCAGCCCCCCGTATAGCTGCAGATGCGCGCGGAAAATGTATAATCATTTTTTGCGCGAGATTATAACAGAACTTGTGTATGGTTAAAGGGAAGGGGGCATTATGAGGATGTCGCGCGACAGGTGACTCTGCAGCGAAAGGAAAGTCTCGAGTGAGAACAGTTATGTGTATATCCAATCGAGCGGCTGCTGCTGCTGCTGCTGCTGTTGCACGAGGAAGAGGACGACGCGACCGCTCGGTGAACGATGATGATGATGATGATGATGATGATGCAGCGGGTCGCTGCAGCCAGCTTTTTCCATTATTATACACAGCGTCTCGTATAGCGCACGTAGCCGCGCCGGACCTGCTGTCTATGCGCGCGCGCGACGTCTCTATTATAATTGCGCGAGAAAAACGACGTCGACGACGACCGCGCGAATTCTCATGGCCGACGAGGCCGACATTTTTTCAATATAATTAACGTCCAACGATCGTGTGACACTTTTGGAGCGAGAAACGTCCGCGATCGGGCTTTTTCGGTAGACACGCAGCGACGCTATTACACATATAAAGCGCGATACGTCGAATCTTGGCAATTTTTGAAATTCCCTTACTTAACAATGCGATAATGCCACTTTGAGCATCTAAGCCGCTAGATGGCGAGCAGGCCATTATCCGTGAAATCTGCAAGTGGCAAAGTTGAAACAATTGTATGAGTCGAAGTGTGCCGAAGTAAGAGACACATACACGAGCAGTTTTTTTACATTTTGGTGAGTTTTGTGGGGAGGGTTTCTCGGATCTGACCTAAAATTTCGGAAGTTATTTAGGCATACGAAAATAGCGTTCTGTTAAATTTCCTGCCCTCTAAGGGCCCTAAGGCCCAAAATTGAATTTATTCAAATGAACGATTTCAATTCTATCGACGTTCAGTGTTTCTTATACTTGTAGAAAATAATGTATAACTATATCAAATGGGTGTTTCAATTATGATTATTTGTTTTGTACAAATTTTATATGGTCGCAAAAGGTCGTTAAATTGCAGTATCGTATGTCCAGATATTGTGAAATATGACCATTTCTAACGGCCAATTCAATATCCAAAAAACTCCTTTATTCACCGAAAACTAGGCCATAAAACGTCGAGCGTTTCCACTTTCTTTCTAGACCGCTATATAGGCAACGAGCGCCTTCGAGTGCCGAACGCGATCGGACACATATGTGTCGCATATGTACACTATAGTGTCCGTTTGATTCGGTGCTCCTTAGAAAACGTAAACACACGTATAGTAGGGGCCGCATGTATGTATAGCATAGGCGGCAATAATAACAATGGTATACGTATGCTACATAGGCACGCCCGGACTTCGCTGTGTTTACGTTTTCCGAGGCGCACCGAATCAAACGGACACTAGTGTACAGTCGATGCACTTGCGTTGTATACTTTTACTTTTTACGCGTTTATTTCGTTTGTTTTTCTTCGCTCACTGGTCACCACCGCCTCTCTCTCTCTTTTTCTCTCCGTACGACCTATTATGAAAGACACACACACGCGTATTTTTACGTTCGAATTACGTTTGGCATTACACAAAATGCATAATATAATGGGCATCGCCCGGTGCTGCACAATTCCAAGCTCGATTTTTTTTTGCATCGTTCCAACATAGACATAGCTGGTGTACAGCGTGCCCCTAAAAGTGTGCGCGCACAAACACACATACGCAGACAGTTGAAATCTATATATGTAGCGATTACGCGTCCGGCGCGGCGCCTCGATGAAAACAATTACGTAAAATTTCGTGCGCGATCAACGCACTGTGCACAATATATATAGATACATAAGACGACGAAAACGTTCAACGGAAACGTTTGACCGATTCGCTGTATTGTATACGTTTCAGAAACGAAATTCGTATTTGCGCTTCGTCGTATGTATCGCGCCTATACCTCGACTCTTGAGCACAGTCGTGCGCGTCCCAATGTTTACACGCGCGACGAATGCGGAAATCGTTCGACTACCGAATCGATGGGCCAGATGCAAGGATAATATTACCAACGAAATTATGTAAAAACAGATGTGTTTTTCATTCCGTATCGGACGGTCGGATGAGTCAATGAGACAGCAACAGATTTTAGGTGTCGATTGTCACGCCTGCACGACTACTCGGATGCAACTGTGAAAAATCGTGCCACATAAGCGAGAAATTTATCGCTGACCATCGAGCGACAGAAGATTCGACACTGGGTATTTATCTTTTCAATGAGTCTCAATTTTTATTCCCGCTACATCTGGAATATTAGAAGAAAACGACCGAGCAACAAAGTCCAGGGATTGAGCTGCGACGGACACGGAGTGTAAATGAGTAAGCTATTATTCTCTTTTATACGAAAATAAATATTAGAATCGTCGACTCGATCGATGGAAATCAATCTCGGACTATGGAAAAATAAAGCTCAATGGGTTAAATTTCACGCGTGATAAATAGTTATCAACTGTTCGACGTGCAATAACGCAGTAACAAAAAACTTTTGAACGTCGCGCGCACTCGAGTATGCAGGCAAGCGAATGAGAAAAAAAAACCTATGCGTTACAAGTTAGATCGTTTACGATCACGCTATATATAATATATGACGCGCGTTATGTGCCGCCGAGCTATCTCCTAAACTATCGATAATTGCATGGTGTGTCATGTGTATACGCCGTATATATATACGATTTCGACATCGCCGCGCGACGCAGCGTGTCGCTTATTATTGCACGCGCGAACACGGCACTCGACTGCACACACGTGTCTTCATTTCGGAGGCTACTATTATGTATGTGCCATCGGCTGTCAATTCTTCGTTACTCGCATGAGATGTATATATTTTGTAGCGTCGCCTCTCGATCGTACGAGGCAGACACCTCTTTCCGAAGCTGTCAAATGGCCCATTCAAAATAGCTCTTATGCCAACTGATTCTTGGCCGGCTTATGTTTATGGCTTGACTCGTCGAAAAATTGAATGAAGCTCAGGTTCGCAATCGTTTGTCCCCCGCTGTTCTTTGATCTCGGAGCGAGCGACGGTGAAGGTTTGGCGAAAGCTCGATCGTCTCTGATTTTTCGCGACTTTTACATCGCGAAACGCGTCGAGAATACAACTTGAAAAACATTGCCGAGCGCTTGCGAATTAAGCAAGAAAAGACAGAGAGAGAAATAAAGAGCAGAGCTTGGAATGCAAATATTTCTGTATGCGTATACGCGATGTGGCATATATATAAACGTTACATTTGAATTGCCAATGGTTCGTGCGCAGTGGCGCATAAAAAACGCACACACACACACACACACAGATGAGGACAAAAAAACGACGACGAAGAAGAAGAGGCAACTATATACACAACGTGACGACTTTCAGCGCTGTAGCGTTTAGCCGGACGCATGATTCGCGTCCACACACACACACACAGGCCATATACACGATTATACCGTGTCATCTTTCGAAAGCAATCGTTAATGCTAATTTTCAAAGTTACGCGCGCGTTCGACTGTGTGCAGTCGATGTGTGTATGCGAGACCTCGGCTGCTTTTTTTTTTTGTTTCTCGCGCTACAGCTCTCGCGCGCGCGATTTTATACCTTTTGGCGAGCATTATCAGCGACAGCAGCAGTTTTCCTCGTTTTCGTTTACGCTGAATTATGATTCGTCAAGAATAATATCGAACGCAGAGACAAACGCTAAACCATATGCACTACGACGCGTATACGCTAATTATCGAGAGAAGAATCGGCAGGAAAAATAATTGCCGGCGATATATTATGCGACCCGTGCTAATAATATAATATCGCGAGTCTCTCGACTCGCGACGTTGCGGCATATTATATAGTTATTAGCGTTTGTATTTGTGCGCCCGAGTCGACTTGCATCCTATATACACGTGTATACGTATATTAGCCCCTGCGGTAGTATAGTAATATATTATTTCTATTTACACGCTTAAATGCATCGCTCATTATGTGCAGTCGCTGCTGCTGCTGACTTTTTTTGTTGGCGCGCGTCGCGATGATTAATTGCTCGTGTTTTGTCTATAACACGTCGTTACGCGCACACACACACACACCTGTGTTGTGCAGTTATATATTTATATACGTATGTATAGGAGCTGTGTACCACCGGACAAAAAATGACTGATCTACGAGTTATTTATTGCGACAAGCGAGCGAGCTGCTATAGTGGCCGCGAGAAGTTTTGATATATCCCAAGCTCGTATGTGTACAGCTCGGGGGCAGCAGCAGCAGCGCAGCCTGCAGCAGCTCCATTGCGAGACGTGCTAAAAGTGTCTTTTCATTATATCCTACACTACTATAGACACCATTTGAATAATTGTACTTTATTTCTTCGTAGTTTCTTTTTTTTTTGCTCCTGCTGCTGCTGCTGCCTCTTCTCTTCTTGTTTTTCTTGCTTGCCCCGCGCGAGAGTGTGACATTCGCCGCGTTCGCTAATCGCGTACGTATACATATATATATGCGTGGCTCCTTTCTTATAGTCTTATAATACATATATGCCCCGCACGAGCATCATATAAAAAGACTATTAAACGTAATTGCTTCCTAAGAATATATGTGTTTTTGTTTGTGCCGTGTACCATTGCGCTAACGCTGCTGCCCTCGTGCTTATATGTGGCGTTAATAGCAACAAAAAAAAACAAGTTTAACAAATATTATTAGCCTCGGCTTTGATTGATCTCGTTTCCATTTGATTATGTATATTCTATTTTAAATTTGGAAGACGACGATGATCGTCCTGAGTTGAAACTTCGAGGGTAACGAAGATGCGTATATCGACGAAAACGCGTACTCCATGCAGGAAATTTTTTTTGAAAATCATAAAAGTTTTTCATGGACGCATTACGATGAATTTTACCATCATCTAGATTCCGATTGTTTATTTCAATGATTGTAATGTCACGTAAAAGGACAAAGTTATATTTTTATTTTCATAAAACTTCACGCAAAAAAGTGCACAAGTCGCTCGAACTCTTCGAGCTTTTTACAGCTTTAAAGCTCGAGTTTTACTACTATTATGTGTGCATGTAACGAATCGCGTTGTTTTTTCTTCTTATCGTCTCTTCTCTCTTTCTCTCTTTTTCTCTCCTCGTCTATCGTGTACATTTTTCTGCTTCGCAGTTGCATAAAATGCATGCATACAACTCTACTTGTTGATGTTCTTCGAAACTTACCTGAAAAACCAGTGACTTTCGAACATCCGGTTTTCCGCGGCCCCGTATATATATAAACACGTTGAAACGCGCTTCAAAGGCGCAGAAGATGCCGTTCAGCCCTTGAAGCGCGTTCCACAGGAGAGACGTGCAGCTCTATATATATCGCCAGAAAGCAGCAGCTAGTCCGTATAGAAAATTCGTCACGCTTTTTATTTCGCCTCTGTCTTATTCTATATACAATGAGAGACCTTTTGCACGGGCGAATCGTCGTTGCTCATAAACGATGAAAAGCAAACCGTACGATGACGCACAGGGCCTAAAAATTACGTTCACACGTTGTTCGAGGGCATAAGCCTCAACGACAAGAGAAATAGAGCTTTTTCATTTTCTCTGTAAGGTATATGACCCTATTTTCGGTCATGTCCCTATATTAGATCAATAATTAACATTAACAACTTAATTGACGTAAGAAAATGTTTTTAAAAAATTGACTGAATGAATCGAACATCTTCAACAGAAATATATTATTCAAATTCAGATATCAAGTTTCAATCCTATAATCCTTAATTCAAACTTGACCGAAAATAGGGGCGTATACCTTATGTTAATTTTTTTTAACATTTTCATTGGTAATGCGTTGAAATTTTGATCTCGATACGATGCCGTGCTAATGATATTGTACTTCAAATGATCTTATGAGCCTATCAACGAAGAAAAACTTAAATTCATTTTTAAAATTTACAACATTAAATAATTTTATGCATAAAATATACCGAGAGTATGTTCATTGTCATTGCTTCGTACCCACTATGAAAATATTTAAATAATCTTAGCCGATCCGTAAGTAATGTCATCCGTATGCTCCTTAGATTATTGCCGTTTATCTCTATTCTAAGCAGAAGGCGCTGGACGCAAAGTAATTCTACCCGTAGAGAGCGCACAGATGATTTCACTTTTTGGTCGCATCCACAATTTTTATTTTTTACTTTCTGTATAGATCGTAGTGTATCATCAGAGTGTATATGTATCCAGTCAGTCTAAATTACGACGCTGAAGTGTGAAGGTCGAAGTTTTTCTGAAACTAGCCTCTCATAGTTCCATCCACGTGATTTTTTAATTTTTATAATAGAAATATAAATCGCAGTGCGTGCAAAGTTTTTTACTCTCTATATAGATCAGAGTGCAAGCAACTATATCAAAATCAAATTGACTGCTGTTCGTGAGTAAATTTTAAGTGACTGTGTTTGTGTGTGAAATCATGTACAATAACGACGAACGATCCGTTGAAGTCTCGCACGAGGAAGACGGCGGCGCGGGCGATGAAAACCAGAATAGAGATTTCACAAACGCGAATCTCCTCGATAAGAAAAAATTGGAAGTGTTGAAGAGCTATGCAGATTGGGATGTCGAATCGGATCGATACATTATTTTCGATCAATTTTTTCGCTTAATCGTAGATTGGAAGGGTCCTCTCTCCGACCTTCGGGATATTTTCGAGGCCGAAGAAATCGAGCATCTTCTCTTGGATTCCATTTATCGCTGGGGTACAGGCCAAGGAGAGAACCAGGCAGCACAATTTATCTGGTTTCTGGTCCAGACCGGCTACAAGAACGAGCCCAAAGTCGATAAAGACGACAAGTTTATGTTGCATCGTCGCACAGCACTGCACCTTGCGGAATACAACGAGCACAATCCCATCACTCTCGAGCTCTTTAACATTTATTATCGTTTCGATGCGAATTACATCGACGACGAGACCGGATTGACGCATTTCCACGTGGCCTGCATGTGGGGCTGCAAAGACGTCGTCGAGAAATTCCTCGAGCTCGGCCAGGATCCCAATATCCTCGTGACAGTGACAGGCAGTTCGCCGCTACATTTAGCACTGATGTCCGATCACGTGGATCCAGAGATAGTTGAAATATTGCTGAGACACGGAGCGAATCCGAATGTAGCCAACAAGAAAAAACTCACAGCTGTGCACTTCGTTAGCATGGGTTCCGACGACTATGCTCACTTGGTGAGGATGTTTATCGAGCTCACCGACGAAAAATACCTGCCGGTGCAGATCAACCCCGCAGGCGAGTGGGGATTGACACCACTGCATTACGCTGTGAGCCACGGCCGGAAGAATTTGACCGAATCACTGCTGAAATACGGCGCGAACCCAAACTTGCCTGATGAGGGAGGATCGACTACTCTGCACAAAATTTGCTTGGAAAACCACGACGTCGAGTTGGCGAAGATATTATTCGAGCACTGCCAGGTCGAATACAAGCCAGTCGAGGTCGATGCCCAAGACTATGACGGCTGTACCCCGATGCATCATGCTGTGTATAGAGGCAACCAACTATTGGTCGAGTTTCTGCTGATGAATGGCGCGGACCCGAATAAAGCCCAAATCCGCGGATTTACTCCTCTGCACGTAATTTGCGATAAAGCGTCTGATGATAGTACATTTTTGGTGACATTCTTCAAGATCTGCAAAGACACACGTCAAAATTTACAAATCGAGGCTCGGGACAAGAAGGGCCAAACACCGCTGCAATTGGCCGTGGGGAATATCTTGCCGAATCTGGTCGATGTACTCTTGAATCATGGGGCCGATCTGTCCAGCTTCGTTTTTCCTACTGAAGAACAGTTTAACGAGATAAACGATTACTGTAAATATATTTGGGATGTTAAATTGGAATTAGCGTCGGGTCTACTGCTCGTCGTTGAACGCCTAGAGAAGAGAGGATACGAGCTGGAACAAAGCGACGCCCTGACCATCATGGCAATTTTCACCGAGTACGAAGCGGTCGAGTCGTCAGATGTCGAAGAATCTTGGTACGACGACGAAAAATTCGAGATCGAGGCGAAAAAAATCATGATAAATCCGAGTCTGTCGCTCTACGACCTGACCCGGTTAGGATACAAAGAGGCCGCCAAAATACTTTCTTATGCGGACTATTTGGAGTTGGGGTGTTCGAGAACATTGAAGAAGCTTCCCCAGGAGTTTCGAATATATTGTGTCGAGCATCTGTGCGAGAAACTTGCGAGACGATTTTTCCAGAGGTGGGCACTGTATCCTTTTTGGGAGCAAATCTTACACCGTCGATTGCCAATTCTCTGCTGTGACATGATTATAGACGAGCTAACGAACAAAGATTTATTCAATATTTGCTCAGCGGCTGCAAAATAATGACAATGAGCATATTTTCCATATTTTTTATGTATTAAATTATTTAATGTTGAACATTTTTCATGTCTTTCCAAATAAAAGAATTTAAAAATGAGTATCGATTTTTTTAAATTGATAGGTACATACCATTATTTGAAATAAAATATCATTATCAAGATCAAAATTAACTTCACACATTACCAATGAAAATATTTAAAAAAATTATTATACAGCGCAACTGAAAAAGCTCTTTTAATATTGGACACTTGCCTTTGCTGCCATGAAATGTTTATAAATGTTCAATGTCATCAATTCGTATCATTAACTTCTCTCTTATTTCTACTTCATAAAATGAACATTATTTCAGCTACATAAACTAATTTTATCGTTATTTTCAATAATATAAAAACAAATATAGTAAATGATCGAAAAAATGGCAGATCACACAAAAATCATCATAGCGTTGACATATAAAGCTTTTTCAGAATTGCAATTCGTTCATTGTTCGCTAAGATCTATAAGGTCTGACATTAATACAACTTTTCACGCAACTATGGAATAATCGATAATCGATTATGGCGTGGAGTTTGCCTGAAAATCGAAAATTTTGAGAGAAAACCGTCGAAGTGGATGCTTATTTTGCAATACCCGACAAAAGATGAAATATTGTTCACCGGTTCTGTATCTTTCTCTGATTGTGGACATTCCAAAAGTGGAGGATCGAGACCGCAGGCAGCTGCACACACGCATATATATGCATATATGCATGACGCGCGCGCGCATCCGACCGCATTCAAATGTTCGTATATATAATATCTCGGATCGGGCTTTTAGCGTTTCTACGCAACATATCACGGCACAAAGGAACATCTATCTATTGGGTATACTGTCCATGATATAGGTATATATATATGGCGTCAGCATCTCACGCATTACGCGCGAGAGATGACCGATTTTTGCTGCGTCAGGACTATTAAATGATATTGTTAATACGAAATTTTAGTCTCGCGGTCGCAACCGAACGACCACGACGACGATCGAAGCAGCTTTGGCGCATACATAAAGAGCTGATCTATGCCCTCCATTATATGCGCACGCTGTATACGCGCGTATTACATGCGCGGCTATATTAAACAAAAAAAAAAGAAACAAGAAGAAATTCGCGTCGATAAATCAACTCGCAAACGTGACCCGAGTCTCGCCGTGGCATTATAAATACGTCGCGGCCTAATGACGGCGCGCGTATGCGAGAGATATGGCGAAACATCGTCGTCGAAAAAAAAAAGTAACACTACTGCACTCACACACACACACACACACACACACGTCGCAAATTTCTGTTAATGATATTATAAGAGACACGGCAAGCGAGTGTAGTTGCGCGCTAATAATTATTAATCCTAATAATGCCAGCAGCCGCGTAAGAGCTGTTACATTGAAAAAAGACCCGTGCGTGAGTGTGTGTGTGTGTGTGTAAGTGCTTCAGAGCTGCGCTGCCGGGCCTAATTATGATTTACGAATAGAGACCGTAAGTGTACGTAGCGAGAGAGGCTCTACGAGTGAGGCCGCGGCAGCAGCAGCAACGATCGCGCGGCATGTGTGCCAGCAGAGAAAGAGATAAGTGAATTATGAAAAGCGCAAAAAAAAGCAGTCCTGCTATATATATAATGAATCTCGCGTATATATACAGTATATATATATACGAGTGTGTGAAAGCCGAGCCACGATCTTAACGCGCCGCGTAAGCGAGCGCGAGGTTTAATTATTTTATCCAGCACCGCGCGCATTATATGGGTGCATTATATCCTGGCACAAGTTCGAGTCGTTATTATACGAGATTCGCGCCAACTTCCGAAAACGAGACGGACGAAAGCTCGATTCGTATATTATATTGCGCGGCTTCGAGTGTATAAAGCTCGGATCGCCATATATATACATGTCACTCCACCGAGATTGATTTTTCATGCGTATGTCTCATTCTTCCTCTCGTGCGCCATTTTACGTAAGCTAATTATATTGCATATATATAAATGGTTCTCGCGATAAGCCGGTATATATATAAGAGCACCGTTTAGCGCATTGAAATTTCAACAACAACGGGCACAAAAAAGGCTCGTTTTCGCCCCGAGGTTTACATAAGGCCGGTATTATATATGTACACATGCACACACGACGTTCAACGGTCCGATCGTGCAAGAAAAATGCGGGGAGAGGGAGAAAAAAAATTAAAGGAGAAGAAAATAATTTCCGGACAGGAAAAACCACAGCGCCCCTTGTAGCTTATATAGCTAACTGCCGTGTGTAACATAATAATGCGCGTATAAATATATCGCGCTCTCGCTTTCGTTCTCGACGCGCCATAAATGCTTTTGCATAATAGGTCATTTTCGGAGCTGCAAATAAGCTCGATCCGCGTGAGAACTTGGTGTGATTCCGGCGAAAAAGTTCAGTTTGCTGTGCGTTTCGGATATAGAACGAAGTTGGTATAAAGGATCGATCTGCAACTCGAAGCAAAGAAAGGCTATCGACGCAGGAATAAAGGAGCTTGCCAACAACGAGTACGTACCCACGTGGACGCATGTAAATTGCACATTATATCGCGTACGAAGCTCGAAAGACACGTCGGCCGCAGAGCAGCGAGAATCGCGAGTGCGTAAATGGTACGTTGACAGAATTCCGATGAAATGCTTTGATTTCGTGTGCAGCGTGCGCTCGCTGCGCGTCTACTACCGCCAATTGAGCGGTTCGCGATACACACACACACACACACACGTGTGTGTGTACGTGTAATGAACTGCACACACACACACGCACGTATGTATGTACGCGACGTGCAATTGAGAAATCTGTTTCGCGCTAAAAATCCAACGGCTCATTACATAGGTATTAGCCGCGCGGCAGGCAGCAAAAAAGCGAAAATCACGGCATATCGTATACATACATATATCTATCTGCATTATATATGCTCGAAGTATCTATTGCCAGCTCGACTTGTATACATATCGTTGCCGATAATAAACGAGAAAAAAAAAACGACGCACACGACGATACTACTCGAGGAGCACGACATTTTTTTCTTCCTCTTCTTTTCTTCCGTCGTCGTCGTCGTCGCGGTTCGCGGTACTCCACGCGCGCGCGCGCGTTTTCATTGACGAAGGACGATGACGAAAAGGCAACAGCAACAGCAGCAGCAGCAGCTTTGAGAATCGTATAAGGCGAGGATTTTAATGATTTTTTTGTCGCAACTCTATACTATACTTATATATCGTACTATATGTATCGGCGCGGCGATCGCGTACAGTTTTACAACAATTTATGGAATAAACTGGTTCTAATTTCTCTCTAATTTTTATCCTTTTTTTTTGTTTGTATAGCCACGCCGCGATCTGTCGCACATAATATTACGAGCAGCTATATATGCGAGCAGCTATTTATCGATAATAATCGTCGATTTTATAATGAAACATCCGAGAGGATCGATTAGCATATAAGAACGGTTGATTATAACATTGGCATCGTTATAGTGTTTTCTACTCGTCGTTGTCGTTGTCGTTGTTGTTTTTTTTTTCTTCGCGTGTCTCGATCGAACTTTCCGAACGAACCAATTGACAAATCAAAGTTATGTATCACTGAGCCGATGAAGATGAAGGTGCAATTGCCTCGCAATCGCATGCCAGCATTCGTGTGGGCTCGATCACTCTACACTTGGTCGCGCGACACCGCCAAAACAGCGTTAAAGCTTTCCCATACACATTATACACAATGTTCATAATGTGGCGTAGAGACCATCGAATGAAAAAATTTAAAATTGTATTTTTGGCATCGAGCTTTTCGGCATTTTCTACTTTTTTTTTCGTCAAATCCGAGATATCCTTGAATCTTTCGAAAGATCTCAAAATCAATCTGAAAGTAGACTCGTACCAAAAAAAAAAACTTATGAAATTCAACCGCTTTATTAAAAAAAAAAATCGCAACTTTAATCAGTATCGACGTGTGCGTGTAAAGCACAGAGGCGTACAAGAGGAAGAAGCGCAGCTCGGAGCTCCCCCGTATATACACGGACTCCATATAAGAAACGTTGCGTCTGTGTGTGTGTGTGTGTGTATATATATATGTGCGCGCAGGAGGCGGCGAGTCTCCTCCTGTCGCTGGTCGCTGACCCCCTCGGAACGTTGACTTCTCCGGCACTGGCGGCGGGATAGCTGCTATATATGTCTGTGTGTGTGTGTGTGTGTGTGTGTGTGCATGTGTATGTACGAGACGTGCAGCAGCAGCGACGGCATAGCCACCGTTGGATAGCTCGCACATCGGTAGCTACGATGCTTCTTTCAGGTGCTTTTCCCTCAGCTGCTGCTACTGCTGCTGCACGAACACCGCGATTACCTGAAGACTATGGCAAAGAGCATATAGGTTTGCCAAATTTTCATCGCTGAAACCGTTTCTTGCACCTACAAGAAGTATCGTATCCCCGAAAATATTTCATCGGCGCGTCTCTGCGATGGCGACGCAGGTGCCTGAAACGGCCCCCCCTATACGAATTGGTCATACTCGTCGAGCTTTGAAACTTTGACAGCTCGATTATTTCGATCTCGTTCGGGCGCGTGGTGACACTTTCTGGCTCGCTTGCGCGCCAGTGTGCGCAATTAATTACTCTGACAAATTTCCACTGGATCCATCGGGCCTCGATTCGGCTATGTATACACGACGTCGCCCCCGCGAGCTGCACGCTGATGTACAAGTTATATTATTATTGAGCACTTGCTCGGTTTCCCGCACCCGGTGGATATTGCATCGGTATAACGTATAACTACTCATAAGCAGAGAATCAAAGAGAGAAAGAGAGAGGGAGAGAGACGTTCGGGCAATTTGGTTCACACGCGAAGGATATGCCAAAGCTCTCTTTCTCTCTTACATATTGTATATACGTGCGCACGTGCAGCGAGAGTCAAATTTCTCCTACCCCCAGTCCACCAGAATCCAGTATATACTATATACATGCGCGTGGAATTCCGTCAAAAACCTGCGAACGAAGAGAGGCGAGAGAGAGAGAGAATATGAACATGCATCCTACATGCGGTTGCATCGGACTTGTATACTCTTGCATTTCTTCTTCTTCTCCTTCTCTCGCGGATCAAACCGCGTACATATACCAACGGGGCCCTTCGCACACACACACACACACACACACACACACACTAGCTCACGCATACAGTCACGAATGAAACGAGGCAATTGCATATATATGTGTGTAAAAGAAGGCGAGGAGCTTCGCCGATGGAAGAGAATCCCGCGAGCGCATGAGCAAGTGCGCAGCGAGCTGCGGCGAAATCCAGTTTTTTGACAGCATTCCATGGCGCGCGGGCAGCTTTTCTGCGCACCCAAAGATCCCGATATAATATCGCGCGCGTCCCGAACACTCCGAAACGTATAAATAAATGATATACCCAACACGGCCGAAGCTCTTGTGTCTCTTTCCTTATCTCGACTCGTGTGCGCGACTTTCGAGGACCTGTTGTCGAATTGATTTTTCAATCGACGCATTCACCGCACTCACCGCGGGTACAGGATTCCATATGGGCTGACGTATTTTCGAAAGTCGCTCTCGTGATTCTCGAGCCGCGGACAACAAATGAAACGAAACAAAAAAAAATACAGTCGCGAACGCAAAGACGAGCACTTGTCGCAGGATCGGTCGTATGCCAGAAATACGCACGATGGCAAAATCAGCGACGTTTGCGGTAAATTATATCGCTTTTCGTGTATTTGCGTGCGTCGTTATATCGTTGTCGTTGTCGGATGCGCGCACAAGTACAGCAAAAGTAGGATGTAGGCGTAATAGAGTGCTACCTGCGTTACAGGTATATACATCAGCTGCTACCGCTCGTTTCTTTCTTTTTTTTTTTCCTTATTTTTCTTTCATTTTGCCTGTCTTTCTCCGCGCGCGCGCGCGCGTACATGGCATAGCTCCTCGTCGTCGTCGTCGTCGTTGTTGCGGCTTCACGTGCGCCGCTGCGGCGGCAAAGGACTGCAGCAGCAGCAGCAGCAACAGAGAGCTTTAATTACGTTTGCGGTCGCGCGCGCAGTAGTTTTGCTCTAAACGCTCTCTGCGCGCATCGTCAACCTGTATATAATGCACCTATATGTATATAGCCTTTTTTTTTATTCCTTTTCTTCTTCTTCTTTCCGCTGTTTGAGTTGTATGCGATCGACGAGAGAGAGAGAGAGAGAGTCTATGATGTATAACGGGGCCTTTTTGGTCGCAAATCATATACACATATTGTGCGCTTCTGCTGCTGCTGCTGCAGTGCACTGTAATAGCCTCGAGGCATACACATTGTCGACATTCGAAGTTCAACAATCAGCCTCGCGATCCACTCGATGGACAAGTTGAAATACATCGCATTCAGGGAAATTTCTCTCCTTCGTTCGCGCGAGCGTGTCGAAATCGTTCATTTTACTCGTAAATATTCATACGAATGCAGCGCAGTTACAATACGCCACCGTGAGCGACGAAATTATAATTTTCAATCTGCGCGAAAGAGACACGCGGCCTTAATTCTTCTGCGCGGAGCTACGATGCAGCTGCAGCGAGTCATTATACATGTAGAAGTAGCTCGCCTCGAGCGAGGCGCTTCGCTATTTTTTTTTTTTTTTTTCGCCGCATTCGTAATGTAAATGCCGCAAAATGACTTTAATAATTCGACGCCGCGCTCGCTGCGGCACGAACTGCATCGAAACCGTGCACCGATCTCTCATTTATGTCGCTGCATATGGAACGATATATATGAATGTATAGCACCGATCTCTGATTCAGAAACGTTTGCACTTTTTAACATTTTTCGATTCGATGCGCCGATTTTCATATACGACACACGTGCGTAACGAGATCCAGACTTCACTTTGTTGTTGGAAATCGGCAGGAGATCGCGAAGATCGGTACTAGAGCTTCGGATATTCTTGATACATAATTGATGTATAAACCTACTTGATTATAATACTTTTAATGTTTTACAGCTTCTTATCCACCATCCTCTCTTTTGTAGCCCAAGTAATTCAAGTACTGATTTTCCGTGTTTTCTTTTCCCCGATGGATGAGTTTTGAGATCGATTAATTCTCACATCGTTTCGATAAAAGAAGCCTGTCATTCAAAGCTTCGTTTCATAAAAGTTTATTATAACTTTAAAAGAGAAAACTTAATTTTTTACTCATCGATCGGTATAGGAAAATCGGCAGGTATACCGCGCGGCTCGAATTCTTGTCAGTGAACGATCACAATGGGATCTACAATTTTTTGTGTATTTACAAACGCGGCATATATATTATTGTTCGTCGGCAATTCCGGCTGTAGATCGATCGAGCGACAAAAACAGATTCCTTGCTTATCGGCCCAAGATATATCATAGCCGCTCGACGCGCGTGCGATGATCGCCGAGATCGGAGCTCCGTGAAGCCAGCAACTCAAGTGACTTTTTCCAAATAAAAGTTATATGTACTTGAAGAAAATCGAATCCTCATTGCTCATGGAAATTTTATACAGGAGTCCCTCGTATAACGCGGGTTCTTATAACACGGTTTACCCTATAACGCGGTTTATCGAATGCTCCGTTCCCTCATATAACGCGGATTTTTGGAACCCTATAACGCGTATTTACGTAGCAATGTTCATTGTTTACGCATATAATTTTTTTAAATAACCTATTTTTTTGATATACACCGATATACACGTATTTTTTCGGAGAGTCCTTTCTATCATTTGATTTATATTTTTATTTAACTGCAATGGCACCAAGTCCAAGAAAATCGTTAAAGCCAACGACGAAAGGCTTGAATCTCGCGGAGAAATTAAAAGTGCTCAATCTTTTGAGAAGTGGTGAACGAGTGGCTGCTATTGCTAGACGCTTTGACGTCAATGAATCGACGATACGCACAATTCGCTCAAATGAAGAAAAGATACGTGAGAGTGCAGAAATATTGGGAAAGCATGCTGAAAGCACAAAAATCCGGCAGAATTTAATTGAGAAAACCGAAGAAATGCTAATGATCTGGATACAGGATCTGATGCACAAAAAAATCCCAATGAGCACAGCAGCTATCCGCGACCAAGCTCTGGTTTTTCATTCATACTTGAATGAAAAGTATGAGAAAAATGAAGATTTCCAGGCTAGCAAAGGATGGTTTGTAAGATTCAAGACTCATTTGGTCTGCACAATATAAAATTTTAGGTAAATTTGACGGACTTTTTTGAAATCTCTATCTCGTGTATCGTATCGTAAAAAATAATAATTTCATCAAGAGAGCGCAAGTGCTGATCACGAGGCCGCACGTACATTTCCTCAACACATTCGCGAAATTATTGCTGCAAAACACTATGTTCCCGACCAAATTTTTAACTGCGACGAGATGGTTTATTTTGGAAAAGAATGCCATCACGCACGTGGGTAACTAAGGAAGCAGAAAAAGCTCCAGGATTCAAGGTAGCAAAGGATCGATTCACTCTTCTTTTTTACGCGAATGCTGCAGGATCTTTGAAATGCAAGCCTATGCTTGTTTATCGATCCGAGAACCCAAGAGCTTTCAAAGGAAAAAGGAAAGAGCACTTACCTGTATTCTGGAAATCAAATAAGACTTCGTGGGTAAACCAAGATTAATTTCGAAGAATGGTTTCTTCAATCGTTCGTGCCCGAAGTTAAAGAGTTTCTTGCAAAACAAAATCTTGCATTCAAAATTTTGCTGACTCTCGATAATTGCAAGAGTCATGATGAATCTTTGCAAACTTTGCATCCTGACGTTGAAGTGGTTTTTCTCCCTCCAAATACGACGTCATTATTACAACCCTTGGACCAATCAGTCATAGCAACTTTCAAGTCTTATTACATGCGACGCGTTATACGGGCTATGGTGCATAAAGTGAACTTGAGTCGCTCTATTGAAAATGATATTCCAGAAAATATTGTAAAATTATTTTGGAAAAATTTTCTATCATAGACGCGATAAATTTTATTGATGACTCATGGAAAGAAGTTAAGCCAACAACTATAATTTCAAGTTGGAAGAAGCTTCTGCTTGGGTATGAGCATAGAGTCGATCAATCGGAATTTCAAGAAGTGGTCCAAGATGTTGTGAGTTTAGCAAATGAGATCGAAGGAGAAGGTTTTGAAGACATGGCAACTTCTGATGTCTTACCTATTGTACTCTCGGCGCAAGCGAGTTACTCAGTCGAAGAGATTGAAGAAATTTCGAATTACGCTCCTAATGACGAAACGGACATTGCTATTGAGGAAAAATCTTTCGATGCCAAGAGACTTGTTGCAATCATGAATCTCATTCATAGCGCAATTGATACAGCAATTCAGTCTGATCCCATTGTAGTGCGAAGTTTACAATTCAAGAGACACTGCGAGTCCGCAATTCAAATTTATGAAGAACTTCATAAAGATTTTTTGAGAAGAGCCAAACAATCAAAAATGACGGATTTTTTTAAAAAAATATAAATAAATACATGTATAATTTGAAAAAAATGTACATTTTCATTTAATTTACGAAATTTTTCATCTCTAATTTTCATGACCAGGAACGGAACCCCCCTTTTCCCATAAGACTAAGGTCCCGTATAACGCGGTTTCACATTACGCGGTACATTTTCGGAACGTAACCCCCGCGTTATACGAGGGACCCCTGTACTTCCATACATTGGTGTTGCAAAATCACCTCAACAGATTATGGGATCACTGGTAAAATATCACTTTCCTGATTTAAAAGGATTGTCTCTTGAACAATTGTATCATATTATTCTTATGCCTTGCTACGACAAAAAGCTAGAAGCTCCAAGAGAAGATTTTTATAATAGTTTGAAGGAAACCAGAGATGTCGACTGCGTTATAACTGCAAGTTAGTTGATTAAAAATAGAAAAATATTTATTGAAAAATAACAAATTAATTTATAATGATTTATTTCAGTTGAAATTGAGCAAATGTTGACTCAACAAAGAAAAAAATCAGGATCAAGAAAATAATACTATTTTATTGGGTCATAAAGACTCTGATTCAGGAGGATATGCAAATTTCACATTTGAATATGCTGCAAATAATTTATTCCAGTTACCACATGCTAAATTAGAGCTCAAGTCACTTAGAAATCCAGATTTTCAAGAAGCTACTCTGGAAAAAGATGGTGAAATTTTACTTAGGTTTGCTGTAGCTAATGGATTCAGAAATATTCAGAATCTTGTTCAGAAACTCAAACGAGGAAAAAGTCCTTATGACTATGTTGAAGTTATGGCTTGCCCCATAGGTATAATTTTGAACATTAACAGACAATTTTCATTAAATATAAATACTAAATGTCTGTTAACTTTGTATTTTATATAGGATGCTTGAATGGAGGAGCACAACTTATCAGTCAAGATGGTGCACAACCAAGAGAACTGGCTGCAAAACTGGAAAATTAATGTCATGAACTTCCACATAGTGTTCCTCAATTAAATCCTACTGTTCAAAAGTTATATAAAACCTGGTTCGACAGCGAAAATTCTGACAAAGCTTAGTCATATTTCCATACTAAATATCATGAAATAGAAAAATGAATCCTTCTATATCTGTAAATTCGTGAAGGAACGGGGAGCTGGTTATGCAGGGATACTGGCTTTACCCGTTACTCTTCTCTAGATTTTCTTTGCCGTCGAATCGATAAATAACTTTACTTTTAATTTTTAACTAGTAAACGTAACAATAATTTAATAATAACGTAACTTTCAATTTAACAAATGAATACAAATTGTAATTCGAAAAATTCGATGCTACCAGATCGAGGATTTATCGCCTGCTCTGAGCGAGTACAATTTTCAACTGTCAATTGGCGCGAGCCAAGACGTTGTCAACGGCACGTATGCGATCCTACCGCTGAGAATGCGCGATTGACTAAGTTTAATCATTTATATTTACAACCGATATACACGATCGAACAATATCCATAAAATGATGATTTTTCAATATGAAACTTATTTTAGATACTTTTAGTTTTAAAGTAATTGTACATACACAAGGAAAGGAAAATGTATATTTAAATGATTGTTAACTACAACTGTAAATATAATCACAATGAAACATGACTTTTAATAAATATATATTTACAAAATAATACTGGTTGCGTCCAATAATTTTGAATGCATATAAATTGATAACAATTTTTGTTATTTAAAAAAACAGCAAGTTACTAAGTCATTTTTCAAATTCTTTTAACGGCTGGGAAAGTTTTCACTGCAGAAGTTGAAGAAATTCACCGCTTGTGTAGACAGAATTATCTCAGATATGTTTTTTTAAGCATTAGTTGAAATAAAACAATACAATAAAATATTAAAAATAAAAAATATGAATGAAAATATTTTTATAGGAACATTCAACTTTGAAGTCATTAAAACGTTTACTAAAATTTTCCCTATAGTAGCTCATGAAAATTGTTATGTAATAACTACTTGGGTAAAGAGCAATGTTGACTAGTAATTATATTCCAAGCTTATAAATATTGCAACAGATGCATTGCATCATTGTGTAGCAGAGAAAGAGCGAAATTCGCATGCCACAAGCGCAACCCGGATCCAACGACCAATAAAAGCTCTATACAAGCTTGCGAGCGACAACAATCTAACGTCCAGCGCGTGTATAGGTATACGTGTGTTATATTACGTACGAAGAACGTAGAAAAGTATGTAAATCACTGTTATATACCTTTTCTCTTTTTTAAGAAATTGTCACCGTGCATCTTTTTGGGTTCTTAAACGATTCATACATTTGATTCAAAATTATATATGTGCGTGTGTACGAATATCCAAGTTGGAGCTTCGGCTCTCGCGTGCTGTGCTGTATAGTGTGTAAAAAGCTTTGCGCGTGCTAACCGTACTTAAATCATCGCGTACATAAGTACATTTGTAAGTACGACAAGATAAGAACAAATTTCACCGATCGGCATGTACATACTACAACACATCTATAATACAACAGTTCTCACATGCAGAGGCGGCGGCCGAGCGATTCGCGAGGTGCGGTACTGTTTTAAACGAAAAGTTACAGTCTGACGTGCGATGTTCGCAAATCGTGTGTACATGCGTTTAGAAAATTATTGTCTGTCTTTTACGTGTATCATTAAGAACTAGGAAAAACTGGAGGGAAATCATGAAATGCGCAGATGATCACCCTTGCACAGGTCCCGTAAAAGCCTCTATGTATAATACCGATCATTCAAGTGCTAGTGGCGCGTGGCTTTATGCTTTTTTGATCATGATGCGTCATACTTGAATGTTCCCCTCCTCTGGATCCTCCAGTTAGCCCAAGTCTCACACCCTTATCTTGCATCTGTCCAAATACCTGTTGTTTAGATTTTCGCCGCTAGGTGGCGTCTACTTGACCCGCCGCAGTACCCGCATGAAAGCGAATAAGGCCGCGAGCTTATAAGCAAGCCCGCTCTCGCTATAGTATATATACGATCAACTGATCGAACGGGTAACTTGCTTGCAAGTTGTTCTGTTCGACGAGTGGGTCGTGGTAGCGAAGTGTTTACATTTCGAGTCGCCGCGCAACTCGGAGTTGACTTGGTCGGAGAACTCATTGAGTTTTCGGCACGCCGAGTCATCTCCTGGAGTTGAATGGTTGGAAGGCCTGGCCTTCGATCGCCATTACTAATATTAAGCTCCCATAGCTCTCTCAACAATTGCGCTCTCTCGCTTTCATGTTCATGACATTCCCACATTACGTGATTAAGCGTCTGTTCCTCATTTCCGCAGGAACATCGCGGATTATCCACGATATTTTTCCTATGAAGAGATTCTGCGAGACTATGATGGTTAGACGCATGCGATTTATGGTGACAATGAGTGACCTTGGAAGGCGCGTCCGGCAAAACCAAGGCTGCTTGGTCAGCGAGTACATGGCGTCATTTTATATTGCTAGATGAAATACGTAAGCCAACTTTCACTTCAGAAGAATGTTTGTTTACCAGTTCTTTCACATCGTTTGTCCAACCAAACTCTTGAAATGAATTTTGATTAAAATCTTCTTCGATGTGGTTTTTTATAAGCTCTTGCTGTGGATATTTATTTGTTTTCTCTACACTCATATCTTCAGTAAACACATAATTAGAATTTTCATTAAAACTTTTTTCCTCTAAGCTGTTGACCTGGTGAATTTGAGTGGAAAATGCTCTATAGAGTTGTCTATATCTGTCTGAAAAGATCCCTCTTTTATGTTGTTACTAATCTCTTCCTCATGAAGTGAGCTTTGAGCAATTGGAGAAAACTTTTCATAATTTATGATTTTAGCTTTAACTAATTTGATTTGGGAAGAAAGTACTTTGGCATGAAATATCACAAATTTATGAGCACTTAAAGGATTCTTTAGTCCTAAATTAATTATTATATCTTTATTGTACGATTCAGAAATTGCTGAAGTGGCAACATTTCTTAAGCTTTTAAATCCTTTTTGCATTACATTGGTGAATGCTGGAAAGTGACTGAATGTTGCAATCAAGTTTTTTTTCAATTCTGGTAATTGAAAAGGATTTCTAGTCGTTGAGAAATCATGATTAGTGTTGACACGAGCTTCGGCTTCTTTGGACAATTCGTTTAAATACTGTATCATAGAATCGAATTCCATAGAACATAAAGTAGAATTGAATTTCATTTCTTCTTTATCATTTATCTCACTATTGTAATGATTACTGTTTTCTGCATCAAAACCAATACGAAATTTCCTAAGAAGTTGCTTAAGTCGAACTGCACACTCAGAATTTTCTACTAGGAACTTACTGTAACAGACAAGTGAAGTAGATAAATAAAGTTCTCTAATTCTTTGAATTCATTAATCTGTATTGCATATCCATAAACACGTTTATAAAAGTCCCTAACTGCCTCATTTCGATGATTTTTTAATAATTTCCATCGAGATACAGCGTGTATCAGATGAGCTCTATCAAGTCTCATGTAGCATTTTAAAGAAATTTCATTTTTGTCATTATTGACTAAGTACTGTAGGCACGTATTAAGATAACTTTTATACGTACATTCATTAAAAGATAAACAAATGGAGTTCAATAAAGCTAATGACATGTCAGTAATCACTTCTCTAGGTTTAAGCTCAATTAAATTTGCCCACTCATTTATAAATGCAGTAATTACATTTGTATCCTGTCGTGCGCATGCCATTTGGAACAGTGGAGCATACGTATTATCGAATTTTGAAGTAATCTGAAACAGCATAATATGACTATTTTTTAATTCTTCAGTCACAGCTGATTTAATTATACTGCCTGTAGCATCTATGGAAATTACTGGATTGAATTTAACCAATTGATTCCACAATTGAATTTGCTGATCAAACCAGTATATAACTTTAAATAAAAAAGCACAAACTTGTTTGATAAACGGACGATCCTTTGCTAAAGCAAGTAAAGCCTTTATTGGATCCGTAATTGGTTAATCGTACCCTATAAATTCGTTCAGGGCTTCTTCTTTCATTTTTCTCACCACCTCCAGACTAAGTAAGTCTGATGGTTCGTACTGTCAGAAATTCATTAAATCATCTGCCATTTCATTTCTGTAGCGTGAGGCTGTAGTATATAAAAGCTTTTGTTTAGCTTCCTTATGCTGAACATTTATAACCTGACGCTTTTGATAATGAGGAATAAAAGATGTATCAAAAGTGTCAATTTTTATTTCTACTCCGATCAGAGTCATTTTTTGGTTCATCATTGCAGTAACCATAAATACTTGAACGACACTCTACACACTTACCCCGGAATTCAAAATACTTTATGGGCATCAAAGTTTAAAATTTTTTTGAATATTTAAATGAAAACGCACAAAATATTCTTCTTTCTTCATTAATAAGTCTTGCTATATGCTATTGGTCTTGCTATTGGTGTCCAATTTCGTGGTTTTAGAGTAAGATCTGACTTGGCAGTTTTTACAGTGCCCCATTGATCTTCACTTAATTTTATAGAAAAATGTATTGGTTCTAAATTGAGAGGATTAAGGTTTTCTAAACTGACTTCATAATCTGATTCCTCATCTTGGTTTTCATAATTTGATTCCTCCTCTTGGTTTTCATAATCTGATTCCTTCTCTTGATTTTTATCTGATTTCCCCTCTTGGTTTTCATAATTTGAAACTGGCGATGAGTAATTATCATCAGAAATGATATTTGTATCTAAGCGTATGCAAACCCTTTTTTTGGTTTCTTCATTTTTATCCAAGCATACGCCAAGCCTTTTTTTTGTTACTTCATTTTTATCTGAGCTTACACTAACACTTTCATTTATTTTTTCATTTATATCTAAGTTTACACAAACATTTTTTTTTGTTTTTTTCACTGTGATACTGCTCGAGTTTTGTTTTGATGCAACGAGTATCGCTTCTGACATGAAAATATAAAGTGTCCACTGGCATGTTAAATCCTGAAAAGTTTCGAAGTTCCTTTGCAGCTTCTTTCCATATTGTGCAGTAACGACTACGAGTCTTAAGAGTTCCATCAGGATGAAAAATTGGTTGATTTTTTAGAATTCTAAATAGAGCTGCTTCAGTCAATTTTCCTCTTAAAATAGAACCACCCATGTTGGAGCTCGTGCTGAAAAATAAAATAAATAAATTAATATAACTGTAGAAAATCACAATTACTTTTTTCTCATCAATATAAGAATAAGTTAATACTCCGTAAGAAAAAAAAGTAAATAATTGTATTGCTACATATTCATTTATACGTATAGCATTAGCACCCACTACCTCGTTATGTACCTTACTCTGTGGACGCAAAGTTCAACAGAAAAAAAAACAAAATATCCTTCAATCGCGATACTCATATATTCTTGCTGTATGTCCCTTTCTTCTGTTTTATGCAAAAAATACAAGCGAAATTTTTTATTTACATTGCATCTTTTCGTGGAATTTAAGCCATTTCTCTCATGTCTACGACATAATTTCCAAGAATTCAAGAGAGGAGCTTTAAAAAGAAATTGGCGGGGTATCAATACTTTGAGGATAGATCATACAGATTTTTATGGGCATCATTCCTCGGAAATTTTTATAGTTGCCGACTATTTGCAACAAATGTTGTCATTTGTGTCAGTCACTTATAAAGTGTTACGCTGCGAACATGTCGAGCAAACGACGAGGTCCCAAGCCTTCAGTACCGAACGATATAAAATTATCGGTCTTGAATCGCTTAGATATTTTTACTAAAAATGGTGCACAAAAATCTTTGTCCGATGTGGTTTGGGATGAGGCTGTCGCTGACATAAAAAAAGAAGGGTTTGAAATAAAGAAGAATAATCTCTATTTATACATCTTGATGTAGGTGATCGCTCGGGTCAACTCTCGAGGCTGCTCGCTGAGTCGTCCGCCCGTACTTGCGTTGTTACAGAACGCCGAGGCTTCGGCGGGGCGATGAGGGTTGATGGTGAAAAAACAAATCGAGATTCCCTTTTCAAAGAACTCACGTTTATTTATTCACCTCTCTTTCGCCTCTCTCGAGGCTTCCAAAATTACAACCTTTCTTAGCTCTATTTAATTCACCTACTTGATACATTCTTCGCGTGAGTTACATTTTCGCTCTGTGCCCCCTAGCGGCGACACGGCTCACTACAATACCTACATCAATCTATGACAATAGAAACAAAAGTTTTAATGAACTCAAATTGTATAAATCAGGAGCGAGTGTAAATGATCCTAAAACTAAAGTGAAAAAAAAGTGATTTTCATAATGATGTAGATGATCGTGGCAAATTAATGTCAATAAAAGCCAATGTCGAATTCAAAGCATTTATAAGAGAAATTTCAGCTCTTCCCGTGTATATAACTTATGCGTGGCCTGAGCAAATAAATATATATAAGGGATAATAATCAATCACCGTAAAAATTGTGTTGTTCTGCGAACAGAATTACAGGGTTTTTTATTAATGAAATAAATTATTTACAATGTTTACAAAATCTCACCTGCGAACAGAAAAACGACAATTTACGAATATACTTGTATCGACTATATCCCTCAAACGTCTATTATATAATAATGACAGTTAATATCTGTCGTACATCTGTTTACAGGTATTGTTGCCCTCTCTCAGTCAATTGAGAAAAGCCCGCGTACTACATGAACGCGGCAATTAAAATCAAAGAAAATATATTTTCTTTACATATATGTATAAAACATGCATGAAAAGTGTTTCAGTTAATCTACTCATCGTCGGGAATCTGATTGAAAATACTAATATAGTGAATCGGCAAAGTGACGATTTAATGCTTTTTATTTTACTTGAGGCACATGAGAATGCATCTGTAGTGCCATTTTTTCAAGCGATATCCGAAACTTGTGATCGTACTTCACTGCAATATATATTTTCCGAATGATTTAGAAATATTGGCAAAAAATCCAAATCATTTTATCATTTATCCGAACACTGATATCATCGATGCTGCAGTTTTATCTTTCAATAGTTTCAATAAAACTTTGTACATGACTCAAAGCTTCGCATTTTTAGAAGAGAGTCTTACTTTACCAAGTTGTATTTAAAAAATACGATTGGATTTGATATTACATCATTTCGAGCATTTTTGCACTGTACATAAAATCAAGGATTTCAAAATAGAATTTTTATTAAGATGCATCTGTTATCTAAGTATGTTAGAAGACTATGAAAAATTCAACAACGCAGCAGTAAATATCATTGCATTACTGCACTCTAAATACAAAAATGAAGAATTGGATTCCATTAAGAAAATCATTATGACAGAAATCAAACAAATTAGTGTACTTAAAAGTATGGCGTAAATTATCGGATTCTCAAAAAGAAAGTTTCGATTCGAATTTGGAAACGGTTGCTACGCACTGCGCCGTTTGCATTGCAGCTCGCACGCAGTCGCAGTCGATCCAAATTTTTTTGGTGAAAGTAATAGCCTTCACAAGTGCAACAACTGGATGTATTTCAGTCATTTTTCTCTCTCTCGTGGTGTGCGTTAGTTGGTGCCGGCTCTGCCACTGCCCACATAGCACGAAAGCTTCTTAAACGCATTTCGGAAGCTTTCAAGAAGCTGAAAATGTCCGCGAAAAAAAAAGTCTCAGGAAACTTTCAAGAAAGAAACGATCACAATGGGATCTACAATTTTTTGTGTATTTACAAACGCGGCATATATATTATTTGTTCGTCGGCAATTCCGGCTGTAGATCGAGCGAGCGACAAAAACAGATTCCTTGCTTATCGCCCCAAGATATATCTCATAGCCGCTCGACGCGCGTGCGGCGATATGATCGCCGAGATCGGAGCCGCGACTCGAGTCCGCTACCACAATTATTGGTGCTGCAAACTGGAGTTCTCCGAACTCGAGAGCTCGGCAATCGATCGATTCTTGGAAGCGCAAATTATAGGAGAAAACGAAAAAGGAGAGTGTAGGAAAATTCGTACGATATTGCGTCGGAGAAAATAGGACTCGATATCGAAATGTTTCACGATTACAACGACCGAGTTCGGCATGATGTTTTGCGAGCGCATATCGTACGACAACAGTCTCGTATACGTGTGCTGCAGAAATATCCGATTACTCCGTATGCAGTAGTAGTAGTGAGTGGCTGCATATATGCATATAGGACTCAAGCGCAGAGGCGACGCTTACTCGGCGCTTCTCAACGGTCTACTCTTTCTCTATAATCATGCTTCGGAGCTTACACAAGTACATACATCGCATATATATTCAAGATGTATATAGTGCGTTATATGCCCGTACTATAGGTTTTTAGGCGCGCGTCGCTACTGCTGCTGCTATACGGACTGTCTGCAGCACACGACACCGAACGACCGATACAGAACTCGAGACTTTGCGCCTCGATGTCTCTGCTTGGATAGAGAAGTCGTCTACACACGCATACTTACGTATACACGAGCAGTGGCAGGTCGCTGCTACAGTCGCTATCGACTATACTTCATCATCATCACATACATTGCGAATCGTGCACTGCTGCTGCACTGCTGCGCGAGACGAGACCGAAAAGCTCCGACGACGTCTTGCTTTGCGTGCAAAGAGACGGATCTTCTCTCTTTTGTTTTTGTTCTACTTGTTGTGTACGATCACTCCACTGCTCGCGTTTGACGCAGCTCTACCCGCGCCGATACACGAGAGATTTTGTTTTTTTTACTCGTGGTCGGTCGTTCGTCGCAAAAATAACGGGCAAAAAAATGGCAGTGAAGGAGAAGCAGGCCGACTCCACCGAGGACATAGACTGGAACGTCGAGAACGAGATACAATTGTTCGTCGCCATGAACGGACACAAGCCCGTCGGTGAGACACTCGCACACTTTTTTGTCGTTTCGTCCGTCGGCTCCTCTCGTTGTTGTCGCGCGCAGAGCACTTGCCGCGAGTGTTTTCGTGCATAACACGCCGACCCAATTCGTTACCGTCCATTTTTCCACCCTCGCGCGCGCGCGCGCGAGAGGTTATGTCGATTGCAACGATATCCTTCCTTGCGTTTTGTGCATTTTTATTATCTATATTATATATGCGTCGATGTCTGCGACATCGAGCCCCTTCGCGCGCGCGACTCGTATCAAAGCTGCTGCTGCTCCTTACTTCGGCTCTCGTCGATTCTTACGTCGCGACGATGACACATACATTTATCTCGAATTCGTTTTACAGGTGTAAACAAATACTTCCACATGGTCTGCATCTGGGAAAAGTTTCGCTCTGCCATAAACAAAGATGCATCCCTCAAAGCTATCTGGGACCATCTCAAGTCCATGTACGATCTCATGACCCTCGTAAGTATTTTCGAGGCCGAAACATTTTTCAAAGCCACGATTTGTTTATTGATATTGCACCGAGATGCATGTGTCTTGTGTCGGTGACATTTCAAGGCATCGACATTTTTTTTAATTTCTTATTGACAAAATAACCGCGGGCTTGACCAATTTGTTCCGATGCTCTTTTCGATCGATTCAATGTCTCGTGTTTTTTGTTAGGATGATATGGAAGATGTGCCTTTTCCGAGTGACGAGACAGATTTTACTTGGCCTGAAAGCGAATTCTCCGAGCTGGTGAAGAATCGTAAAAAGGACGAAGCCGACGTTAAACCAAAAGAGATAAAGGAGAAAGTCAAAGAAATCAAAAAAGAAAAGGATGTAAAGGAGGTGAAGAAAGAGATTGTGACTCGCGATTCCAGCAAAAGCGGCAAGGATTCAGACAGGAAAAAGGAAGATATCAAAAAGATTAAAACTGAGTCTGAAATCAAGAAGGAGAGTAAAATGCGCGAAGCTAAAGAAGTTAAAAAAGAACAAAAAGCTACCAAAGGACGTTCCAAAGTTAAAGAAGAACCAGAAGATATAGGTGAGCTATTGTTACACATTATCTTTGAGTTTTTTAATATCTTATACTCTTTTCACTTACGGCTAACGCATTGGCATTTACAGGACCACCGATGAAAAAAGAACGAAAGGATTCAGAATCCAGTCGTGAAAGTTCAAAGAGACTAGCACCAAAGAGACCAACAAGACAAAGCACTGATAATGCATCCAAAGTTGCTACGTCAAGCCCTAGAAATACTCCTCCACCTACCAAACGTAGGAGATTGTAATTTTAATATTACTGTTTACCAAATTTATATCTACATTTCTAAATATAAATTGTATAGTTTTACAAGTAGTAATTTACCCAGCGGTTGACTAATATGTGTAGAATATAACGTAGAATATGTAGAATGATCACCTTTGACAATGCCATAGTTCTTTTTCAATTATATTATAATCAAAACTATAAAATAATGAAAAAGGCATATGACATATTGTATAAACATTTTATACAATCACATATCTATGAGTATGATTGATTCATGTTGTTTTTGAAACAGTGGTTATGTAATGAGTTAAAGTCAATCTCTGGATACTTTACCGTATTTCTTATTAATTCTTATTAATCAACAGTTGATATTTAAATATTATTATATCATATGTCATCGTAGAGATGAAAGTTACATTGTAAATAAACTCAAATACTTTTTTAAATCAATGCCATCATCTTCATTCAAAGTATTTATACCTTTGAAGTTCCATTATAAAGTGAGAGAAATTTTTTCAATTTTCATACTGAAGTCCATTATATTATAAATGATGCAAAAAAAGGAAGTTGGAAAAAAATAATTGTACTAATAGTAAGTATCTACTAACAAATGTTTATTCCATTTCACGAATACTTGGTTTTTAGACATTGCATGATATTTTGGTCTCGGAAGATGGGTATTTTACAAAGACAACTGGTACAAAATCCATAAAAACTAAATTTCAGTCTTCGGTATCAACAATTGCTAGTAGAGTTTGTCATCTATGGATCACATGTTCTGAAAGAAAAAGCTGTGGGTTAGTACATTCGTAACCTCCAAAAAATTTCCAATCTACAATAAGCACAAACTCCTGTTTATAATAATTGTATGGTAAATGAAATTATTAATAATATGCTAGAAACGAAACTTACGTTTGAATGAATTATCTAAGCCTTCTGGCTTCACGCTCGGACTCGAGAAGGGTCAGGAGATCGCCTTCACGCACTGGGCCCTTAACGTTGCGAATGATCTGTCTGTTTTCCTCTCCGAGGAACTCGACCTTCACCTGTGTACATTGTCCTTGGGATCCGGTACGACCGAGAACCTTGATAACCCTGGCGAGTACGGTTGGTTTTTCCATTGTTTTTTATATTTTTTAATTATAAAAAAAACTAGAGAACACGTGTGTATATCAGAGATATATCGTGAAAGAAGGTTACTCTGCTAAGCCGGCGCTGTGGTTGGACTGCTGGAGACTGGTGGCACGAGGCTACTGCGCATGACCGTCATCGAACAAAATTGTGCAAACTGCAATGTGCACAGACGAACGGCAGGCGGGAAATACAAAGTAAAAATGATTGCATATTTTGATGCTTGCGAGTGTTGTGATAAATCTTTCACAGGAAAATTGATTATTACATTCCACCTTTACAATTAAAGAGTTTGTTAAGAAACACATTACTTTTTAGTAATGCTTCTTTTTTCAAATAAAGGATCTCTGTTAACCAAAAGAAGTAATTGTTTCAATTTTTGCAAAGTTCTGAAGACAATATGGAAATCGGAAATTAAATTGATGCAATACAAAAGTTTACAATAGTTTTTCAAATGCAATTTTTAATCAACAAAGTAATTTTATTCATTCAATCTTACAATAGTTCATCATCTAGATTTTTTTGTTGCCCAGTTTCTTTTAGATGTTTATCATACAGTATTCGAATTTCTTTTAATAACTTAGAAACATTTGTTCCAAATTTAGCAGATATTGGAATTATAGGATCTTCTATCTTTTCTTGCAATAATTTTAAATTTTCCTGGAAAATTAATTGTCATTTTCATATGATTAGATTTCTTGTTTTCTTTTGATTGAAACTATTTGATCAAAAAGTTATAACTTACTGCTGCACCAGGTTCATCAATTTTATTTGCTATAATAATCTTTGGTCGACTTAACAAATTTTCATTAAACTGGCTGATTTCATAAAGCAGTATTTCTACATGTGTCCATGGCTCTTTTTGACTAACATCTATAATGAACAGTAAAGCTGCACAACGTTCAGCATGTTTTAAAAAAGTAATTCCTAATCCCTTGTTTAGATGAGAATCTGGTATCAGACCAGGTAAATCAGCAACTACAGAAAATAAATATTTTATTTAAAGCATTCTAAAATTTATAAAATGTATTTCATAAATATTAATTACCAGCAATTTGTTCATAATCATCATATTGAATCATACCAATATGAGGTTTAAGAGTAGTAAATGGATATTCAGCCACTTTTGGTCTAGCTCTTGAAACAGCTCTTAATAATGTACTTTTGCCAGCGTTAGGAAGCCCAATCTAATGCATTGTGAAAGTGAAAATTAAAATATTTACGATCCACAAGTATTTATTAGTGTAAGAAAGCTTACCAAACCAACGTGAGCCATACTTCTTATTTCTAAGACATATTGCTTACTTTCTCCAATACCACCGCTTTCTGCAACTTTTGGTGATTGATTAATATCGGATTTAAAAAAGGCATTTCCATGTCCTCCTGCACCACCTCTAGCTGCTATATACATCATTCCTTCTTCATCTAAATCCGCTAAAATAGTACCATTTATATCCCTAACAATAGTCCCTACAGGGACTTTAACAAATGTATGCTCTGCATTTTTGCCAAAACAATCTTTGTTATAACCTTTTTCTCCATGTTCAGCTTCAATAATACTTTGTACATGTGATAAATCTCTAACATTAGATGTAACCTGTAAGCAATGGTTGATCATTTTTAAAAATTTAAATAATTATTCCTAACAAAGATTCTCTTACCTCAAAAATAACATGTCCACCATGACCACCATCTCCACCATCTGGACCTGCACGATCATTGATAAATAATCTGAGGAATGAAATGCATCCATTACCTCCATTTCCAGCTTGAATTCTCACCTTTGACAAAAATGTTATTAATTGAAAGCACAGAAATTTTATAAGAAAATTAAATTATTTTTCATACTTGTTTCATGTCAACAAAATATTGATTTGTGCTTCCCTTTGATCTTGATTTTGTTGATCTTAAAGCTTTAGCTACATTTTCTTCACTTTCATTCATATGACTATAGCTAGTATGAAAAAGTTTACAACAGTAACTGCTGAAAATTTTTTGATTTTTACTGTAAAAATCATTCTGTTTCAAATAAACTGGCTTTTTTGCAGATCTATAAACAGTAGTAAGTAAACGCCAAGCTCTGACAGGATGCATCTGTAAATGCAAATATAATTTTAATAAATAAAAATAGTTTAAAATGAAAGACTTTAAATAATATAATCGACCTTACAATTTTATAAGGATTTTATCACGTTTTTATTTATTATCTAGATACTATCACATTTAAATTATTTTCAATGATACTTCCAATTATTTCATTGTGTATATGAACAACTAATTTTCTGTGCAATGGAAACTTGTTAGATTTATATGTAATTCTATAAGTTTGTGTTTCTTTTAAGTTAGAAAACTTATAAGATCCAATAAATTCAACATCATTAATCAATAAACCTGCAAAATTATACAGTACCAAGTACAATTTTACAGGTTGAAAGTGTGAATTAACAGAAAAAGTTACATCAAACTTATAACAATTTTGGATGAATGATTCATTTATGCAACTTTCGATTTTGGTTTTGAAATGAAGTAATTGTTTAAAAAAGTCTTTCCAGTTGACTGTGTCTTCCTGAATCATGCTCAACTCAATTTTCTCTTTGGGAGCTATATTATGAATATTGGGTTCATCAACCAATTTAAAAATGTGGGTAAGTGATCCTTGTGTATTAAATTTTTTTTCTAAACTTCTATAGCCTGTAACTGTGTAAGTTTGAAATATGGATGAATCAAAAGGTTCAATTCCAACTAAAATAAAGCTGCCATGGGCTGCCATTTCTACAACTTTCCAAGAATCATTCCAATTTCGACAAGGATTATCAGCTAACGTTCCTCCTTGACCATTGCATAAACTCATCAAAATTTTTCCATCTTTTGATAAAATTGATTTGACGGACATAAAAAATTTCTTCAAAAGTTCTCTGTTTTTTTCTATTCTCATTTTTCCTCCAACGTGAGGAAAATTAAATACAATGATATCAAAATGTTCTAACTTTAATATGTCATGTTCTTCTAATTTTGTTGCATCAACTTCACAGAAAACTCGGATGCCTGAAAAGAAAACCATAGTTTGAGCTTGAAATTGATTATTTTCACGAATTAAATTTAAAATAATGAATCACATGACATTACTGACCCATGGCTTTCAAAACTTCTATGTTTTTCTTTCCAGTTTCCACAACATTTTTTTCATAGCAAGTTGCAGTAAGATTGATGTTTAAATTGCGCTTTGCTAATGTGACAGCGAATGAAAAATTACCCTCTCCGACAAGCAAGACATTTTTTTGATTTTCAAACAGCGAAAGTTTCATTTTAGCTGGAACGATGTGAAACGTTTTTGAATCAAAATACAAATAAGAGTGAATGTAATGAAAAATATGAGAGCAACAGGTTAGAAACAAAAATATAAATAATACCTTGAATTTGAACAACTGCAGAAGACTAATCAGTGGAGTACTTTATATCTATATACAATTTTAACAATTTGATAAAATAATTTCAACAAATGTTCAACAAACACATTTACACGTGAAAATACCGACAGTATTTGAACAAAACAATATACGCTCTAGCAGTCACTTTTTGGAATCACGGGCATGCGGCATGGCCTCATATAAGCTGTCTGCAAAATGAAAAAAAAATTTTAAAAATGAAAAGACTCATTAGTTGTTTTTTTTCGGATAAACTGATTTTAATTAATGAGTAAAAAAGTTTAAAATTCTCTTACAATAAAGTTTAAAAAAATTTAAATAAATGAATAAAAAATTTAATTTAAATATTGTTTTTGTTCATCAAAGTAACTTTTTTAGTAAAAGAGGATTTTGTAATTTGTTCAACTAGTAAAATAAACTTCTTAATCTATTTTAGTTCTTTAATAAAAAAATATTAATAAGAGGTTAAGGCACTCCCAAGTTAGGGGTATCTCAATCAAGTTGCAAGAAGAAGAAAGAGAAAGGATGGACAATTACGTACCAGAGATCTCTGCCTTGGAAACAGACATCATCGAAGTTGATGCTGATACCAAGGAGATGATGAAAATGTTGGAGTTCGGCAACATTGGAGCTCTGCAAGTGTCACAGCCTGCTGCACATAGCTTCAGACGTGCTTGAATTCAAGCATAAGCTTTTTAATGTAAATATAATGTTATAATAAAGTATAACATTGAAAAAGCTACATCAGAAGTCTTAAATCTTTCTTGGATATCTCCTTATTATTACCCTTTACTGCTTTTTTGAAAATCGTAGACTATTCAATGTTCTACCCACTTTACTTGAAAAGTTTATTTAGATTTTCAACTCTCATCTATATTATTACTAATTTACCATTTTCTTTATTTAAATCAATGATGCATTTTAATCTTTAAAACCAATGTGCAGTGAAACCCAAATAGTTTTTACTACCAAACAAAATTAGCATCTTTAATTACTGCTAGGTACATGGAATTTGTCCAAACATGTATTAATTAGTACATGTCAGAATGCACCAGTACACATCCAGAAATGTGCCTTGAAATTTGAGGACCAAGAAAATTATAATTACGTGCATAAAGTATTCGGAACTATAACTTTGTTAGAATTATCAAAACATTGCATTTTATTCATATTAAATGATGAAATTGAAATCTTAAAGTTGTAATATAGCACCAAAAAAATTTAAATGAAATTAATAAGTTTTGGTTACAATTGAAAATGTTGATAAAAAAGTACAACTTGATTAACATTAAATATCAGCTGATGATGTATTGTTTTATATGAGTAAAAATGAGAAAAAATGATAAAATTTTTTAATAAATAACTGTTACATTTATATATAATCGTTTTGTATTGGAATAACAAGTCTATGGAAATTAGATACTGCTATATAATATCACACTTGTTATTATCCAATCAGTAGCAGGCTTATAATTTGAAGAATTATTTTAAATATAATGTATGTTTTTATTCATTACGCTACACCATCGTAACTAAAAAGGCTATAACATTAGTTATTTTTTCAAACATGTCTTTTATTTACTGCCTATGAAATAATCATTTCAAAGAAAAAATGTCACTTCATTTGTTGGAAAAATGATAATGATTACTGAAAAATGTCTTTTAAGTTTAAACTTGTCCCTGAAAATCATTCGATGTTTCATTTGATTTTATATGAATTTTTTCCCTAAAAATGTCAGCTTTATTTCCATAGTCTTGGGCACAATTCTACGTTGTATTCTGTCGTTGGTCATTAAAAAAACTAAGTATCTATTATGCAACAATAAATTTACATCTTGCACAATTCCTGTTTTCTTCTATAGACATATCTCTTCACTCATATCGTACATTTTCTGACATTGCGCATTATGTTAAAACTATATTACGAATAATTGCATCATTAAAGAAACTTATAATATATATGAAACCATGGCATCATTATGCAAGCATTGTTTCACTTGTGACACTCTGACAATGATTTGGAAGTCTTTATGTATCATCAAAAAACATCAGTATACATGTATATAACGACGCATACGTGCATATAATTATCTTTTCATCAAGTGAAAAAGTCAAGTCATTAAATTTTCAACTAAAACACTTTCTTTGCTCCCAGTTTTCTTTCTTCATTTTCAATAAATTTAACAGTTAGACCGGCCTATAATATTGTAAACAATAATCAATCACATTCAGTCTAAAGGGCTTCTACTGCCATAAATTTGTCGACAGAGTTTGACCTGGTAGTGAAGTCGTAGCTGGCTTTGCAGGATTGGTAACCAAATTCATACCTCCCAGAGACATTTGAGACATTTGCTGTGGCAACTGCAATCATTTTATCATAATTATTAAACTGTTGCGGTGCATCGCGAAATCACCAAATCAAAGACCGAATCTTACCTGTCCAAAAGGCTGAGCTGCAGGCTGTTGAGCGGAAAGATTCAAGAACGGATTGCTACCCGGCGTTGGTTGTAAGTTTTGCGTAGCGACCAATGTGCTCCAACCGTTATTACTGTTCATTTGAGGGGCGGAGTTGTTCATACTTTGTTGCTGAATTTAGGATACAAAAAAAAAGTCGTTAAACGAACCAAATCGATCAAACGATAAACATATTTTTATTCCGAAAGTACAACCAACCATCTGCGGCATCGTCATGGCCGAATTGTTCATCATCGGATTGGCCGCCACAGATCCGAACAGACTCGAATTCGAGACCATCTGGCTGCCGACGGAGTTCATCTGATGATGCATCCCTCCCATCTGCGACTGCAGCGTGTGATGATGTTGATTCGTCGGCTGATTGAAGACGCTCGCGAACTGCTGGGGAAACTGTTGCGCGGCGGGCATCGCGGGCTGATGATTAAACAGCGACGCGCCTGTAAACGGGTTCAAATCTTATTTTTTTACCATTAGTTTTCATCTACTGTTTGGAGGGGGTCGCATGCCGTGCGTAATAATAAAATTATAATTATAAAAATTAGAGGCGGGCTCGGACGTACCGGCGGCGACGGAGGTGGCGGTGGCCGCGGCGGACACGCCCCCGAAGGGCTGAGTCGGCTGCGTGCCGTAGAGCGCCAGAATACTGTCCTTGGTCATTTTGCTCTTCTCCTGGGGCGTCGGGGCCGTCTGATTGAAGAAGCTCTCCTCCTCGGACTTGGCCGAGTTGTTGGCGGCGTTCTTGGCCTCGGACGAGGTGCTGCTGCTGCTGCTGCCGTTCGTCGCGGCTGGAGCGCCGGACGAGGCAGGTGGAGCCGACAGGAACGAGGTGAATATGTCGTCGCTCGCCGAGCCGCTGCCGTTCGTGTTCGTTTGATTCTCCGGTGCATCTGTATTATTTTATATATATAAAGAAAGAGTTGAAAATAATGGAATTTCATAATATATAATATGCAAAATAGTGTACGAGCTCTCTGCCTCACCAAGACCAAGAAGATCCAATATCGCCGTGTTGTTGCTACTGCTGATTCTGTTGGGTTTTTGGCTGGCGGAACTATGGGGTTTGGGCAGCTGAGGCACCACCTGTGGCTTTTTCACCGGTGGCAGTGTACTCTGACTCGTGATCTTCTGATTGCTCTCCTTCTTTCGTCTGCGCTGCTTTTCCGCCTCCTCGTCCAATTCCTTGTCCCAGTTCACCTGTGTGCAATCGTTACAAAATTATTACTTGGATATTCGCAATTTCACGTGCACATAGGAGCTATATGCTGATGACTTTACCTTGGGTAATACTGGTGGCACCCACTCGCGGGCTATGTACTTTTTGTGCTCGTATTTAGCTCGAATGAAGTTTTCTAGACTGCAGTCGGTCTGGGGCCTTCGGAAGCTGTCGGGCAGGTTCGCCTCGTACACGGCCCTCGCGCGAGAGTTTCCCATCTGCTGTAAGCTCTGCGAACGAAACAAATGGACGTGAGATAATTATAATTGTCGAATAAAACGACCGCAGAGGTCGTATCAATGATCGCTGCGTTGAGAGGCGAAAGAAGTAGAAAAAAATGCGCGTCGACGTTAAAGACTCGTTGAATCGAGTTTGGACGTGGAAAATAAATTCGATCGGAGGCAAATATCGATCACTCGATTGACGAAGTGAAAACCGCTCCGTCGTACGTTGGTATCCGCAGGCAGTTATTTTCAGACGATCTATCTCGGAGTTGGAAGAAGCCGTTAAAATACGTGAAAATCTATAATTACCACAACTTGATCCGGAGTCCAGGAGTCCAAATTGACGGACTTGACTTTGCTTATGTGTACGCCAAGATTTCTGTGTATGCCCGCGCATCTGATGCACAGAAATATACCGAGATTCCAGCTTGCCCATCTTGGACCTGTAGCAACAACAACAACAACAACGCATTAAAAATTTTTCATCAAAGAGTTGCAAGTCCAAATTTTGTGTATCGAATCGCAATGTGTGTAGGAGGCAAAGAGGTGTCCCCGTTGTATGAAAGAAAGGCCTTTTTCGAGCTTCGTCAAGAGAGACGAAGGATGTCTCTCTAAAAATAAAACACAAGAGCGCAAAAGAAAAAAAAAATCGAACGAACGAACAGTTAGGCGAGAGGCGTAACGCTCCGGTGACTGCGGCAGCATTATATACTTTCCGTTATCTTTCTGCCCAACGATCGCGAGCGCGCGCCAAAGTCGCTTTTTATAAAATCGAGTTTCTTCGCTGTCGCGATATTTTTTTTTTTTTTTTTGCGGGAAGGAATTTCATCCACGAAGACCAAACAGCTGACGAATTTTTTCAATGTAAAATTACCGGCAAGACACGTCGTCGAAGCTCTCGTATCCGCGTACTCATTCGCTAATTTTCAATTTCGCATCATTCGAAGGGTGATAATATATCGTTCGTTACCGAAGGCCGAGTGGATTTTACACAGCTGAATTATTTTTGGAGTTTCGCAGCGATGGGTCAATAGGAGCTTACCGCCGCAGTCTACATTAACTTCTTTTTTTGCTCGATTCGCACAGAAAAAAACAACGAACTCCTTTTCTTTCGCTGCGCGATATCAATTGGCTTTCAAGGTACACGGAGCGCCGGAAAACCCACAAGTGAAAAATATCGATTAGCTCATGAGCTGCTACGGGTACACTCGCGCAGCAGGCAGCTGTTTATATATATTATAGCGAGCGGGTCACTTGGCTAGCGTCGCACGAAAAGTCCTCGTGTCAACATTTAATACACCATCGGGCGCACTTACGCTCGAGTTGTGTTGATCGATTTGCGATACACATTGTTACCTTCCTTCAACTCACTCTCTCTCTCTCTCTTTCTCTCGGCGCTTTAAGCTCGTAATTTTTATTGCGCACGCCTATTTTTTTTTAAATTTATTTATTTTTCAGCCTCGCAACGCGTTGCGAAGTTCTCTCTCTCTCTCTCTCTCTCTCTCTCTCTCTGCGGCTCTCGGTTAATGCGTTAGATATACAGACGCACGTATGCAAATACGTTGCGCCTCTATTGCGGACGGACAAATAGTTTCTCTGCGTGTATAAATCGGCGGCGGCGAGGCTTTTTGCATCACGCTGCATATATATATATATATATACGTGAGTGCGGTGCGCGACGTCCAACTTATATGAATATTCATCGAGTTTTTATCGCGTAATCTGGCAAATATGCGCAAACGATTTTGAGGCTATAAAGTTTTTTTGTTTTCGTTGTAAGAGCGACGGACGTTGATTGGAAATGATTTCTCGATTGGTCGGCTTCGTGCACAGCATATAGAATAATCTATATAAGCTGTCGTTGTGAATCGATGCGCGCGGATTATATCATTGCATAAAACGCGCGCGCGTCCAGCGGAATTTGACAAACGAGCTTTGGCGCGCGCGAAGCTCGCGATGGACGAGATTCAAACGAACCGAGAACATAAGACGGCGCGAGCGAATTCGGCATTATAGAAAGCAAAGTCGAGCCTGCTGTTGCAGGGCTCGGCTCGATGCAGCACATTATGCATTATATATCTCCTCTCGTTGCGGGGGGCGGCTCTTTTGTGCGCGCTATATACCCGCATTCCATGACGTACCGCAGCACGGCATGTGCTGCTGCTGCTGCGTGGATGTGTGTAAGTGTGTGAAATGGGTCGTGTGTGCAGCCGGCGCAGCAGTTCGAGCGACCAATCGATATTATATGGGAGAGAGATAAGCCAGCCGTAAAACGACTATCCGCCTTCTCTGGATAGTCGTTCTTTTATACTGGATACGTATACTGCTGCACCGCCACGCGATAGATTTACTTTGCAGGTGTTCGCCTCTATACGTGCTTATATACATACACATATATACGTTATAAACCGATGCACACGCGGTGAAATGGATCGCGAAAAGTTTCGCCCACTTCGTATACCAGGGGGGGAGGAAGCGAGGATCGATTTCGATTTTGAGAGCGAGAGAGAGAGAGAGAGAGAGATAAGCCATCCACGCGCGCAACTTTACAAAGCAGATCTCCGAGAGAAGGTCGTATCTGTAATATGTGTGTGTGTACGAATTTATCGCTGGTTGAGTACATATATTATACGCACTAATTTCGAACAATTTCAAGATTATCCGGCTCTTGCGCGGCGCATTTGTGTATGTGTATACTCATTGACTCGAAAGAAGCGCAGATAAGGACGCGTCGTTGCGGTTCGCGATCGATGACTTTTTTTACAACGAGGTTTCATACGCGAGTACCGTAAGCTGCGTTATCGTTGGTTAAAAAAGAGGCTCCCCGTATATTATCGTTCCGTCGGTCAAGCCCCAACGTGCCCCCGCGTGCGCAAGCTCGCGCTCTCTCTGTGTCGTGCCGTTTAATATTATAATACAATATATACAGCTCGAATCGCGCTGCAAAGTCATCCTGTTTGTGCGATATGAAATTCGCGAAACGCGGCAGGCGTATTTATAATGTAGTGAAATAAAAATAAAAAGCGATAATCGAGAGCGATGTGTCGTGTGTGCTGTAAACGCGCGGCATTGAGTTTTATTACGTGCGCACGTGTTCGCCTCCTATATATGATATAATGCGTGTGTGTGTGTGTCTTCGTGCGTGTTACGTATTATCCTAATCATCAACCCCATTGTGTTACATCGTCCCAGAAATTCTATATATATATACAACGAGTCGACGCGCTGCACGCAGACATTTGTTCATTTTCGTCGTCGTTGGAGCTTTCGAGAGTTGCAAGCTCGTTGTCGTGTTTTGAAATTTACTCGAGTGAAAAGCGTTTGTGTGTATACGCGACGCTTCCCTGGCAGTACAACGGGGCTCTTATATACAATGCGCGTATACGCGTTGCAATTTCTTTCGCTGCACGCACTCTCGCGCAAGCTTTTCTATCAAATAGTCGCGCTGAGTAATTGCTGCGCGCTCTCGAGGAGCTTTGAGACGATCATCGCCGCAGCGACGCGACACCGACGAGAAAGACAGAGACAGAAAGAGAGAGAGAGCTTTTGTTGTTCTCGATGTTTTTGTTGCTGTTTTTTCTTTTTATTCGTATAAATATATAAACACGCGTGCGGACGAATCGCGAGGCCGCACTTTCATTATGTATACTTACTGCTAATACTTGTGCGACCGAGAGAGAGAGAGAGAGCTGAATCAGCCATCGACTCGCAACTACAGCACATTAATGATAAATCGTTACGCTGCCAATTTGTTATTTTCAGCGCCTACAATATACGTATATTGTACATTGAATACGCGCGAATCAAGAGTTTACGTACAGTTTATAGGGGTGTGAATGTTTTTGGTCACTCGCGCTTTTTTCGAGTACTTGAACTTTTTCAATTGAGCCATGGCGTAATTTATGTTTAATTTTTTCATTTTTCCGATGTGTGTATCGATAAATTTGCTCCCTACATAAGGTACCACAGTAATAAATACACAATTCGAGATCTTTCACTTTAAATGTGTGCTTATAAATAATAAAATCTGAACTGATTTTTTTCCAATTTATTTATTTCAATCCCTCACAGCCGATGAGATCTTTCTTCGCTTACGCACTGTGGCGTTATGACGTCAACTTGAATATAAATACGCCACGATCTATGAAGAAAGTAGACACGTATAGTAAGAGCAATACTAGTATATAGCGGTAAAAACTACGTACGACTGTTAAAGTTTGTAAAGAAGGCAAATAGTAAATCCAGCATATACATAGTAGGGCCCAAGTGTCATGATACAGGCGTTGCCTCTACTTCGTTGGAATCGGAAAACCCCGAGAGAAAGATCGAGATATAGAAGTAGATACGAAGCTACAGAAACACCGCAATCATATATATATATAGGCTATTTCTATAACTTGGATCCGTTCTACGACTGATTTGATGCTACCGTCACATCAGTGGTCCAAAACCATGAAAAAGTTTTTGAGTATATTTTGAGTTATGGGCTAAACCAAAACGACCAAAGTAAAATTATTCTCTTCGATTATAAACAATTACTGCAATTACTTTGTCTTGTACGTTATAAAGGAGCGTGCAAAATTTGCTCGCAAAATATGATTCAAAAAGTATAATAACTTTGTATGAAAATTGTATTTATTAAAAAGAATGAAAAAATTTGAAAATTTTTTTCTACTCGACATAGAGAGCAAAAAGTTGCAATTAAATATTTAATAATGGTGCCGAGAAAACGGGTCAGCTTTTGTAGGTACTCGCCCACCGTTTAATTATGAAATGCTACCAGTCGATCAGTAAATAAACGTATTACGCATATACTCGATGAAGAGTGAGTCGCACCGTCTACCAGTGCGATTGCCTATACGAAATGTATTCGACTGTGCCTACGAAAACTGTCACTTTTGCACCACCAATCAAGACTACCGGAGTAACAAATGCTTCTTGAAATTTTAGCTACAATGTACTGTACGGCACTATAATGTGTGCCCTTATATAAAAGTGTACTTTTATTTCATCTCAAAAGTTCGGACACGTTCGTTTTCGTCCAAATGTTTTAGAAGTGATTGTTTTCGGTTGGCAGAAAAACATCGAGTTACAATTTTTGCGCGCAGTAGTGTTTGCATGATTTTTTTTGCCAACCCATTAGTTGAAAATATCGAAAAAATAAATAAATAAAAGCAATTCCTGATGCTACATTTTGTTGCGATATACATAGTACATACACGCCGAGCAGATATTGAATAACTAGATAATGTAACGTCGAATGCGCTTATCGAGAGCGAGACGATGCGCACGCGGACAGTGAAAGTTTTTTTATTTTGCTATACTCCACACGCATGCATGTAATCTCAGGTGCACACATTATTATTCGTACATATGTATTAATGCACCGATGCGATGTGTGCCTGCGTAATCAGTCGAGCCGCAGGTATTATAATATATTGTGATAAGCGACGCGTTACCTGCGCCGCCATGTGCATCCGCGTCTATATACATAATAACCATGTTACATATTTCAAATGGCGTGGCTAATGATGTGTGTCAAGTCCATTGCGACGACTATACGTGCCGAGTTGTATATAGCCAAGCAGCAAACTATATCTGCCCTATTACCACGCAAAGCGATAAACGAGAGCTTTGTGACTTTTCTTATGATATACGTACAATAGGCAGACGGACGCACATCACGTTGATATTATTATATACACGCTTTTATCGGTTTGAAGTGTGAGTGTGCACGCGAGGTGGGCCATACATTCAATAGCGCGCCGTGGCCGAGAGCTGCCGCAAACTTTGGATTATTTTATTTTTTTTTTTTTAATGTCTCATCGGGCAGTATATAGGCACCAAAGAAGATAGCCCAAGAATCCAGTATACATGGACATTCCGTTCGTATAATACGCGATGCAAGGACGGCGCGAGCCGAGAGACGATCAACGCAAAGACGCAGAGCGATGATTTTTCGGAGTCTCGGAGAGAAGCTGCTGCTGCTGCTGTTTGTGTGTGTGTGTGAGTGCGTCTGTGTTGCGTGCCACAGATTTTGACAACAAAAAAATAACTGGCTTTTGAGCTAAATGCCATACTATACGCGTTACGGGCCCGAGGTGAAGAGTTCTTTTGACACATGCTGTTATATCCGAGCGCGAGACGCACAATGCTAAATTCGTTGATTGTACTTTTGTGATCCGAGACGAAGGCACCGGACACGAATCGGATGTTATAGATATTTTCGTGCACATGCGGAGTATATAGATATAGGTATAATGCTGCAGAAAAAATCGCGGCAGTGTACGGAGTTTTAGGGTTTACAAGAGTGTAAGATCCAATGTAGGTATATTATACAGAAAAAGGCTAGGAGCGGGTCGATTTTTCATTTATATATACACATTCCCACAGCGCGACTCTGCTGCGGTGCACACACATTATAGACAGTAAGTATATAAGAGATGCATAAGTATATACGAGCGAGCCTCCTCGCGCACCGGCAGGTACTATGCCGCGAGGCAAATAGCAGCCATCCTTTTTCATATACATATATACATATAGAATATCGTGCATACACTTGGCGCGATATAGACTTGGCAAGTCTACTTGCTATATGTAAGCATATATATATACAATATATATGTGCGGCAAACAAAAAGTTGCAACTTGTATTATCGCGCGTTGTATGTATACAGTGCAGCAAGCGTCGCATGCATATAGCATCGAGACACACGAGTAGAGGGACGTGCTTTCACGGCGTTCACATCATTGCAACTACTTTTTTTTTTTTTTTTCGTTTGCTTTATTGCCTCTTTCGCTCTCGTAGATGACGTGGTATTCGCGATCCAATTGTCATCGACACGCGCATACGGCCAGCAGCAGCAGGAACGACGAGTACAAAGGGAAAAAAAAAACGCGTGTGCTGCGGCTGCTGCTGACCGTGTGTGTATAAGCCGCGCGCGATATATAGTGTAGCATATACCTTATACATGCTATATGTTGCTGCTGCTTTGGACCCTACCTGTACACTCGGACGACGCACACGCATATATATATATATAGTAGCATCGTGTGCACAGCACTTGTATTATATATATATATATATATATATGTATCGAACCTCGGTGGTATGTGTCTGCCATGAGTGCTGTTATATATGTATACAGCATATATAAGTATCGAGGGAGAGAGAGAGTGAGGCCGAGAGAGCCGACTCCGAATCGTATACTCCGTGTGTTGTATATATGTATGTGTATTTTATGAAAGACTGAGTCACAGAGATCGTGTACGTGTGTGTGGATAATTAAGGCCGTGCGCGATCGTCGTCGTCGTCGTCGTGGTCGCCTACCTTTTGCATCGCAGTCGACGCAGTATTTGTTGTCCTCGTCGCGCAACATCTGCGTGAGCAGCGCCTGGCACTTGTCCTGTATCTGTTTGGCACGCTCCTTTTCCGAGCGCGACATTTTCGCTGCCGTGTTCGTCGACGAGTCCTCTTCGCTTTAGATATATATATAAAATGCGCCTGCACACCGAAGAGGGATGAAGGCAGCGATCGCGATGCACACTCTCTTCTCACGCGAGACGATATATAGATACTGACACGCGCACGCACACACGCACACACCAAATTCCAAACTAATGTATAAGAACGGAGCACTGCCTGCTGCTGCTGCTGCTGCCTCGTGTGTTACTACTGCTGCTACTGCTGCTGCTGCTGCTGCTTCGTCCACTGGTTCGCGCGACTGTGTGTGTGTGTGCAGCAGCGTGTGTTATTATTATAGGTTGCTCCGATTTGGCGACGATAGCAAAAGTTGGCGTTGTGTATGCGCGAATTTCACATACACATACGTGTAAGTATAACAGTCAGCGAAACGAGCGAGAAAGAGACGGCAGTGCGATCAGCAGCCAGGAGGAATCGAGGCAACTTCACTCGCTCGCTCGAGTCTCGCCGTATAATATAATAGTTGCCGCTGCCGCCAACGCGACTGTACTTATTACCACTACTATGGGCATACACACACACACACACACAGAGAACGGCCAGCGAGAGATATGATACGACCACACGACTTGTATATAAAACACAGTCCGAAACAGAGAGAGAGAGAGATGGTCGCGATCGAGCTGCTACTAATACAATATGATATATAGTATATATATATATAGGCGACGTGCGGAGTCGATCGCGCTACGTCGACGACTGCAGCAGCTATATACACGGACTGACTCGTTGCTGCTGCCGCTGCACAATGTATAGGATAGGACATATATATATAAAATAGTGTGTGCAGTGCATCGGTGCGCAGAGTCATCATCGCAGACACGTTCGCGCTCTGCGTTCGTGCTGCACTTGAACCAGGCGCTCTGCACTCTCGAGCTCTCATATATATACATATATATAGCTTATAGCGAGACTCCGACTTTATGCGTATACCCTCTTAACTATAATGGAGAGCTTTATCGACGGGGGGGTATAGGTCGCGCGCGCGACGACGACGACGACGACGACGACGACTAGTGCAGCTGAACTCGTGCTAACAATACGTAATACGTACATATAGCTGCTGGCGAGGGTGGAAATTTCTTCTATCCCTTTTTTTTTTCTTCGCGTGCCGAGTAGATACGCAGATACGGCAGCGACGAGCCGAACGTATACGGTTGTGTCGTTGCTATGGCGATGCGGCGTTTGGCGGAGTACGGGGATGAGGAAGGAGCTTTTCGACGTCGATTCAGAAAAGCTCTCGTATCGCGCTTAGCCGTTTGGATTGCGCAAGCGGCTCGCTTCATCCCTTACGGTTCATCATCGATATCCTTACTTTCTTTTCGTTACTTATTTTTTGCTCGTACGGCCGCGTGGTCGCTCCTAGTTGCACTATGGGTCACTGCGAACGATCCGTCATCCGACGTATATCTTTGCACGCAGCTGCGGACAATTCATTGGAAACTACGAAACACATTTTATGAACGATTTCTTAATTTGATACTGGAAAGACAACGATTCGTTTATTGAGAAACTATTGCTCGATCGTCTAAATCTTGCGATTGGAAAAAAATTGTTAAATTGCGGATAAAAATCCGTGAAAATGCTATAGAAGCTCGAGACGCCTCGATCGTTTCGTGAATTCGAAAATCACGCTTGTCATTCATCGACTCCTGGTGTGCAACTCTCTCTCTCTCTCTCTCTCTCTCTCTGTGGTTAACGATCCGAAGCGAACATTGAATTATTATAGGATAAACTTACGAAACAAAATGACTTATCTCGTCTACCTCTAATCTTTCAAATGTAAGCCAGAGTTTTTTTTAAAATAACCCAAGATTCCAATTGGTTATATCCGGTTTGTTATTTATCTCGCTCGAGGGGACTAGCATATATTATATTATGCGATCGTGCACGATCGTCTCCGTCGGCGAGCAAGCGCACGAGTTATAAAAAAAAAGGAATTACGAATGAGACTGAAAATTGCGTCCGATCCACGGTAAAGTTTGTTGTCGAAATATTTTTCTAGTGTACTCGAACATGCTTACATCATAGTTGACACGGGGAGCAAGAAAAACAATAACATCCAGTAGCATGGCTCATCTTCAAAAACCACTCCTCCCACCCTTTCGCCCCCGCCGCGAACATTAATGGTGCGATATCTGCGGTATTCGTACGATATCGCGTCGATTCCATGAAATCGCGCGCGCTCGAATTGCCCGCGCAGCCATCGTGCTGCTATAGCTACTGCTGCTGCTGTGCGCCGCCAACTACGCGCAGCGACCTCACGTGTACCCGCGGCCGAATTTTACATCAGCGCACTCGCGGCGCGTTATGCCATGCCGTCTGTTTACCTATGTCAGCCACGGCGTCGTATTATCTGTGTTCCACAATAGGCGCGTTCGAAATGCGCAAGCGTTTCACACACGCACAACACACACACACACACCAACGTGACAACATAGCGCGCTCTGCCTCGACGAAAACGAGAAGCGCAACTTACACACTACTATACACAGTACACAGTACACACTGACTGAGAGCCAAGTATATGTACAAGCTTGTGATGCTCTCATGTATAGAGTGGCTCACCAGTCGGCAGCCCAGCAGCAGCAGCAGGCAGTCCAGCAAGATATAGGCGAGAGAGGCGACGTGCATCCTCCCCGACGCGACATCCTCTGGCTGCACCTCTAGGCCGAGGAGCCCTAGAGCAGCTGCAGCAACGGCAGCAGTCCCGTCGAGCAGTCGAGAGACAACAACAGCAGCAGCCAGTTATCTCGTTACGACTCTGTGATACCACTAAAAAAAAAAAAAACTCGTTGCGATTGTCCGTCTGTCTGTGTACTCGTGGAACAAAGTGTTGTGTCAAGTTCTAGACGACGCGCCGTGCTGCTCGCGTGTGCAGCGGCGCCGTTGAATCTTCCACCAAAATCTTCCTCTCTCTCTCTCTCTCGTGCATTCGAACACGACCGAACGATTTGCCAGTGAAAACATATACGCTCGAGTTGTGCCGTGTGATCCATCGTCGCCTTATATACTGTGCGAAGCACCACAACAAATCCACGCGTCCGCGAGTGTTTTTTTTTTGTTGTTGTTGTTGTTGTTGTATGCGTGCTTCGATGCCAAGCATCATCGTCGTCGTCAGCGCAATTACGAGGCAGTGCAGCATTTATTATTGAAGCCCCGAGCAGCATCGGAACGAGAGCCTCGTACGGTCGACGACGTTTCAAATTCATTGCCATTGAGAATCACTGTGTTGCTCTTCTCGCGTTAACCTAGCTACCTTCTTTATCAAGATTGGCAAAGTAAATATTGCGGGGCACGCGCGTCGCTCTCCGTACAGTTTTGTGCCTCTCTGTCTGTGTGTGTGCGTGAACACTCGTACCAATACACGTATACACACATTCGACAGCATCAGCAGCAGCAATAACGCGTCCGGCTCTTCCGCACGCTTTTCATGACTGAAAGTCGCTGAATACCCTCCTCGCGTCGTGAGGCTGTGGATCGGCCGACCACGTCCTGTTGTCGAGGCCTGCAGTGCAGCACCAGGAAGACTCCACTGTATATACTGATTCATCAACCGAAGCCGTGTTTCGCGCGTTCGACCGTGCGCGTGTGTGTGCGTGTGCTTGTGTATACACAGAAGAATAATTTCGTACGGTGCATCGTCGTCGTGTGTCTGCGAGCGTGTTGGCGTCTCCTCGCGTACTTTTTTTCCGCCGAGAAAAATATGCCACCGAGCGGGCCCTGCCGAGAACATTTGTGTATTCTCAGAGACTCCTATCTCGCTCATCACTCGAGACTATTTCTAACTTGAGCCTCGTTGTACATGTATACGCTCCTGTGTAATATGTAAATTATCTCCTTATCGTACCGATCTAAGCGTACCAAGAGCTGTATATATATATATAAAAAAAAAAGTTATATACTTGTACATTTTTACCTTATACATAGTAATTCATACGTTATAAATATTAAGCATCGAGCGTGATAAAGAGTTCGTTCTTTTTTATCGCATACATTATACTGACATTCTACGCTCTGTGTGCGGTGCAGTGCGCTCGTCGTTCGATTTGTAAATTGTTTAATAATAATAAATAAGTGAGAGCGCGACGACCAAAATGAGTTCCGCAAACAGTGCTAACAATGCCAACAAGGAGGCGGCATCGTCCGAGAAGCCCCAGGAGACTGGCGGCGGCAACGTGCAAACGATAGCCCAGAATTTGACTGCCATGACCGTGCACAGTCTCCAGAGTGTCCAGGGTGCCGTCTCGGCTGGTGGCATCGTCGGCAAAACCCTCTCGCTGGATCTCAACAATTCCAAGCTGCTCGTGAAGCCCACGAATAACGTCGTCGGCTCGAGCTCCGACTCAAAAATCACGAGTACGGTAAGTAATGCACCGCACGTGCCTGAATGCGTATCTCGAAAAAGCTTTCGAAATTCAATTCTTTATCTTTCCCTCCCCTCTCGTCCTAGCTTCGGATTCCTTCTATTTCTTGAATGTCTATTATTATAGTTTGAAACTCGCTACGCTCGCGCTCATCCCTTCTCTCTCTATCTATCTCTCTCTCTCTCTCGTGCAAGCATGCGGTGTTCTGCTTGAAGTCGTAATGCGCTTGCTCCTATGATTTAAAAAAGTAAACAATTACTTTCGAAATGCCATCGTTCGAATTATCTGAAATGAGATTTATTTGAAAAATTGTTTTTTTATCTACAGTTTTGGCTTATGGTCCTTTGTTGAAATGTAACTTTTTTAAAATGTTTTGTTTAAATATATTCCTCTTTATTAATTATTCTTTAAATTTTTTCCTTTTGCAACAACCTTTCAAATCATGTATTAGTTAAGAACAACTTTTCAATTCTAAATATAAAGATATTAATTATAAAAATGTTCATTATTTGATACATTTTTTATTACTTCTAGTTCTGTTCAGTGCCTGGTCAAACAGTTAGAATTATAACACCTACTATGATAAACGTGGAGCGACAAGCTCAAACCCAACTGCAGCAAGGTGGTCAAACGACTCAACAAATTGTCACTAGTATTCCATCAACTTTTCATGTTCCTCGAGGACCAGCAGCAGTAGCAAACATATCTACACCCAGAGCCACTGTTGCGACACCTCTAAGGACTTTGTCGCAACCAATATCCATCAGTAGACCTGGGTAAGTGAAAATACTTCATTGTCGATCAAATATAACTCAATACAATAACGCGCCAAAATAAAGCCAGCCCAAAAATAAAATTTGTAATCCAGTTTTCAGTAACTTCTACTGAATATATTTCTCTAAAAGGCTCTATGGTACTCTTGCGACCATAAAAAATAAAGATCACTAACAAGGTTTGAATCATCCCAAATATGATTTTTAACTGACAATAAAAAGATACAAAATATTCATTGTAAAGAGCCAATTATTAAAATTGAATAGACATCAAAGTGTAATTTTTACTTATTTTTATAACTAAATTTAAATTTACATCAAACAAAATTATTCATTTGATTTTTTTATTTACACTAAAATCTATGCATGCTCACTTGCGTGCTTTTAGTACAGTGAAATTGACTCCATTCCAAGGATACCCAGCACGCATATCTGCAGTTGATTTTAGTAAACCGAAGATTGTTAACGTAGATCGGTAACTAGTCAATTATTTTATTTTTTAATTTTTATTTGTTAAAGAGGTAAAAAAATCATGAATGACCATTTCAAGTACTACAATTCACTCAATTTGTCAGTACTTGGTTATGAATGAGAAAAAATTGTCCAAAAAAATATATGACATTCTTGATAAATTAAATATACGTATAAAAAATGTTTACTTGTTTCTATAGGAGCTTGTATTTTTTATCAAAATTTTAAATTCGGAATTGCCTGTATAATTGTATTCTATTTGATTTATCAAGGATAAATGTGGCTGGTGTTGAACAAATATATGATAAAAAATATTGTTCTGATTAACTTTTAATATTTTTCATTCCTTAACTACTGAAAAACTATACTGGAATCTACAAATATTCAAATTTAATCTTATGCAACATTCAAGTATAATATCTTGGCATTAAAATAATGTTAATTTTAGGACAAATACGACGGTTTCAAATACAGTTCAGTGGCAGCCCAAGGGTTCTGTTGTATATGCAGCGCCTCAAAGAACTGATACCGGACCACGACATACAGTTCCTGTAGTTAGTCGTCAAGGCACACGTCCAGCTGTTTTCACTGCAATCGCACAGCCAACGTCCCAGCCACAAACACAATCTATGACCCCTCAGATTCAAACGCAACCTACTCCATCTCAACCGCGCTTGATAAATCAAACTCAAGTGTCTATGGGTGGGCCAATTCAAAGAACTGTTGTTACTAGTATACCAACAAAATTAGTGACACCGGTGTTGCAACCAACGAGATTACCAACACCTCCTACAAGACCGCCGACTCCACAAGTTATAACAAATGTATCTGCTTCAAACAGAAATATTCAGGTAAAAATATATATTACATTTTGAAAATTTATAAATTCTGTGCATTGCTCATGGGAGCTTATTCAATTTTCCCCCAAACATGCACAATAAATTAATAAAATTAATGGAATGATGCAAGGTTAAAGTACGTTTATTTACTAACGTGTAATAATGAAAGATAATTGTTAGCGATAAATATTCTTTGAAAGTTTATTTGCGATCGACACAAATCCGCATTATTTTTGACGTGGCGTACTTAGCGTTCATTATTTCTTGATAATGCCTTAAAATAAAAACTAGATAATAGTTTTAAAGAACCTCTGGTGTTTACTAAAAAGTGCATTTAATTCCAGACAAACCAAGTAGGACGAACAGCAGGTGGCTCCACCATTAATCGTATAGCGGTGGCAACTTCGGTCATCGGCGCTCCAAACCGCGTGGTCGTTACCACAGTTCAAACCAACGTGCCGAGACAGTTAACCATAAACACTGCGCCAGGCACTACCAGCACAGTCAGCCGAATCTTCGTGCCACAAGCATCACAACAGACACAGCAGCAACCACAATCTCAACAACAAAGTACACAACATCAGCAGCAGCAACAACTGCAGCAGCAACAGCAACAACAGCAGCAACAACAACAACAGCAACAACAACAACAGCAACAACAGCAACAACAACAAGGTGGCACCAGAATCGTTCAAGCAGTGGCACCGTTGGCTAACTTTAGCCAAGTATCGCGAGTCATCGCCACGACATCAACGAGCGTGGGCGCACCGGGAAATGTCACGCGCGTAGCTCAGACGGGACCTGCCTCGGTCGCACGCATCACCGGCATGTCGCTGCACCAGATGCCGCTGGCGCCCACGCGCACTCCGCTCAAAGTCACGACCCAGGGCGGGACACAGACTCTGCAAACCGTCCAATTGAAAACGGCGAACGTGGCGATGCAGCCGCAGACCCAAGTACAAGTCCAGGTATCGCAGCAGTCGCAACCGCAACAAACAACAACAACAACAACAACAGCACCAATCGGCCATAGGTTCGAGATCCTTAGGTGGTGGTTCCGGTGTCGTTGTCACGACTGTCGCGCAAACCGGTCAACAACAACAACAATCGGGACAAACGCAATACGTGCAATCTTCACCGCATTCGACCGCCTATTTCTCTATCGAACCTTCTGGTACGTTAATTATTTCTATTGTCATTTCTATAATTTCAGTGAATTTGGTTATTTTCAAATAATTTTACGGACGAACTTTTATCAATTTGTAGGAGCATACTCGCCGTACCGTCAAACATCCGTACAGCCCGTGAGATTAGTCGTCGATCAAGGTTACGAAGAACCACTCACAAAGACAAATGCATCACCGAGGCCCAGCATACTTAGGAAGCGAGATATCGACACGAGTTTGGCGCCGAAAGGTAATTGGATCGTATGATCATCATTTACTTGCGATAATGCAACAGCGGATGTAATATACTATTACACACCAGCGGCCCGAAAGTAGCATTTTCCTGCCGTTGCGCTAAACGGAATATTGCTATTTTTTCGGGCTACGGGCTATGTAAAATAGCATACCGGCCTATTGGCCGCGAGCGTTCACACAGCCTGGCGCTTTCTCATGTTAATTCTCATAAGAAAACATGTAGTTCGAGCGGCCGACGCTGGCATTTTTTTCAGGACGCGTCCTGTTTTTCCATAAGATTACGTGTAAATGGTGACTGCAGCGCCACTCTAAGCTCCGCCCAAACGCTCAGAGCGAATACCGGGAAAAACGATTATTTCACGTGCCCTGGGACTTTTCTGTTTTTCCAGGCCTAGGACAGTAATATACTAATTTATTCCTTTATTTCAACCTCTTACAGGAGCAGCGAAAAATCTAGTTCCAGTTTTGGCGTCTCTTCCATCAGCGTCGAATGCACCCAGCCCGCCCTCCTCGCCGAAGTGCGATCGCGATAATGGAAATCAGAGTACGGGGTCTACTACTGAATCTGCCACGTCGTCACCTGGTCCAGACGATGAGCCCGAAAGGTCGCGTATCATCATCAATCCTCAAGTGGAAATGTCGCCCAGGAAGAAACCGCGTAAACAACAGTTAGCCGGCGTCGAATTGACGGAATCGCGCTGTCACGTTGAAGATATGCAGTTTATTACCGAAGAAAAAATTCACAGGAAAGAAGTTAAAGAGGAATCTAGAGAGAAACAAGCGGAGAAACGCTCAAACTCTCATTTAGACTCGAAGACGCCACAGACGCCGACGAGTAAACCAAAATATACTCGGATAAGCATGCTAGGTAAGTTTCGTAACTCTAATTTTTTATATTTATCTTTTCGGTAAAAAATAAACTGTTATATTTAAAAAAAAAAATTTTACAGAGGGTGTAGCCTGGAAAGATAAATGGGGGAAACGATTTAATCACTTCAAACGTCATAGCGATGTGCGAGCAAAAGAGGAGAAAAAACCTACCGTTACTGATATAGCTCAACAAAAACAGGTTTTGCAAAGAGTTCACGGTTGGAAACTGTATCACTTGAAAACCCAAATGGAAGAAATGTCCGAAGTAGAAAAATCGGTACGTATTTGCTTACCTCGACGACACAGTACCATATTTCGTTCAATTTTTCAATAACTCGCTACTTTTACATTATAGGTTTTTGATAAATTGAAAGCTACGTTGGCGGTATTAGAATCTCAACAGACAAAGGGGAAAAAAGACGATAGCTTAGAAAAAGCCATGGAGCTAATTAAAGGAAATACACAAAGAAGTAATTTAATAAACGAGGGCCTGTCTGATGCCCGCAAACAACTTACTACCATACTTGGACATAAGGATCACGTAGCAGAATTATTACAAAAATGTGGCAATAAAAGGCCACAGAAAAAGAGAGATAATAAATAAATGTGAGAAATCAAATTTAATGTAAGAGAGTTTATTAAATGTGCGTGTTCATCGAGAATGTTATTTTTATTAAAAATTATATAAGAACTAAAATAAAAAAATTCTGAAACTTGAAAGACTGATTAAATGTTAATTCACTTTAACCCTACAAAAATGTAATTTAATTTACTTAACGACACGAGGGAAATAATTTTAATTGTCTTGTAATCATAAGTATCATAAACTTAATCACCATAAAATACACGAGTTTTTTTATAAAAATTTATTTCAAGAATTTTTCTATAAAATTATGTGCATATAGCTCCTTTGAATATCTTCAATCGTTTAATTTTTAGAAAAAATTAGCGTCTATATCAAAGCAAAAGCTCTGCATCAAGATAATTTTTCTATATCTCTTGGAAATGTTTCATCTGAAAAACTTGATGACATTTTTTAATCATCATTCAACTGCGCCTAATTAATGAAACTGATACATCAAGTTTTTCGACATAAAATTACAAAAATTTTAACATCTCCTTAATTCGAAATCTTAGAATTAATAACACTTTAAAAATCCATCTCGCAATTCACTTTCCTTGCATTTTTCGAAGAATAGACGGTGAAGCTCTTATCATAACATTAAATAAATAACTACCAATTGGTTATAATACAAAGTCATTTGACTTATATAAAATGTTCGAAGTGAAGCGAATGTTTCGCAGTATATTCGCACGTCAATCTTTGAATTTACAATATGTAATATTAGCGATAGAAAATATAAAGGTATTATGAAAAGGTGACGTTATTTAGATACTTTTTTTATTTTACTTTCAAGTTTATTCGCACATCGCCTGTTTGGTCCCTGAACCCAATACTCTTAGTAATTTAAGCGTATATAAAATACTTTGATCGATATTCTGGACTCTTGAACGACTAATCCAGCGATTCGCATTATCTCTCTGCAGAATTAGGATATGAAAAAAATTACCTTCAATATACGACAAGTGAGACATCAATTAAAAGGTTGCACGCCTATCATTTATAATCGAAGCAATCGAATATTTAGCACAAAAATTCCATTGCTTCGAATACAGAAGGTTCAGGGAAAATCGGTGTTGTGTGCGTTTATCGACGTTCCGTGTGCTTTATCGTGTGCTTTCGAATTGAAAACAAAAAAAAATACTCGATAATCTTGGATTCGATCAAGATCGATCTATCCATGAACGTTACAAGGGTCAAGATATATATTTTCGCCATTCGTGAACTCAATTTTCTCTCTCGCTTTCGCTCTTATACTCACAGCTTGCATTCGTGCGCGCGTGATTGGCGAAATTTTCGTCGAAAAATTGTATTTGTACAAAATATACAGACTCGAATTATCTGCGTTCTATCGTGAGAGTTTTCTTGTCCCGCGCGGCCGCCTCGTAAAATTTCTCGAAGCTCGGACTCGGGATAATTATTAACAAAGCCCTCTAAGCCTCTGAGATTCGAAGAATCTCGTGTGTATACAATTACGTTTTCCCTAAATGTAATCCAGTTGTACAATAGGTGCACAAAATACACGAATATATAATGTATAAAGCTCGATCGCGACTCTTCACAGCTGTCGCTTATATATATAAAAAATAGACGTATCGGGAAAAATGGTTTTGCATCGATCAAGATCGCTTCTGGGCCCACTTCATGTCGTCGGCCCGTGGCCGGCAGCCCGTCAGCCTCTCGATGCAGCACTCGAGCAGATACCAGAACTGCAGCTTCTCGAGGGGCCAGTTCAGCCAGCCCGTGGTGATGCAGAAGTAGGTCTCGTGGGGCGCCACGTGGTGCACCCTGTGATGCCGCCTCGGCAGTATGACCCGGTGCTCCTGCAGCCAGACGACGTACCAGGGCAGGCCGAAGTACGTGTGCGACCACTTGTGGATCTATACGAATAAAGAGTACAAATCGTTATACTTACTATATCTCTGTCGAGCTTATATATCGCATATAAAATAAGAGTTTCGAGATGATCACCTGATTGGTCATGGCCACGAATATGGCGAGCTCGTACCAGAAGCAGATCCAGAAGAATCGCCTCTGTATGTCAACCTCGGGTAGACTCAAAAAGTCCCAGGTGAGCTTGCAGAGCACCGGTATGGTGACGGCGAACGTGTCGCCGTTCGTCTCGACGAAGTCGTGCCGCGTTATGCTCGTCGGGTCGATGTGGTGCTCGCGGAACGGCCTCAGGAAGTTCTGAAGGACAACATAATAATTAATATTATCTCATACCCCTAACGGAAATCGTTTCTTCTAGAAAAATTAATAACATTTTATAAACTTCTATAAACTTTTATTAATTGATATAAACATTCGGATTCGAGACTCTAATAAAAGTTAATACAAGTTTATACAATTTTATAAGAGTTAATAACATTTTAAAGTTTTTTTCATTTTCCAGTTACAATATCGTCAATTTTTAATAAAAAGTAATGATCCGTTCATAAAAATTATTTCATGTTTATAAAAGATAATAAAAGATAATGAAAGTCATTCTATTCAGCAATATCAAATTCTGAAAAAACTAACTAACTACATAGAATTCTCAACAAATGTCTGTATGTGCCATGGTATAAAATTTGTTGGTAGGGAACCATTGTAACTTTCAAACGGGGAAAAATATCGAGATGAGGTTGAGCTTATTTTGCAGGATATGCGTACCGAAAGAAGCGTCAAACAATTATTTAAGAGTTCATTAATTTAAAAAAAATAATAATAATTTATTCGTGACTTCGATAAATTTCATGAAATTTATCAAATCTTGCACATTCAAAATTTTTTGTTAGATTCGAAACTAAAAAACTTGCACTCGTTGAAGAAATACTATAAACATTTATAAACATTCATACATTTTTATCAACTTTTATAAACTTCTAATAACTTCTATAAACTTTTATTAGCTATATCGTTTATGTCAATCAATAAAAGTTACTAGAAGTTTATAAAAGTTTTTAAAAGTTAATGACATTTTACCTTGCCGATGACGGGCAGCTCGACGGAGCCCCAAGTGTCGGCGCACCAGTGAGCCAGGCCGGAAACGAAGTCGGCCGTGACGACGCCGCAGAAGGCCGCCAGCAGGATCGTGCTGAGATTGTCGAGCTTGACTCGCAGCAGTATGAAGAGAAAGTCGCAGGACATGAGGGCGCAGCAGACGCCGAGGCAGATGACCTCCTGTATCCTCTTGCCGCGGCTGTAGAGGCCGGCGAGCTCTTGGGCGCCCCTGTGATTCGGGCCCCATCTGGGCTGCTGCTGCGGATCCTCGTTAACGAGCGGACATTGGGAATTGGCATTGGGATCGTCCTCGAGCATCGAGTTCTCGTAGATCTGTCGCTCGGTCTTGACCGGTGCGAGAAAGTTGGTGGCGAGATTGCAGGCGGCGGTGGCTGCTTGGCCCAGCTGCTGCGGCACGGGCGAGCTCGTCCCGGTCTGGCCCAGGTGCGGTATCGCCGCGGCGTCCATTCTCGCGTATCAATTATTACTCGTCGTGGTATTATTATTACGCCTCGATTATCGCGCCACTTTGCGCGAGCAGCGAGAAGCGCGTCAAGTTGGTCGTCGCCTTCGTCGTAGTCGTCAGCTCGATCGTCGGAGCCGAGTAGTAGTATGAGTAGTCGTCGTCGTCCGCCTCGAGCAGCAGCAGTAGCAGGCCTCGCATCAGGAGCGCCGCGGCAGGGCCCAACTTCTGCAGCATCGTCTCTTGGAACAGATCGTGCAGGATCCTCCTGGCCGCCGCCGCCGACGATCCGAACATGCGGACGCGTTGATTGTTCTCGTCGTCGGAGCTGCAGCTGCACAGAGTCGAATAAACAACTATAGCTTGAAAAGCAAGCCGCGGAGCTTATCTGAAAATTAATAACGCAACGCGTGTACGTAATATGTAACGTGTATGCTCTCGATTGTGATACTGTGCCATATAGGATCCCGGTATCAATGCTATACGTAATTTAAAAGACCGGTAAGAACCAGAAAAATGCTCGTGCGCACTCGATCTCCTCTTTATCGTGTGCAGTTCGCATGGCTGGGATAATAGCGTGTAACGTCGCCGTATGCGTAGGGTGATTGCGGCGAGAATTATTTAGCCGCAGCTTCGATGTGAATTCGATCGGAAGGTATATACATATATAATATATATATACTATACGCGGGCGCGCGTACGCGAATCGAAACGAAAAGCAAACAATCGCAATAAAGCTCGCTGCGCGGCTGCGGGGGGGCGCGAACTACTCCTGTACGTAACTACGCGCGCGCGCGCGCGCCGATTGATTTATCTCGTATTTGCATGGCACAAATTGGCGTACGCGCGCGCGGCGATCGCGAGGGAAACGCGAGGGAAGAGTATATACCTATCGTATCACGGCTAGATAGAGAGCTCTCCTCTAAATATAAACATAAGCTCTCGAGTTGGGCGCGCGCTGAAAATTCTATCGTACACATGTACAGGCCTTGTGCGATATAGTACGTCGTCGGATCGCAGACGCGGCGCGACTTCTCGCGACGACGAGGAATTTCGCGCGCGCGATAGCGTATAGACCCGCGCGATTCCGCTATAGCTTTGCACGCTACATTTTAAATTGAAAGGAAGAAAAATAAATTAAAAAGGAGACGCGACGATCGAGTGGCTGCCACACACTCGTGCACACACGTGTCGCTTTATGTATATATGCAGCCTATATAGTTGCGGCTGATGTCTGTATAGTCGCGCGCGCGCGCGCGAGAATGGACACACGTGTGTAAAGCTTGCGCGAGGCGCGTCTCTAGAGCCGAATTTATAATACAAGCGAGTACTCGAGAGCGAATAATAATTTATACTTGGCTCGAGTGCGGCCTCTATCTATCTATCTATCTCGCTCTCTTCGCAGGTGTGCTTACGCGTTACAAAGAACACGGCTCGTCTTCGTCTTTTTATCGTGCTCAATCGTCGTCGTCTCTCGCTTCCACTTTTTTTTTTAATTCGAAGCTAGCAAAAATAAAAAAAAAAAACGTAAGGAATCGAAAGCTCGCGGGTTTGTATATAGCGACGAAGCGCGTATAACGTGGTTTACACAGCCGCTCGATGCGATGTGTGTATAGCCGAGCGTACACTGAATAATAAGCACATAATACGAGAGAGCCCGCGAGTAATGTGATGCAATGCCCATTACTCGCGGTCGTATCGATCAATGATGCATGGCAAAAAAAAAGGAAAAAAGAAAACAGTCTGTGAGCGCGTTCGCTGCACACTATACCGGCTTTTGTTCACCTCGAAAAGCTCGCGAGTATCAACAACGGTCGATTACGACACTATGGAGACGAAGTGGCTCGCGATGCATATCGCAAATGTCACTTTGTAGAGACTTTTGTTTGAAGAAAAAAGAAAGAAAGAAAAAGACTTTAACGCGCGACCTTACGATCGTAAACTTTTGCAACTGTACGCGATTCATGCCGAGTGGCAATTATTCGCGTTGATGTACCGAATTCGAGAGGCAGAGAGTGAGAGAGAGAGAGAGAGAGAGAGAGCACGACGTTTGGACCGCTGCAGCTGTCACGTAATTCATCGGGCCTCCTATATAGGTATACATCGAGACATGTGCTGCACAGCATACCCACACATGCGCACGCATTATATATAAACGGGCCGCAGCTAAAAACAAGGGCACGATCGACATTATATATATATATATATACGTGATATCGAGGCAGAGAAGACGCGCGCGCGAAAGCTCGCATGTTTTCGCGTTTCTCGCTCGATATCGAGTCTCGCGCAGCTGCTCGTCGAGACCAGCAGCGAGCTAATTACTCGAGACACAAACGCGAGCACAATGTGCTTGGCGCGCGATCGCAAGCACGCGCCCCAGAGCTATATGCATTTATATACACCGTAAAGCTCGGTTCTCTTCCGCAGCTCTCTCTCTCTCTCTCTCTCTATACATTTTTCAATGCGATGCGGATTTCGAGGAAAACAGGTACGAAAAACGATACCGATTTTTTTGGGGTGGCGGCGGTGGAACGCGGAGATATCGAAGCCTCGAGATAATTGCGCGTGCAGATCGAGTGTCGCATAACGCACAAGGTGGAAGACGCGCGCTCATCTCTACGCGCGAGCTTGCAACTGACACTTCTATATACACACACACACGTATATAATACTTACTTTGGCGAGACAGAAATAAATACGGCGCCGCCGCCGCCGCTGCCGTTGACTGGGCGCGCGAACTTACGCACACAGCTGAGTAGAGAGTCTGGACGTGGAGGAAGTTTATATAAAAAAAAAAAAGCTTGAGCTAGAGCACTATAGAAACTTGCGAATTCAGCCGCAGGTAAATTAGTAGATTTCCCCGAGGAGCTGTCGGCTACTCTCGTTCTTGTTGTTGTTGATGTTGTTGTTGTTACTGCCTGCACGAGGGCAATAATCGATGGTGCATGCGTGCAATACACTTTAGCACACTTTCCGTCGTCACATGCACAATTCGTGTACTAGCTACTTATATATATGGGTCAAAATAATACTTTTTTACAAAACCGTGCGCACGTATGACACCGATCCTGATGCGCTTTTGGTATGTTATAGTACACGATAAAAAGGTCCCAAAACCAATATTTTAGACCCCCTTCCCCCTCCTGCCCCCACCACCGCTGTAAACGTCTAATTTTGATCAATATTTATTCTGAAACCCTGAAGAAATTAAAAAATCTGAAAAAATTCATAAAAATACTTTTCAACGATCCAAACAATCTTGAATTTTTTCAGATTTTTCGAGTGCTTAAGGCCTTCAGATAAAATCATTAAAAATTCTGAAAATAGTTTTATTATTCCTTAATGTCTTCGGAAACGTCTTCAGAATTTTCCATTGATCTTTGTCGTGCTCTAGATTGAGCTAGAAGGCTTCGATCGAAAACTCGAAACGGTCAAAATTTATTAAAATTCGACAAGAAATTCAAAAAAAATATTTTCAAATTTCTTTTACCCGGAACCATTGGGTTCTAGGAATCCAATATCTCGTCTTTCAGAATTTTCAATGATTTTTTCTGAAGGCCTGAAGCACTCGAAAAATCTGAAAAAATTCAAGGTTGTTTGGATCGTTGAAAAGTATTTTTATGAATTTTTCCAGTTTTTTTAATTACTTCAGGGCTTCGGAATAAATATAAATAGAAAATAGACGTTTATACCGGAAGTGGGGGGGGGGCGGGGTAGGGGGGAGGGGGGTCTGAAATGTTTTGGCACTTTTTTTCCATTTACTATAACATACCGAAAGCGCGTCAAAATCGGTGACATACACGCGCACGTTTTTGTAAAAAAGTATTATTTCGACCCATATATTCGATGTGTGCGGGGCACGCAACAAATTCGAAGCGACTCACGCACGCACACCCACAAACACACGAGTTGTTTGTTTATCTGTTGTTGTTGTTGTTGTTGTTGTCGTTGCTGTTGCACGAACACGCTCCTGCCACACAAAGCAGCAGCAGCAGCAGGTGTAAATATATCGGTAAGGCCGATGCGACAGCCGAGCAGCAGCAGCACGCAGCAGCCTTGGCTCGTTGTGCAATCGTTGCCGAGCTTTCTCGGTGCTGCAGATCAATCGGCGCTTGCAGCTCGCCAACTACTGCTACTACTACTACCTACTACTACTTACTACCGCTGCTACTCTACTCTTCTCCCGCGCGATAGTTTTGTTTTCATCGCTGCCGTCTACCGTCGCGCGTATATGATATATTTACGTAAGCTCGGGCCCGGGCTATAGATGTTTTTTTCTTGCGTATATTTTATGTTATTATAGCCGCGCGAGCGATGCACATGCACTGGACAGAGAGAGAGAGAGCTTGCGCGCGAGCGTACAGCACTACCACCTCTGTCGGTTTGTCTGTCTGTCTGTCTGTACAGCGGTATATATATGTATCTATAAAGCTGGTGACATCGGGCGCGCGCACAGAAACCGCCGCTGCGTATTATGTATATATCGATGTACTTATAGGACACACGAGGCGACGCACTGCCGCCTCTATATTATGCCGCCGCCGCCGCCGCCGCTGCTGCGACCGCCTCGCCTATTCGTCACGATGGTTACTACTACTACTACTACTATTACTACTTACTATAGTCTGTGTGCGGTGCACAGCAAAGCTACTGTACTACTGCTGCTCTATATCCTACTTGTATGCAGCTACGCGATCCTCTATAGACTCGGGTCTGGCTCCGTTACTACACCACCACCACCACCGCCAAACTACACACCTCCTTGGCTACGCGCTACGTCTCTCTCTCTCTCTCTCTCTGGCAGCTCGCATATTATTATACTGTACTAGTGCCATCGGGCCGCCTATATATGACTATTGCAAGAGACGCGCCACCAAGACGATCGAGCCACATTTCCTTATAGTATAACGTGCCGTGCGGCATTATAAGTATCACGGATGTATGAATATTGCATAGCGCCGATCCAAGTATGCGGACGACGAGGTGAATTTACAGGTACACGGCTGCAAGCTCGCCGCAGCTACTTTCTTTTCCCCTTGCTGCTGCGTTATATCAAGACTGCAAGACGATAATTGCGTGGCGATCGTAACTAAGCCAGTATATACAAATGTAATAAAATATAGTTATGTAATTTGATGATAGACAAAGAATGCGTGTACGAATGTGGCAAAAGTTCATCGCGGGGCTGTAGCTCTCTCGACGTATATATAATACCTAGACATTCCTCGCGTGACAATTTACCAATTCGAGAGCTTTATTTTCTCGACGCTTATTGAGGAATACAATCTCGAGCAATCGCGTCCGTGAATTTAACAATTTGCGCCTTGCACGCCGGACGAGCGACGCGAGTTTTTCAGAGAGCGCGGTACAGAACTGGCTCGTGTCTCGTCGTAGCCAGTTTCGCGCCCATATTATTTTTCTGTAGCATATATAATAAACTACATCGCCGAGTACGTATAGCGTTTCTCGAGGCGAAGCATGAGCTTCGTCGCCCGATCGGCTCGTGTGCATACAGGCTATAAACTCCGTTATATACTCGGGGAAAATTGATGTATCGAGCGAATAATCGCTTCCATTTGTTGTTTTTTTTTTTTTTTCATACTTTGATCCATTTCCCGGGAATCGTGTGTCGATTTATAATTCTTACAATCGTTTCTACCCTTGGTTCGCACAGGCTATATAGGTCTCGAAGCGATGCTAATTATCCGAATTTCATTGTGTAATTGTGTGCGCGAGTTGGAAATACGACATTTTTGCTGGAACGTACAACTACGAGGCGTTTAATTCTGCAACAGCTCGAAATATGAACATAGCGAAGTATATAGGGCCCTTGCCTATGTTAGCCCATGCACTATTAATGTTATCGCCGCTTACTTTAACGCGGGGGCGACCAAACGGCTAATAGTGTACGACGCAGCGATCGCACGACGAGACACTCGCGGCTATAGCTGCATACGTGCCAGCGAACGGCAGATCACGTTTGTGCTCTTTCCGGCTTTAACACGGGCACGAATGTTTGCCAGGCCTTTGTATACCAAAAAATCCGCAACGATTCTCAAAATGTCATCTCGCTATACACGTACGCGAGAGGAATTCCCTCTAGGGCTGAGAGGAAGCGAACAAAAGAAAAGTAGGAAGCAAAAAAATGTGTGCCAATAGGAGGCCAAGTATTTCGCGCGACCTGCATATTATAAGTAGCGAAAAGAAAGTTCAAGCGGGAATTTATGCGCTGTAATATGAGTAGCGGCGTGTCGTCGCTTACAGTTCCTGTCGTACTTGCCAGGTGGAGCGCCGCACGCGCTCCTCGATAATATAATGTATGTATGCGGGAGCTCGCAGGTGCATCGATATACATATACGACATAGGCAGCACACGCGTGACTCTATATACTCGGTTATATAGCCTCGTATTTCAGAGCTGCAAATACACATTTACACACACGGGTGAAAACACGAGTCGAAATAATTATTTCAGCGGCAGCAGCTCGGCGCGCAGAGAAAATTACCCTAAACGCGTACTACGTACGTACACGTGCTGCACTTAGCAGCGAAGGCACAAACTGCGCGTAAACATGAACGCTGGCTATATACTCGTGTAATAGGTTGTAACCTTTATACACACATGCAAGCGATAATTACGATTGATATGTAAGCATTGTATAGCGGTATAAAGGTCACACCCCCCCCCCCCCGCAGGTGTATAAGTAGGTAGCACACGTCAAAAGAAAGTCCACACAGAGAGCTGTATGCTTTTCTCGCAAGTTCGGACATTATCGGTCGAATTTGAGCTTTCGCGTGTCCGAGTTGCGAACGAGGGACGAATCGCGGTGACAATGAAAGTAACGATACGTCGCGTCCGAACCGCGCGAGCTTTCTGGATTAGCGCAAGCTCGCCCAAGTGGTGTACATATATGCGGGCGCGAAAAAAAAACGTCGATCTCGAGCTTCCCGCCGTGCGTACAAATATGCATCTATATTATATGTGTGTCGTAACATTCGTAAGGTGGTGTGCAGCTGCGCGCCAATTGCCGACGTAGCGTAATGTATACAACAATGGGTTTACGTGTTTATTCCACTTGCGGAGCGGGGGCAGTAGTACGGCTCGCGCGACTGTATTATAAGATAAAGTGGCTGGTTAATGGGCCACCTAAGAAAAATCTTCACTTTGCTTACTTATAGAAATTGTGCATAAAATAAAAAAAAATGTCTGAAAATAGCTTCTAAAAGCAAAAAAGGTAAACTTTCGAATGAGTATAGTATATACTTGACATAAAAAAGCTAATAATATTTCTCAAGAAGTGATTAAAGCAAAAAAATGCGAATCAACTAGTTATGGGCCACCCTACTGGAACACCAATGATTCTGAACTAAGGACTGGGTTCAATTTTTATTTTCGAGCACTGAACGTCTAAAAAATGAACATACGTGTTTCAAAATGTATGAGGAAACTTCTGTCATTCTTAAAAATTTAATTGAAACCGTTTAAATAAATATTATTAAAGATAATTACAGGTGGCCCATAACTGGATGGACAATTTTACCGGATAGCCCAGTTATGGGCCAGGGCAGAGTTATAAATCCTAAAAAAAAAAAAAATTTAGCAGTCCATAAGTAGAGCTGTTCATTTTTTCTGAACGAATAATATTAATAGAAATAGGGAAAAAGTTTTAGAGTCAAAATTTAATTTTTATTTATTCAAATAATAGCTCACAGTGGCCCATAACTAGCCACTTCACCCTACAGTGGAAGCCGCTTATTCTAGCCACAGTTAATATGGCCAGTCGTCTATTGTGGCCAAAACACTCGGTCCCGATCCCATTCTATATAAATGTACGTAAAATAAGTCGGTTATTATTGACACTCTGCCGGTTAATATGGCCAAACGTAAACATAATTTCTGCCGAAATTTTGATCGAAATAGTGTTTAATTATTCAATAACGTAAACACTTTCATTGGTATTGAATTCGACTTCGATCTACAAATAGCCCAAAAGACAAGAACGGTTTCATCATGAGTAAAAGAAAAGATTTGACAGTAGATGAAAAACCGAATTTACTAAAACGTTATGATAGCGAATTTTCATCACTTAGTCAACGTCAAGCGGTTGTGAAACTTGATATTCCGCGATCAACCCTTGGAAAATTATTGTTAGAAAGAAGCGATCTTGAGCATTCGGCATTTGATAGCGACAATTGTGGTGTTAAAGGAAAAAGAAATGGAAAAGATGTAGACGTCGAGAAGGTGTTAAAAAAATGGTTCGTGAGCGTCCGCGATAAAGACGCAAGAGTGAATGATCCAATAATGAAGCAAAAAGCCGAAGAAAATCGGTCATAAAACTTGGTAAACCAGAGTTTTGCGCGACCGATGGATGATTTCAAAAATGGTTAAGACATTTTCATACTAAAGTACAAAAAAAAATGACAAAAATAGCTATTTTAATAACGCTTATTGCTATATTTGAAGATCGGTAGATTAAAAAATAATTAAATAAAAAATCTGCTACACTTAAGTGAAAGAGAATTTTATTACAAAACTTTTGAGAACTGAAGGACGCAAATTGAATAAATGATACATTCAAAATCATGCGGTCAATGACTTAGAAATCACAGTCCAATATACATGCATAATGGATGATTTTTAATAATAAGAGGAACATAGAGACATATTTTTTGTTGTAAAAGGACCTGTAAAAACATATTTAACATCAGAAACAAAAAATTTTAATAGTAATCCTTAATTTTGTATATACTGATGCTTTGTTTTCTTTGTGCGGCGGGTAATAGGACGTCGCGCGCGCGACCACTGGACGACGACGACGAGCTTTCATTGATTTTTCTCAGCTGCTGGCTTCCTTATGCCCACTCACGATATACAATATCGAGTCCATGCACAAAATACGTGTGCCCGATATACAACGTTGCAACTTCATTTGCCAACAAACTTTGTATCGTAGTTATTTCTAGAGATAAAGTAAATTCAGTAATGAATGGTTTCAAACAAATTGTATTTTTATTAAATTAAACGATTATACCATAATTAATAATAACTTAATGGTTATACACTAGAGAAAATGATATTCATTTTTCGATTTCTTGCGTTTTGATCAAGCTATTGACAAGATCGCGCAAAGCGTCGCGACGTAACGCAATAATCAACAAATGAAAAAACTTATACATATATTAATTTTTACCCACGCAAAATACGAGCAATATTCAGCCATTTTTTACAAAACCTTTAATGTGAATAGTTGTTCTGAATATTTAATGGTTAATGCTAATGCATATTAATAAAGAATTTTTTTTCAATTTTTTAATTTGTTGAATAGTCTATTGTAGCCTCTTTTGTTGACATTCCTCTTTTTCATTGTTATTTTAAGTGCAATATTAATTTTATGATTTATTTTTTTATTGAAATTTTGCTTTATCACAGTATTTAAGATTTGCTGAAAGGGTAGATTACCAAACAAAAGCAATTTACAATTTACAATACCGTATAATGAAAGAATAAATTTGTTGTAAACAAATTTTTTTTACTCACAAACGTTACGGGACACTCTCAATGAGCTGAAGACTGCTTAATTCATTTTTTTCTGAACAGCAGCATCAACTTTTATCATTTATTATTTTTTTAAAGTAAAAAATGTTTATATCGGCGAAAAACGATCTCAATTTTATACATTGCATGAGTTGAAACTTGACGATAATTAAAAAATAGTTTTTTAATTGTACAATGATAATAGAGCCATCATATATGATGTAACTTTGCCTTAAACCTGTAAAATATAATAGTTAACCTGGTTGAAAAGTTATTTGCAGTCATATTTTATTCACAACTCCAGCACTTCTCAGGTTCAATAGAAAATTTGCAAAACCAGCTGATAAAATTGTTGGGTTTAGTCTAATTTAGAAACCATTTACCGAACAACACAGTAAAATAAAATTACCTTTAATTTGGTATATTTAAAAACTCTCTAAGTCTTTTAGAACTGGAGATACAGCTGTTTAAAGTTTTACTGAAAATGAAAGTACTAAATCTGTGGACTTATCATAGACCAGATATGGTATGATCATCACAGAATTGAATCTTGAATTTTCAGTAAAACTTTAAACAGCTGTATCTCCAGTTCTAAAGGACTTAGAGAGTTTTTAAATATAGCAAATTAAAGGTAATTTTGTATTCTTTGAGACTATATAACTATCATTGGGGTTCAAGTTTGTCTAGCATGTGTAACTCTTAACAAACCGAAAAAATAATAACAAATGTAGTTTCGATCGCGACTTAAAAGTTTGGACGTTTTATATTGTAACTTCAGTAAAACTTTAAAAAACCCTATACAAAGTTATATGGTTGAAAACGTCTTTAAAAGACGAAAAAATTGGTTACTCGTTCGTCTCAATAGCAGCAAAATTACACAACGTACAGCTGTACGAAGATAAAAAAAGAACAAAAAAAAAATTAATGTAACGTCGTTTTTCAACCTTTCTATGACTATATCTTTGTTTCTAAGGCACCTAGAGGGCTAAAATTTTATAGAGAAACTCCTGTTAACGTGTAAAACAACCCCTGAAACTTTCAGCCCAATCGGTCAATCCGACGCCGAGAAATTTTGCTGTGATTTATTTCTGAAGCCAGATGATATTGTTTTTACGAAATTCAATCTTCGAGCTTCACGCGTTAACTGAAGATATCATTTGTATGCGTCTACCTCGCGGCTTTTCACTTTTTCAATGTGATACTAACTTTCTATTGCTATTACAAATCGATCGAAGAAAAAAGTGGTTTTTCGATCCGCCCTAATATACATTGTAAATACAAGGTATATATAATTATGCTGAGCGAAGCCATTCCTGCATGAACTCCCGCGATTTTCCGAAGGTTTTTCGCGACGCGATACCGTGAGTACTGCTTGATCTATCTTTGTGAAAATTTAGGAAGTTGATAAGGGAAGCTAGACGAAGATCTGATGACATTCATGACCTTGATTACGTAACCCCTTATGCACTTTCATGCATTTTAAATGCATTTTTTCAAAATTATAAGAATTTGATCAAATTTGACGGGATTTTTTTGAATAATCTGTCGGGTATCTTAAATATGATTGACGTTGCATTGTTTCATCCAAATGGTAATTAATAAAAAAGCAAATTCATTTTAATTTTCATAATTTGAATTAACATCAATGAAACATTTTTTATTCTTTCAGGTCAAAGGCAGAATTTAACTCATGTCAAAGATGTTTACTCACCTGTGGTCTCCTTGGCCAATGGATTGATCGGCATCTGTGCTCGACAGAACAATGCAACGATGAAATGCACACAGTTTAAGCTCGGCGACAAAAAGATCACTTCATATATTCGTTTTTGAAGGGATTTTGGAAACTTACAAAAAAAGATGGAACGAATTTGAAAACCATCGTCGTGAAGAGGTTCTCCTTGGAGGAAAAATGAAAGCTGGCCTAATTTAGGAAACTAAGTCTTCACACTTAACTTCAATTGGGAAGTTGCAAAAACTACTGAAGGAAATTAAATATCTTCCAGATGTCAATGCAGACATCTTTCACCGGATTGCGGTGAACAAAATTATTTTTCATATCATTTCGAAAAACAATGTTTGCGTGAACAAACCACAATTAAAATTTGAAGTTTGATTATTTATCTTCTATTTGATTTTTATTTAAATAAATATAATTTTAATTTTTGATGTTTTTACTACATAAGTTTCAACTCACCCGTATTGTTTATAATAAGATATTCTAAAAGGTAAATAATTGAAAAGGTCGCTAAGTTTGAATTTCAAACTCTTTCAAAAATTGTAAGGACATTATATAATGAACAGATTAATAAATCGGTAACTAAATTGTAAAAAATATAATCGTCTCTCGAGCACTAATCATGTTGATAGTAAAATCAAATTAGTTTGAAAATTAAGCGACAATACCAAAAGATAAATTGTACTCATTCAATTTTTGTGGTACTAAATATAAGGATCTACATCGTGTACATTCATTTTTATTTAAAGAATATGTTCATCCATAATCTATAAAATTAATACACGTGAACCGTTCAAAGCGAAATCGATACCTGAATTATCAGAGAACCATTGATCTCCTGTAAATTTGGTTCTAGTGAACGTAGATAAGTTTTAGTACCATCAAATTAAAGGTAATTTTATTCTCTTTTAGACTGTAATACTTTCAATAGGACTTTATATAATCGACACGAGGAAACGCTTAGTAATGTAGTTGATGGGAGATATTTAATGATCGACAATTTTCTTTTAATCATTATGATTTCTTATTTTTTTAAAATTAAGTAGAAAATATTTCACTGGTAATTATTAGGTAATAATAGTAAAAAATGTGTCATTTATCAATAAAATTATTTTAAATTATGATGAAAATGTATTCGTTCAACAATGTGTGTCATCTATCAACTTTTACTTTTCGGCGTGGTATTTAAAATCACCAATAACAGCTTTAACATATTCTTCCTGCATAATAGTTTCGAACCATTTGTCAACGTGCTTATACTTCTTTCTTATTTCGGAATCAAAGACATATTGATAAGCTGGAATCAATGTTCCAAAAACGTAAATATCAGCCAAATTAATTTTGCTTTTCATTAAGAATTTCGTGGCTTGTAAAGTTGTATTTAACATATTCATCAATATCAATAGATCGGCCTTTGCAGCATCTTTAGAGATTTCGGATTTAGCACCAATAGTCGATGGTATACATCCATAAACAGATGGAAGAATGTGATTATTTGCTATATTCAACCATTGAAAGACTTGACTTTTTTCGAGATCAGTTTTGCCTTTGAACGCAGAGTTCGCAGTATATACGGCTATTGCGGTTCCGTCAAATAAACTGACGTCTTCGTCTTCGTAGAAAATCGATCCCTTTTTTTCAGTATCTTTTGTATGCTTGTAAACTTTTATGGATCTCCTCACGTATCTGGCTAAAATTTGAATAATATAACTCTTTACGTTTCCAGTATCCGCGTAAAGAGTTCCTTTAATGTTTTTTTTCACGCAACTTGGGTCATTTGGTACGCTTGTATTTTGCTCTGAAAAATTTCACATTTTTTGTTGTTGAAAATATTTATTTTCTCTAAATACGTTAACCAAAAAAAGAAACTATCTATTTGACAAAAATCAAATCGTTACAATCGCTAAAAATTAAGAAAAAAAACGGCAATCATGAAAGCATAAAGGAACAAAATGTAATCTCGTGCATTAACAAAATAAAATTCAGGATGGAAATTACAAAAATCCAGGGTAATTATTCACACACACACCATGCTCGTGCATTCGTGCAGCACTACGCTGTACCTTGCAGCTTCAAGAGAACCGTATCCGCGTAGACCTGAGCGGCGTTCAACGCTTCTTTCAGGCACGAGACATTAGTGCCAGAGGCTTGGGCAGATTCTGGTTTTCCACCTCCTCGGCCGTTCATCATCGGTGCTATCGCTTGAATCCATTCGTTAGCTTTCAGACCTTCTCCAATGGCAGACTAATAAAAAAAAAATAATACGTGAATGAAAATAATATTCAGAATTGATGAAACGTATGTTTAATGATATCTTACTTTAGGCACGGCACTGAGGGCAAAGATTTTTCCCTCGTCGTGATCAACGGTTATGAAAAGTGCACTGGTCTCCGGGGAGATGGCTTTTACTTTTTTCAATGCCTGGTCCAGAGCTTTAGTATTATTGAAAGCCTTGAGTTCTTCGACGAGAACCTTAGCTCCTTTCCTGGCTTCGATCAGTTTTGTTGCAGTTTCAACAACTTCAGCCGCCACGGCTGCTTTGGCAGCACGCTCTTTATCGTCGAGCTTTTTCTTCAAAGCTTTCAATTCGCTGCGCATTGCTTCCTGTAAACATTAAATGTAGAATGAGTTATTGCCCGACAATCAAACCGACTAATCAAAGATAAAGAAAATTGAAAAAACCTTTTTCCAGTATGAAATCGTAGCGTGGGAAACATCGTCGGTGAGCTCAACGATCTTCTTGACGATTTCCTTGGTGGCTGCGGAATCCTTGGCGTCGTCCACTTTGCTCTTGAGCTTGTTCAGATCGTTTTGCAACAGTTCAGCTTTTTTCAGAGCTTTGTTGGCCTCGGGCCCGGTGAGAGCGACTATTCTACGAATGCCCTTGGCAATGGCCTCCTCGTTGACGATGGCGAAGTCGCCGATGTGCGAGGTGCGATGAAGATGAGTGCCGCCGCAGAACTCGACGCTGGTATCCAAGCCCGCCGTGCCGTTGGGATTCTTTTCGAGCTCCTCTATCGGCACACCGGCGCACACCACGCGCACGGGATCCGGATAGGTCTCGCCGAACATGGCGCGGAGACCATTGATGGACTTGGCTACGGCGAGTGAACTTTCCTTGGCGTAAACTTGCTTGTCCGCGCGCACCACCTCGATGATGAACTCCTCGGCTTTTTTAACTTGATCGGCTGTCATTGCACCTGTTGGATTTATTCAAAGTTCGTTAACTTTCGCTTCGACTCGAGATTTTATGTAACAATCATCGAAGTATGTTACCTTTATTGGTAAAATCGAATCTCAATCTGTCTGGGGCAACCAAAGAACCTTTTTGATCAGACTCTGGTCCCAAAACTTTTCTCAATGCGCAATTGAGAACGTGCGTAGCGGTGTGATTGCTCATAATCAATCTTCTGCGGGAAAAGTCAACGTTCAAATGTAATTTGTCGCCCTTTTTCAAGGTTCCCTCTCCCACGGTTCCAATATGTAGAATGTATCCACCTTTTACTTGAACATTTTTCACACAAATTTCCGTGCTCTGTGCATAATACATGATTTGTTTATTATTTCAAAATATTAACCAAAATATATTCGTTCAATTACCTCATCATCAACTTTAACTAAAAATCCTTCATCATAAATTTGACCACCTTGTTCAGCATAGAAGTTAGTTTGATCTAGCAAGATACCAACTTCGTCGCCAGATTTAACTTCGTCGACGAATTGTTTATCTTTACGTAACGCAAGGACGGTTCCAATGCAAGGAGCGAAACTGTATTCTGCATAACTGTCTTTTGATACAACTTGGTAATTATATTTAGGCGAATCGTCTGTTGTTTTGATTCCAGAATTTTGCAATTCTGTTATAGCGTGGACGTCCAAATTGATCAAATCACTCGCTCCACCAGCTTTGTTTTGCGAAACAAGCTAAAATATTTCAAGTAATATAATGCTATCGAGTTGATTTTTTGATAAATATTAAAAATTGATGAAAAGTAAACATACAATAGCTAATTTTTTGGCTTCTTCGTAGCCTGCGAAATCGATCGTTAATCCTTTTTCTTCCGCCATCAATTGCGTTAGATCAACCGGGAAACCGTAAGTATCATACAATCTCCAAGCAACATCTCCGGGAACAACTTTGTCTGTGTTCAATTTAGCTATTGTTCTGTTCAATAAATTGCGACCTCTGGTCAAAGTTTTAAGAAATTGAGCCTCTTCTTCATTGACAATATCCTTGATAGACTGGGGATCTTTTGTAACTTCTGGAAATACATCTCCTACAAAAGAAAAATTATTGCAGATCGAAAAACTTCAAAGAATACATTTGTGCATAACATTTTAAAGACCCTTACCAAGAAGTTCTACCACGACATCAATGAGAGTCGCGAAAAATCCAGGTTTAGCATTCAATTTTTCGGTAGCATATCGGACGGCGCGTCTTAAGATTCTTCTAAGTACATATCTTTAAAACAGTAAGTAAAAAAGTGTGAAAACCTCTAATAAATGACGAAAGTAAATTGATAGATTCGTATTTTTTTGAGTCATTCTTACCCTCTTCCAGTATTATCTGGAACTCCACCGTCAGCTAAAGCAATAGTAATAGTTCTTGCATGATCAGCAAGAACTCTGTAAGCCATGTCAATACCATCAACATCATCAGCTCCAACACGTCCTTGATATGGAGTAGCATTTGTACCTTTTTGAATAGCATCAAAAAGTGGCAAAAATAGATCAGTGTCATAGTTTGATCGTTTATCTTGAATGACAGACACAAGACGTTCTAATCCCAAACCACAATCTATGTGTTTCTTAGGAAGTGGATGAAGTTCTCCATTTTTTTCTCTGAGCATAAAATCCATTAAGTTCATAAAAGAGCACAATTTTTACATTTAAAATTTTTGAGATGCATTACCTATTAAATTGTATGAAAACCAAATTCCAAATTTCCAAAACATCTGGGTCATCCATATTTACAAGATGAGCAGCTTCCCTACCACCAATTCTATCAAAATGAAGCTCGCTACAGGGTCCACAAGGTCCTGTCTCACCCATTTCCCAAAAGTTGTCTTTCATACTTCCAGGTAAAACGTGACTCTCAGGAACACTAAATAAATTTGATTATATTAACACTCAAGATTTTTGAGAAGAGTTCCGAATTTCTTACCCAAGAGAGAGCCACAAATTTTTACATTCTTCATCTGGTTTTAAATTGGATTTTTCATCTCCTCCAAAGTATGTAACATACAGTTGACTTGGTGGTAATTTCAAAGTATCAGTTAAGAATTCCCAAGCCCAAGTGCAAATTTCAGTCTGAAAAATTGATACATTTTGTATAATCTTATTTCAACTGATGATAAAAAATTAAAAAGTTGATTAAAAATAGAATTCCACTTTACTTTAAAATAGTCTCCGAATGACCAGTTTCCCATCATTTCAAAAAATGTGTGATGATACACGTCTTTACCAACATCATCAAGATCATTGTGTTTACCTCCAGCACGAATACACTTTTGTGAATTGACAACTCTTTCCCATTTAGCCATATCACTGTTAGGATCGACTGTTCCCAAAAATATGGGTTTGAACTGAAAAAAAATCATTATTAATGATTTGAATACTCGTCAAAAAATTGTCTTCTTACCTGATTCATACCAGCATTAGTAAAGAGTAATGTGGGATCATCATGAGGTATTGTTGAGCTGGAGTGAACATACTCATGCTTTTTAGATTTAAAAAAATCAATATAAGCTTGACGAATCTCTTTAGCAGTCTTTTGAGACATTTTGAAGAAGTAGCTGCAATCATTTTCAAATTCATAAAAAAATTATTATTAATACTAAAATATTATTATTTTTTTATGCTAAGAATAATATAAAAATTGATCCATATGGACTGAGTATTCAAGTAAAACATTGATGACATCATAAAAAATTTTATTAAAAACCATATTTTAATCTTGGAGAAACATTTATACTTAAAATTTGTAACAATTTTCCATTAATTTTTAATACGATTACTTTCAGATGTATATTTTTTATTATATTTTAAAATATTTTTTAAAATACATTGAACTTCAATTCATAAATTATAATAAGTCTTTAATGCTTGAATACTCAAGTCAGTGGAAACTGGCAATCAATCAATTTAATTGCAATGATAGATAATCACTAGTCAGTCAGTCTAGTAAACCTAGATAAATTTATATTGACGAAATTAGTAAAACAAAACATGTGCCAATTGGGGAGTTCGGCATTGTCACTTATGCAGATAACCGCAGTAAATATATAAAAAATATTTCAAGGGAATATTTACTCGGAGTAAATTATAAAAATTAAGAACAGACGTATTAGAGAATCAAAATTTTCTGTTGCAAGAACCAAATGAATTTCACCTTAACCTTTTGCACGCGTGTTAGTCAGACGCCGTATAAAAAGCCGACATGCACCTTTATGCTAAGGAACCAAATTCCATTCGCTGCTGCTAATATAAATGCTATGCGGCGACTTGCGCGGCTGCTCGCCGTAACTCGAGAGATTTCGAGTCCGTCGTCTGCCCCTGTGTCTGCGGGTGGTGCGTGAATACACAACTCGACTCCGATTTCTCAGTGTTTTTTTTATATTTGACAGCTAACAACAATTAGTCAACATGCCGTTCATGATAGGGAAAGAGCCTGTGAGGCGAACACTGAATTATTTAAAATCTGGCAAATTAGTTTTGAAAAATTCCATTCAAATATTCGCCATTAATTTCAACTCTGTTGGACAAAATCACAAAGGCATAAGGTTAGAACTGTTGATATTTTTCTTTTTAAATCCATTTGTCCATTTGCGATTTCATACATTTTTACAAAATAAAGAAGATTTTATTATAATTACACTATTTCTGGTACGGAAATAATGAATATTAATAATGAAAATGAATTTCGTTGTTTCAGAGATTTTATATTTTGGCACTTGCCACAAGTATTGTTTAAAAATCGACAAGTTCAAATTGTAGAAATAAAAAATAAAACGCCAACTCCGTTTATAACTTGTTTTTATGGTAAGCTTTTAAATTGATCATTTTTTTTTTACATTTTGGATAAAATAATATGAAAATATTAATTTGTCAACAGAGGATGGAAAAAAAATGCTGATTGATCTTGATGGAAAAAACAAAGATGAAATTCTTGATCATCTACTCAAAGTTGTTGGAAAATCTGCAGAAACCCTTAAACTTGAAGCTATAGCCAGAGAGAAAAAAGACAACCCAGCAAATTTTGGATTTGGTTGTGAAAAAAGTTGCATTTGTGAAATACCTGGACAAGTACCTTGCCCATCTATAGTTCCCCTGCCTTTGCACATGAGAGGAAAATTCAAGTTCTCGAAAGAAAACCTTGAATAATTTAGTATTTTTAAGTTATTAGCTTTTTAAATTTTAAAATTCATTTATACTTGTATAAAGAAAATGTACAGTTAATAAAATACCGTTGATTGTTTTATTAATATTTGAACATTTTTTTCTCATCATTCAATTTCAAAAGTATATACAGTTTTGGGAAGTGTTGCAAATAATTAGACTTCGAGTTATAAATATAAGTTTTTTTAACAGTTAAAAGATTTACACATCACACAATAGTTTATACAATAAAAATCAATAACACAAGTAGTGTTACTGAAAACAATATTGTATATTTACATTTTAATACTAATAATAAGTTCATATAATACATTGGCAGTCATTAGTATAAGTTTTGCAAAATCAAAACAAAGCATAAATAGTAAGTATAACAATGAGAATTATCGTTATATCACTATTATTTTACACAGCTTGTAAAAACTTGTCCTATTCATCTTCTGCTTCTTCCACGTGAGTATGGTTTCCTATTATGATAATTGTCCCTGCTATGATGACGCATAGAGGTAGATGGTTTGCTATTATCTGCTTTTTGGTATTGCTGAATAACAGGAGTTCCAGTCAATGGTTTGTTCAAATTAAATTCTTCTTCAGATTCTTCCATCATTTTCAATTTTGCTTCAATGGCTTGTATAGCTGTATCTCGACTAAATTAAAATATTGATTAGTAATTGAGAAAATATTACAATTTATAATTGATTAATTTACCTTAATTTTTTATCTTCTAACTTAGCACCTGTCAAAGCTGGAATAACTTCTAGTTGAGGTTTTGGTCTGTCCATTTCACTCTACAGTTTTATAGCATTTAAGAAAATACCAATATTTATGTGCAATGAAAAATTGTTAAATTTATATATATTACCTCTTTAATACTGTGAGCATATCTCACTCTGATATACTTTGATCCTATCTTGAGATTTTGTAAGGCATTCATGGCAGTTTCAGCTTCTTGATATGTTTTGTATGTAACAAAAGCATATCCTCTTGGTTGACCTGCTTGAGGTCCAACTTTGTGGAAGAGAAAATCAAACTTCTCGATGTCGCCATATTTTTGTATTAGTTTGAGGAATTGAAACCAGTTGGAAAATAATTAAATTGAATTAGCATACAAATCATTAGCAGAGTAAAATATATATTCTATAAAATACTTACTCGTTCATTCTGACATCTAAATTACCCACCCATAACCTGCGGTCCTCTACTTCATCAGTTTTGGAAACACCAAGGGGTAAAGGTATTTGGCTCTATAAAAAAATAAAAAATGTAATTAATTTAACGTATAAGAATGTTGAAAAGATATTTTAAGCATTGAACCATCTTACCTGCATGATAGCTGTCATTAAGCACTCCAACTTGTAAGACTTCAAAATTTCATCTCATCAAAAACGTATACAAAACTAGGACTGAAGTCGAACCATTGAGATAATTATTATAAGCAATAATTAAAAACTACACTGTATTTTAGGTTGAGTTTGAGTAATTAAACGAGAGCTGTCAGCAGAGTCGATCGCGGAGCAAAGAATTGACAGTTTGATTCAATTCCTGCACTGCGACTACCTATTACACGTACGGAGTCGATTGTAGTATACGTTGTATACATAACATATAAGTGTATGACTATATACACAAAAAGTGACGTCATCGCATGTATTTCGGAGACTCCACACTAGATGTCATACGGCAATTGTTATAGTTGGCGTGTATTTCGTGACAACCCCCTCGAGTGCTCGAAAGTCGACTGTCGACGTTAAAACGTTTAGTTCCCAAATAAAGTTCAGTGTCAAATACGACTCATCTGTCAGTTTCGGATCAACACATTAAAAAAACTCATTGTTCCGTACAAATAAGAATTTTAAGTGAATTGTTGTCGCATTCAAAAAGAAAAATGTTCGCAGTTTATCTAGAAACTGGAAATAATGGCCAGAAAAGGCTCATTGAATTACAAAATTCTGTGAGTGGTGTCGAGCTTATGGATATACTCCATCAAAATTTCGTAAGTAAAATAGTTATTCTCGAATTAAATAGCAATACCAAGTTGTCATTAACATCGTAATTACTTCTTTCAAGTATTACTTGGTGTTTGATAAACAAAATAGAGGTTATGTTTTTATTTTTAATAATTTTAAATTTAACATTTACAGAAAATTTCAAAAGATTCCTTTTTTCTCAAATGTAATGGACTCTTAATAAATGAAGAAGATCAAATTCAAAATCAAGATGTCTATTTAATGCCAAGACTGCTAGGTGGTAAAGGAGGATTTGGATCCATGTTAAGAGCAATTGGTGCTCAAATTGAAAAAACTACAAACAGAGAAGCGTGCAGAGATTTAAGCGGAAGACGCTTAAGGGACATAAACGAAGAAAAGAGGCTCAAAGCTTGGCTTGAAAAACAAGCCCAAAAAAAAGATGATTCAGAGGAAAAGAAAAAGAAAAAGATTGAAAAATTGCGTGCTGAACCTAAGCATGAATTTAAGGATGCTTCATATGAGGCTCAAAGATCAGAATTGACAGAAAGAGTTCAAGATGCTGTAGAGGCTGGCTTTGCAGTTGCTTCGGCTTCCACAGGAGTTAAAAGAGCCTCAGAGAGTGAACCTAAAAGAGTTGTCAAGAAAAGGAAAACAATATTGGATGATTCAGATGATGATTTGAGTGGAGAGGATTCTTCTGATGAAGAAGAAACAAAAACAAATAAATTGTCTGTAAGCTTATAAATTTGTAAATGTACTTAGTTAATTAAGTATAAGTTTTGTATCTTTAGTTTAATACACTTATGTAATCTCATCCTTCGTTCGATTGTATATAGGTATAAAAAATAATTTTATAATAAAATCATTCATAAAATGTCAAAACTCTTGTATTGTTATGAGTAAGATTCAAAATAAATACAGCTTCATGATTAAATGAATTCACTTTTAAAGTATTTTATCCTTAAAATATTTTTATTTAAAAAACCTATAGAAATAAATTACTTCCGCTAAATGATAATTAATCCAATAAAAATACGTCATCTCGTATTAATTCTTTGTTGAAAATCTGACGTCATTCATAATAAGCCACTTGACAGTTGATCCGATCAGTTTAAGGCAAAGTTGTCTGCTAGCATACACGTCTGTCCGATACGTAGTACATAAGTGTTGTGTTTTTAACTTAATAAAGGCACAACTTACGAGTAAACGTTGCATTACTTTTTAGCGACTCATATTTTGATTATAGAACAAATACTATATCAATTAGTTTTCGAATAATGATCATCTCAGCCTTTAAAATATAAATGATGTTTAAAAATAGGTTAGTTTGTTTACAAAAGTCTATCATTGCGAAAAGCTAATGATCATCGTTCTCTATTATTTATTTCTCTCGTTACAGAGCTGTGAAAACTTCAAATGTATGCAGATAATAAGTGCTGTCAAAATAATTTAATTTAAGTACTGAGTTGGATGTGAAATTCGTTCCGAATTGTTAATTGAACATTATAAAAAATGGATAGTGACATCGAAGCTGGTCATCGACGCATTTTGATGGAAAGTCGAGCTGCCGTCGAGCGTGGAAATCAATCGGTGGTCAAATCTCAAGCAATTGCCATAGAGACTGAGCAAATAGGGACAGAAGTAATTTCGGAGTTGGGAGAGCAAAGAGAAACTTTGATGCGAGCAAAAAACCGACTGATTAATACTGACCAAGAGTTAGCTAAATCGAGAAAAATTATAAATACTATGAAAAGAAGGGTTTTGACTAATAAATTTGTTCTTATCTTAATTATTATATTCGAAGTAGTTATCTTAGGTCTAACTGTTTATATAAAATTTTTCAAAAAATAAATAAAACTTGTTTATACTTTGTTCAATTTATAATTATTCATTTATTTTTATAAAATGATAATATTTTTTTAAATACTTCTGGATTATATCCTTCTAAAGTTGGGACTCCATTGACAAAAGCTCCTGTTTCATACAAACTCATTTTTGGTGACATCCAATAATAATTCTTTAGTCCTTCCAATCCATTCAAATTCAATGTATTTAATTGGTAAACAGAAAAGTAATAATCTTTTCCATCAGAGTATACACTTTGTACGGTCACTGGTTTAGGAAGTTCTTTGACATCTTTGCCAAATTGTTCACAGGCTGAACAAGCTGCTGCAGTAAATGACTTTACAAGGGATCGTGCCTTTGTTTGATTTTCTCTGACAGCTAACTCCGTTTTGTTTTTAACTTTAGTTGGGTCGTGATAAACAAATATTGTGTGCAAGTGTTTCTGATGGTTACCAGAAATCACAGCTGTATACAAATAATGATTACAATTTTTAAAGTAAACAGTAAAATTTTATAAATATTATAATGTAAAAACTTACGGTACAAGTATTTATGGTCATAAAAATGATTTTCATCAAAACCAATAGAAGGATGTAGTGGATGCATATCTGGCACAATCATCTTTTTGCAAACTTCTTCATTGCTTTCCATGTTAGGTTTTAAAGTTTCTTTAGAAAGGAGCATTAAATCCATAGTCAAAGTAAATTCAAAAAGTTCAAATTCTCTTTCAAATGGATAACATAACAATCCATTTTCAACAACATGTCTGTTTTTAACAATTTCAGGACCACTCAAATGATCGCATAATTGTAACATTTTCTTGTTCAAATTTTGTCTGGAACATAACAACACAAATGAAATGTGAATTATAATATTTTCATTTTATTTTTTTGACACTTACGCCTTCCTCAAATCTGTAATACCCATTTGTCTTGGAAAATTCCAAGCAGGTCTCAGAGGATCTTTTATTTTTGGCAAAAGTTCTTGATGAGCATCAAACATGACCGATGTTTTAATGAGCCTGATGATGAGTATAATTAATTAGTTAAAAACAATATCTTAATTATTCAAGTTAAATATAATAAAAACAAACTTTTGAACAAGTTCATTGGTATGATCTGAAATATCTTCTGTTGATTTTTCTACAGAATCTGGTAATGCATCATTGAAGAGAACAGTTTTTGTCAAGTGTTGAGCTTGCACAATTCCCTCCAATAACAGGGTATTATCCCCGTATTGTAAACATGGGACTTCCTTGTAATCAGGATGCGACGAGTCTCTGGGAAGTGGCTTTGGTACCAAGAAGTCATCGTTGTTGACACTGTACACAAATGTCATAAATTATGAAATATTTCTTTCTATTGTCTATAAAAATATCATTCTCATGAACGTATTGTCAATTGGCATTACATGAATCTATTTTTCGGTCGATTATCCAAATATATTTCTGCATCTATAACGGGTATACCTCGCTCAGTGAGGATCTTTTCGGCATTGGTCTCGAAAGGTTTCACTTTACCTTGCGCATACCAATTGTTACGTATTTGACGACCGATGTGTTGCTTCCACAAAACTTGAGATAACTTCATTTTCGCCGGAGGAAAAACAACTTAAAAACTAAACAACAAAAGTACGAAAAATCACGTTAATAGGTTACGGTGTGCTTTTATACTGTACGAATCGTTCACCCATGCGGCACACGCCTGCCACATTTACGATTGTATAAATTGACATTACAGACCGCGGCAACTCGGCGCAGTGTAGCAAACTCGCGTATTTCGGTCCGCAGCGTTGGCTACGACTCGTCCAGATGAAAGTTTACCATGCATAAGTAGCAGAAAGATCTTGCATTTGACATTTCGCAAGTCTTCGATTGCGCTGGATGATTTGACAGGACTCGAGGACTATACAACGAATGGATGGAATAAAAAATCCAATGATGTTTTTCTTTGATATTATCAATTTGGGTTCGATTTCTCGAAACAAGTTGCATTTTTTTTCATAGACACGGGGTCGGGCTCGCAATCGTGTTTTGTTTTAAATAAAACTGTTTACAAAGTTGCCTACAAAGTTGTCAACGCATCGCATTAAAAAATTCTTTGCGAAACTCGTTGCGAAAAAGTTCAAATTCCAAGACACGCGTTAAATGCCTCGAACGACAGTCAAATCTAATGATAATATTTGATCTTATAAAACGAAATAACGTAGTCGATTTATCCGATCGCAGATATATGTTGATTCTTATACATTAAATTCGACGCAGTTTGCATATATATTCAAGAGAGAGGGGGGAGCAGCAATTTAGAAAGTAATAAAGATAAGGAGAGCCCGTGCGTAATGTAACATTTGCACAAATGCCGTAAGTATATATACATCATTGGGATAACATGGATATGCTTTTCTGCGCGAAAAGCGCAAGCGTCGCGAGAGCCACGAGTCGGTGTGCAAGTACTGTATGTCTATGTATACGTGCATATAAAGCGCAAGTTCGAAAAATCATGGCGGCACCGCACACTGCGCAATGCGTTCACGGGGGGGGGGGGGGGGGGACGCGCGATTTGTTTACATGAAATTCAACGAGGCCGCGATGCCTGCCTGCCTGCCTGCCTGCGCATTCGGAGCGTCGTAAGTATAGTAAATCGGAGCAATATATCGATCCGCTGTTTCGTTCGATCCGAAGTCGCGTAATTCGACTTCGACATACGAGCCAAGTATATTATAGAGATAGCGTTAAAAAAATGTCAAAAGGATCGCTCGCGCCTGGGACGCAATCGCGCGCACGGATGATCGGGACATCGATGCGGGCAAGGATAATCAGTACGCACAGTAATGATGCACAGAAAGGAAAGGGGAATATATATATGATAGCGAGAGGCGTGCGTATAGCGGTACACGCGCCGATCGCTCATTGCAATGTACACGCATTTGGCTCGTAACGTGCCACGAGCGGCGTACGCGAGCAGGAAATGCAATTCGATTGTGGAGTCGACTCGCTGCATTCGAACAAAAAAAAAAAAAAAAAACCGTAAGTGTCGTTCGACAGAGAAGTCATCGCGGCGTTCGGACGCGAGATTCGACTTTGACAGTCCATGGTCCATGGGGTCTCGCTCGTGCGCACATTTTCGGAGCATGTATATATACGAGCGTCGGCGGAGCGGAGCACGTATATTACGGTCTCTCTCTCTGTCTCTCTGCGACCTGCGTATATACACCACCACCGTGTCTCCTCGTAGACCCCATGTGCCTGATGGCGTGCACACACAAACACACACATATAGTCAGTGCTACGGTACAGTAGTAGTATCAGCAGCCGCGCAGTTCGAGAGCGCGTCGGCGTATTTAATGCCCGCCGCTTTAACTCTATATAGAAGAGAGAGAGAGCAGCTCCGCGCTCGGCGATTCGCGCAAACTGGAGCCGCGCGTGTCGTTGGGGCCAAACTTTGCGCGACGGAAGGCGAATATATATATATACGCGAGGCGCAATGCCATAGGCACGACTGTTGTATGTGTACCCAAGGCGCGCGTGTGTATGTATATATACGCAATGAATTCGCACCAACACAGGCGCGACTCATCTGCTATGGCTCCAAAGCGTAGTATATTAAGTATACTCATCGTACTGCACACACACATATGCAAGTCACAAGCGCGCACGCAGTCGCACAAAACACTCCTCCGTGTAATGCGGCTCGCTCCTATATACGTATGTATATGTATGTATGTAACGACGACTCGCGCACGAGTATCACGACGGCCGACGAGTATAAGCTGCGGCATCGTGCGTATATACCTGCCTATCCTATATACCTATCTATATCGTGTACGATACGTATACAACGTCGGCTTTTCCGCTCTTCGGTATATATGTGTGTGTAGTGTGTAGTGTGTACCTATACCTATATCGCGCTGATATAGCCGCCGACGCCGCCGCGGACGTATACACACACACATATACCTACCGAGCGAGAAACCGTGACTCCATGTAGAGAGGAGACCGGAGTGTGCGTCGTGTGCCTATCGTCGTATATATAAAATATATAATATCGGAGCGCGCGCGCGCGCCTAGCAGCAGCAACTCGACTGCTATATACAACGTCGACGGCGACGACGACGACGTTATCGTCAGTACTGCGCTCGAACCGCGTGTGTGCGTGTCTCTCTCTCACTCTTTCTTTCTGTATAACGTACAACGATACGTATTGTTTCGTTAAATTTTTTAAGTATATAAAAACTGCATCGCCTTGTGTTTGGCGGAGTGTGCGTGTTTACTGTGTCGGCAACATAATAATAACAACGTGTGCGGCAGTGTCGGTGCACGACGCCTCTGGACACATTGTACAACGCAGCCGCTGGGGGGGACCCTGGACACAGCGCAGTGATATATAGAACAACGTCTCGAGCGTCATACAACGCGCCAGCAGCAGCAGCAGCAGCAGCGTGCCGCGGCGGCGTATAAATTGGCAAGCGCCCACACACACTTGCACGCGCGGGCTCGCTCGCTCGCTCGTCGTCACGCATATATATATATATATACACTGACACCGTATTTATAATAAAAGATCCAAACTAGACAGCCGGGGCCCGTGCGGTGGTGGAGCGCGCCGTTTGGAAATATAAAAAAAAAAAACAAAGCCGAGATTTCATCCACCACGATCAAGCTGCGTCGTCGAGTAGCCAGGGCGGCTAGCTCCGCTACGAAACTGCCTGCTGCAGCGAGGAAGGCGAGCGGCAGTGGCAGCGGCGGCGGCGGCGGCAGGACCATGAGCAACAGCAACAAAAACACCAGCGGCGGTAGCAGTAGCCGCGGCGGCAACAACAACAACAACAACAATGCCAGCGGCGGTGCAGCAGGCGCACAGGCTGCTGCTGCTGCTGCTGCTACGGGCTCGCGTCAAGCGGCCAATTTTAATTTCGATCGAGGTAAATAATAAGACCTTTAAGAGATTATTTTAAAAATTTCGGGAGTGCGAGTCGATTGCACCATCGAGTGTCAACGCTATGCACGCCGCCACTCGCCCATGCATATATATAATGCTTTGTATTATACCTATGCTCCTCCTCGCTCGCGTATATCCTCTTCCCGATGTTACGCTTTGTTTTTTATTCGTAAAAAAAAAAAAAAGAAAAAAATCGACGTAGCTTGTATTATTTATATACGCGGAGTTTTGTAACTTATAACGAAATGGCAGCTATTATGCTACCCGCTTCGTCGTGTAGCTCCGCCGACTCGTGTGCCGATGGATCATGGAGGCCTTTATATACTCGTACGTTCGTGTATCGTATATGTATGCTAGACCGGTGTGCGTCGTCTCTCTCTCTCTCTCTCTCTGTATATCGCGCGCGGCATTAGTTTTTTTCGGCTGCATTATTTACACACAATGCGCGAGGAGCAGCATGTGTGTTGTCGTCGACGCTCGCTCGCGTATACAGCATAAGATTATATTTAAAAGCTAGAAAAGTGTAGTCTGCAAGAATCTCCACACGACTCGTCTTCTGCTCGTATATATATATATATATATTTCGCCTCGGTTGCTGCCGAGTGCGCTCCACGTTTAGCTGTACAGGCGCACGGCGTACAATATGCCGCCAACAGTCCAGCAGCAGAGCAACGCCGCCGCTCCATTATACATCGCAGCAGCAGTAGCCATACGCGCCGCCTGGAATAAAGGCTCTCTTTCTCTCTCTCTCTCTCTCTCCCGAGATAAAGAGAGAGAGACTCATGGCTGTCGTCCATGGCTTCTGCTAGATTATATTATTCGACGCCGCAGACGCTGTCTTTCTCGCGATCGCCTTATACTCCGTCTGCCATGCCAGCTTTCATATAAACATGGCTCGCCTGCCATACTACTACATATACGTATGCGCACACATAAGCGGCCGTGTCTCTCCTTGCGTATAGTCTCTCTTTCTCTTTTTCGCACGCACGCAACAGCGTATAGGCACATACGTATAGGGATCCTGTCGAGTTGACTGCTGCTGCTGCCATCGACGTTCATTTTCCACGCAGTCGTCCCGTCCTTGTTCGATTCACGCGCGTCTCTCTCTCTCTCTCTTTCTCTTTCCAGCTCGCTCGCTCGCTCGCAGAGTCAGGCATAGACAGGCTCTCTCTCTCTCTCTGTCTCGATGTTGGCGCTTTTGCGCAGTGACTGCGTCATGTCGTGCATTTCCAGCAGCGCATTTGTAACACACGCTCGCATGTATATATATGTGCTGTACGCGCTGCACAACAACGAAAAACCTACATACGAGTCGGCACGTAGTATTACACGAACACACATAAAAATCCCGTGTGTGTGTGTGTGCAGCAGCAGTCGTTGGCGTCTGCCCGTCCTTTACAGCCATATATTATTGTGCTGCGCTGCGCGCGGGCCTCTATGTAGCAGTAGAGGAGTCTCTTGTTGCCTCTGCTATCTCGTTGCCGCGACCGCCGCCGCCGCCACTGTCGTCGTCGTCGTTCTTGGCGTGTATATTTCGCGCACCACGACCAGAGTCGCGGACTGCTGCTGCTGCTATATAGCACGCCAAACAAAACCCGTCGTCATTTTTTCGCATATAAAACGCGAGTGTGTGTCGTGCGTACTGTATGTGCGTTTGCTGCCGTCCGTCGTCCGTCAGTTGCGAGCCGGCCACTATATACGCGTCTCGCGGTATACGCAGTGCTCTCGTTGCTTTTTCCGAGAACACCTCTGACCGTTGCCCCGTTCAAGTTGGCCCCGCGCACGAAATTGCCCATAGCAGTGCGCGCCTCTGCGTGTATTCAGTGTCGTGTGTTCAGCAGTGCGCTGCCGCTGTGTCCGTGTTGTCAGAGAGGAGCCCGCGTGCAGACATTATTTTATATTTTATATACACACGATGTAAAGTTAGAAAGTACAAGACTTGGACCGTGTCGCGCAGTGGTGTGCGCGAGTGTGAAGCATATAATATATATATACCCAACGAGACTGGATCTCCGTTGCAGCGTACAGAGAGAGACGTGACTTTTTCCAGTGCCCGTTTTTTTTTTTTTCGTTCCTTGTGTTTGGACGTTTTTTCCTCCCGCGAGTGTGTTTTGGCATTTGCTTGCCGGTATATACGCAGACGTATAGCGCGTACAGTCGTAGTAGCAGTAAGTAGTAGTACACAACGTGCCGCGAGAGAGGAGATCGCGCGTCGTCGCCTCTGCTCGACAAAGGATAATTCGGCGAAAAAAGAAAGCAGCGCGCAGCGCGTAGGTGCGCGCGCGCTCGCTCCGCTGCCTGCCTGCCTGCCTGCCTGTGCCTCGGCCTACGTTTGCTACTGCTATAACTGCCAACTGCTGCTGCTGCCTGTCGTTTTTTCCCAATTTGGCGCCGGCCGATCGCGTTTATACGTTGTGTGCAAGGCCACGAAGGGACATCATCTCGGGGAAAGCCCGTCGTCGTCGATCGTCGTGTCGCGCCATGATAGCGTCGCGCCTGCAGCAGCAACAACGACGACGTTATTACAATAATAATACCGAGCCTTCTGTTTTTCGCCTACTCGAGACGTAGTAGCAGTAGTACGTCGAGCGTCCGAGGCGCATATAAGGCCGCCTCTGGTCTCTCTGGTCGTGACAATCTCCAGCAGCAGAACATTTTCGCGGCAGACGGCGCGTTTACATATAATACAGTGATATTCTTATATATTTTTTATATAAAAGCCATATACAACGTACAAGTGCCACAGTTCGTCTATATATCTGGCGATATATATATATAATATACCGCGGTGCCAAACGGCGCGGCCGCAGACACACACGCTTTGTTTTGCGACCGTGTTTTGATATACATATAGTACACACGTATAGTACGCGAGGGCAGACGCTGCTCTCTGTCTTTCACTCGCTCTCTCTCTCTGGCAGCCGTACGTGTGTGTGTGTGTGTGTGTGAGAGCAGCCCCGATATCTATCATGTCGGCTACCATCTCGAGCCGGCCGCTGCAACAGCAGTGCAGCGAGCAACAAGTGGAAGCCGCCACTGCACTCGCCGACGTCTCCACCAACCGGACGATGTTTTGGCCGCAACAGAATCAACACTTCTCTTGCACCTACCAATGTACATGCCTGTTTGCTTGCTTTTTACTTTTACATATACTTATATATATATACTTGATATAATATACATATCTCTATACCGTCTGCACCACTATTACTATATATGATCAAACGCGAGACTTACGCGCCTAATACGCGTACATGCTAATGCAGTCGCGGGATATTTTTTAGATCGCGCCCGAGAACCAAACAATGACGAGCTTCTGCCCTTTTGATCTCTCTCTCGCTGTTTCTCTCCTACGTTCGCTCTCTTTTGCATGCCCTCGCTTCGAGGTCTTTGTCACATTGCAGGCGTATTCGTATAGAAATACCGAGAGAGGCTTTTTTTTTATTTTTATTGCAAATTTTTATTTTTATGACAACGCCACTTGGCGCACCAACGTCAAGCTTTATCCCTGCCACGCTCTTATTGTAGAATCAACTTTCAACGTTGACAAATTCAAACGATGACCTTGATGTGTCAATTTTTTTTTTGTTTTGCAGATGATATGGGCCACAATGGAGCTATGCTGGATATGTTGGCAGAAGTCGCTTCGCAGACCCTTCACTGCGAAAAGAAGCTCAGCGAAATAGACTCGAAGAAAGCCAACAGCAAAAGAAACAAAAATCAAAAGAGTCAACAGACGAATCAGAAGAGTCCCAAAATTCAGAAAGTTCAAAAGAACCAAAAAAGTCAGATAAAACAGTCATCGAGTTATACTGTCACTCAGTTACTTTCTATGCCTGCGACGCAGTTAGTCAAATTATTTACTGTGTTTAGCAGCGACGAGCTAAGAAAGTTGTATTCTTATTCCTGTGCACTAGTACCTGGATGCGGTGAAAACTTTACCAGTTTCGCAAGCGAAGAGAGAGCCAATGTATCTATTAAATCTCATTTAGCCAACCATTTAAAATTCCTACAAAATAATGCAGAAACATGTTAGTATTCTTGAAATTATTATGCTGCCATTAATATTAATCGGTGAACGGTGGGTATTAATTTTTTATATTATTGTTACAGATTCTACATTCACAGCTACGGCAGTCAATGATGCCATGATCAAAGTAAAACCAACTCCGATCAGAAAAGTTGAGAAAAAAGTAAAAGTTCAACCATTAAAAAAGCCTTTGAAAGAAACACTTAACAAAGAAAACAAAGATATTAAAACAACCAAAACTGCTAATCAAGTACGTAAAATTTTACCAAAACAAGTCAATTTGAAAGAAGTGGAAAATAATACTGAAGAAGAAAAAGTTGTTGAACAACACGAAGTAATTATACCAGAAGTAAAGAAAGAAATCTCAGAAATAAAAGTACTAGGGGATCATAGTTACTTTGAAACAGTTAGACAAGAAAATATTATTGAAGAACCTGCAACAATAACTGAAGTACCTGTAAATTCATCATCCAATGAAAATGTAAGTGTAATAAAAATTTGTATTAATAATTTTTATTGTCAATTCATTCAAATTTGAAAACTGTTTTATGAAATTGAACATTAAGCCTAGTTTCCAATTGTAGTGTCTATAATAAGTACAGTGCAACTTAAATTATGTAATGCTCAAATATTCTATTTATAATTTGCAGATCATGTTAATGGTAGTAGAGACTAATGGAGTTAGTGCGAAAGACTCATCTGATACTATAGAAAATCTACCAAGCCCCATGAATGCCGAAGATAATCAAGTACAAGGTAACAATTAAAATTTTTATTTAAAATTTTGAATATTTTTTATTTTAAAGTCTTCTTCTCTCTATCAGTTTTCTTAAGAAAGTTCATGTTATCTAAATATTTTGAGTTGATGATTGCAAAAACTTGAGTCATTTTGAATAAAATTTAATGTAGTCTTAAATTCGATCATTTTTTTTGTACTGACTTCTTTTCATGACCATGTCGAAAGGTTAACCTATATCTTACCTGCATGTCTCTTTTTTGGTCTGAAGAAAACCTCCGTCTTTGTGAATTTGTGTTCAATTTTTTTTATTTTGGGTTGCTATTTTATTGTTTTTACATAAATTTGAAAGTTCCAAAAATATTAATAAAATGTATTATTCCTATTTTTATAGAAGATATGACTCTCTGGAAAGATGAACCAGTGAACGCTAAGGCTCCAGATTCATTCATGCCAGCTAAACCCAAAGGAAAAGCAAAGTTCATAGGCACTAGTAAAGAAGAACGAGAAATGGCCTTGATTTTAATTGAAAAAATTAGAAAGAAAGGAAATCCTACTGGAAATAACCTTCAATGTCGAATATGTGACCCACCACGTAGTTTTACAGCTCCAACAACTTTGGTTTCACATTACCGTAGTCATGCTGGTATCAAACCATATGAATGTAGAATTTGCAAGGCTGTTTTTACACGAAGACACAGCCTCAAGTATCACATGCTAATACATCAAAATCAAACACGTTTTACTTGTGCCGATTGTGGAAAAAAATTCAGACATCCATCACATTTCCGAGAACATCGCAGAAGACACACAGGAGAAGCACCATTCGGTTGTGAAGATTGTGGTCAAAGGTAACACAATGTTAATTAATGTTTAGTTTTATTTTAAAAATTTTGTTTACTGGCATTTCATAATCGATATTTTGTATCCAGATTTAAAACAAGAAATACCTACAAGCGTCATTTGAAAACTCGCCATGGAAAAGTGCTCACTATAACTGGAGAACTACTTCACTTATCAGAAGAGGATTCTAAAAAAGTCAAGACCAAAAATCGCCGAAAAAAGCAAAGTAATATTGACAACATCATAAATGAAACTGCTACTGCAACAGAATCTATCATTGACTCCTTACAAAATGACAATTATGCGTGGGAAGATCAACAAGCTTGTAATAGTATCATGGATAACAATGTTGATCAATGCATCGATAATACTATTTGGATGTATGAAGAAAATCCTGTTGAAGGAGAAAACTTTACAGAAATTCAAGACAAATCACCTAACATGAAGACTGACATTAACGAGACTGAAATAGAAGGTAATTTTGATAGCAATGAATTAGTCATTGCACAAACTGGTTCTGATGGCATGTTGCATTTTCAAAACTATAACTGCGCACAAAATAGAGTTTATGCAGATGGTAATACCATTCAATTTTCTTGCGATGATAGCATTTGTACAGATATGACAGAGAATGTTAAATCATTTGAAAATCAAGGAGAAACTATTGTTGAATATCAAGAGAGTGTTGATAATTTTAATGAAGCAATAGATCAACCTATTTTTACACCGAAGGAAGAGCCTGTAGATAGTCTTTTTGTACTTGAAAACGAAGAAGTTATTACTGAAACAATTGAAGATTCTGAAATGAAGGAATTGATTTCCACTACTGAATCTAATGAAGAGAAAGAAACTACACCTACTGAGACTACTTCGGAAGAACAAACCGTAAAAATAATACCTTGCCAAGTAAAAGTTAGCGATAACGGCGGTGCAACAACTTTGCAATTCTTGAAGAATAGCAAAATTCTAGGAATTAAAGGACAAAGCATCAACCTCATCCAAAATGGTAAACACCAAACATATTTACTTCTAGCCAGCAATGATAACAATATATTGGAGTTTGATAATAGTGTTATCGGAGGATCAAAATCACTACCGGTGATTCCTGTTCCAGCTGAATGAAAAACAATACACATATATTAATAAGTGATGTCTTTGGCAAAATTGATTTCATGTTGTAATTAAAGAATTTCGTAAGGTTTCTATGAGATAATATTTAGATATTGTATTCAACAAAATCTATTTATAATGATTTAAAAGACAAAAATTATTTAAAATCGAAGAATAACTGACTCCAATACTATAAGTTAACATTTTTGCAATGATAGAATCGTACGATTATTTATAAATAAGTAGCGTTTGAGTTAAATATACATCATATTGATTACTCAGTTTCATCTGTTGTGTACGTTATCATATTTTTTGGTACAAAAAAGTATTGCAACCAAAATTATAGTCATACAGTTTGTGAAGATGATTATGTATTGAAAATTTCGAATTTTTAAAATTTTTAAAAATTTTTAAAAACAAAAAAAAGAGAAAACGTGTGGTTATCTCTTTTAGGAACATCAATACTTTTTTGTCATGTAGCTTGGGACACTTGTTGCAACGCGCATCATAACAATTACTTTCTTCAGTTGCTCAAGTTTGTCTTCCAATCGCAGAGTTTTAAAAAATTTGATTTTGTAACTAATAATCGCATAAATTGGAATAAAATTAAAACTATTTCAAGACAAATTATTATTTTGAAATGTAATTGTATCGAAAAAAATTATATTATTGAACGTAAGGATCTTATAAGTCGAAATAATTTTGGTAAAATACCAAATAATTAAGCAACGAATTTGAGAATTATTTATTGGTATATGTATTAGTTATGCTTAGGCGCTATCAGCGCGAAAGTTTTTCATTTAAATTGAACAAAAAAAAAAGTTACAGTCATAATGAGAGGCTTTCCTATTATCAACGCGCTAGATTTCTCATTCATAGGTGCGATAAGAATCGCAAAAAGATTGAAATGCTTCATAATAACATATGTGAAATGTGCCTTATTACATGAAAAAAGCAATTGTCAAATTGATTCAGTAATTATTTCAGCGTTCTTATGATGAAAAGAAATGAGAATACATTGATTTAAGTCATTTATCCATTAATAGATGTAAGAAACCTTAGGATATCGTTCTCTGCATACATATATCGATTAATAGCTTCTTATCATAAAAAATGTATGTAGTCATTGTATTTTTATACATATTTTGTACTTATATCTATAAATTTCGAAAATCTAAAAATACAAATTTTTCATTCTTCATACTGATCCTTGGTCTTGATTAAACACACTCGCTCCTTGAGCTTGATTTCAGTTGACGTTTGACAACAGCAGTACAATATCGATAGTAACAAGAGATTAATCGACCATGATTCTGAAAATTCAATTATAAAAAACATGATTCCTTCTATTTATCTGTCCACATAAGCTTTATACGTACAAAAAATTACCTGTAAAAAAGCGCCAGACATACGTGTGTCCGATTTCGTCGCCGGCGAAGAAGTAAAAATTGGAGATGGCCGAAAACGCCAAAAGCGGACTGCACAGGGCGCATTCGAATCTCCGCTTATTGTTCGGACCCATCTTGTCGCGCAGAATAACTTTGTAAAAATAATCGCTGAAAGATCTCGCGGTATTTTCTATCACCAATCCCAGGAAGTTCAAAAACGACCAGATGAAAATGTACAGGTGCATGCCGTGCCACAGATAGATGAACGTGAAGCTCACGGCGGTAGCCAGGACCTTTCCAAGATTCGATCTGGCGTTGCACGGAATGTAGATGTATCTGCGAACCAAAGTCAAATGCAATCGCGAGCTAAACCCGATTATGCGCAGGGTCGAACAACTTACTTGAGTAAAAATTTGTACAGGCCTCTGTCGAAATGTTTCCACATGTCCGAGTAGAGGTGTATTCGGCCGATGCACTTGGGCTGGGCCGGGGCCGCGACGTCGTCGGCGCGACAGGCCGTCGACGCGAGTCCGTACACGACCACGTACTTGTTGAGAAAGTACTGGCCCAAGCAGTAGCCGAAGCCGTAGAGCGCCCAAGGCCCGAGCCGCCGCACCACGTCCGGATGAAATCTCAGCGCGTTGAAGTGGACGTAATGCAGGCAGAACTGCGTGACGTACAGCCAGAAGAAGTATCGTGCTAGGTCCAGGGCAATTTTTTTCGTTCTGTCCAGGCTCCAGGGCGTGTAAGTTTTTTCGATCCCTCGGACGAATTGCTCGTACAAGACGACCGGGCCCAGGAACAGGGTCGGCAGGTAGAGGCAGTAGGCGACGTTCTTCATGAGATCGAGGACGAAGCCGTCGACGTCCTCGTAGACGAAGCCGTCGATCGAGTCGAGGCCGTAGCTGATGCTGCGCAGCTGTATCCAGCAGATCGCGGCCGTCAGCAGGAAGTAGGCCTCGTCGTCCAAGCCGAGCCACTCGCGAAACACGACGTCGGAGATTTTGGCCCAGTAGATGAGGCCGAGGGTGCAGCAGTGCACGCACCAGGCGAGGCTCTTGCTGCGCACGGAGGCCAGCAGACACGACAGGCAGGGCAGCAGCAGAGTGCACAGAGTGCTCAGCAGTCCGAAATTCGTCCACAGGTAGGTCAGCGACACGGCCACGTACCATCCGCATATCAATTTCTGTTGATTGTAGGGAAAAGGTGAGTGTAAGTTGCAAAACAAAAGTTGAGGTAGAAAATTACCTTATTGGGATGATATTTTTTGATCGACTGACTGACGACGATCTGCACGACGACCCAGGGGATGAGCTTGAATATCAAGGGTATCCAGACTTTCCATTCCTCGTCCGATGTGTCTAGCTTGCGTCGCAGAAATTTCCAGCCGGGTGCAAAGTCGTTGTAGGCGTCGTCGTAATACTTAAAAACTGGTCGAAATACATATTGTACTTGGTTCGTATTAGAAACGATCAAATATCATTGTTAGTTGTTCTAGAAAATGTGCGCTCATTCGACATGGAAGAATAATAGTAAGTACCGATCTCAATTGGATTTATACCTCGAGTCAAAAGTGGCGCTAAGTAGGTAAGCATAATTCGCGCTCGAGCGTAATAAATGATTTTGAATTTTGCAATATTATGTACTCACAACTCTCGGTCACCAGATGAACGCAGTAAACCGAATAAGCCACCGCCACTATCCAGGCGGCGAAGTAAAAACCAACTTCGGCCTTTGGAAATTGATTGGCTGCCATCCTGCAGCACCTCGGCGCGCATAACACAGTTACGTCCCGGGGGATGATGCAGATTTTTCGGAGCAGTGCTATAGCTCGCGGGTGTGTGTGCGGGCCTTTTTTCAAACGGGGCGCGCTCGCGCAAGATGGCCAAAATCAGTCATGTCTCGCGCGCTATACCGACACGAGTCGCGGAGCTCTCGACAGTTTATGTATAGTATAGTTGCAGCAGCCGCAGAGGACTAGCATTTATCTGTCGTTTTTAATGCGGGCTCACCGGGGTAATAATACCAGTACTTATACACCGCACAACAATGCAACGAAATACCGTTAATACAAAATAATGGTCCGAGCTACGTTTTTTTTTTTTTGCCGATCTTTCTCTAGCTGTCTCGCGTCGCGGCTATTATACAGGCCGCCGCGTATAGAGTATCGATCGATGCCCCAACGAATCCCAACGCGAAATTTTAAAATGACAGCATTCGCGTATGCAGTGACCAAATTCCACACATGCGCAAATGCAGCAGTAAACGCGCTCGTGTCGAGTTAGGAAAAGGCGGCCTTCGTCGGCAGCTCGAACGTCGATGGGCGCACGCACACGAGCGTGTTTATAGACGGAGTGAAAAAAAATAAAAATTGTGACGTTCCGAAACGAGTCAAGCAGACGAGCTCAAAACGGAGTTTATATAGCCCGCGGGATCGCGCAGCATCGGTCGAATGACAGTTCTGCTGCTGCAGTCACGGTACACACACACTCGCGGGGGCAGCTCGCTCGCATGCGCCGCCGCGAGTTGGAAATGTTCTCGAAATTGCGTCCGCGTATACTGTGCAGCACCTCTCAATGTAGTAGACCCCACTGCAGGCCAGAACTGCGCCTCTCACACACACACAGTCGTACCTATATTATTACTATCGTTTAAAGACACGCACGAGAGCAGCAGCAGCAGCAGCTCTCTGCAGTATATACTCTGCGCAAGTCGGAGCGAACTGGCATTACAAGCCATCTGTGTTCTCGTCTCGCTAGCTCGTGTCGTCGCGCAGTTTATATATACAGCTTTTATCCTGTGGTGCGCCGTGCAGTATACACACAGTGGGCAGCAGAGCCTCCTGCGTTGGCATATCGCGAAACTCTCGCTCGCTCGCTCGCTACTGCTCTGCTCGATCGTCAACAAAGGCCAATCGTTGAACTTTATAGTGTCAGCTGCTGCTCTTGCAGTCTCTGATCGTTTGTGCTGCAGTTCAAGCGACGCTCTTTACTGCGTTCATATACATTTATTCATCGCTTCCTGCTCTCGAGCTGCTGCTGCTGCTGCTGCTGCTACTTGGATAAAACGGAGTGTGATTTTTCGTTTGCTGCTGCTGCTGCTACTACCGTTGCAGCGCGGGGCAAGGATTTCACCACTGGCGCAGCAGCGATTGTCATCGTCAGCATATTATGCTGCGGGCTCCAAAGAGCTGAACCAAAACTCTGCTCTGCTCTCTCTCTCGTCTCGTCTCGTCTCGTCTCACTGAATAATAACTGCGATTATAAAAGAAGAAACCAACGATGCCCGCCAAAGTGAGCGATTGATAAAAAAATCTACTATAGGTTACTTTTGGTCGCCATAAACAGAGACGAAAACGTGCTGCTGCTCTTTACCCATGCTGCACGAGTCGTTCGTTTTTTGACAGCTACGTGCAGCTGCAGCAGTAGTAGCAGCAGTATAATTGCGCGTAAACCCTAGCATATATAGATATAAGTATCAAATATATACGAACTCTCGATAACGAGACCAAAGTCGCACGCGCGCGCGAGTCAAACAGTATAAGCGACACGCGTTTTTTTCCGCGCATTGTTATTGTTTTGTTCCGTTCTGTCGTCGTCGTCGTTCCTCGTTTTAAAAAATTCTCATTTCTCTCTCTCTTTTTTTCTCTCTCCCATCGACAGATAACGGAAATCAAGTGCAAACGCTGTCGGAATCTGCTGTTCACCGAGGAGGCCTCGCCGTCGCTCACGTCTCACGGACAGGTCGTGGCGCAGGGCTCGCGCAACACCAAGTGCAACAGCGACGTGCCCGAGGACTGCATCTACCTGGCCGAGGACAACATGCCCGATTGGATACACGAGGTCGTCGACAGGGTACGTACACTACGCGTGTTCTGCACTTTCTGCATCGTTTGACGCCTTGCTGTTATTGTTGCTTAGTCGCGAGCTGGCTTGTTTTCGTATAAATCTTCTTCAGTATACAACGTCGAGTGGGTGGGGTGGCACGCGAAGGCTTTTCACTGCAGCGCGAGGCCACCGCCAGATATATAATACGTATGCATACGTATTTGTTGTTGCTCGTCGAGAGTACACCGATTTCAACGCCTTTTTGCACAATTGTTTTAAAAAATCTCGTTACGTTGCCTTGTTTACCTTTGCTGTGCATAGATGACATTTTTTTTTTTTATTAAATTTACATGAGAGCTAACGAACCAATATTTCTTTACATTTAATTAGACACATTATATTTATGATTCGACTTTCTTTTTTAGGAAAATTGGATAAAAGGTAAACTATATTGTCCACTTTGTCACTCCAGAATTGGCTCGTTTGACTTTGTGAGCTCGAAAAAATGCAACTGTGGAGAATACGTTCCACCACCCATCAGAATAACATATTCAAAAGTTGACGCACCCCATCGGTGATGCTGAAAATGGATTATAAATAGTTATTAAGCTTAAAATCATTAGTAATAATGTATATGGATCAAACTGTATAGATTTATCAAAGTGAAAGGAAACTTAGTCTACTAGAAAATTATATTGTTATTGGGATAGCCTAAGTTGCCTTTCACAAATTCAATTTTCACTTAAGCTACTAAATAATGTAATTCGTAAAAGTTTATTTCAATGTATAGACTCTTGCAATATACAATTCATTTTTTATTTTATTTTTTTGCTTCAACAAATGTAAATAATGGTTGGTCATCTCATCTTTCTAGTTACTGATACTTTAGCTTTAATAAATGAATGTTAAAAAATTCATCTTTAAAACATGATCAACAAAATGGTACAAATTGAAATTAAGAGCTTCCTATATAGGGTTTTCTCTGTATATGTCACTTTATATTGTTATATATTATTACAAATGAATATAATTTAAAAAAAAAGTAAAGTTCTAAATTTTACTGCATATTTATATTATGTTGTAACTCAAAAGGCTATTCATAGTTTTACTATTTAAAATAAAATATAACAATTGTTACAAGAATATTAATTATTTAAGTAATAGTTTATGAGACATTCACAAAATTTAAATGTAAATTTGCTTGTTATACTTAAAATAATTCATTGTTTAATTGGCTAATTTGTTAATAAATGAGTGACTTATATCATTTGTTAGAGTATTAAAGAAATACTATTTACTGTCAAAATTTTTAGATATTGTAGAAGCATTCGATACTGTTGTATTTTCAAAATAAAAGTATATTGAATTTGTAAAAGTGAAAATAGCTGAATATTTAAATAAAAAATAATGATAAATAAAACTTTTGTAATTCTTTATATTTAAATGTAAATGACTAACAGAAATGTATAATAAATGTAAAAATGATCTATCTGGAACACCAAGTATAAGTATTTCTTTCTCACATTAATGATTAATATTTAATGTTGATCAAATTTTCTTGAATAATTCATATAGTGTGATATCTTTTAAAATTAATCAGAGCAATATAAATGTTACATATTTTTTCATTTCATTCCAAATCATCAATAAAAAATATAAGTACAAAATTCGACGTCAAATAATTTTTTCGACATTTCAGTTAAACACTATTACAAAAAGTTTTTCCACGTTAGAGATATTTTATTAAAATTAGCTTCGCAATCAGTTGATCATATGCAATAAAATGAAAAAATAAAATAAACGGATTTAACGGTTTTTGACGAAATTGAACATACATATCTATTTTATACGTTTAATATAAATGTATCAAGTCACAAAGCGTGAGTGGTGCGTCATATCGATGTGAGCTTTGAGGTTTCTTCTTTTTCCAAACGTTTTTCCGCATGTATCACATGTATGGATGATACTATTATGCGATGATTTAACATGTCGATAAAAATCAGATGAATGTTTGCATTTTTTTTCACAGAAATCACATGCGTAGCTAATACCTTTATGCATTGCATTGATGTGGAGTTTAAGATGATCCTTTCTTTTATATTTTTTATCGCAAATATCACATGCGTGAGTGACACCATTATGCAAAGATTCGACATGCCTATTCAGATTATGCTTTCGAACGAATGACTTTTCGCAAATTTCACACGTGTGAGTGACCCCATTGTGCACTGCATCGATGTGGGTTTTAAGATCATACTTCCCTGTGAATGTCTTGCCGCTATCATCACACGAGTAGGTAATGCAATGATGTACCGATTGGACATGCCTATTTAAATTACTCTTAAATGTGAATTTTTTTTCGCATATTTTACATTGTTGAGTGACACCATTATGCACTAAATCGATATGACTTTTAAGAAGGTCCTTTCTTTTGAATGTCTTGCCGCAATCATCACACGAGTAGGTAATGCAATGATGTACTGATTGGACATGCCTATTTAAACTATTCTTAGATGTGAATTTTTTTTCGCATATTATACATGTGTGAGTGACACCATTATGCACTACATCGATATGATTTTTAAGATTGTCCTTTCTTGCGAATGTCTTGCCGCAATCATCACACGAGTAGGTAATGCAATGATGTACTGATTTGACATGACTATTTAAACTGTTCTTAGATGCGAAATTCTTTTCGCATATTTTACATGAGTAGTTTGGTTCGATTCTTCCGTTATTCGCTCTACCGATACGTGTTTTGATTCTATGTTTGTTGCTCAACTTATTTGCGATTCTTCTTTTCTTATTTTCTTCAACAGGCTCACAGTCGACAGCTTTCAAATTCAATTCTTCCGTCGCGTTACCAACAAATTCTTCTTTCACTACCCCGGCAGTTTCTACTTTAATTGTGTTTTTATTTTCACAATCATCGCTATAATTTATATTCTGCAAATGACTTGAAGAATAATCCTCAATTTTCTTAACTAATGATAAATCCACATGGAGCTTCATTTGTTTACATTCAAAATCAATGTGAATACGGTCAAGTTCGTTTTCACGATATTCGTCACATTTTTGAGGCCTTTGGTTCTGTAATAAAATTTAATTTAAGTAAAAATTTTCATTACGTAAGTAAATAAAATCGGATTCTCATTTAATTAATCAACATTTACTAGATTTTCAGTATCGGGAGACTTGCTGATTGTACTATAATCAACATTTTCAGTCAGCAAGACATCAGCGGGTTCTTCTTTCACGCTGAAATCGATTCAAAAATATTAATCATTATGTTGAAATATTTTTAAAGTTTCATTATTTATAAAAAATATATTTACCGAACAACGAAATCAAATACACCACTGGATTCCATCTTTTATACTTGACATTCCGTTAGCGACTGATCTCACCGTGCGATATATAATTTGACACAGCAAACTCTCTCTTTTGAATTTAAATAATATTTACAAACCACGACATGAACATTTTAACCCGATGTAAGCGAAGCAACATCAAGTTATTATCATTATGTCCTATTGGCGAAATTACATAATCGATCTGCCTCGTGAACAACAATCATTTATCTATAAATAATTTGTTTCATCGCGAAGAAATTAAAACTTTTAAAAACGCTAAGAAGAAAATATTGATCATTTCCATCAAATTTAATTCGTCATTCCCGCCCTTCACCATTTTGGGCAAAACCTGTGAGCGCCACTGTCTATCTACATTTTCTTCTATTTTTATGCTTCTCTGATTTTCACGTGTAGAGAGATAGAAATCGTCGTCAGCAGTGTACGCCACTGTAGCCTATCAGTGTATACAAGTTAGTCTCAGACTGAATATCTTCCGCTTCGAACGTGTAATCAAAACATGCGAGTTGAGTTTTTTAATCCGCTCCACGAGTCTCTGAAAAATTGACAATACTGTTCAGTAACTATTTCCAGTAGCGTTTTATTTTTCAACAACCCAAGATGTCTTATCAACTTTATCGCAACACGACATTAGGAAATACTTTACAAGAGAGTTTGGACGAGCTGATTCAGGTACACAGTCATTCAGACAAAATCATTCAAGAATAATTATGAATCGAGCATTGTTCACATAAATCATTGATCTTTATTTTGCAGTATGGTCAAATCACTCCAGGATTGGCAGTAAAAGTTTTATTGCAATTTGACAAATCCATTAACCAAGCTTTAGCTACTAGAATCAAGTCTAGACTTACTTTCAGGGTATGTACTGTTTTTTTTATATATAACTGTATAAGTGACCAATTATAAGTTTTAAAACATTCTCATGAAATAACTAAATAATTATTTGCTATTTTTTTTATTATAAAAACTATTTTAACACCTTAATGTCAAAAAAAACATTACCATTTATTGAGGTTATGATAAAATTTTATCAAAATTCGCATAGCACCATGAATTGTGTTATTTGTTTTGATTATTTTTATGTTAATTATCTTTTTATTTTAATATTTCAGGCAGGGAAATTAAACACTTACAGATTTTGTGATAACGTGTGGACTTTCATGTTAAATGATGTTGAGTTCAGGGAAGTGCAAGAAGTAGCAATTGTTGATAAAGTAAAGATAGTAGCATGTGATGGTAAAAGTATGTATCAAATTTTTCTTCATTCACTAATTGAAATACAATCTTATTAATAAAATTTTTTCCATTTTGCAGTTGCAGATTCAGAACTTGGACCAAAGCGATAGACTATGTTTCTATGAAAATCATAAAATAAATATATCATAATATTTGGATTCATAAGTATACCTTAGGTTAAGGTTTTAAGTATAATGTATTTTATTTGAAATTCGAATTATATATAAATAAAAACTTAAAATGTATTGAGCTATAAAAATTTGTAATTTGTTACAACTTATCGTTTCTTTTTGTCATACATATCTAGAACAGTAGAGTTAAGATTATTACTAAATGCTTGAAAACTGAATTTTTCTTGAAAATGTTGTTTGCCTGCTTCTCCTAATTTAGTTCTCAAATCTTTGTCTTTAATTAGAGTAGCTAATTTTTCAGCAAATTGAGATTTTTCACATAAGTAACCAGTTACATTATCTATGACTGATTCTTTGGGGCCCCCTGAGTTATGTGCCACAACAGGTTTAGAAGCGTACATTGCTTCCAAAGGAACTATTCCAAAGTGTTCATTGGGAGGAGTGTAAATTAGAACATGAGCATTCATTAAGATTGAAACCTTTTCAATGTCTGTAGGAGAACGCAGAAAGCTTACATTATCTGCTACACCTAACTCATCCGCTAAACTAATTAGTTCCATATAATACTCCACATTTTCCTCTACTCTTTTGTCATAACCACCAGCCATAATTAAAAAGGTACGCCTGTATTCTTCTGGGGTGAGGTATTGTTTTAAATCTGCCAAAGCTTGAATGGCTGTGGTAAGCTCCTTCTTACGTTCATACCTATTGATGGATAATAAGAAACAAATACCAGGCAACATTCTTTTGTCCAAAACCCTTTCAATAGTCAATACATGCACTTGATCGAAAAATGCTGTATTAATTGATGGGTATAATACTTCAGTGCGCTCAATATTTAATCTTTTGAAAGTTGATTCACAGACTGATTTGGTGTAAAGACTATTGACTAAAATTTTATCGGCAGCCCCAGTAGTGATTTCTTCAAGATAATTCAGCGGAGCACGATACAGTCTTTTCAATTTACTTTCATAAGTCGTTAAAAGTTGATCTGGATGATGACAGTAAAATATAACAGCAGGAATACGTAACTTTAAAAGAGGAATGCACACTGAAACTAAATCACAGAACACAATGTCAGGACGATCCGATTGAAGGATAATATACAGCGCCGCCCACATCTGAAGAAAAAATGTTGAATAAAAGTTGAAAAAATTTCTTGCATCATACAAAATCATAATTATTCGACGGATGATTCACCATTCTCATGTAGGCGCAGAAGGCAAAGAATTTGCCGAAAATGTGCCTGGGCAGCCAGTCGCCGACGACTGTCACTTTGAAGGTGCCGTCGCGCGTCTCGGTGAAGCAGTGCGTCGGATCGTGATGCGTCGTGACGAAGTCGACCACGTGGCCGTTCTGCTTCAGGGCGATGGCCGCGTCGACGACGAGCCGCTCGGCACCGCCGATACCCAAGTCGGGGTGCAAAAAAGTCACTCGCACCATACTTGATGATTATACTTTGTAAACAATAATTCAACTCCCACACACGCGGATCGCGATGCCGGTAGAGTTTATTTATTCGATGAAGCACTGACTTTATCGTCTGCTTTATTTCATCATAAATATCACGATGATTTTTTGTTTTGTGATAAAGTTATGACGGAGCATGAAAAAAATTCAAGATAACAAAACACCGTGACGAGTATATAGCAGCCCGCGTCTGCACTATCTGCCGCATTGACAGACGACGCAGCGAGAACTCCGAAGCGCTGCGATTGGTCGAATTTCAACTTTAATATAAGTTGTTCGATTCAGCTCGCCGACATGTCGCGGTGTTATCAAAATCTCACCTTACATGAATAGACGTTCCGTGACGCAGTTTACATATGTTTTTGACGTCGTCTTAGTTTTACGAATTAATGGATCAATAAAATTATGAATAAATTATAAATAAATTCAGAAGTTATGTTGACATTACATTTTTTTGAAGACTTGAAGTAAACGTAATTTTGAATATTATCAAAAAAAAGTTAAGTTAGACGTAAATTTAATTCATTAAAACATATACTCGTAGAAATTGTGTAGGAGCAAAGGAAAAAAGCTCTTCAGTAATATTCTACAAAGTTTCCACGATCAATTAGAGCTTGTAGCGATATCGCGATCGGCTTTCGTGCGGCGAACCGCAAACGGTACTTACCGATTTTTTTCTCTGTCCTCTGAGCTTCCTATACTTCGAAGTTCGAGTTTATCGTGAGATTGTAATTGAATTGAACTAGTATCTCACTATTGGTTTTATAATGACGCCATAATATTTAGAAATAAATTGTAAATCGCAATTCTCGCCTTTAAAACAAAAATAGCACGTGTTCTGCGGCGAGGTAATCTTTTGTACTCGAAGTAAAAAAAAAAATGGTGCTTGCATAGAAAGTAACGGAAATGATAAAATCGAATCGAGATTATAAAGAGAGAGTTGCGTAGGCGATCGACGAGAGTTCACACGCTGTTATCCTCGATTTGAATGGGTTCTAGATAATGTCGAGCACAGTCAAAATTAGGACGGGATCGAGATCAAAATTTCACAGTTTATCTATGACGATTTTTGGTACACACAACGCCAATTTATAATAAGAAACAAGCGCCAATAAGTTAAGGTTTCTCCATTGAAGATTATCATTACTGAAATTGTTGGAAAATTCTGGAACACGACTTTGGAAATTGGACCAGAGAAAGAAAACAAGACAACAGAAAAACACGTTATCTCGTCGTTGACTAAGAGAAATGTCACACACGCCGCGCGTTACGTATTATAACTCTTATCGCGACTGTATTAGATTAAAAAAGGCAACGCTTGGCTATCTCTACCTGGTCACATATATGTATATCGTATAAAAAATAACAATACGATGACCAGACACGATAAAGCTGTTAAGTACATTATTATTATTAATACGCATAGACATAGGCGCGTTTCGTCGAGCGCGAGGAATTGAAAGTGGATTGCGTAAAAAAAAAAAACAATAATAATTCAAGTCCACGGGGGGAATTTTTTTTCTTTCTCGCTCTACCACACACGCACGACAATATATTAATACGTAGGTATATAGTGTTATATATGAAAAATGCGAGAGATAAAAAGCAGGCGCTGCGGCTTCGCGTCAGTCGCGAGCGAGCATAGACACGGCACGGATCGCGGGGTAACAGAGCCGCGCATCGCTGCGCACTTCGGAGCACTGCACAGTGTACGCACATAACTCACTAATTGGCTGCGCTGCATATATAGGAAGGACCTGTATGCAAAACTGCATAGACGCGCAACAGCTTGGCATGCGCTGCAGCAGCAGCAGCAGCAGCAGCAGCAGAGAAGAAAGTCGCCAAGTTTGACTCTCGAGAGAGAATCGCGCGCGCGCGCGTGCCCGAGCCCCAAGGTGGCGATTATTGCAGTGCTAGCTTCACAACTGAAGCTCACGAGTCAGCAGCGTGCGAATACTTACATGTATATATATAAGTCGTCTCGCCCATACATAGATATATATAATACAGATCGCGTTATATCGGCGGTGTCTCTTAGCCTGTGCGCGCGCGAGCTTCTGCGGACTCTCTGCGCCTCGCGCTCGAGTGTGTATATATAAGTGACGGATGATCGACGAATTGACACACACGCGCGCGCGAGATCAGTTGTCGTGGGGCACGCATAAAATTGGCACAATAGTCAATATAACACGGGCACAAATAAACGCACGCATCGCTTAGCCAGTGCGCGACGAGCAGAAGAGAATTTCCTGCGTTGTTATCCTGCTGCGCCTGCCTATACAGTACACATCGGAGCGAGCGATTCGATCGCTAATATACTTGCTGATTATTATCCAGTTATATTGTTAAACGCGCCTACGCACGATGCGCTGCTCGCATCATCACCGTCGTCGTCGATACAATACCTTTTAGTACCTGTGCGACCGCGTGTGTATGTGATAGAAACGCGCGACCCGACCCAGAGAGATATATAGTAGCTGGTCTGTGTATTAATATTAGGATAGATAGCGAAAGAATCAGCTGCAGAGTGCCAATTACACGCTTACATAGTATCGAGTGCGCGGCGCGTGCCGTGTTGCAAAAGTTCTCTCTCTCTCATATGTGCGGCTCTGATCTCGGCAGTCGTCGTCCGCGTCGCGAGAACAACAACAACAGCGAGGAGGAGGATCATTATTGTCGCCGTCGTCGTCGTCGTCGTCGTCGTCGTCGCCCGACAACAATCGGATGGATGGAGCTTTTTGGAACAACGGCGACGCGGCGGCCTGCGGCAGCAGCGAGATGGAGGAGCGTCGCTCGATCCGCGACTCCGCCAGGCAGCCCAACAAGAAGTATTACGGCAGCACGGCGAGGCACGTGACCAGGTCCGACTGCCTGGTCAAGCACCCCGTGGCCCCCAACGACACGCTCCAAGGCATCGCTCTCAAATACGGTGTCACGGTACGATCGTATAATCGCCAATGATTCACCTACACACACACACAGCAACATTTTATAGCTCTCTGTTTTTTTCTCGACGTTCAATTGCGGATATTTCAATTTCGACCATTCAATTTTTTACGCTATAGCTTATTAATCTGCTCGAGTTTAGATCAGTCATACTTTTCATAAGTATATCAATTTGTAAAGAATTTGCCGTGTGTCAAAGTTTAATTTTCCATGATGTATAATCAATTTTATATTTACTCTTTTTAATGCCTGTGAATCTAAAATAAATTCTAAACTTCAATGAAAGTTTAAGTTACTCCTCTTATCAATTCAATGTAACTCGATGATCGCTGTAAAAGACACAAACACAAATCTTTATGTAATATATTCTATGAGGCAATCATTGTGAGTTTGCAAGTTTATGCATAATCAGTGGTGATTATTTTGAATACCGTCACTTATCAATCTTTAAGTTGACATAATTTCTCATTGCTATCTTGACCATTTTTAAAATATGTAAAAGTTTTGTGAACACTGAAATATCTTAAAATATTTATACAAACATTTTTTCGATACAAATAATCAGTTTTTTTGTAGACAGAACAAATTCGACGAGTGAATAGACTTTGGGCCTCTGACAGTTTATTTTTAAGAGAACATCTTCTCATTCCCATGAACAACGATAATCCTCTATCTTCATCTAGTGGATTCATGTATAACTCCGGAAGTTTTGATAGCACTAATGTAAGAGCCGATTCATTATTTTCAATACATTTTAAGAATAACCAAGTATTGTGAAATCATTTTGTTTTTAGGTCTCTAGTCCATCTTCAGTATCTTCTCCAGTAGATTATGAAAGTTCTTCTGTAAATGATTATTTAGCTAAATTTGACTCTTCGATAGCAAGTGTTAAAAAAGAGATTAAAAAAGTACAAGGAAATAGTGAGTAAGTACTGTTTTAATTCAGCTTTTTAAATCACTAATATTTTTGTAAAGAATCAATAAAATACTTTAATATTAAATTCTAATAATTTTTTTAAATTTTCACAACAGGTTTCTATGTGATGGAGATGGTTTGTTTGTGCAACGAAAAAAAGCAACAGCTAGATTAAGAAATTCTCATCCAATCAATTCAAACACACACCTAGCATCACTAGAAAATCAACAGTCTTCATCAACTAGTGATTTACAAAATTTACCATCGGCTGTTGTTATGACTCAAGGAAAACGCGTTAAAACATCACTACAAAGGTTACAAAAAGAACAAGATGAAATGTTTCAATTGTAGCATTCAAAATTGCTTTTTCAATTTTGTTAAAGAGATTCCAATGAAAATCGTGATAATTTAAATTTAATTTCATTTAATTCAAGTATTTTTTCGTGTCATAAAAGGTGGAAAAAATCATAATTAAAATTAATGCTTAAAACGGTATTTTTAATTACTTAAAAAAAGTTTTCAATTTTTTTAATTTTATTGATTTGTTATCGAAAAATAATTATAAATTTTATATTACGAAATGTGAATGTGACAGATTTAAAATTTTCTTTTTAAGTATGTGCAATAAGTAAATTTTATAAAAATTATTAAAAAGTTATACTTACGAAGTTAACCAGTTTCAATATATAAGTGGTACTTAAAATATTAATGAAAATGCGAACAAATTACTGAACATTGTAATATAAGCATAAATACTTTTCTTTGTTAAAAAGATTTTTCTATTAAATTTTTTCGGAAATTAATCTTCTACAGACCTTGTATTATCTCGTCTCGAGTGTTAAATCATTGCAAAAATTTGTCGAATCATTTTTAATTTATTTTATCAATGATTTCTTACGATGAATGAAAAAACTATAAAAACCTTTTATTTTCTTCGAGAACTTTATTGTTTTTCAAACTATTTGAAGTCAAACTGTGACCGTAAGATGATTTATAAAAACTGAAGTAATCGTGATTTGCGCGTGCCTTCAACTATGTCGGGTTACGCTATGATTTATCACGTTTTACCCTATAAACTTTGTATATCTATCATGACTGTATTATAAAAATAGACATATTACTTCGATAAAATGAAAATAGTAAAGACTAAATGAGTGTATGAGCGTTGTTGAAATTAATAAACTAGTGCAAATGGTAGAAAAAGCGTCCATCGTTTCAAATAATTGTCATAAATGAATAATAGAATGTTGAGACGAGCCACGATACTTGTGCATAGCTTGTCAGTTGTTAGCAATATTTCAAAACTCTATAGAAAAAATGATATTATAGTTATATTGACGAGAATAGCAAGGTAACTGAATATAAGAATTTGTTATGACTAAAATGTGGGTCACAAATATTTTCAAAGAAAGTACCTTTATTATTAAGGTCGCTTACTATTTTTAGCTAATGCACAATTTACAATCTGTTGAATGTTTTTTGTAATGGTGATAATAACATTAAAAAAGAGTTGAATTTTCGCGCTAATATTGTGAAAAATGTTATAATAAAAGAATAAATGATATTAGCTTTCAATTTGTTGTTAGTCATAGTTTTATTTTATTTTTAGATTTTGAATTTGATTTGAAATTGAGTAAAGCAAATTTGATAGTATCATATCGATCCAAAATAAATCATTTTATTGGACCATCACAATTTCGCTATTAATGAAAACGAACAATGTATACTATGTAAACTCTACTCTAAAATGCTATGTATGTGACTAAGTGATTCGTAAATGGATTGTGTAAAAAATAATGATTGTAGTTAAAGCGTGAAATCTTAATAATACTTTTTTACTGTATCTATGCTTGTAAAAAGTTATAAATATCTTGTAAAACAGTTACAATTTTATCCATTGAAGTTATTTTTATTTTCAAAATTATTCACAAGATCATAATGCGGTGATATGAATACATTCTGAAATTTAACAATGGCTACATTTAACAAATTTTTTCTTACATTAAAATTTAGGCTAATGTGCTATATTATCGGTAAATATACACTCTGGTTTAATGTTATTTCGTGGACAAAAGACAAGTACAAATAAGGTAAAATAATAAATCTATACAATCAACTCAAAATAAATTTTAAGTTTCTAGAAATTTTTATCTGAGCTAGATATAATAAAAGTAGCTAAATTAAACGCGCACCAGAACAGAGATCATCTGGGTTATCCTAAACAAGCGTAATTATCACGCCTTGGAAACACAGACCATCTGAATACAAATTGCATCATAAATGTATTTTTTTTCTCTCAAGCTGAGACTTTCAAGTTGTAATCTTAATTGTTGAAACAACATAATACGATTGCGATCGCAAATAAAGATCTTATAAAGATTTGAAAAGTAAACTATGGATACTTTTAAAATATTAAAACATAAAACGAAATAAAATATTTTTTTCAATTGAATACTTAGTCCGTTTGGATCATTTCAACACTTCAAACTTATTAAATTGCTTAGATGACATTAGCCCTCGTACATGGAATAATACACTTACATAGTATATATATAAATATGTTTATATGTAATATACTTAGTGGGCTATTAAATTTTTTTCAAGTTTTGAATTATTCAAAACGTCACTGTGATTGCTGCGAGTTTGCTACTCTTTTTTTACTTAATTTTTTAACTTTTTTTTCTGTCATACAGATTTTCTTCAACATTCACATACACAAATTTGTACATGTTATTTTAATATATTTTATATATATAAATTTCATCTTTATATATACTTTCAATTAAAAAGTTCTATTTTTAATTGTTAAAGCACAATGATGCAACTTTAGCATTAAAAACCATACAATTATTTTAAGAAATTAAGATAAATCAATGCATAATTCATCATATTTTCGTTTAATCTCTAAACAAAATTTCTTAATATTCAGAAGGCTTTAATAATTCAAATTCTTATCCACTTTAATTTTGAGTTTCATAATTTACTTATATTTATATTCGTTATTTACTCGGTTCAAATTTCGTCCCAAGCAATTTTTCATATTTACATACAGACAACCACAATCATCCAATATTTTTATATTTATATAGAAGTGGAAAAATCACGATTGCCATGTGCTAGTCGAATGAATTTCATTCTTTGTAGTCAATTAATAATCCGAAGTAGGATAAATGTTGACACTTTCATTGACGCATCACTACCGCAGCGCTTAACTTCATGCTTAATAATGCAACTTATAAAATCTTGAACTAGGACGAGGCTCCATTGTTTCTACACACGAGGACGTGACGTTTCTTGCACAAAAGTGATCGGAATAATCCCTCGCCGTCTAGTATTGTAATATGCCGGGTATGGACGGCCACTTAATGTTGAAGCATTTGTCGTCGAAAGGATTTCGACTTCTGTTGGTAATGGCGGGTTAGATAGCGTATTTGTGGTCACCTCGGGTATAGGTGCTGTTACAGCTGTAGTTTTATTGTCTGTCGCTATAGATTCAGTATGAATTGATGAGCTTCAAGTAGAATAGTAGAAGTTTAAAAAAAACTGCGAAACGAATACTTTTACAAAGTATGAGAGTTGAATTACTGACATTACTGGACAAGACAATGTTTGATCTACAGCAACATAAACAACAAATTAACCTCGTGCTTTCGCTCTGCGCGAGTTAGAAGTACTAGCAGAAGCCTCTGCAGCATTAGACGTTGATTTTACTGCCGTCGGTTTTTTTGTCTCTGTAGATTTTTTCGTTTCATTCTTTTTTGTCGAGGTGCTACTGGAACTAGCCATTCCAGACGTGCTGGGACCTACTGGTCCTTTGCTCCGATTAAGCGCGCGTTCCGCTCTGGTTGGACCCTTAGCTACCTTCGTTGCTTGCGACATAGCTGAACGATTCAGAGCTCGTTTTTTACCCGATTTACGTTTTGAATCGGCCGACTTAATGGCATCTTCGTCATCATCGTCATCAGATGAACTATCATCGTTCGCATTTTCAGTTTCTCCATCGTCGGAATCGTCTTCTTCCTCTTCATCTGAGTCAGATTCCTGGCTCTTTTTACGAGGTCGTTTTGCGCTAGGCTTAACCTTATTTTTATTTTTTGCAGCAGCATCGGCCTTTCGTTTTTTCTGTAACTGAGCCTCGTCTGTATACAAAGATAAATCAACTGCAACGAAAATTCATTATAAAATTGATGCCATTACATTATTAATTTCTATTGATTTACAATTGAATAATGTAATACTCACGGCCATCTGGATGTTCTTCGGTTACTGGAGGTTTCTCCGTAACTCCTGCTTCAACGTCTATGGCTCTCTTCAATATATTCTCAGTTCTCAGCAGCTCGTACTTCGTTAGTTGATATCTGTTCTTTTCCACTTTATTCAAATTTAGGTTTGTCAAGATAGTATCAAAATCTAAAAAAGAAATCAACATATATACTTAATTCTATTTCATCCAAATTTAATTTGCAACAATAGAAACTGATATTATAACATACCAATATAATCATAAAAATCTGGTGTATATATTTCTCCGTTATCTTTATCTTGAGATAACCATCTAACGTTGATCTTTTTGCTTGATTTATAGATATTTTGATTAGCCTGGCAAACGAAAAAGCTTCCATCTGCGTTCCTCACGGCGAGAAATTCACCTCTAAAATAAAAGTATATAAATTAGTATATGATAAAAAATAACTAGAAGAATATATTATATCCATTTCCTACTAACTTGTAAAATATGGTCAACTTTTCATCCTGGGCTTTAGCGGCAGCTGATCTTCTACTCGTTGACACAGCTGGAGTTTTTGGGGTTTTATTGTATGTCGCGGGCGGTGCCTGATACGGAGTTGTTTGAGTTCGAGCACGTCTCGAGCGTGAGCTAGCTGCCGAACCTTCAGTTGGAGTACTGGGAATTTTCAATTTGGGCTCGCGTGGTTTTCGCTTGGCCGGAGTTCGAACAGGTGTTTTTGTAGGTGTTCCTTCTGTTTTTACTTCAGAGTTTTCGGCTTTTACATTTTTCTGAGGAGTTTTGGGAGTAGGTGGGTTCAGATTTTGCAGGTGTATCTTGTTCAGTTTTTGCAACCACTGCAGCTGGTGTTTCTTTAGCCACAACCTCTGCTTTGGGTTCATTTGTGTCTGTTTTTTGATTGTTAGTAACAGCAGGTTTAGTTTCCTCTGTTGTAGGTGCTGAAACTATTAAAAAATGATACATTTTAGATTATTTTTCAAGTTTTATTGATCTAAATATAATTTTAATGACCGTAATGCATACCTTGATTATCAACGACCTTCGGGGGCACATTCTCTTCTGGTTTAGGTTTTACAGGACTTGTTTGCTGATTTGAAGTTGGTGTTGGTTCACTATTGGAAGTTACATGTTTATCTGCTCAGTAGCTGTAGCAGCTACTTTGACAGGTGACGTAGCTACAGTCGGTGCTGCTTTTGCTGGACTTGTAGTTGCATTTGTAGTGGGTACAACAACGTCTGTGACAGGTGCACTTTTGTTGGTTGTAGTTGTGTTTACTTGTGTTGTACTGGCAACAGTGGTCGCTGGTGTCACCGAGGTTGGTGCCTCTGGTTTCTCCTTAGCAGGTTCAGTACCATTTTGAGTAAGTTTATTATTATCAGTTACTTGCGTCACCGTATCAGTTTCTTTTGATACCGCTTGCTGTTGATTAACTTGATTGACTTGAGTTGGTTGATTGGGAGTCTGCGCCTCAGAATTCATTTGGTCAGTTGAAGTATTATTTGTGAATGGTGGTTGATACAATGGCCTGTGCTCTTGAATCAAACTCAGCGGTTGGTTGTTTGGTGAAAAGTTTTGATTGGTCAGTGGTTTTATACTGCCTGCCGATTGATCGGCTGACGGTGTTATTTTTTGAGACACCATGTTCATGGGCAACATGCTGTGACTCGTTTGAGTTGTGGGGGTTCCTACTCCAGGCATTGAAGATTTGATTGCAGGTGCACTCATATCCCAATATGAAAAAAAGTGGCTAATTGAAAAGCCAATAAATTGCAATCATATGATGAGAATCATCCACGTGATCGAATCACAATGATTGAATCAAGTCATCGGCTAACTGGATGAATTTTATCTGCAACAAAAAAAGAAAACAAGAATAATTTTCAAGTTTATTCGTTTAAATATTTTAAATTGGTTGTTGTTTTAAAAAAGGGATCAAGTCGCTCGTTTCATTAATTTTTCAAATTCTACAGAGAAAATCGATATTCATCCGTATTTCAAGCGCCCATAAACGATTCAGAAATCCCACTAATTATCGTACCATAGCCATGAATCTAACACGTCAAAATATACGAACAGGTGTTAACAATTCGATGAAAATACGAATGAAAGTGTATATACAACAACAGCAGCAGCAGCTAACGTGTAAACTGCGTATTAAATTATCGATAAAAATGAGCGCGCGCGGGACGGGGAGTAGCCGGCATGGCACGAGTAGTTCCTACACATATACCCTCTCTCTCGCGTTATACACACGGCATTTTATTTAAAAAAATCCGAACCTCCAGGCTTACTATAAAGCTTACCTCGAAATACTTGGATTTGACAGCGGGCAGATGGCAAGTGCCACGGTATAATGCACAATACTTTACCGTGCGCGATAATACAATAAGGGAAGGAAAAGACTGGATTTACAAGTCAACTGATCTGCTGCTGCCGTGGTGTATGTATACAAGGCGCAGGATATATACAGAGAGCGCGAGGTTCACGGGGGAGAGGCTCGCTGGTTGGCTCGTGCCTTGTACATGCACCGTTCGCTCTCTCTCTCTCTCTCTGTTGCCTCTGTTGTTAAGTCGCCTCGGTTAGGTGGATGTGTATAGTTATATTGTACGAAGAGTAGTACTGTAGCGCGACACACACACACACACACGCGCGAATCAGTAATCACAACAATTCACTGTCGAAAAAGAAAAAAAATGTCTACTTTTACGAGCAGAAAACGCCAAAGACGCGACTCGGTGACGTCGATGCGCGTACGCGTATTATTACAAGGGGCTAAGTTTTTGGACTTTACGCACACAGACAGATCCGAATTCGCGTGTGTACGTGTATATGTACGTAGGAGTGCATCGGCGGCGGCACACACGGACTCACTCGGAGCTGTGGATGATACACTGCTCTCTCGCGGCGTCTCTCTTTCTAAAAGCCGCTCGCGCGCGCACCCGCCGCCTTTACTGTCCGTGTGACTCTGTGTGTGTTGTGTGTGTTTATAATGTTATATACGCACACAATTGCATAGAAAATATACTCACGCACACGAAACAGAATACGTATAATATGAATTTCGACTTTGGCACAAGGCGCGCGCGTACAGTAGTACCTAATAGTCGTCGTCTTTGCAATAAGCTGCACACGCCAGAGGCTGAGCGCCTCTCGTTGGCACCGCACACTACCACAACGTCAACACACTGCGGCGCAGTCCCGAATGCATCGGCTGCCGTGCGTGCGAGTGTGTGTTATACGCATACATACACGCATACATTTACCATGCATTACATACACACGTACTGGGGGGCTGAGTTGGCTGCGTATACACACAAGTGTGGGTAGCGTCAACTCCGACTTGGAGAATACGCGATACATTTATAATCTCGGTGTACTACTGCGTGCGGTGGTGTGCGGAGGTAATGCCGCTCTCGCTCGAGACTTTTATCACGCACACACACACATACATACTCGCGTGTATAGTCAGATAGATCCAAGGGAGGGGAAGAGAGAGAGAAGCCAAACTTTCTGTCCTCTCTGTGCATAAATCCATTCAAATACGTATTATAATAATAACGCCTATATCGCGACTGTCAACATGTCAATGACGATATACAGAAACACGGAGCAGCAGCTCTGCTTTTTTCACCTTGCTCCCCGCATAATATAAACGACTCTGTCTTTTCCCGGTATAGACGAGGAGGCGCGCGCGCGAGCAGGCCTTTAGCCGGGGATCTCGCTCGTGCTAATTATTATACGACTCGGATCGAAGCGATGCAAATTATAATGCACTATACTACTATGTAAGAGGTGGCGCAGAGGCTTACGCAGACGACCGCGTGTGTCATTGTCGAACGATAACGTTACAGAATAAGAAAGAAAAAGTAGCCAGAGACGTTGACGTACTGCTTTGTTTATGATAATATAATACGAACGCGGTGACGAGCTTCTCCCTGACACTGACGTACGCGCGTAGTATAGACGATGCATTCGGGCGCGAGTTCATAAGCGAAGAATACAGGGTGCGAGAAAGAATTAGATTCATTGATCGAGTCAATATAATAATGTTGATATTTATGTAATTGGCGAGAATATTTGCAACAAAATTCGTATACAGGGCAAAGGAGACCAACAACGAGAGTCAACGCCGAAGACATATCAACGGTGGCGGCGGCGAACGAGCGCGCTTGCGACGGCGTCGGTGGCAACTATATATCAATGTATCGCGCTCCTATATACGAGTATGTGTGTGTTGTATTTGTGCGTATGCAAGAAGTATATAGCGGCTCCGTGTATATACAGTGTGTGCGTGCTTTATATATGTGTATGTATGTATGCGTTGCGAGCAGCACACATTATCGTATCGTTTTCTTGCGCGGGGCCTCGAAAAGACACTACAGGGGCATTCCACTGTGTGCGGGTTTGTGCGGCGCGCGCCCGACCGAGCGCTATATGTAATGGGCATCGGAGAAAGAGAGAGAAAACGAGTGCTGCTGCTGCTGCTCTGCACGGACATTCGAGAAAAAGAGAGGAGCAATGAGACAGCAGCAGCACCAACAGAGAGGCAAGCGAGCCGAGCAAAGCGTGCACGTTCGTTAGCTCTTTCTCTCTCTCTTGTTGTCTCTTCTTTTCTCGATTTTCGTTCGCGCGCGCAACGCCGCGAGCACAGCGAGATAGAGAGAGAAAGAGAAACAGTATATATACACCGTTCGACGAACGATATATAAAGAGAAAGGGAAAGAGAGAGAGAGAGAGACTGAAAAGCCTCCCGTGTGTGCCCATGGGCCGATACAGTCATGTATACAGATATATTCCACCGGCAAAGAATGTTTACACTCGATGTGTCCCGCGCAAATTATCATCGACGCACTCGCGGTGTTTATTTATTTTTATTTATTTCGCGAAGGAAACGCAATCCGAGTGGCATTGCGATAAAAGGGCCATTATTCAACGAATATACGCGAGAGAGAGAGCATTACTTTGATTGGCTTGCAAAAATTGCAATTGGCCTGTGTTTTATATATATATAACACCAACGTCGCTGACACATGATATATATAGATAAGCGCACGCCATAATACGTACACAAGCGTACGCCGGCCGTACACGACTGTGTATATGTGTGTATACGTCTGTATGTGTATCAATTTATAAACGCACTCGAGAGTGTCGAGACAGGCAGGTCGGGGGAAACACTTGCCGCGATGCACACTGTACGTTCGGTACCGAGTAATTTTTCGCGTATATAAATTCTCTCGCTACTTTACCATTTGACGAAGATGCAAGCACACTGAGAACTCGGAGAATATCAGTTCTAGAAGAGTCGATGAGCACACAGACAGACACACGCGCCGCCTCCTCCTCTCTTGTGCTCGCAACAACTTTTCCTCGTGTGTCCTTCTCTGCACGTCAAAACACACGGTGTATTATACACACGACGACGACGACGACGACGATGCACTCGTCGCTGCCGATTTTCAAGCACGAAAATGGCAGGAAAATGGAAATGTCACAACAACAAAACAATCGTCGGATAATCGGTAGAATTCGGCACAAAAGACAAAGAGGAACGCGCGAGCATACGCGTTATAGTATATTATACGGCGAAGCTATATATCGCGACTAAGACGACGCAGCAACGAAGCACAGCACAGAAATTGATCGAAGGCACACTGCTGCTCGTGAGTGAACGAACGAACGAGCGCGAACGACGAATTATTCTCTCCGAGGTGTTTATACGCCGATGGCCACAACACGTATAAAACAGGCAGTGCGCGAGAGAGAGAGAGAGAGAGAGAGATAGAGAGCGCGAGCGGTGCCTGTTCCGCGGCAATGCGTGTAAGCTATATATATTATCGTGGAGACACAATATAATACTTGGTTACTCTTGCGTGTGTGTGTGTGTGTTTGAGTGAGTATAATCCTCAAAATGCTTGAAGAATTTTCCACCGCGGTCGCTAGTGTACAGAGCCCCGCTTGCTGCCTTCGTAATAACTGCAGCAACTTATCAAGCACGCGCGTTCGCGTATAAGCGAGGTGCTGTGCTCTGCGCGGCTTTTTTTGTCAGCGAGCGTCGTGTTACACGCGGAGTCGAAGATTCGAGGAAAAACAAAATTGACACGCGTCGCTGCTTCATACTTTCTCTTTGATACAGGATGTTAATTTTCTTCAACTCGAAATGATGAAACGAGCTATTGTATTAGGCGGTCACCGACGGACCGACCAAAAGAACGCGGCGGCGATATGACTCTTTAACGCGCACGCGTACCACCTTCGATATACATTCACACGTCCATCCGCCGCCGCATATAAGCCCCAACACAAGCGCATTCGATGCTATTTAGGGTTATGATCAAACACGAGGATGCTCCAACCGAGGACATTTTAACAAAGTTGCGTGGCGATCGAACTCGACTACTATACGGGTCGTAATCTATAAGCTCGTATATAAGCATTTCGAGCTGCGTCGAGGGAAACGTACAAAAAATCTGACGGACTCGGCCGCGAGAACTAGATGGCGTCGGTTTTCGCTCCGTCTCTTTCTCGCACCCGTTGGGTTGGCGCGGGGCATGCGGCAATGTTGCCATTCGACTCGCGCGGGGGCACGCTTATATGCGTGCTATATATTATCAACGTTCACGCACTTCTTGCACTGTGATACGAACGCATTTCACACCCACGACGCACACACACACACTCCATCGCGTATATCTTATCGGTTCGAGAGCGAGCAGCTTCAAGTTCACACGCACGTTCGCGTCGCGGGGTATACCGCGACGCAAGAGATATATAAACACGGACTTACCTCGTTTATTGGAGACCGATGCGGGCACGATGGACGATTGGCGATGTCTATATCCGGCGTACGACGATGACACGAGATCCAACACGATTGCTTCTAATTATTACTTGCGAGCGTTAAAAAAAACACGTGCAAGGCGCTGAAAAATGCAGCAGCAGCAGCAGCTTCAATGGCGAGAGAACGTTCGTATCACGCTAAGAGCCGCTAGGCATTGAATAAAAAGCGGCCAGCGCGGTGTCTATATATATACCGCTCTATCGGTTGCACGCACGCACTATATATCCTCCGCACGGCGCAGTGATATATACACAAATGCCTGTGTAGGCGGCATATACCTCGGCTTGCGGTGCGTCGCGCGATCCACATTCCACACGTCTGTTCCCCTATTGTGTGTTGTAGTACTGTGCCTGCAACTCATGACCCGACGACGGTCATCTTTTATCTCTTTCTCGCGCGTTCGGCGTATATATACGTAGACTCTCGTGGCCCGGAGCGTCCCCCGAATTGCGAGTAGTACACCTATACGTTAACGAAGAAATTACGAACCGCTTGCGGCCTTGCAGTCCGATATAAGTGCGGTATAGGATCAACCGTTGATTAAACTGTGTCCGTTCGTTGAGTCACCACCGACGCCATGTTTTCAGTTGTAGTACACATATGCAACTGATGACTGCCGTCGCAGGCGGCAAATTCGAATGCATTTTCGGGTGCGATCATTGGGGAGGATAGACTTTTTTTTCTCATTTCGTTTATGTACAGCTCGAGCAGTTTATAAAAATTTAAGATCAATCAAGTATTTACAACTTATACATTATTTTATACACGACAAATACTTCTCGTATTTACAGAGCAGCGCGTTGAGAGTAAAACAAAGCCATCGCTGGATCCTCGCTCTCGCTCGTTATGAGAACGTCCCTGAATTTGTCCAATATCTGGAGCAATTGCGAGCGACGTATATTTTCCAGATACATGATCTCCTCCAGGTGATGGCCTCCCTTGAAGTAGCCCAGCCTGCACAGCCTCTCGAGCAAAATTATATCGTCCGATGGATACGTGTCCGACTGATACGAATAGATGTCGTCGCGTTTCTCCTGCGGCATATCGGTGTTGGACTCGGTCGGGGTGCCTTTCAGAGTGCTGTTCAAGCTCCAGGTACTCTCGTCGAGACCCGCTCCGGATTCGTCGTCCGGTAATCCGTCGGTGGGGCTTGCACCGTCTATAGCGTCGCCTGTATTCTGTAAAAAAAAAAATAATAATAATAATTTTCATTAATGAATTAATCAATTTTGATACATGACAATAAAGTAATACGTACAACGGGAGAGCTACCGTGAACGGAAGGCATATATTGCACGTAAGTGTGCAATTGCAGCAGCAAGTGGTTTTTCAACAACCAAATGATTATTTTAACAAGTTGCGTTTGCTGTTGTGGCTGAATGAGAGGATTGAGTTTTTGACTTATAGATGTTGGTAGTGAAAAATCACTAATTACCTATAAATTAAAATTTCAATCATTGCCATTTAATTTGATAAACTTATTATAACAAAAATAATATCGTATCTTACTTGTAACAAACACATTCCTGGAAATTGTTCAGAAAAAGCTTCCAACATTCGATCTGTAAGTACAGCATCGGGTGAAACAACATAAATATTACTTTCACACAGTGGATATATAACAGTAGCCTTGGCCCAATAAACTAAATGACCAGTAAGTTGAAATACTTGTGCTAGAGTTAAGTCAGAATCTAATGCTAGAGTTTGCAAACTTTTCAAAGGATTATACATTTGAATTAGTCTGCATAAGGCTGGTGAATGGTCAGTTGGCAATGAGTCCATTAGATCCATCGGTTCAGTGAGTAAAAGTAGACCATGATATGGCCTTAGACTATCTAAACACCGATTGATAATCTCTGGGTCTACAATAAATCCTTTTTTATGAGTTTGATGTACTTTCTGAGGAAGGCAAAAACTAACTTGTATCCATTTGTTAATCATAATATTTATAATTCCACTGGTACTTAAACTGTTAAAAATACATTTCAAATCTCTAGCTAATGAACTTTTTTGTAAAATAGTTTCATATGGTGATTCATCTGAGTCACTTTCTTCCTCTGATCTAAACAGAAATTGTAAACACTAAAAGTTTAAAACCTATGGTCATACAAAAAAGTTGAGATTTTAGATACAAGGATTACCTTGCAGCAACTTCGTCGTGCGTAGAAACCATTACTTTAATTTCTTCTGTTAAAAAGCTACATCTTTTTTCTTCGTGCCTCAGTGCTATTCCTAATCTGCAATTTAAATTTGAATAATGATTTGAAAATTTTTTGGAGCCAAAATAAATGTTCTTAATTACCTTTTACTTAAATCATAATAACATCTAACAACAGATTGACTAGCTTGTGCTGGTAAAGCAAAAACAACATTAAATAACATAGATGAGTTAATTTCTTTGGGACCCCTTGATGGGAGCAAAGTTGGATGTCCCACAAATCTTACATCATTAACTTTCAACTCAAATTTTAGTTCACATAATTCTGGTTTGACAGCAAATAAAGTTGACAAAACTTCATCAGACAAGCCTGTCAAATTGTCATTGGTTGAATTTGGAAATGGTATTGACTATTCATGAAATAAAAGAAAAGTTTCATTTTACGATTTTATAACACAAAAAATTTGATTATTATAATAGATAAATATTCCAACTTGTAATGAGTCTTCAGCAATTATCATAGAATAAGGATTTTTTTTTTTTAAACATTGACTTGAGTCTCGCTGATGATTTGTTGAATGAGGATAACGGAATAGCATTCTATCACCCTTACTATCGCTCTTCACCAAAATTATGCTCAAGGGAGTTATTTCCATTGTACCTATGACTTTATGATTAAGGCTACATAACTTTCTGAACTAATGGATGTTGTATACAACGTCAGCTGTTGCACTTTGTTGATATGTAGATTATCAATAGCATTAATAAGAACTAGCAGACGTCAAGGTTATTATATCCGGAAACTGGTAACTACTTTACCAGCAGCCACAATATTCGAATTTTAAAGTGGAATGAATTATAATAAAAAATGATGATCATAAAAAAAATAGAAACGCAAATTTGATTAGTATATATAAAATAATGGAGTTTAATTTATTCAAAATTATTTCAATTTCCTAAGACACAGTTTACAAAATATAGAAATAAACTAATATTATGAATAGCAAGTAAGACATTTCAAAATTGTTAATTATAATAAAATGATTAATTACAGGTATTGGAACCAATTCCAAAACAAATTTAATACTGATACCACTAGTCGAACAATGAATAATTATGACCAAATTTGTCTAAATAAGTTTAAATACAGAATAAATTGAATTATCTAGAATTTTCATATCCTGGAAACAGTGTTAGTAGAGCTGAAGAAAGTTCTTTGTTTTCTGTCATTTTGTAATCTTTATCCAGGGGATCACGACAGATTGGACAATTATAGCTCTCAGCTTTGAAACTTCTTTTCAAACATGAAATCCAAATGTTATGAGTGCAGGAAAGAGTAACTGGTTTATATACAAGTTCTTGACATACTGGGCAAGCAAATTCCAACTTAACTTTGTCATTAAAAGCTTGACTTCCTTCTGTTAATAATTCCATACATCGATCCCATAATTTTTTGTTGGATTGGTCTTCTTCAATTAAATCACAAATTTTTTTATCCAATTTGAAGTCAGCTTTGGGTTTTTTCGCGCCGGATACCTCATCTGTATCAGCATCATTTTTAGTTTTACGTTTTAAACCACGCTTTTCGTTTTCCTTTTCATTTTTCTTTCCTTTTTTCTTTTCATCATCCTCTTCTTTTTTGTTTTCCTCTTCGTTTTTTTCTTCTTGAGCTGCCTTAAAATTAGCAGGATATACCATTTCTAAACGACGTCTTTCTATTTCAGCTTTTCCTGCTTTGGTCCATGGTGCAGCAGACTTATCATCTCTTTTTAAAGAATAACGCCACACTATGAATCCACTTTTTCCTTTTTCAGGCCAATATTTAACGACTTTGTAAATCCCATCATATCGATAACCAAGTTCTGGAGCATATTTGCTATGCTTGGCTTTCCAACTTCTAACAACTCTGAGGGAATGCCTTTTTTCCAGTTTTAGCTACAGCACCATTTTTTGCATCAAGCTTAGCATTACAGTTCAATGCCAATGCTTTGTTCATTAAGGTCAATACTTGATCGCGACTTTGTTTTGCAGTTCTTTTATTACCAGATAAGTCTCTACCACCTGAGCCAGTGTAGAGGAATGTATCTCCATTATCCTCATCACCTTCATATCCACCAGAAAAAACGAGTGAATAGGCACATACATTGAGTTACCACTTATTCCAGCAATATGAGGTCTGTGAACTCCATCTTCAGATACTTGTAATCTATACAACCACGTCTGACCAACTTCAATTCCAGGAATTGGTCCTGTATGATTCTTGCCCACAATAGTACATTCTTTGGTTCTAGCAACACAAGCCATTCCTTTACCCCAGTCTCTGTTAGATCCAACTATTTTGCTCTGCTTTTTCTTAGTTTTTACTTTTTCACCAACTTTAACTATTTCATCAGCGTTGACCTTACAATCTGGACAATACCAATCCCCTTGCGGTATGCCAGGTAAAGGTGGATTTAAACAGGAGATGTGATAAACAGTATCGCATTCGTCACAAAGTATCTGATGATGAGGGTCAGTCTTTTTACCACACACTGTGCAGCTGCATTCTCTGCAGTTTCTATTTGGATTATCATTGCAGTGCTTACATTCGGCTGGAATGATTCGTCTTGTTTTAGGCACTCTGGAATTAAATGTTTCATCCCTTTCAGAAATAAGTACTGGCTCTTCAATTTGGTATACGCCTTGTTTTATATTTATTTCACAATCATCTATAGTCCTTTCAGTATCTCCAATATGTATGGTACCTTTAAGTTCTTTGGCTGTCCTAACATTCCTTATTTTAGAAATAGTAAGATCGTACCAATGGCCAATTTCTCTGGGGCTTTCCAAATTGTAATTTACCATTACTTTTTGACCTATTTCCAAGTCATTAAAATCTAAAGTTCTCCAAGCTCTTGGTCTTATAGATGTTTCTTCTACATCGAATTGATCGTCATTTCTGGATTCTGGTAGATCCCATCTAACTTTGAAGACTGTTCTATCTCCTTTCTTTACAACCTTCAAAATGACTGCTTCGTACCATGCTCCAACGATCGTGTCGGTACAATCAATGGAATCACCTGCCTGGTAATGATCGCTGGTAGTCTCGATCTCTTCTTCTTCCTCTTTTATCTTTACTTCTTCCTTTATTTCTATTTTCACATCAGCTACGCGCGCATTGTCATCTATATTTTCTTTATCTTCCGAATCCGTTTTTATGCTTATTTTTTCTAGTTCGACGGGCTTGATCCTCACCTATACATAATGAAAAACAAGAGTAATGCGTCAAAGCTCGCTGTCAAGATGCTCATAGAAAAATAAATAAAGTCGACCAAACCACTTTACCTGAATGACGTGATTAAGATTGATACTGTAATCGTGAAGATTGCAATCGTCTTCGAGATGTTTGCCCTGGAAGAAGAGCGACAGCCTGTCTCTCGGGGCGCGGAACTTGGCTGCGACCATCTCCTTCAGTTGGGCGATCGTCGTCAATTTCGACACAGTGAAGATACCACTGTGTTTGTTATCGAAGGTCACACATTTAACGTACATTTTGACGCGCGCGAGTCAAGAAAGTTATTATTTATATATATATATATATTAGATTACACTTAGACAAAAAACACACAAAGAACAACAAGAGCAGTCGGCAGTTGTCAGTCAGCCGCAGCGGAGCACCCGACGAGAGCGTGTGTGCGAGCGAACGAGCGACAGCAAATGACGGCGAGGACGGCGGTTTGCGAGAGGCCAACGGCAGATTATTGGCGGGAAAAGAGTCGCGCGTGTTCGTGCCTGGAAGACTGTCGGTGTGCGTGTTTTTGCACGGCTCGCTCGGCAGAAATCGCGCGTATATCGTGCCGGGCTGTCGCGCGGGGCAGCTGTGTGTACTGTGTTTGGTGTGTGTGTGTGTGTGTGTGTGTGCGAGGCCTGTGCGAGAAAGTATAACGCGAGGCGCGCGTCGAGTCGTAACTTGTGTAATATTATTATTTGCCTGGCGCGCAGACACTCCGGCACGTATCACGGCCCGGGCTTCGCAGAATCGGAGCTGTATTCGTAATCGTTTAGCTTTGATTCGTGAAAGTTAATTTTTTGATTTTTGGTATAGCTCTGGCGACAATGGAACAGCTCCGTATACACACACAACGTCTTGTATTATTCGCTTCGTTGTACAGCCTTCGCTCGCTCGCTGAATATATCGGGCAATTCTAATTGTTTCATTGTTGCTCAATTATAAATGGTAATATGAACCAACCTAGATCGACTCCTTTTTTGTTTAGAGCTTTTTTACGAGGTAAATTTGAGACACGCAAATATTTGACAGACCCTGTTGCAACAGTATAGTTATAGGTTTCCCTCGTTGAAGTGCCAAGTAAGACGCGATCATAATATTTTTTTTTTTTTTTAAATATAATTGCACTCGACAGAAAAATGTGTCCTTATCATTTTCATTCGATATTTCAGATACTTTTTAGTCGAAAAGAAATGAAAGAAATTAATTTGTCAATGAAAAATAAAAAGAAGCTGGCATTAGGTATCGTTGTATTTTTCGAGTCCTAGAGATTTTCGATAAAACCATTTGATCATTGCTGCTAGTGATCGCATTCGTTGCTTAGGGGTCAGCATAAACCCATAAATCGACAAACATTTAGTCGACGAGCCTATTAACAAGTTCATGTCGTGAAAATCGAATAAATGATTCTTTGCGAATCGCAACACGGTGATTTCATATTGGGGATTACATTAACTCGCGAGCCAAGTATAAGCATTAAATTAATATATTTTTTGTCGCTGAGTCGACCGTTCGAGAGTCGTTGATATTCGTACGCAGTAAAGTAGAAAATTAACGCTTGTGTTCGTAGTGTGTGTTAAAGGCAGAATCGTTAGCTTGTAAATTTATAATCCGCGTGTCATTATCGTATCTCTACCGTCGGCGGGCCGTATCATAATGCACACGCGAATGCCGAGTGGCGCCGATATACGCATCGGATTATAATGAACAATAAATGTCGCAAGCTCGATCGGTTTTAGGTCCATAATAAGGCTGCAGAGATAAGGTTATATTATCCGTGAGACGCGCAGCTACTGGATGCGGAGAAACGCGACTAAACGCGAGAGGATCTCGCTATGGACTTTTTTCTCTCTCTCTCTCTCTCTCTCTCTGCGAAAGCTTAGATCGTGGTTTAGATTGTAGATTATCTTACATCCGGTCTCTCACAAACCAGCTGCAGTGCAGGAGAGAGACAGCGCAAAAGAGAGAGAGAGAGAGAGAGCATGACCGCGAGGCTTTTCTCAGCCCCGTACTGCTGCAGTAAGCGCGCATAGGTAGGTATATGTATATACCTACATGCATGCCCAGGCTCACATACATTTGTACATACAGAGAGAGAGAGAGAGAGAGAGAGAGTCTATACTGTTGCAGCTTGGCAGCGGCGGCGAGCTATTTCTTTCTCTCTGTACTTTGAACCCATCTCTCGCGCGAGCCAAGAGAAGAAGAAGAAGAAGAAGAAGAAGAGGAGAGCCAAGGGGAGGGAGGAGAGATTTTCCCTGTGTCTCAAGGGTACGATATGAGTGCCTACCTATATATGCGCCGCTGCCACGGCTGCTGCTGCTGCTATGCGAAATGCCCACTTAATCAGAACATCATGAGGAAAGAAAAGAGAGAGAGAAGAGCTTGTAATATTGCCGATGAAAGTCTATTTTAGCCCATAGCAGGCCGCCGCGCCAAGCTGAGGGAGCGAGCGAATATGTGTAGCACCTCGGGCACCTCGAATTACATAAGTGCCAGTGTGCCGATCCACGTACCTATATATGCATAATATGCACCGCGAGTAGCTATCCTCTCTCTCTCAGCGGCAAGTTCGATAGAGGATTCGAACGATAGAAAAATATTATCGTTGGCTATCTGTGTTTCCACATACACACGTATAGACACACACACACACACACACACACGTGCGCAGCAACCCCCCATCTGCTGCGACGCGCCGAGCTCGGACGAAATTGTGGGATACCGCCAAGAAGAAGAAGCGCGCTGAAATTCGCCCCGGGGCCCGTGTCTTCTCCTGCTCTCTCTCTAGCCATATCGTCGAGAATTAAAAATTAGACGTTAGCTACCCTGCCTGCCGATCGTGTGCTCATTATGCGTGCGAGTTCGCGTAGACGTTTTCAGGCCGCGTCGGCGGCGGCTACCGATCATCCTCTCGTCGTCGCTTCGAATGAAGCTCGCGGACTACTGCCGCTTAATATATAGCTCGGTACACGTGATATATTAATTCTCTAACGGCGCCTACTTCCTTTTCTTTTTCTTTTTTTTACTCGTCTTTTCTTATGAGAAAATTTACACCTTTGCTTCGCGGTCCCTTATACATACATATATATATTTCTCATAAAGTTCTCGTTGCGCTCTTCTACATATATTCTTCCCTCATTTCTTTTTTGCTTAATAATACCGTTTCGTGTCCCGTATATATATATACCGTACCATAAACGTAACATAAATGTCTCATAGCCGAATGTTAACACGTGTCTCGACATTTTATTTTTCCCCCCTTCGACTCGATAATGTATTATAATGCACACGAACTGGACGCAACTGCGCGAGGCAGCATGAGCGTCAGCCATAAGGAAATTGAACGATCGATAAAATAATTTAACTATTCGCGCGTTTCTTCTCTTTATTTTATTTTTTACTTTTTTTTTTGCGTTTAAACGTGGCTAGATATTTCACCAACTGCACGGAATCATACGAGCTCGAATGCTCTTGACCCATTAGCGAATTTATTTAACTCGGAGTTTTTTGCGAGAGACAACGTGGTCGATTCAATCACTTTTATTTCTCAGATTTTTGACAAGCCATTAATTGAAAATTACATAAAACAGAGGATCGTACGCGATTGTACGATTCAACTTTAGTTCAGTAGCAATATCATAAACAGCAATTTCGCGATGGAACATTATATTTTCTTACAATAAATTCGGTGAGTTAAAATAACTCATGAATACATATTTTTTCCTTTCCAGAATGCCTCTCTCGGGCCGCCGCTGCTGCAATGTCAAACGATAAGGTAATTTTACGATATTTCAAGCAGATAAGTCGAAAAAAAAAATGCATTTATAGGCGTAAGGGTAATAAAATGAAAAAAAAAAAAAAAAAAAAAGAAAAGCAGAAGGAAGGCAATAAAGTAAACGTAGATAAATTGGGTGCAAACGCATCGCGGTGCAACTAACGAACGATCGCATGGACGCGGACGAACGTGTGTGCATAGTGTTTGCATGTGTCTGTCTATACGCTCTTCTCTGCTGTCGTTCCAAAGCTCCAGTTTAGCCGATAAGCAACTCGACGCACTTCGTCTCTCTCTCTCTGTCTCTCTCGCTTTTTCGCGCGCGCGAGACTCTGTGCTCTTCGAGATTACAGACACACATAGACACACACAGAGCACACGTTAAAAGAGTCGCTGAGGTGTATAGTACTGTATAGACAGGGTAGGGAGATGCCTGCGGGACTGTCGAGAATTGGCGCGCTCTTGACTGCTCACACACACACACATACACGTGTATATAGGTATAGGGCATACACATAAACGCGCGTAAACACCGCGTGCCGCGCGGATAAGCGCGCGAAAAGAGAAGTATAGGAGCCGAATGCGATAATCGCGCGCGCACAGAGAGACTCGTCGGTATGGTTGCCCCGAAGAAGGAGAGCCCGCCGATGGCCGTCGCAGCAGCAGCAGCAGCACACGTGAAAACTATTTCTTAGAGCGAGAGAGAGACAGACGTGAATTACCTCACGGATAAAGCTTTGCATCCTTATAAACACTACCTTTGTACACACGTATATAGGATAGAGAGCGGCCGGCGCGAAGCACCAATTCGACCGTGTCTCGCTCCTTTTCCGAAGGGGCTTTAAACTCGACGATTTAACTGCGCGCTCGTTTTTCTAGTTAGCCGCAGCTTTTTTTTTCTCTCTCTGGTTACGCTCTTAATCGTTCCGTAGGGCCGATATATATATATATACGTGTAGTACGGCTCGAAAAGATAGCCACTAGCCAATGCGGGGAGAGATAATTAGGAGAAAATCGGCCCCGCTGCGCTCGCGAATTGGGCCCCGCGTTCGATTGGCTAAACAAAAAGTCTGAAAAAAATAAAATAAAAATAAAAATGCGCAGCTCGCGTACTATAATGTGAAAACCGCACATTGGCTTTGCATACCAATATAGCATATACTTATAGGTGATATGAACAAGAGCGAGAAGTAAACATTTTTCTCGTACATTCGCGGGAAACAAAAGGAGCAAAGATAAAAAGTCATAGATAAACACTGACAGATAAAAGGGTAGAGAGAAAGAGAGAGAGAGAGTGAGAAAGACAAAGGCCAATCCACAGGTATGCGCGCATCGATGCATAATAACCAATAGCAGCAGCAGCAGCAGTGCAGCTCGCGAAGGAGTAAAAAAAAAGAAAAGGAAAAACGAAGAAGCGAATGAAGAAAAAAAAAAAGTTTCGCGCGCGAAAGAGAAAAAGTGAATATAACAAAACAAAAGCTCTCGTGGCGCAGAAGGACCACAAAACACACATACACACACACAGACGTATAAATATGCAATGTAAGTTTTCGCGCGCATGTTTATACGTATATATATAAGAAAGCACATTATAGGATTATACGGTAATATGTGCATTCGTAAACACATATATGTATATACGGAGCTGTGTTAAAGCTACGATGCGCAAAGCCTCTCTCTCTCTCTCTCTGTTTGGCGCGCGCGCGCGAATCGGGGGAGTACATATCGAAATAATCGGTGAGAAATACTCGGCGCGCGCGAGCGAGCTGAAGTTTTCAAGTACAAACATATACATATAGTATGGTCGAGGCATAAACGGGGTTAAAACCATATATCTATTAGTGGAGAACATCAGCGCGGAGGCTGACAAGGCCCGAACCGCGTTGCGCTGCGCTGGACGCTTGGTGAACGCCGCCGCCGCCGATCGAACGGACCGATTTTGTTTTGCGCGGCTCGCGCTCGCGCGCGTATCGCCACATATATATAGGCTCGATGCTTGTAGTGGTATATACGAGAGAAAGAGAGGACGAGAAGAAGTAAAAAAAAAAGAAGAAGAAAAAAGAGTTGCGATCGCCAACGAACCCGAAGGAAAAGTCTCGCTCTTTTGCGCGCCGTATATATATATAAGAGAGAGAGAGAGAGCCACGTATATAGCGAAGAAGAGCGAGAGAAGGAGGAGAAGGAGGAGGACGACGATAGATAACGAACGAAATTGCTATTTAGCAAGAGAAAGACATGGGGCTCTTGCCCTCCAACGTGTATACACTTCAAAGGGTTTTTTGCTACGACGACGACGACGACGACGTTTCACGGATGTAGCCGAAAGAATGTGTGCCCATTGTCACCCTCGCGCTTGTATATATATAAGCTGGCGTTTTGTCGCTTCGATCGTGAAAAGTAGGCCTGCTGCCGATCGTCGCTATTGAAATATTTCAATAATCCTATAGACATATCGCGTATCAATTTCATCGGTTCTATGGTTTTCTTAACAAAAGAAGATATAGGCTTAATAAAAAAACATCAATAAGATATCGTCTTTGGGGGGGTAAAAGCGCGTTTGAGAATTTTCAATTTCATCCCGCAGTCTTCCGTATATTCGCTGAAAAAAGAACGAAAAAATCGATCGTAGACACACACACACACATAGCGTAAGCAAGTAGAAGTAGAGGATGTTTTGGTACGCGGTATGCTGCATATATTTTCTCTCTCTCTCTCTCTCTCTATATATATAATGCCTACGTATGGGTCCTGAGCGCGCAAAACGTATGCAGCGCACGGCGGGTGTAATACGTGCTGTTGTGTATATATACTATATATATATGCGGCGCGGTATAGCCGTTGGCTGTTGCAGCAGCAGCAGCAGCTCTGGCATATACAGCATCCAAAGAGAGAGAGAGAGAGAGAGAGGAGAAAGAGCATGAGAGAGTGCAGAGTTCAGAGAGTACAAGAGAGCACAGGAGAGAGAGATCGCGAGAGCTCATGCTTATGGTGCGGTACCGGGGGGGTAGAGGCGAGCGACTCTGTGCCGCCGCCGCCGCCACCGACCGACGAGAGAGAAGAGAGAAGGATACCTATATATATATACTATAAGAGGCCCATCGAGCCGCGACTTCTCTATATATACTTGTTGTATACACGCTTACTCCACTGCGCTTGTGTGTTTGTACACAAGCTGCATATAGTAGGATGTATGTATACACAGACATATAGGTAGGTAGGGAGGACTGCAGCAGCAGCAGCGAACTCTCTGTGGAGGTGGATGCGTGTGTATAAAGGTATATAAACCTAGGCACCAAAGCAAGAGACAGAAAGAGAGAGAAGCAGCCACGTGTTTTGCGCTGCAGTGGTAGCCAGCGCGTTATGACCCGGATTTAGAGACTCGAGAGAAGAGAGAGAGAGAGAGAGAAGGAGAGAAGCAAGCACAAGCAAGCAAGCAAGTAAGCAAGCAAGCACACAGGCGAACGAAGCCCGGTCCCGCGAGAAGCCGCGCGACGACGAGCTAGCTATAAGCGAGCCGATCGGCTCCTCATCGTCGTAGGCTATATAGCGTGCGCGAGCGAGCTAGCTAGCCGAGTAGCCGCTTCGTCAACGAGTGCCGAAATCTCGTAAAAAATTAGTGTGTGTGTGTGCGCGCGTGTACAAAAGTGCCAGTTGTCAGTGTGTGCCAAGAGTGTCTGAAAGCTAGTGTCGCAGTGCGTTCAGTGAATTAGCAACTACGAGCAGCTCAGCCGGATATAGCTCGATCGTCGTAGTAGTAGTAGTAGTAGTTGTTGTCCCTTTGCGCGCGCGCGCCGTACCATGCGGTACTCGGACCACAAGATCGAGCCGCCGATCGGGTTCTCGTTGCCAAGGCCAACAAGAAGAATCGTCTCCTCGGAGATGACGAGGATCGCAGTCGTCCTATCTAGCCCCCGATAGCAGCCCTGATCGAGACCCGCGGAGAGCTAATCGCTTGGCTTGAGCTTGAGTCTCTGCGGCGGCGGCCCCTCGGAGAGCTAAGCCGAGAGCTCAACGGCGAGCTGGCCGGCGAAATATGTTCAATCGGTAAGTCCGATCGATCGGATCCGACGACGACGACGACGACGAATTCACATACCATTGCCATCGTGCGTAACATATACAGCTCCAATTTGGTATTATGGAAAAAAAAATCAGTGCCTACGCACGTGACTCTTTATAGTCGAGCAAAATCGGATAAGTTATACCGAATTCGATCGAGTTCGCTCCTGTGTTTATACGGCAACGAGTGCGTGTAAGCTCGCCTACGCGAGAGGGTATGCACGCGTGCGTATGTACGCATCGAGCGAAAGCTCGCCGCGAGCGTTACATGGCTACCGATCGTTGCGACCGTGTTCGTCAGCCGTTCGTTTTATTCGCGAAAGAGTAATCGTTAATTGGTCGAAGGAATTGGTTTGATACTAGATAATGTTAGATTTAGTATGAAAATCGCGCGAACACTTACACGCGCAGTTTTACGAGATCCAAAATTTATGAGAAATGTATAATTGAGTAGAAAATAAAAAATTAAACTTCGATATCGCATAAAAATCGGATAAAGAAATTGATATTTTCAACAACCAAAAAAAGTCTCAAATTCAATCGAATCGCATTTAGCGACTATAAATTCAATCACGTTGCACGTTGGAAAAGTCGACACGTTGATCGCTCGATATAGTAATAACGATAATAACGGGCGGCACGCGCGGACGCGCTCCATTATTATACACGTGCACAAGTGTGCGTGGCTTATTTACGCGCTTAGGATAAGGAAAAGAATCGACGACCGCGACGACGACGACGACGACGACGACGACTGCTGTTGCGAATCGTGACAAAACTCGCGAGATGACTAAATTTCGTGACTTTCGCGCGCTGGCAACGACGAAACGACGACGAAGAAGACGACTGCACAGGTGTTGGCTGCGCGATGGCAATGGCATGGTAAGGCACAAAAGGGTATATAATAGCTCTCGCGAAGCGCGAAAATAGCACGGCACGCGCGACTCCTCGCGCTGCAAAAAAAAAAAGTGTCTCTCTCGGTAGTGCATGATTTATATATACGAATTACACGAGTTGCATATATACAAGTGCGGCCCGCCCCCCGATGCAAGTCCTTATACAGTCCTTTAATTCTCCATTATTATGATCGAGAGCGATATGCCTCTAATCCTGTTTGTCTGTGTGCATAATTGTTTGTGTCTGTACGCAAAATGAAGGATCGACGCGAGCAAGTCGACGAAAGGTGCGAGCAAATTGAGGAGGGACCTGATCAACGCCGAGATCGCCAACCTGCGAGACCTTCTGCCCCTGCCGCCGTCCACGCGACAGAGACTGTCGCAACTCCAGCTCATGGCGCTCGTCTGCGTGTTTCTCAGGAAGGCCAATTACTTCCAACACGGTGAGTTTTGTTGTGACGATCGTCCTCTCTTTGTATAATATCATTTTCTTTTTTCTACGAGCTAAAATAATATGCCGCGCGGGGCGACGACTTTTTCTCTCTCTCTCTCTCTCTCTCGCATTTGCCCAACGTTATACTTAACTTGAATAATTGACGCGACGAAATTTTTCGAGCGCGTTGACTCTGCAGCAATGCGAACGTATTGTTTCGAGTGATTGCGATTAAGGATGTTCCCACTTTATCTGATGAATTGGAGTTTTAGAAATGAGAGTTACATTCAGCTCCCGTAATGAATTTGCTCAATCTTATCAGCTCAGAGTTTATTCTTAAACGTTCGAGGACACCGATGGCTATATGTTCAAAGTTTGTTTATGGAGCGCAGCTTTTTCATAAGCAGATAATCTCGCGCCGCGCGGAGCTTTAAAGCCAACGTCGAGCGAGCTTTTCAGCGCGTCTCTCGCATAAAGTAGTGTACATCGTTTGCGGTCACGCAAAATAATATATAATCATTACATTATAATGCGATCCGAGATCGTTGAAAATAATACGAATTTCTGTTTAACCGCAACAGTAATCAGGATTATTTATGACGACGAGGGAATATAACGACAATAATCGAATATCTTATCGAATCGCCAAGCTGTGCACATTCCACGGGCAAATGCATCTCGGGATCTCTCGTATAGCAGTTGCTAAAGCTCGACCCGATGTATATATAGTATATAGACCGCCTCGGCTCGCCCGAGGCGAAATTATCGAGATAATGCATCGGCGTCTACCGTGCGAACTAAAGCACGGAAGGACCTTATAGTCGAATATTGAGCTAATAATAGACTTCGTATAACAGGGATATAAAATTACGCTACTTTTCTCGAAAACTTCCTACTTTTTACGATCTTCTTTTCTTCCTTTCCCGATCGATGTCATTTTTTAGTTAGTTTTCCGAACTTTTTCAGGAGCTTTTCATCAGTGGAACAGTAGTGATTATTATCAGAGCTGATAACAAAACATTCGTATTTGTTTATTGTAAAATAGTGGTTTTTTTGTTATAGAGATTTTTTTTAAATTAATTTAAATTTACGATTGATTACGATCAAATGTGCATTGCAAAAATTTTTGTCTCGAAAGTTCATTAAAAATACTGAAATATTGAAAGCATTTTTCACCAGACCATAATAAAATTTCCAGTAGAGCCTCAATTTTACTATTCATATCTCATTTCAATATTCATCGAATCTAAATAATGAGAACAATGAAATAGCAAGCTTCGTCTTGATTTGAAGATTACTCTTACTTCATGCTGAAACCTCGCTATATCTCTTTCGGTTTCCAAAAATTCGAACATAAGCCATCTAGCGTTAGTTTACGAGATACTGCGTGCATAAAAAAAAAATCTACATGCGTGCAATTTTTAACACATTAAAGTTCTCCATACATTAAAGTTTCGTAATTGTCAGGCCTAATGCGATACTTTTAATGTCAGTATTGTAATTAAATTTTGTAAAATATCAGCTGCGTTCAAGCTTTTTCTAACCGACTTATACATTAGACAAGTAAATGTACAGTTTATTTATAATAATTTGAATATTACTACCACTTCATAAAATTTAACCTTCGTATTTTCTTGTTGCCAGGAATCATTGTTTTTTTAAATGTTACTGTTGTAATTTTAAAGTAAATATAATACAAAAGGTCAATACAGTATGCCTTACGCAAACATTTCTGTTCAAACGTCTATTAACTATATGAATAATTTTTACAGCGTAAATATGAAGGTTGCCTCGCAAATAATGGTTTCGAAGCCCTTAAAGCGCATAAGGGAAACCCGATCCCTGTGATTAATTTTTAATTAAATTTTTTCTCCATTTGGAAAAAAAATCTAGAAAAATAGGGTCTGTAATTAAAGAGCATGCAGAGTCTTAACCAATGAATTCAATCGAGATGAAAATTTTTCGCAACAAATTAACGGTACGTTTTTGGACGAAAAGGACGAGTATACAAATGTAAATAAGCCATCGATATAATTTGTAAACAAAGAGAAGAAAAGAGTCAAGATCTCGCTGTCGAGTGTACAAATGCTCGTTGTTGATTTATCTCAACGTCGCGGCTCAATCAAGAAAGTAATTCGTGATATACGTCGTCCCGCGCGAGCGGTATACAGTCCTTATACAACGCGATAGGCCGAGGCGCTTTTTTAATTGTAATCCGCATTATATATATATATATATAAGGTACAGCGCGAGAGAGCCAGCCGCGAAACGTTTAATTATTTTTAAAATGCACATACAACAACGCATAACAACGATTCTCGACACTTTCGGTATATATATATATATATATACATCGCGCCGTGTGTACCTATGTGCGCCTCATAGCGCGCATGTAATACGATATTAAATATCCTTTAAAGAAGGAAGATACTCTTCGGGGATCGCGTTATAGTAATTTTGCAGCGCGAGTGGAGGATAAGTTTTAATATACAAAAAAAGATGCGGCGCGGCGCAGCGAGGGAAACTTTTCTTCTTCTACTAGTAGTGCTGATGCTGCTGTTGCGATGCAATTATCGGGCTTAATCACAGTGTTTATTTGGGGGGAGAGAGAGAGAGAGAGAGAGAGAAATATATAAAGCCTAGGTGAGCTCTGCGCGCGCGCGATTACATGTAATTAACGAAAACCACATAGAAAATCTAAGGAACACCCATAATGTAACGATTGTATATATATCTCGGTGGAGCGCGAGTAGCAACGGCAGCAGCAGCAACATGTATATATACAGGAACCATTTCTCTCTCTCTCTCTCTCTCGCTATACTGCTCGGCGGAATGACCTCTCATCCTCTTTCTTGCGCGCGCGAGAGAGAGCTGGACGCTTTTCGCACGTTTCCCCTCCTCTATATACTTGTGTATATAGATATATCAGCTTTGTTGCCCTTACTACATATATATATATATATATATATAGCGTAGTAGTAGTATAGGCTCCTCTTCGGTGTAGTTATAAATGTAGTACCGTTCATATACGTGTATGTGTGCGCGCGCTGAAGCCAGAGTCTGATTTCGATGATACGAGATAATGCGCTTGAGGAATAGTTATGGCTGTATAAAACGTTGCTCTAGCTCACTCCCATATATACATATATAGGTACACACTCGCCCCATCTCGGCTCGTCGCGGCCTATCTCTCGCTAATCATGAGACGATGTATTATATAGGGGGGACACGGTCGCGCGATAGGCCAAAAAATGTTTTCAAATTTGATAAAAAAAAAGATGTCCCAGATTTTTCCCACGCCCCCGAACAATGCTAGATATTATGTGTGTATTGGAGAAAATCGAAGGCAAGACAATATATGAGAATTTCGGGCGAGCTTTAAAGCATCCGCGTAAACACGATGATGGAGCTTCGATATAGCGCCGAGTCTCGTATTATATATGTATATAGATAATAATGTAATGTATACATCGTATAGGGAGGCCAATATCAATTATGAATTCTAATCCGGTACAAAATAATTTTCGATACAATAGCGAGCTCTCGCGTGTAACAGAGGGAGGCCTCTTTGGCTCTCTCTCTCTCTCTCTAATCAGCCGTTACATAAAGCGGCTTGCTCGGCGCGCGGCTTAAACGTGTATAATACACACGAGATAAAACGTGTCCGCGTACCCCCCGCGTATACGTACTGACTCCGCGAGTCGTCGCGCTCGCAAATGTGTGTGTGTGTGTGTGTGTGTGTGTGTGTGTATGGGTTTCGGATAGAGGCTGCAGTACCGGGAGATCCTCGCGGAGTACATATAGAAGAGAAGACGAAGAAGAAGAAGAAGAAGAAGAAGAAGTAAGAAAAAAAAAGGGTAAAGGGAAAAATAAGGATCGTATATATAGAGAGTGTATATAGTGTAGCCGGCGCTTGCACATATATATATATATAGCGGCAGCCGAGAGTTTGTATTCCTTACTCTCGGTAGTGGTAGTAGTAGTAGTAGTAGTAGTAGTAGTTGTAGTAGTATATAGTAGTGCTGGTGGTGGTGGGCGCGCGAGTGGATATACAGCAGCTCTCGCGCCTGGCCAGCTCCGATCTGCCGTCGCCGCCGCCGCCGCTGCGAGGGAGTAGAGTATGGGTTACAGGAGCGTGAGAGTGTTGCTCGCCGCTGCTGCTGCTGCATGTGTGTTATATGCTGCTGCAAAGGCCGAGAGGTCAGCGGATCACCCGGAACTCGCGCGCGCCCGCGTGTGCTTAGGCCCCCCTTCCTTAGCCTCCTCCTGTGCTGCACTTCTCGGCAGCTATACGTATACATATATATATAGTTTCTCCTCTTTCTCCCTTGCTGTGGCTGCGTCTCACTCCCTCTTCTCGCTCGTTCTCTCTCTCTCTCTCGTGTGTGTAACTACTACTACGTATGTACATCGCAGCCCTTCTCTGTCTTGGTACATATAGCAAGACAGAGAGAGAGAGAGAAAAAAAAAGTCCTTTTGCGCGAGTACTCGCTCGCTCTGTGTACTCCATATATATACTCTCTTTTATCTCAACTGAGAGACAGCGGCGGCTCATTTTTTGCGTTCGAGCTTTTTCTCCTATATATATATACTTGGTCGTCGTCGTCGTCGTCGTCATCGTTGCGCCGGGGCCCTTATAAACAATGACCGCCTAAGTAATGGATGCGCCAGAGCAGCTCTTATATACCTCTCTCTCTCTCTTAGCTCTCTGATCGCCTTCCTGCCATATAGCTGCATACCTATATGTGTATATATAGTATACCTATATTGGGCCAAAGAGAAGAGAGAGAGAGAAAAAAGGACTCGAGTATGAATATAAAAGCGAGTCGAATCAGAGCTATATATACACGTGGCACCGAGAGAGAGAGAGAGAGAGAAACGATGTATGTAAATCGATAGTTCCTAGAAATCGGCATTTGTCGCGGGTTCCGCGAGAGAGAGAGAGAGAGACGACAAAAAGAGAGGGAGAAAACGTAGCGAAACTGACTGGATTCGACTTCGCGACTCCGTATATACATATATAGACCTTCGGTACAATTTAATGTTATCCGCAGCTTCACGATATATATATACGTATTATATTTATACGTGTGTGGGATTTCTCTGCTCGCTGCTCTGTCCTTTGACCCTGCTACACTTTTCACGTTATACACTGCGCGGACATCGGTGCACACCCGTGCATTTGCATATATATACTTTCATTTCCCCCTGCGCGCTCAACGTCACTTTGTTTAACCATGTGCCAAACTGTATCTTGCCTACCCGCAGTTTTTTTCTTTTTTTTTTTTTCAAACGGTCGATCGATTTTTTTCTATATGCAGCTGTTTCGAATAAATATACGAGAGCAAGTTTTTGAAATCAAACGACCAAATCGGCTTAATTTCATCTGGCGATTCATCGCGGCGGTGGCGGCGGCGGCCGTCAATACCCGCGCAGCTTATTTTTCCGTAAATTGAAAATTATATCCTCTTCTCGTGCCGCAACGATGGTCGCTATGCAGAATTTATTTTCGGTTCTCGAATAGCTCGACTCTCTATCCCTTGTGAACATTGCGGCGAGCGCATGAGAAAAATTCGGCAAATATTTTAATATGTATTACGTATCGAGATGGCCGCGAGCCCGTGACCGCTAACGCGTATATGATTTGGCCGCGCGGTCTTATAATTCACCGTCGCTCGCGTATACTTTGGACCGCACATGTGTGTATATATATACATAATGTATTAAAGCTATAAGTACGTTGGGCCGCGTCGTCCTCCGCGAGAGACGATCCGCCGCAGCGAATCGATAGCTTAATGAGTGCGCGCCGCGCATCCAAAAGAGGCTCTCGAGTTTCGCGCGCGCGAGAGAGAGAAGCTTGCGGGTGGCTTTTGCGTTCCTCGACTATCATCCGCGCCGAGCCACACACACACACACACACATGACTCGGTGTAATAGCACGAATTTGCCTTGTTGTATGTAGGTACTGTTTCCCCGTGTGTACATCCTTTGAAGGGCTTTTCATCCGATATGCTTCCTCCTCCCCTCTTAGCGTAGAATAATATATATATATATACGCGCGAGTATATATATATCGACGTACAGAGAGAAACGTACCGCCAATGTTCTCTTTTTACCTTATTTAATAATATTGATTGTATGAGCCGGCGAGCGAGCGACGATATTCATTAGTCCGCGCGCGAGTGTTTGATTTCACTTGATTGCGCAAATTTGGTGTATTATGTATACTCGCGTATACATGCGCTCGCTCGCTTTGACCGGAACGCGAATACGAATGAATTTTAAAAATGTTCAATTACTTTTCTTATACGTATATACGTACGACGTCACGAGCTTTTGTTCTCTCTCAAAAGTTTAGCGTACGCTCGTCTATACGTCACCTTTAACATTGCTATATTTTATATATATCTAAAAAAAGCATACGAGATTGTATTAAATTTTTCATTCCAGCTCGTTTTTCGCCTTTGCGCGCGCGCGCGCAAAAAAAATTTAATATCAAGAATATTGAATCACAAACGTTGTTATCGTCAAAGTGCATTATAAAATTATAAAAAAAATTTTTTCAATTATCTCTCTCTCTCTCTCTCTCGCGGAGTTGTCGACATTCATACGGAGCGAGTATAATCATTTTTAAATTAATAATCATGCTTTTGTATAAATTAATTAAGCTAAAACGAGCGGATCGTTTTTATTTATTTTTTTTTCGGTTTTATGTTTCAGTGCTGAAGAACGATCTTGAATCCGTGAGCATGCCAACGCCAAACATTGGTTTTTCAAAGGTAATAAAAATGAAAAAAAAAAAAAAATCATATTTATATGTATATCGACGAAACGCGCGTCGCGGTTGCACCAGTTTTCTTCTTTTTTTATTTTTACCTAGAAAATGTTGACGTTATAAACGCTTATCGTATTTTACGAGCTCTCATTGCTATCGTAGCAGCAGTATGGACACTTATAAAAACTCGAAAAACAAATAGACGCGTTCGTTTGTACAAATTGAAAACGCGTTCGACCGCGAACGAATCATGTTTCTCAAATATTATTCGGTACATATTTAACGAAGCCATTAATATAGTCCAAGCGCGGGGGCACACAGAGGTCTCGGTACGGAAGCTCGCGCCAATTGTGCGAAGAGCTTTTTTTTGCGTTGTTGCGCAGCCCCGCGTATCTCTTATCATTTTTTAACGGCGTCCGTAAAATGTAATCGCAGGAAATTTCAACGACGCGCGTCGTCGTCGTCGTCGTCACGCCTTTTTTTTTTCTTCGCTATTTTGCTCGGCTAGCCTGGGCCATATAATAATATGCCTCCGTGTACTCTACGTACGCCGCGCACTTTGAGAGCTGCTGCTCGCACATTTCATCGGCATTAACGCGGCGCTGATTGGTCGAAATGAAATTTTATAGCCGTCGACGTTTTTTTCAGAGATATATAGACGCGCGCGCGCGCGCGTGGGTGGGTGTATACCAATAATAATGGCAACTTTTTTTTTTTTTATATATCGGCATGTGCGATGTATACGACTTTGCTGGGGACGCAGCGGGTATACTGCAGCAATATGTAAATGCACGAGTTATGGGTTACTAAGGTTTTTTTTTTGTATTACAATTTCCAGGCCATGTCCGGCTTTATTATGATGATGACTCAACAGGGCAAGCTGCTGTACATATCGGAAAATGCCGCCGAGTACCTGGGACACTCGATGGTAAGCTCGAAAACCTGATGTAATGTACGCGTACGTAAATGCGGCTCCAACTCGGCACTTCTCCGACTATATACTGGGTAGGATCGAACCAAGCGACAATCGTTCGGCTGACTAAAAATGATTGAAAAAAATGTCGTGGATAAGGATTGTAGCAAAAATTTTTGAATGTTGAATGAATCCGCGTAATTCGGCTAATTATACAATAACTTTGACTTTGCCACTTGCGGGTTTACAAATAAAGGTACTTGCCATCTAGCGCTAAACACTGGCACTATTTGTGATTGAATTTTTTCACAAAAATGTTTGAGTTTGAGTACAGAATTAGATTTTTTGGTCTATTTTTGGATTAAAAATAGTGTTTATAATTAAATTTCCATGCACCATTTGTACGGCCGATGTAGAAAAAAAATTACTTAAATATAACTACAAATTGATGAATGTTTAACGAATACTTTAAGTAAAATCAAATTTTTTGGTAAATAAAGGTAATATGCCGAGGCCGAATTAAAAACCTAAATTCGAAAAATCAGTTTCATTAAAATCGATTAAAAAAATTGAACTCACAATTCTAAAAATCAGCTGCATAAGAACAGCTGTAAAATGTGTAATAATAATAATATGTGATTGTGAAAATTGAATCGAATGTTAAACAATAATAAAATAAAATAAAAATTCGATAAAAACTGCTACAAGATGTGTATAACTGAAGTTAAATTTGATAGTATAAACAATTCCAAAATTATAATCCAACTAAAACGATACGGTATTTGACGTTACACTTCTGGTGGTTTTATTTACTAATATCCACGGACATCAGAAGTGTAACGTCAAATACCGTATCGTTTTAGTTGGATTATAATTTTGGAATTGTTTATACTATCAAATTTAACTTCAGTTATACACATCTTGTAGCGGTTTTTATCAATTTTTTTTTATCATTGTTTTACACTATTAAAGCTTTGCATGTACATAAAGACGTTACACATCAAAAGCTCGATTATGTATATAGATGCGCAGCGGAAAGTCGAGTCGTAGCTGTCGCGAGGATTATTGCGATCGCGAAACGAGCGGGAAATTGTCGCGCGCGAGATTTTCAACGCGGAGCGAGAATCGTTCGTATAGCTTCGGTAATTGTACGTGGCGCACGTAGCAGAGTGTACAACTCTCTCTATATATATATATATCCAACAGCTATCTGAGCGAGGAGAGGCGCGCAACAATTAATTTGAACGGCCTGCGCTCTGTGTACCGTGTTTTTCTCTGGCCCGCCGACGTAAAAATCCCTACATATATATATATATACCCGTCGCTCTCTTTCTCTCGTTCCGTGATTTTTGCGCTTCGCCTCGCGCGCGCGCGCGCGCCACGTCGCAATTGTCAAAAGCATCATCAGCGCGCGGCTGTATAGGGCTTGTAAGAGCATTCATTAAGTTAATAGCGTGCAGCGATTTTATTATGGCAGCTTGTATAGCGCCGCGCGATTACTGCCGCTGCTTTTTTTTTTTTTGCGAGGAAGAAAAAAAAGAGAGAAAAGGAAAAGAAACCGAGCGCGATGAGCAGTTATATTATTTTCTCGACTTTTTCCGCACAATATCGCGTAAGCGTATACTATTATCAGCGGGCGTCACAGAGCTATACTATAAACGCGAGATTCGATGACGGGAAAAGGCACCGAGTACAAAAAAAAAAAAAACTATACGCTCCCGCGGTGTATAGCTCGATCGAATTAATCTCCCACGAAATTGATGCGTGCACCTACGATGTATGCATGCGGCCAATATAGGCGCACGATATACAACGATATAACCAGAGAATCGAGCTCGTACGGTGCATGCTTGCCTTTGTAGTACCTGTGGGATATAATATAATGTGGTACATGGGTTTTGCGTACGGCTGCTGCTGCGGCGGTCGGCGTTTACAGGAAGACCTTTTGATCCACGGCGACAGCGTTTACGACGTGGTCGACAAACAAGACCACATGGTCATACAGAATCAGCTGGCCAGGAGCTCCTGCGTCGGCCCCGGGGGGGCCAGCGGCGTCGGCGGCAGCGGCATCGACGACCGCAGATTATTTCTCTGCCGCATCAATGTGTCGCGCAACTCGCGCAGGCAGCTACGCTTCGGAGATCAAAAGGTATATATATATATCCAATTTGTTCGTCCCGTAACTATTGCCGACCGATAAGCCAAAGGTTTCGAATTTTAATTTACGAAATTTCGATTTACGCGCGCAGGTCGTACTGGTCGAGGGCCACTATCTGCCGTTCGTGCCGCTCTGCAATCGCAACGAGTCCGTGTTCCTGGCCTCGTGCACGCCCGTCGTGCTGCCCGAGACCCGCGAGAGCGTCGTGCAGGGCGCCACCAACATCTTCACCAGCATACACTCGATGGACATGAAGTATCTGCACATCGACAAAACGTAGGACGATCACTTTTTTTTCTCTCTCTCTCTCTCTCTCTTGACATATATCGTGAATTCTATGTATTGTCTTCAGAGCCGAGAGTCACATGGAGTACAGCCGCACGGAGCTCGTCGGTATCTCCTGGTACAACCTGCTCCATTGGGACTGCATAAGGACGGCCTGCCACAAGCATCAAACCGGTGAGTTATACATTAAAATTTTTTATATCTTCGCAAGTTATACCGTTATATCATCAATCGGTCGGTCCGTCTCGCAGTCATCCAATCGGAACAGGAGCGATCGACCACGGCCCTGCTGAGGCTGCAGAGTCGCTCGGGCCGATGGTTCTGGGTGCACTGCGTGCTCCAGGTCAAGGACACGTCCGAGGAGTGCCAGCATCCCATCATCGTCTGCACCAATCAGGTTCTGAGCGAGAAGGAGGCCGACATACTGCGAGCGAGCCCGTGGCTTTATCAATACACGTCCCAGACGAAATTCGCTTACGGAGCTTGCACAGCCAGTAACAACAATAATCAGCAGCCACAGCCACAGCAGCAGCAGAGTTCGGTGGTGGTGCAAGCGACCCCACCTGCGAGTCTGGCGGCTTACGGGCCAGCCGAGCAGCTGCTCGACTATAATAATGGCCTTCCAACGGTCGCGCGTGGAGCATCCACGACGACGACGACGACGGCGGCGGCCACTCACTTGACTTACGCCTTACCACCGCAACAACACGAGCTCGATCTCTACCCGAGCTCGCTCGCTGCTGCTGCTGCTGGACATCCGATAATCGATGAGGCTCACGTAACTACTACGCCTCAACAGCCGGCCTGTACTTGGTCGCCCTCTCCCGACGACTCCAGCCTCATAGACAGGCCGCAGCAGCAACAGCAGCAGCACGTGAAGCAGGAACCAGCCGAGGTCGGTTTATATTTTATTTCGCGCAAGCTTTTCAATTCTTTTGGCAACTCAAAACCCATCGGTCGTCATTAGGACGCGCGAGCTTGCACGCGAATAATTTTTATTTTTCGATTCATTTTGTTGTTGTTTTTTTTTTTTGGTTTCGTGCGCAAGCACGAATTTTTTTTTAATCAACTCGCGCGATTCGGTTTCGCGCTACGTACGTTGCGTTCGTTACAAAAAATCAAAATCGAGCGAGCACTTTCCACGCGCGGGGCTTCGATTTTTTTTATCAAAGTTTTCGATTGAACGGAACAGAGTCATAGAAAAGGTATGTATACGCGGCAGCTCGCGCGCTCGTCGGATCGGATTGCAGCTGCGCGACGAGTCGATCGCCGTCGACACTACATTATACGTATACGTCGCACCACCGCCACGGTGTAAAAAAACTTGCTTCATACACATCGCGGTATAAAAAAATTTCTCGTGTACTCTGTACGTATAGCTCTTTCAGCCCCTGATCCGCTATTCAAAAGTTTGCGCGCGGCAAAGAAGAGGAAACGAAGGAAAAAGCTGCAGGAAATAAGTCACGAGCTTTCGCCGTCTTATTTCGTCGATTCGTTGCTGTACGCGCGCGCGTGTATCGCTATAGCGTAATTCGTCGTTGTCAACGTCGCGACGCGTCGAGCGTCGATACGTCCGAAAGAAAAAAAAGTTGAAAATTCGACAAATCCTCGCTCGATACACCCTGGGGGAGTAGTATCCGACGGCAGCTGCAAGCTCGGCGACGACGAATCACGAGTATATAATTCGTCAAATCCAATCACGATCGCGTCCGGCTGAAAATCCATCCGTATAGCTTCCGCTCGAATTATGCGTATATATAGGCAGACACGCGCCGCGTACCTACATACGTTGAATCAAAAAAAAAACGTTGGCTGTCCGTTGCTGTGCAGGTGTCATTCGCTGGCGGCAGCAGTAACGAGGCCAACTCGCAGCAGCAGCAGCAGCAACGTCACCCGGACACGAACACGGTGATAATCGTCGAGACCAGCGAACCCGTCGACATGTCCATTAGCAATAACAGCTCGCTCGACGATCACAGCTCGGACGAGCAGCAGCAGCATCATCGTCATCATCATCACCATCAACAGACGACGGTCGTTACGACGACGCAGACACAGACGACGACGGGAGGCACATCGATTCAACACCACTGCTCTCATCATCACGCTGGCGAGTATTGCCAGTGCAGCAGCAGCAAAACTCACGCGTCCATGGTAATTCGATTTTCTTCGCCTTTAATCTCTCTCGCTACTCCTCCTCTTCTTTTTTTTTTCGTCAAAAAAAAAAAAAAAAAAACACGAGGCTACGGGGCAGTCGTCGCGCCGCTTGGGAAATTGACGATGCAACTTTCGCCCGCGCGTATGTTGGAATTGCCGCAGTACATGCCCGGAGTACAATTCCCAATGTTCAATTAGCAACAACGCGCGAGATATAGCTGCTGCGCAAAAGAGAGAGAGAGAGAGACGCGGAGCGAGGGCGAGTTTTAATAACTGTTGAAAAAGTCCATTTGACTATAGTTTCGACAAAACCCTTTCTCGGCGCGGCACAGCCAACCGAGCTTTCTTCTTCTTCTTCTTCTTCTTCTGTCGCACGTGTATATCGCGCGATAATTTTCGCAAAGTTTCTTCCCTTCCCTCGGCTAACTGCGCGAGCTTTCGTGTTCTTATAAACACACGCCTGCAGCTTCGCTCTAGCTCTAGCTAGCTAGCTGCAGCGGATATGCGGAAGCTGCGATTGCGCGCGGTAAAATATATATCTATATCGTAATATTTGCTCGTGGAGGAAGTTTCGCAATCGAGATTACCTGACTCTCGAGCCCGAGCTCTCTTATTTGCTGTGCAGTACATACGTCGCGCATGTAAAGCATTTGGCGACGTCGAATCACTTGTCGACGAGCTTTTCGATCAATTTCGCGTAGTATAGTGCAGCCGCACGAGAGGTAGAGAGGACGCGACGAGATAAATTGAATCGCTCGAGAATCGAGTCATGTATATATCTACATGCATAAATCGTTTCATCTATTAAAAAAGCAAAAAAAAAAAAAAAATAGGAGGAGGAGGGGTAAAATACACATGATCGATTTTACAGGTGCAGCACAATAATAAAAGTCCGCCCCGCTCGTCGTTGCCACCGAGTCTGCCTTATTTACGACCGGTGGCGAGCAACAATAAACTTCAGCAGCACAGCAATGGAAGTAACAACAGCAACGGCAGCAGTGGCAGTAACAACAACAACAACAACAATAACAACAGTAGCAGCAACAGCAACAACAATCATCACCATCACGTTCAGCACCAGCAACATCACTACTTGCCGAGCTCACCGCATCATCACAATCATCATCATCATCATCAAACGCCACCGCATCACCTTCAGCACCATCACCATCAACAGCAGCCACAACAATTGTCGCCTGGGATCGCCTCGTCGCCCGACAGCGTCAAGTACATCGTCGATCTCGACAAGCTCGGCCATCATCATCATCATCATCATCATCATCATCACCAATCGATCGAGTCCGAGCAACAACAGATCTACAACACCCACCAAAAGCGACAGCTGCTGTTGCTCCAACAGAGCAGCAAAGCCGCTGCTACTCCTGGTACAGGTGGTGGTGGTGGCGGCGGCCTGGACAATTCCAATCATCATCACCATCATCTTCATCATCAACTGCCGCCGCCGCCGATTGGCATCGATCTTCATCCGCACGATCCCGTCAGCGCCGCCGCCGCCGCCGCCGCCGCTCATCATCACCATCTTGCTCTACATTACTCGGTACGTATCTTATATATCGGACGCTGAAATGCCGATATAAATATGCCGAACTCTCAGACTCTACCGACTACAGCTACTGCCTACTTCTTTGCTTCCGATTTGAGCTGCGCGTCGTGTTTCGCGAGTCGTATAATTACGCGGCAGACTTTGCAGAAAGGGACGACTCGAGACTGGCGCGTCGGGAAAATATGCCGTCGTCGATGGAATTTTTTTCATTTTTCGATACGTCCGAGCTACCGTTCGATCATATGCCGCCCCCGATCTAGTCTTGTGCTATGCGCGCGGCGTGAGTGGCCTCGTTTTTTTTTTGTCCTCGACGTTTTCCCAGGCAGCGCGCGCGACTTGCTCATTAAGCGTCTTGGAGAGACAGACACAGAGAGCGGTATTCTCCTTTATTGCTTCTCGATCATTCGTGTCTTCTTTTTTTTTCTTCGATATTTTTTTTTCCAGTTGAAAATCTTGAGCAAATATTTTATCGAAACTTTACATTTTTCAGTTTCATATATATATATATACCCCCCGTCCGGTGTGCTGCTCGCGAACCTATACTACTATTAATTTTCATTTTTTTAAAGTCGATAAATTTTTCCGCCCGTCAGAGTATAGCGAATCAAATTTTGATGCATCAGACCGTTGTGGCAGCTATAAATAAAAAATTTTTGCAGGAACAGTGGACTGCGGCCTCGCCCGTGCTGCATCATCATCAGGGCTCGTCGCCGTCGGGCCTGGTGGGTCCTTGGACCGACGCAATGCAGCAGCAGCAGCAGCAGGACCTCAGCCCGTACATGACGACGACGCCCACGACGCCGGCCGACGACTCCTCGGCCTCGGAGCACGTCCACACCCCGGAGACGCCGCTGCAGGGCTCGATCTTCAGCTTCGACGGCTGGCCGACCGCCGAGCAGCACGTGCCGAATCTACGACTGCTCTCCTTTCGCAACAACAACAACAACAACAACAACAGTAGCGGCGTCGGAGGTCAGCAGCTAGGAGGAGCTGGTGCCACGACGACTACCGCCGCCCCAGGTTACGTGCTCGAGCCTCGTGGTCAGCCCATTACGCTGCAGTTGCCCAGGAAAAAGCATCTGCAGCAGCAGCAGCACGCCGACGCGAGGGATCACGCCAAGTGATGAATGACGTGCCTTAATTTTAACCATTTCTCCTGTTAGTTAATAAGATTTAGCGTAATTTTTTGGATTTAATTCATTTTACACTATACGTTTTATCATTTTTAAATGTACCTTTTTCCCGACACATCGAGGAAAATTTAATTATCGTACTTTTTCGAGGTCGCGAATACGCGTAATTCGGAGACTATGAACGCGGGGCCGAGATCGTAACGGGCTTTTATTTCTGTCAATCTCTTGACGAGTCTGAAAATGAAAAAAAATGACTGTGCAGCGAAAAAAGTTTTGGGAACAATTTGCCGACAGCGATACAAATTTCTTCGGATTGCAACGAATCAGTCAACGGAAAATATAAATGATGTATACGCTTCGGAAAGATTTGACCTCGATTTTTTTTTTTCTTATTCCAGACTTTGCTGCGCGCGTTCGTGTTCGATTATGCGGTGAGAAAATTCGAAAGAAAAATTTAGAGACGACTATCGGAATTTTTTTCGATATGAATTTTCGTTTATAATTTTACGAATTTTGACAAATTCAAATTATTTACGAATGATCGATTCTTCTTCGTGATCAGTAGTTTAAATTGAGAATTGCAAAATTTTTATAAAGATTTTTGAAATTTGTGATTTCGGACCAATTTTTTTGAGGGATTTCTTCAACTGCAACCTACATCGATAATTTTTCCTTTGGTGTGATAATTGTACATATAAATAATCTTCAAATTTGATCGTTGAACCTTCATTTGTAAAAGAAATCGAATAAAAAAACTACTTCGAGAACAGTGGTGAGATTAACACCAAAATTAAAACATTTAAAGGTCTCGAATCATTATGTTTACTTCGATTTACTCGTGCATATAGAGTTGCCAATTAATGTATAAAAATAATATGATAGAAAAAAGTGTGATTATAAATTAATAAATTATTATTCATTCCTACAGATAATATGTGCCTATATAAATAATGTGTATTTACTATAATACTAGAAGTGTCATAATAATGTATGTACATGAATACTATCATCAGTATTCGATATTTTTACATTGAAAGTTGTATGTATGAAAAACATCTGTCTTTGACCGATGTGTTCATCAACTCTAAACATTTTTCATTGACAATCATTTGTGTTGATACCTAGAAACTATTTTTAAATAAAATCAATAAGCGACTAAGTAAAATAGTATTTTATAATTTTAACTATACTTACGTAAGAGCCAAGCAGAGGTTCCTAAATCGAATAAAATTTACGCGTGGTCAATTAAAAATCAGTGATAGAGCACATAAATGAAAGTACAAAAATGATATTAATGCATGTAAATAATAATTAAATTGTATTTTAGTGCTTGAAATTTAGTTATTCATATATAAATCAAAATGGAATTGAGAGTTTAAATTATAAATCATATGAATTATATCTTTTTATTCATTTATTTATTTATTTGTTTAATTTAGTTTATTTTTTGTCAAAATTATTATTAGTAAAGGAAACGAAGTATATATATGTATTAAGGCCAAATTTATACTCATACATTTATTGTACATAAAATTGTGAACGTCGATATCTTTAAGTAAGTTTCTCACATTTGTTTTTCTCATAAGTAAAAGTCCTTTGATCAATGCTTTTATCGTTTCGAGCCCTCCTCCGTCAACTTTCGTTGGCTTTTCTTTTATATCATCTTCATCGACGTTACATCATTATTTTAGAACAATTGTACTATATAAATAATTATTTTTTTGTCAAATTCAAAAGTAACTCCGAGTCACGACATTATTTTTGATGATAATTATAATCAAAACACTTGTACATTCGTTGGGCATGCGTTAGCGCGAAAGGAACGGAGGGCCTTGTCAAATCAAGCGAACTTCAATTCTATAAATTATGCGTAATTTGTATTTTCAAAGTCTTTTCAGGTCCAGAAGAAGTTGCTTGTCGCTTATGTCCGGATTTCGATAAAATTGCTGATTTTCCGAGGACTTTTTACAATTAATCGTTCACCTTCGAATAACTTGTACACGTCAAAATTAATCGCTTAATAATTATATTTATATATAAAATACGTCGTGCGTATTAGTCGATAAAAGAAAACGAAATGTGCTATAATGCCATGAAAATTATAGCATTCCTCGTTTATCTTTACTTTTTTAGATAGGGTCGTATTTTTTTTTTCGATCAACGGAACATGTCGTGTAAATTTTTTCTTCTTCTTGTTTTATACATTATAAATATGAGCCTATACATATTAGATATTATTGTAACACGTTTTTTCCCAAAAAACATATTTCGCTCTATGTTATGTAGAGGACTCGTAAAATCATTTACATATATATTCATTGTATTTTTTTATATTTATTTTGTATATACGAGAAAACAACCGCACTGCAGTATAATGTCAATCATTCACGTATATCATTAGCGCTATGTTTTTTTACTCTTTTTTTTTCTTTGGTAAAACAATACTTTTCGGTTTTTCTTTCTTCTCCTCGCTTAGTCTGATTAAAAAAGTTCGTCTTAACAATTTTTATCCTTGCAAAAAGATTTTTTTTTTCACGCGGACACGAATCGGAGATGTTATTGTTCTTAGCATTAATTTTATTTTGTATAATAGATATTCGATAGGATTGTTTAAAAGTCGCAACTTACATATGGTTTCGAGATAGATTCAAACAGAAGACGACATTATTCATGGGGGCGTTCGTTAAAACGAGCTTTTGATTAATTATACTTTTTGTACATCTCTCACTCTCTCAATGAATAATTTTTCTCTCCTCTTTTTTGTTTCCTTTTCTGATTCGCGGCTCACCTGTCGAACTCGGTTCGACAATTCGGACCAACAATTTATCATGCATACCAATATTATATATAGGTCACCAATGTGTATCGTGATATAACTTGACATACGCGCTCCGGCTCAAGGAAAAGACAATAAAAAAATTCGAGTTTTTGTTGTTGTTGTTGTATGCAATATCGGGTACATATGACCACGACGTAGTGTTGAGTTATAAAATAAAAATATATCTTTTAAGCAACAATATAACCGCTCGTTCATTGTTCTCTTTTTTTAAATCACAAAAATATTTCCTTAGTATATTTGTATCATATTCTATATATCATGGTACTTAGTATATTTTTTTTAACTATTGTAATACTTAAAACATTGGAGTCTTGCATTGCAATATTCATGTGTTATGAGCTACGTAAATCGTATTAATCTTTTCGAATGATTTCTTTTTTTTTAGCGAAGAAACGATATTAAGGATCAATCGCACATACACATTTTGACACGTGATTTTCTTGAGCTTATTCGCTACATTATATCCGCCATACGTAGACCGTGTAAAAATATAAAAAACGCAACGGGTTAAGCGGTTAGTTTACATTATACAATTACCATGTATTATTATTATTATTATTACTATTATTATAATTATTATTATTATAATTATTATTATTATTATTATTATTATTATTATTATTATTATATAGTAATGTAAAACATTAAAAATATCGATTTTCATAATCTTTATAGTGGTTACAGACTTGCAACCTGTATATTATTATATTAAACGGTGTATATATAAATATGCATACATTCCATGTACATCATACATAGTAGTTTAATACATTTATATACGAGTAGGTGAGACTATTATATAGCATACGATATCATGTACAGGGTATTACAATTATCTTGTAATTTCGAAAAATTTGCACCACTTTTTTCCTATTATACGTACACGGCTATGTGGGATCGTTAATTTCAGTTTTGCTTTTGTTCTTACTTTTTTTACCTTCGCGCGCGAATAACACACAAACAACAAGTCTAGAATGATATATCTATATTAAACTGCGGTAATTGTCTTAACGTAATTGAGACTCGAGAATGTCATATTTTTCACGTATGCCGTATACGTAGCGTGTGCGGGGCAGGACAAGAAAATTGTTTCGCGTCTGTGTGCAGTACGGTGTGCACAGCAGTCTTAGGAAGGGATCTATGGAAGCCAGTGGCAAAAATTATATTTTTTTACCGTCTTTTTACGGGCGTCGTTTCAAATGAAATATTTCACGACATAGAAAGGAAATTATCACTCGTTGAAAGATGTCACTTTTTTTAAGACAACACGATAAAAAATGCGCGAAGATTCAATCGATCTGCATCGATAAGTATAATGGTTGGATATATCCGCGGTTTCATAGTCGCGCGTCATATCGCCGGTATTCTCGTTGAGCCAAGAAATCATATTTATTTTATATTCAATTATTCGTACAGGTGATGGGTAGTTGTTAAAGTCGAGCTCGATTCTCTCTTTTCGATCGAGTTTTATATATCGAGATTTCAGACGCAGCCGCGGATGAACATTGATATCTCTCTCTCTCTCTATCTCAATAAAGTCCATATATAGATAATGCAAAAATTGGCACATAAAGGCGAGCAGCAGCAGCAGCGGTGCTCGGCACTCGTTATTAAATCGAAGGCAATAAAAGAATACCACGAGAGCGCGGAAGAGATTGCATGGAAATATTATGAAAAGAAGGGGCACCTGTACTCTGCTATGCGCCGCGTCCTCCTCGACAGCTGCCTGGGCTGTTTCTCTCTCTCACTCGTAATAATGTTTTGTATGTATTACAAGTGTATACGCGCGAAATGAAAACGCGAGAGAGAGAGAGTGAAAATTTACGCTCGCGCTTGTTATCTCGAAGGAAATATATTGTAATATCGAGATACACAGAGAGGAGGCAGAGGAGAAAAAAGGAAAACATATAAGGATAGCGGCAGTTCTTTGGAAGTGAAAAAGAAGCTGCGAGAATCGAGAGAAGACGGGTGCGGGCCGAGGATGACTATATCGCTTCTGTTTCACTCGGAGCGGCGGACGTTGCCTGGCACTGGTCGGCGCTGCTTTATATACATGCGACGTGCGCGCGGATCATTTTTCAAACCCAAAGATTTTACTCTCGTCCGCTATACTCCGTGTATACACAGCCGCAATAATGCATCGCGTTTTATTCTCGCAGCTGATATAGTTATCGCGTTCGGCAGTCCGGAGTATGATCCGGCGCATCCTTCCTTTTCCTCTATACTGCTCTCTGTTTATATCCATATTCATCGAGCATTGATTTTTCATTTTCTCTTGTTTTTCGGTGAGAACTCAAGAACTCCCTGTTATATACGTTTTCCGTCGATGTATTCATTATGTAGACTCAAAAACTCGTTGCTTTGACTCTTCGTTTACGATATTATTATTTTTTACAATCGATACATAGCGAGAAATTAACCATTTTTCTTTTTCTTTCGGGATTTTTTGCACGCGTATTTTGTAGAAAGTTTTTTTTTACATTAAAATTCGTACATTTCTATAACGTGGCGTTGATATACGTGTATAATGTAGCTATTATTATCATATAAACATCAACGATTAAGAACTTCAGCGACCATGTCGAGTTTTTTTTTCGGGGGGTGACATTAAAACGAGCAACGTTCGATACAGGGATTGAATACGCACGAATCTGGAAGGAGGTTTTTTGTCGCTTCGTACGAGATATATTTTTATAAGAGTAAGTATCGTTCTATATTTTTTTATGTATAATAATACATGTGCGTGGTTATACGTAGGGTACGTCACGTCCGCAATAATATGCGCCCGCTAGCTCGAATTTTTTTTTTTTTTTTGCTTTTTTGTTTCGTTTCGGTTAAATCGTGAACTTTTCTTTTTTTTTTTCGTCTCATATACGTGACGTAAATATTGCAATGGTTTTGTATTGTTCTCGTTGTGATGCACGAAGAATTACGCACTCAAATACTAATTTCGATCTAATTAATTTTCGCTCCCGCGCCAAAACTTGCAGGCCGAATGTATGATTGTATTGCAGCACTGTTTTGTTGACGGATCAAAAAAAATTCATCCGAATAAAAAAATGGAGTGAATATCAGTCACTTTGATTGTGAGTTCTACAATTTTAAAGTATTTCATACTTAATCATATCCAAAAAATTGTCGAAACAGCATTTACTCGAATAAATAAAAAGTAATACTGGTTTAATAAATACTTGATTTTATAACTATTAATATTTTTAGGGGTGGCATAAATTATTTCACGTATTCCCAAAGAAAAATGCCGATAATTTTGTCAGTGCAACTTTCACGATCTCTTTTTTACTTCCAATTTTTTCTTTTCGTATAAAATTAACAACGCTCGTCTCGTTCCGAAAATTTTCGAGCAAATTTTTCACAAACGTCAACGCGTGACACTTAAGGTACGAAAAAAAAATTCTAACGCGCCTCGTCATCAAATAGAAAAGTTTTTCACAACGGTAATCTATAAAGTTTTGTGCTTCCTTGTGGCTTTCGAAGTATATCACCGGGACAAAAATAACATTCATTATACCTGATGCGTGATGGCTTAAAAATTTGATGAAGTATTGTCTACAGCTTCGTTTGTTCATCGATGCGTTCTCTAAATATCGTTTAAAATCGGGCGCGTAACGAAACGGCTACGATTCGAGAGCGACACTGCTGGTTCTCGCACGTTTGTTGATATTACAGGTATATATACGAGTACTTATTTTTTCGACGTATAGTAATTTTATATTGGCAGAGTCCCATTTTGGTATTACGTTTTATACGATGTGTGGTCTGCAATGATACGGGGATACGATTAAAATATCTCAAAGTGTCGAATAGCATCCCCTAACATTATATATTATAATAATACGATTGAAAATTCAATACGCAGACTATATGATGCGTTATCGTATCTTCGATCGCGTTCGATTCTTTGCATGTCAATGGAAGACTGGTTTATAGATATCATAGAATAGACGTAAATAATACGTAAGATCGTTATTTCGGCATTTTTATCTTTTTCAATTTATAAAATCTTTAATTCATATACGTTTTAACGCGCCAACGGGGGGGAAAGGTAAAAATGTGCTCGTTATTTTATCAGTTATGTGAGAAATAAGCCGGTGGAATTATATTCTTTCGCGCGCTTTGCAATATGTATTACGGTGAACAGGTGGAAAAAAGCACACGAGTCTTAATGTCTAATTGTTACATTCGGAAAATAAACGTCGCCGAGTCGAAAGAATCATTTTATCCTGTTTTTTTTTCTTTTTGTTCGTTAATTCGTTATTACTTATTATTTTTCCTCGCTACTGTAATATGGCATCGCTGAAGCTTTGGTTAATTTGGCACGTTCGATTAGAATCCTCAATGTTTTGAACTATATACGGTAATACAATATCGCAACATAGTTTACCTCTATAGCATAATCGGTACAATGGTATAAATTACGTCCTAAATATTCATATTGCAATACGTAAGTATATTTTGTTCGTATTATTCTACTTTTGGTGGCAAAAAAAAAGTCTCTGCGCGCTTCGTCTCGTCGAGACTCGAACTTACCTTGAACTTTTTTCTCTGCTCATTCACACATATTATACGTGTGCGCGCATATATATCTGAATCGTCATTATATGCCGAATGATTATTATAACGTGTATACGCGCGTATGTTATATATGTATATAAATCGTCTTTTTCCAGCTTTTCATCGTAATTTTTTTTTTGTCGTACGCTCGTTAAAATATTAAACTGGGGATGAAAACGTGAAAACGCCGAGTTAGCGGCGCCCTCGACGCGACGAGGGGCTCGCATAATCGTTTCCTTTATATATAATATTTTTCAAGTATATAATATGATTGTGTGTCTTGTGTAGTTGCAGCTCTCACTTTTTTTTTTGTTAATAATATAATTCCTCGTTACAAATATATATTTACAGGCGTCGGATATTGTATATAAGGGGGGGGGCGGTGCGGCGATCTCCGCTACACCGTACGACAGTTGTAATGGCTACATTTTTCAATAATTATAAATAGTATCGTAAACACACACGCATCATGTTCGATCGTACCGACATAAGTAATTATTTCTACAATACTAATGTTTACGCATAGGAATGACTATATTCTTATACGCTGCTGCCCCTTTGGCAATTATAATTTTCTTGTAAATAATTGTTTTGTTTTGTCTCTTATGATCTATTCTATACATATTACCCGTGTCTACGATATACATATATACGAGGTAAGAAAGTTCATTTGTGCGATCATCATTAGCGCGATGACTCGGTGCGTTATGGTAGCGCTTGTTTGTCCATGATACACAGACGCCGCGGCGCGACACGACACATGCACAACACACTTGGCCGACTCGTCGTCGGCGGAGAGACACACGAGCTTGCAGCGGCAGCCTTGCAGTTTTCCTAGCGCCACCCGAGCTCTCCATCTTTGTCTCTCTCTCTCTCTCTCTCTCGCTATTTCTTGCCATTTCGCCCCGTGTTCATTTCACCGACTTTTTTTTCTTCTTTTTTTTTTTTATACACATACACGCACATCCCGAGCAATTTTTTCCTCTCTCTCTCTCGGCTCTCTTGCCTCGCGCGCACTACGCCTTCAGCCGCCTCCTTCTTTTCCTTTTTTCTTCTATTTTTGCCACTCTATAAGTACACAACGCGACGCTGTGCATACTCCCTCGCTCGCATACACTCGCAGCGTGCACAGCGATCCACACACACACACACACACACATACGCATAGGGAGCTGTGAGCTTTTATACGTAGAGCATATAACACGCAGTTTCGGTCTTTATGCGCCTCGTGATTGTGCTTTCAGCGTTATTGCAAATGCACTCGGCGTTATATATATATATACCTCTACGTGTGTATACGGACTATGTAAATGAGAAACAATAAGCGCGTGCGCGCGACGAGTTATTAGAAATTCGGGCCGTCTTGAGGAGTGTGCGTAAAAAGCTCGAGGCGCGCGATTATTTTTCCTCCGTGAGCGTGACGTATTGTTGTTCTCTCTCTCTCTCTCTCGCTCTCTCTCGAAATGATTAAAATCGTATAAAAGCCGAGCAGCTCGGGGATTCGATGAGCGAGTATATACACGCGTAGCATGTATTTGCTGCGCGCGGCAGCAAAATGAGAATAAAAGCTCGTCCAAGAAGCGTCGAGCTTATATGTCGCTGCTATATCGACGCTTTTTATTTTCGCGCGCGCACACCCTCGAGCGTGAATATATACGTGTATACATCAGTGTGTATGCATTCGCAGCAGCAGCAGCAGCTCGAGCTTTATATCGCCGTGAGTAAACGTCTGAGCTTTTAGAGACCGAAAGTTATCTTGTTATTATATATATATATATAATATATATATATATGAAAAGTGGGCGACGCCGCCTGTAAGCAAGCTAGAAAAAGCTTCGCTCGTCGCACAGCACAGCAGGTGCTTTTGTAAATGTCTCTCTGTGCTGCAAGTATGTCGCTCGCGATGCTTTACAACACTTACTAGTTGCTTGTTTTTATTTCCTTGCACTCGACGCTACTTCGCTCGACGACGACAACGAAGAAGACGACGACGACGACGACGACCGTCAAGAGAGATGGCCGAGTGAAGTGGGCGGCAAAAGAAAAAAGCTTCGTTCCCTCATCTCTCTCTCTCTCTCTCTCTCTCAATTTCACCTCGCGTGAAGAAATTCTTCTAGATTCTTCGTTTGCTCCCTCTTAAAAAATTTCGAGTGGCACACGAGCGGCGAGGTGACGTCTTTTTTGCTTGTCAACTATATTTTCACGACCGGTAACGATTACATTATCATTGCGTATCAGCTGTTCGCTCGTTCGAGGTAGAGAGAGAGAGAGAGAGAGAGAGAGACAATTAGCCCGTCGGAGGATGATGTGCAACCGACACTGCGCTAATCGATTCGACATCGTCGTCGGGACTTTTTGTTGTTGTTGCTTTTGTTTGATTTGTTGTTGTTTTTTGTGTCAACGTCGACAAAAAACAGAGAAGAAGAGACACGCGCGAGTTTCGACAAAAAACAGACGTGCATAGAAATCGATGCGGAGAAATTAAAGCAAGTGCGAGAGAGGATGGAGATAAACGTTCTCTCGGGCCACGCGCGGAGACGTCTATACGAATTCAAAAGCTTTCGGGCGAGGATTCAGGACTTTTACAACGTGTATGTGTGTATATAGAGCAGCGACTGCAGAGCAGTCTCTCTGGGCTGGCACGAGAGCCAAATTGGTCGCTCTGCGCTCTCCGCGTCCATTTACAAAACGATCGATCTTCTCCCGTCTCTTGTTTTTTTTTTTTTTTTTTTTTTATATGCGCAGCGCAGAAATGCTTCATCTATATACATGTGTATAGTCTGTGTGTGCGAGTGAGAGACGGAGAGACTGTAAAAAAGAATGTTTCGTCTAATATCCTTGGGTCGCTGATGGAGAATCGATGTATAAAAGCGAGAGAGAGTTGGAGAGTTGGAGAGTTGGAGGGGCTCCTCCGCGAGCAGCAGCGCTAGGCAGTGCGTGTTAGCAACTTTTTTTTATGTATACGCAATATACTTGCGCGAAGAAAAAGACGAGTCGCCCTGAAATATATATTATACATAAATTATATCCTCGCGCGCGCATCCGTCCGATCGATCTATATATATATATGTAGTGCCTCGCGCAATCGGCTCGTAAAAGCTCTCCCTCTCCGCACTAAAAATCCGATTCCTCCATCAGCGCGAATGAAAGAGTGAATCGCGCGAAATTATTATTAAGATTGCGTTTTTGTGCGCGCGCCCCCCCGGTGTACTTACGTTTTGTGTGAGGAATTTTTTTACCATCTTATTTTTTTTTTTTTGGTCGTTCTTCTCGCCCTGAAATCGAAGCGCCACGGATTTAAATTTCGAAAGCTCGGGGAAAATACTTCACAAACCGTGAAGTGCAGCAGAGCCCGAGTGATAAGCTCGCGATAAATCATTCAAGTCAAGTCGCTCGGATATATATATATATATATATATTGCCAGGGAAACGGGAGTGAAGAGAAGAGCAGAGCAGAGAGAGAGAGAGAAAGCGCAGGGGTAGTTTCTTTCGCAGTTCCCCAGGATAGTCGAAAACCAAAAGTTGGTTGGATCCACACACACACACACGTACACATGCGTCCTATATCATGCACTGCATCGGGCGAGTCGGCAAAAACGTGTGTCGTCCTTCTTAGGCGGCGCTGCTGCTGCTGCTGCTGCTGCTGCTCGTCTTCGCTAACAACACTCGAATCGTGCATTCCCCCCCGTGTCACTCAGTATCCGCGATTCACACCGGTCCTGTTGCGGCTGTGCCACTTGCACTTGAGTATGCGCACGTAGGTGCGCCTGAACGTGGCGTTGCACAGAGCGTAGCAGACCGGGTTCACGGTGCTGTTGATGTAGCAGAGATAGTAGAAAAATTCCCAGAGCTCCTGGGGTATGCAGCCCGTGCAGGCCGTCAGCGGCTTGAGCAGCACGAGTATGTTGTACGGGGTCCAGGTGAGTATGAAGGCAGCCAGGATGGCCGAGAGGGTCTTGGCCGCCTTCTTGTCGGCCTTCTTCTCCTGCGACTTTTTCTTCTTCTTGGCCGGGGCGACGACGGGAGCTTTGCCACCGCCGCCGGCTCCTCCTTGCTTACCCTTGTTGCCAGCAGCGGTCTGGCCGATGTTCTTCGCGTTCAGAGGTATCCGCGAGTCCTGGCTCGTCATCTGCGAGGGCCTACGGGCCAAAGTCTGCTTGCTCGCTATGCTGCAAGTGTCCTCCTCCAAGCTGCCCTGGTGATGCTGCTGCTGCTGATGGTGGTGGTGGTGCTGTTGCAGATGCTGGTGAGTCGGGTAGTGGGGCTCGGCGTGCTGGACGATGACGTCCTGATTGGTGGCCCCGGGCACGCTGCTCAGCTCCGTGCCCGGCCTGATCGACTGGATGGAGAGCACGTCGTCGGCGTACATCTTGATGCTGGGCGCCTCGACGGCGCCGGTGAAGCGGCCGCCCCGGCCGCTCGGCGGCCCCGGCAGCTTGATCAGGATCGTGTAGACTTGCTGCGAACACACGCAAAGAGCACAATGTATATACACTCGCTGTGTGTTTCACGATATTTTTCGGACGAAATCGATCGATCGACAAGAGTAATTGACAAGGTCGATAAATAATTCGCGCGCTCGCGAGTATCAATGAAAATTTTGGCGGCTATAAATAATTCGGATACACACACACATGCGGCTTGTCTTATATATACAAGGGTCGCGCGAATTATTTAAATTTAAATGTTTCGAACGTTTCGCGTATATATATACGTGCGCGCCGATATGACCTACATTCGCGCGAGTCCTGTTAGTAGATATATACACTCCGCAACAAAATTATCGCAACAAAAAATTTCATCGAAATTTTGTCGATTTTCAAATGCTTCTATCTTGGGCTATATTTATCGTATCGACACGCTTTTTTTTAATTTCTTGGAAATTTTGTCTTCTTTAAATCTAGATAGACTACGATAAGATTTGAGTTAATGTCCAGTTACCAGCAGTATTTGAGCGCGACACTAAAAATTACTGAAAAAATTGACTGTTTGAACGTGTACCAGTACCACAGTAATTTTTTTATCGAAATCTTACATATACCATCGCAAAGTACTCTTTTCAACGAGTAATTTAAAAAAAAAAGACCTCTCTACGATTTTTTTAACGCCCTGTAGGTCAATTTGAAGGTACCATTTAAAGTACGTAAAATCCCTGGTTTAGCTGAAATCAACACGATTTTCTGGGCATTTTGCGTACACAAATCGTATACCTTCAGAACGACCTACAGGGCGTTAAAAAAATCGTAGAGAGGTCTTTTTTTTTTAAATTACTCGTTGAAAAGAGTACTTTGCGATGGTGTATGTAAGATTTCGATAAAAAAATTACTGTGGTACTGGTACACGTTCAAACAGTCAATTTTTTTCAGTAATTTTTAGTGTCGCGCTCAAATACTGCTGGTAACTGGACATTAACTCAAATCTTATCGTAGTCTATCTAGATTTAAAGAAGACAAAATTTCCAAGAAATTAAAAAAAAAAGCGTGTCGATACGATAAATATAACCCAAGATAGAAGCATTTGAAAATCGACAAAATTTCGATGAAATTTTTTGTTGCGATAATTTTGTTGCGGAGTGTATATATGTGTGCATAATATATGTATAGATGGGTGTCAGGTATAGGATGCAAACAGTGCAAACCGAGCGAAAGAATTTAACTGCCTTGGAGCAATGGTACAGTAGTTGTCTGCTTAAACTATCGCCTTTAGTGTACCGTTGGGGTGGATGGCTGGATTTTTTTGTTTATTCGGAGTACGGTATATATACGCGACGCGCCTCGAGTCCCCGGCCACGAGATCGTGTTTATTTTTCGTCCTTTACTCTTTGTCGCGCGCACGTCGTAGCAGCAGCACGACACGCCAGCTCTCGACTATCGTTGAATAGGACAGTATAAGGTATACACCTGTTATATAGGTTTATATATATATAAAAGAAGCTCGCGAGATTGTGCATCGAGTAAACGCACGCGACATACATACGTATGTGTGCGAGGCAGAGCTGTACAGCTCAAGATTGTTTCGCGGCTATATATACGCGCCACCGCACCCTATTCGTTTTCCTCTCGGTGCGCGTCGCGAGGTATGCACACCGACTTTTCCATATATATACGAGACGTCGAGCTGTACTACTTATAGTTCGACACGCTCGTCTACTACATATGTGCGAGCAGTGTGTACTATACGAGGCCGACATCGATGAGCTCTCGCTACGTATACTAAACTGTATGTACGTGTGATACGTGTGGGATGTATTCCTGCGTGTTTATGTGCACGCGCTTGTATATATATATGCCGATACGCAGCAGCAGCCGCGAGTTTTAGCAATCTCGGAGCAGCGGATCGCTTTTCTTTTCTTCTTCTTCTTTTTTTTTTATTTTCATTTCTCGGCTGCGTCTCGTAGACTGCTTCTATCCCGCTTTACACGCGCGACGCACGATAAAATTTAAAAATTCCGAAAATTTCGCATCCACCTTTAAACATTTTACGGGCTTGTTTATAATACCTGAGCTTAGCTCGCGCAGGATCGTAAATTGAAAGCCGTCGAAAATAATGCCGAGACTATAGCACGCGCAACATAATGAATACACCTTTCTGGCGTTTTTTTTTTTTTTTTTTTTTTTAAATGTTCAGTTTAAAAGCTCGACTCGCGCGGACATTTCAGTGAAATTTAATTTTTTTAAAAATCCGAATGAACGCGACGATCGGTAAACTGGCCAACGTCGCGCGCTTGTTTACGACAAAACTTTATATCGCTCTAAAGCTGGGGGAGAATCGAAAAGTCTACGAGACAGTCAAGGAAAAAAAAGGTTTTATCTTGCGCGCAGGCCGAATGTGGGATAGAGCTTTACGTATTCTCTCGCAAGCGCGTAAAACAATTGGCGACTGCTGCTGCTGCTGCTGCTGCTGCTGGACGAGCTCGAATGAACTTTTTTAAACGAACGCGGCAGCGCGACGACGTTTTCCTTTAATTTCTATTCAACGCACTGAGAGACCCGCGCCGTCCTGGGGCAATAAGTTTATCTACTGTATTATTTTTGAGAGCGCCCCCAAGTAAACCTACTTGAGAAAATACGATTAGCTGCTCGAGGGAGGGGGGGGGCGAGAGTATAAGCAGCGACAAAGTTGAAACGCGCGGCAGCTGCTACTTTGGCGCTCGGTCAAAGCAAAACTTTGCGATCGATATTTACATATACGTATATAGGTGCGCTGACTTTTTGGAAATTTCGGGCCAAAAGTTTCTGCGTGCCGTATTATTTCCTCAAAGAGATCCAGCGTAGGACGATTAGCGCGAAAGGGAGGGGTAAAGCTCTCGGTAAAAACGATAAACTTTTGCGCTGCCCGAGATGGGGGGGATTAATTATATCGGATCAAGGGCTCAAGAAATATCAACTTACGGGATCGTTGCTGACGCTCCTCTGGGTGCTGATGGTGGCGGCGCTGAGGGTGCCGGGCGTCCTCGAGCCGGGCGCCGCGGGCGGCCTCATGTACTCGCCGGTGCCGCCGCCCTGCGACACGGCGTCCCTGATGTCGAGATTGAGACTGGTCGACTGGGTGACGCCGAACGAGTCCCAGCGCGACGTCACCGAGGGCACGGGCGTCTCCAGCGAGACCGGCGTGAGGGTGGCCTCCTCGTAGCCCGGCGCGGTGCGCGACGACTCGGCGCCGCAGGCCTCGTCGTCGTCGTCGTCCTCGTCGTCCTCGTCGCGGCCGCTGCGCCACCAGTCGATGCACCAGAGCTTGAGCCAGGTCCACGACAGCGGCCGATGCTTCTGCGAAACGAGAAATGAAGCGAGTTCATTTTTGTTATATCGGCCAAAAGAAGAGAGAGAGAGAGGAAGAACGTTAGGGAAATAATTTGGCGGGTAGGTGCGAGGATCGCTGGGATGGAATTTTTTCGATGTACAATGAAAAGGAAGCGTAAATTCCACGTGATAAATAGCGGATAAAATACGTCGAGTTGATTAATTCGTTTTCGAGTCTCTCGGAAAAGCAGCTTTCCTAGCGGAACAAATGTGTTGTATCGGGGGCCTGCTCGAGAGAGAGAGAGAGAGAGAGAGAAGAGCGCAATAACGGTAAGTACCGGGCGGAACTGACGAGGATAAGGTCTACGAGGAAAAAAAAGAGCGAGAAGGAAATAAAAAAGAAAGTGAGCAGAAGATTCGAATGGAGGCGAGAGAGAGAGAGAGAAAAAGAAACTCGCGAGTAATTCCAAGCGATTGACGGCATTAAAAGGGCATACACACAGTAGTAGGCTGCGGAGCTCGCGGTAAACGAGGCAGTTACTCGAGCAAGGCCGCCGCTGCAGGCAAAGGTATATAATGTACGAGTCCGAAGTAATAAGTAGGAAAAAAGAGAGAATATAATAATACCGCTGGATATGTTTATATAAAAGACTCACCCTGTGCTGAGGATAATGCCGGTCGAGGTAGGAAACCGCAATATGCGTGGAATTCAGCTCGTCGCCGGCGCCGGTGCTCGACTCGCTTCTCGGCCTTCTGCACTCCTCCATGTCCAGTGCTTCGTCGCTGTTACGTCCGTGTCAGGTGCAAAAAAGTGTGAGAACACATTGTATGTGCGATGTTTTTCGCGCGCTCTCTCTCTTTCGTTCAATTTTTGAGTTTGAATTTTTCAAAAAATAGTTTTTCATTGGCGTTTTCGCGCACGCGAATTCGCGTTATCTTTTCTCCTGAGCTTTTTTGCTGAAAAATCGACAGTTTTTTTTTTTTCATTTCTATTCGTTCGGTCTGCGAGTGACACCTTTTTCGATTGTATTTTGCGGAAAATTCGGATTTTTCGTCCAAACTCATCCCGTCGTCGTCGTCGTCATGACTATTGCATATATATCGATCGTTTCGCGCGCGAAGCTTTGCAAAGGCAGAGCCGCACAAAAGCGCCGCGTGCGCGCGAAATCCGACAATCGAATCATTAAGAACAAAAAAAACGTATTTTTTTTGGAAAACGAAGCAAATAGTTTCGGCAAAAATATCGACGAAACATATATATGGTTGATTCTCCCGAAATCTGCTTTTTGCTTGTCTACATGCCATGTTCTTAAACTAGTGAAGATAAGCCAAAACTGGCTCGGTCGTTCATTCAATATTGTTGTATTCATCGTGATTGGATATAAATATTTCAATTTTTTAGTTCCAGTTAAATTTGCCGTGAAGATATACATGCCAAATGTCACCTCTGTGGCATGTCTAGATCACAAACTCCACTCTGTTTGCATATATCATCTCTCATAAGCACATGGCCCTATAATAACTACGAGACCAGGTTCTATACATCCAAAGTAAAGTTTAAGTCTATCGTAGGGCTTTGAAGAATGTTTTTAAAAAATTTCCCACACAATTGAAAAATGTCTCGGATTTTAATCATGCTTCTGAATAATTTCAAATATACCGCCTGCTTTGGGTCGCTAACTCATTTTTGATGTTCCTGGCTACATAACTGTCAAGTATTATGACCCAACTTTCGATTAGTGCAGGTTGCGGGTTCAAATTTTACATTTTAGCTATGCAGCGATAATTATTCTATTGGAAAATTCACTTGTTTCAAAAAACTGTCACCTTCGTGGAAATGAATATCTCGAGCTGTGGTCATTCTTTTGAACCGCTCGCCCCGTCAAAAGACTCGTTTTTCATGACCGAATTTCGGGTTGTACGGAAAATTTCGTGCATTTCTTATTTTTCAAACGTAGTTGATCAAAGTAGCGATTTGTCACATCCGCGTGTGTCACCTCCGTAACCGAAAATAGTTAATTTTAAGCATAAAATTGGACATTGTTTTCGTAAAACGAAATCTCAAGGCCCCAGATTCAATGATTACTCATATTTTATGGTTCAAAAAAAGGGTAAAACTAGTTCGCGCCGTTCAACGTGAAAAAAAAATCTTCGCCAAACTTTCATTTTTTCTATACCCGAAAAAGCAGACTTCGAGAGAATCAACCATATATATATATAGAAGTGTTATTGAACAAAAGTTGTATAGGCAGCTCAAACGCGGATTCGCGCGGAGAAATTTCAGCAACGAATTGTGGCTAGGTACATACAATGTCGGTAGCACGCAGCTATAACACTTTACAAAGTAAAAAACGGGTCGGTAGGGGTAGCTACATCGACGCGCGAAATATTTCGAGTCCGATATGCAGTGCATATATATAGGTAGCATAGCGAGCGGGGGGAGGGGGCCAAGCTGTGCGACGCGCGCAATACAAAAGTTTACATCGAACTATGCATACAAAGCAGCAGCAGCAGCTCGTCGGCGTAGAGCAGCTTACATTAATATTCGCAGCCGCGGAGCAATCGGTAAAACTTCATTAATAGCTATACGTGTTTGGGTGTACGAGTCTCGAGACGCCGCCGCCGACGCCGAACAACGGCTGTCCTCCCACTCGCTATGTAAGTATTTCGACGCGCTATTTTCGAGAAAACGATCGAATATTCAGCGAGGATTTCCCTTTTTCGCTTTACACATTATATATATATATATATAATATATATATATATATATATATTATTATATATATATATATACGCGTAGTAGAAAGGCTCAACTTTATTTTGCACGAGTTTCTATACACGTAAGCGCCTTTATGCACATTACTCGGGGCGTAGGTATGCGACAGGAAGGACCGTAGAGGTACTTATAATATACACGCAGACACACAAGTGGCTCTGCAATAGTTGCGTTGCCAACTATACACGTGCGCAGACAGTGACTTTTATTCGACGCGTCGACTATACGTTCCATGTAAGCGAAGAAGTTTAATAGGGCCCTTGGAGTCGCGCGACGACGACGACGACGACGACGACGTTAATCCCATCAGCGGCTGTATAGGATGTAGAAGCTGCGCGAAAAGCTCCGCGACGACTATAGTGCGACGTTTAATATACCGTCTGCTGACAGCCGAGCCATAATAAGCAGGATACGATGCTGCGCCGTGTTTCAGCCTTTAATAATGCCGCCTACTCTCGCGGCTATTGTCAAAAATGACTGCCTGCGCCGCGCGGATAGCGCGACGTTCGCGTATTGTGCCATAGTAGTATGGTAGCTGCGTCGAGCGCGATATTCGCTTACAACTTTGACCTTTCTATAACCCGTATACTTATTAATATAATATGTATACTATAAAGCCCGATCCTTCTGTATACAAAAGACTCGCGTGTATCGTATTCATTACCTGGAGTTGCTTCGTTTGCTGGCGTCCTGCTTGCCCGCCTGGAGATTGGGCAGGTCCTTCTGGCGCTTCTCCGTCTCCTGCCAGATGCGCCAGTAGAGGAAGGCCATGACGCTGACGGGCACGTAGAAGGCGGCTATGGCCGTGCCGAAGGTGATGTAGTGATTCGTCTCGATGAACTGTATGTAGCAGGCGTTCTCGGGCACTGTGCGCTCGCCCTCGATGTACGGCCAGGCGTAGATCCAGGGCGGCCACAGCAGCAGCGATATGCCCCAGGCGCATCCTATTTTGCGAACAATCGAGGTTTTTTTAATTTATAATGTACACATTTTAATAATTTTTTTGGAGCATTTATTTTTCCGTTATTTTGAGCTATAAAAATTTAACTGAATATTCTGAAAATAGCAAGTTAATGAGGATCGGTGCAAAGATTAATTAATTTACACTTTTACACGTACGTTTAGTCGGGCTCTAATTATTAAATATAATGCGCTGCATCGATTGAAAACTTACTCACTTGATTTGCACGATAGAAATGTAATTATTTACTCGTGTACACTGCTCGCGCTATTTCCAATTTCAACCTTTCAATCTGTTTAGTTCGTTTGATCTATTTGTTTCTACAAAATATATCCAAAATGATATAGGGTGGAAAATACGATGATTTTTCGATTCACAAACATTCGGAGCCGAGAGTAATTGAATTAATAAATATCATTCGATTTATGAAGTGACTTTTTGGCGTCGTCTCGCGTTATTCTTTCACCCGAAACTCAGACTTTATTCGAATCAATTTTTTTTTGTCAATTGCCTTGCTCAAAAAAATGAAAATAAATAACAGCCGTAGCTCGTCGAGACAAAAATTCTGTATCCGATCGGAGGAAGACGCGACGAAAATGATTACAAGTGCAGATATTTGCATTTATGCATGCAACTTTCGAGTGTATAGCGGGGGGGGCCACTAATTGCGCCAAAGAGAAAAAGTAAAAAAGTCGCGTTTAGGTATCGCTAACGAGGACCAATTTGGTTATTACTACTGTACGCACCTATCATAAAGGCAGCCTTGGCAGTGGTTCTCTTGGCCCTGTAGGTGAGCGGCCTCGTCACGGAGAAGTAACGATCGAAGCTGATGATGAGCAGATTGAGGACCGAGGCGTTGCTGGCGAGATAGTCGAGGGCCAGCCAGGTGTCGCAGATGTGCGAGCCGAGGGGCCAGTAGCCCAGCACCGTGTAGACCGTGAACAGCGGCATGGATATGAGGCCGATGGCGAAGTCCGCCACGGCGAGACTGAACAGAAAGTAATTGGATATGGTCTGGAGCTGCTTGTCGATCTTGAAGCTGACCATCACCATGATGTTGCCGATTACGGTGACGAGGCTGAGGCAGCTCGCCACCGCCGTGATCAGGATGACCTTCCAGAGGGGATACTGGTAGCCGAGCGGCACCTCGACGCCGTCGCTCTGATTGTAGGAGGCCGAGGACGACTCGAGGCTGTAGTTGTAGGGGTCCGTCGACGTCGACATGGCCAATCTCTCCAAATCGTAACTCATGACTGTCTCGCGGCTTGCTTCGTGTACTCCTTGACGCGTCGCCAAGTATACGTAGGCTTAATAATTAGCTTTCCGGACTCGGCTACGACGCTTTCGCGCGCCTCGGAGGACCGACGGCTGCCTCGTCGACTTCATTTCGGGGCCTGCTGCGCTGCTTCGCTATTTCTTCCTCCTCTTCTTCTTCTGCTTCTTCTTCTCCTTTGTCGACGACCTTGCCTGCGATCATTTTATAAACATTTTCTTTCGTGAACAATTGGTCCCTTTTTTACCTTAGAAAAATTATTTAAAGCATGTAAATATACATTTTTTAGGCATACTCAAACGACTGGTATATAGAACTCTAAACTTGAAATGATAACTACAGGCTCTTGTGCCATAACAAATTGTATGCAACGAGATGATCGAGACGAGTTTTGTATACGTTATAGTTAGCCTAACATTGGAACTGTTTTTGTATTGTTGATATGTGATTGGTCAACGCACTATACAAGTCGGCGCTCGGGCCTTTTGTGTAACGTCTTTTGTATCGTCAGTATTGTAACTCTGTCTCTGTATAGGTATCCCTTTTTCACAAATTTGTAAACAACAAAGAAAGATCGCGGATCGATCACAGCAGCAAGTCATTTTCGCGTAAAAAGTGAATAAATATTTTATAATCGCAAGTGAATGTGTGTCGTGGGTGTGAGGCCAACAGATAAGTCGTCGGTCGGCGATACACATTTGGAAAAGGCAAAAAAGATTAGAGCAATCGAAGAGCTTACGAGAAAATGCCAATTGGCAGATCAAAGAAGAGCGAAAGATGGACGCGTCGGTCGCGACGTACAGGCCATACAATTCGTCAAGTTTCTATATCTAACAGCGGTTACGACGACGATCCCGAAGTTCGTAACGATTATGACGACGACGACGACCCGCCACTATACTGTTACGCCTCACCACACGGGTGGTCCATCGTGCGACTTAAGACTGCGGGTAACGGGTATACATCGCCAGTAAACTTTTCGAAATATACAACAGGTGCGACGCGAACTACATCGACGAGTTTGGATTCACGCATTCTCACGCGGCCGGCGCAAATTTGGCAGTTTGAAATCGGCGTCGACGAATTCCTCCCATGTTCGGGCAAGATCCTAAAAAGACAAGCGATTCGCCGCTACACTTGGCTCTGCAGGCCGACATTTATATGCATGGGGGGTGTCACGCGTCGCTGCTGAGACACGGCGCCGCAATCCCAATCTATAAGCCAATGCAAAGGGATCGACTCTTCTGCACGCGACGTGCGAGAGAGACGGATTTTAGTCGATTACGACGAAAAAAATCAGCTGATTCAAGTCGATGCTTGCGGGACAACTTGGACCGCGGACACCGCTACAGTTGGCTGTGGCGAACATTTTGCCGAATTCGGTCGATCTACTCTTGAATCGTGGCGCTGATCTGTCGAACTTCATGTTTTCACCACCGAGAGATACCTTTGCGAAGTGTATACGGTCCGCATAACGAGAATCGGGATGATTCTATCATTGTAGTAGCGTGTAACGCTCTGTTCGTCATCGAACGTCTGGAAAGAAGAGGCTACCAACTGGTATACGACCTGACGCTTCCACGATCGTGAAAATTTTCGCTAATCTCAGATTATTCGAGACTTTGGTGAATCCTGACGAATATGGGTACGACGATACCCATATGGTATCGATATGGTATCGCGTACCAAGGACTACTATACAAATTTCGGCGCTCGGATGAATGATCTGTAAGCTCCCAAAGAGGCACGAAGAGCTGCGCATGTACCGTGCACATATTTGCGAAAAAATATCGAGAAGATTTTTCCGACGTTGGCCACTGGATGCCTTTTCCTGGAGCCGACGCGTCACCACCAGCTGTCAATTCTCTGCTATGTAATGATCATCGAGCAGCTGATGAACCATAAGATTTGTGGCGTATTTGCTAGGTGGCGGCAGGACAGAACTTGCGATGGCAATAAGCAATATTTGGAATATTTTTTAGGTATGTTGTTAATTAATGTTGCTTACCAAATAATTAAATTTAAATAAATGTTTTAGATAATAGATCGCAAATTGTATTACGTATTTACCCAGTCATTTTTTATTATTCGGCCCCCGCCCCAAGTTTACAAAAAATAATAAAAAACCTCCGAAAACTTGTATGAATATTTTTATTTTTCTTAGGCTTGAGTATGTCATTAATTTTTGTTGTTGACCCTTAAAAATGATTATAAATACGAATCCGAAACTTCGATTAATACATTTTCTGGATGTTTATTTACTTTCAAATTTGAACTAGTTATCACTTTATGTCAGTTGATATTTTTTTTCCTAAAAATATGGCATCTGAGTACTGAATGCACATATATACCCATAAATATACTCTGCAAATACGAAGTTATGCATGTTAATTGTTTTCTCGATACACACTTTCACTTTCCGCCTAAATAAATTACGTTTACAATCGTTTTCCCGAATCACGAGAGCAGGCAAAAATTGAATGAAAAAATAAACCTAATCGAGTCGTTAACAATGACTTTTTGTCAATCGAGCGAGCTTATATAGAAATGATCTATGAAAAAAAGGATTCGAATTTATCCTACGGAGCAATTTATTTATTTTAATGCTCGTAGATCTCAATTTGCGCATTAAAAGCCAAGAGGGAAAGTAAATGAAGTTAAAAATATGCTAGGATTAAGCGTTTTGTCGCGTTTGATGAAGAGTCGCGCTATCGCGACGCTATAATAGAGAGAATAATAAAGGTCATGGTCTCAAGTAGGATTATTCTTACGACTACACTTTGCTACTTGCCTTTTAAATTATGCATACATTTGACATAGTGCCTCAATTTAAGCATACAAATTTTCTATGGAAAAAGTTTTTTGTCATACCAACGACTTTTTAAGTCGCAGCTGGGATAAAAGTCTCTCTCTCTCTCTCTTCGTCATAGCTCCGAGAGACGCTAAATGAAATTTAATATAATAAAAAATTCATCCCCCGAGGCTTGCAACGGGAAGTATAGATCGTTCAAAAGTAGTTTTTCTCTTAATCGAGTTAGCGAGTAACGAGTTGCGATGCACGAAAAGTCGACCCCCCCGTAAAAAAGGAACGAAGGAAATTTCCATAAGGGAAACAATTGCCGAGCGAGAGACAATGATGATGCGCAAGTTGAATCGTTAATCCCAGCTTTCGAGCGAGCTTTGCGAAAACAGCGTCGTTATCGTCGAGCGTCGAAATTCGCCTCGAGATCGGCTTTGGCTTGGCTCCGAGAAAAAATAATAACAAGATCACGCGCTCGTTTTCCTCAACCCATTCGGTATAAAAGCCGCGTGCGTCGCTCAGCTAGAGCATACAGCGGAACAAGCAACAGTTCAGCAGTCCTCCAAGTAACCCAAGTAAAAAAACCCCCAATCAACTATCAACATGAGATTCCTCTCGCTCTTCTACATCGCCCTGGTGGCCATGCTCGTCGTTCTCGGCCAGGTCAGCCAGTCGTCCGCCCAGAGGCAGTGCCGTCACAACAGCGACTGCCCGAGAGGCCAGCACTGCATCATCGGCCACGGCAGACCCCATGGATTCTGCAGACGTAATTGATCGCGGCTGAGCATATGAGTCGCAGCACTACACGCACTACTAATGGTAATTAATTTTTATTATTAATTCGTGATTTTTGAGTTGAGTTTCAAGAGTCGTACGAGACGACCTTTTCAAATCTATTTTTTCAGATTATATCAGTTTTTGACGTCTTTATTTCAAAAAAAAAAAATTCTCAAAGACTCCGTGGCGACCTTTATTTCACTGTTCTTCAGGTTACCACAGAACCTTTGAGAATCATAGTAAGAGGAAATTTCTGAAAAAAAAAAAAAAAAAGTTTGAAAATGTTTCTTTTCACATGGGTGTCGGGTATCTCTTCATTAGAAAAAAGACGAGATTTTAGTTTAAAAAAACTATTTTTTCGTCTCAAGCTGAATACTTTTCACATTCAAAGCATAATTTTTTTGCGCATCTTTTTTCGTAATAAATGAAACATTTTAATAGCTGAATGAGCAAACGCGCGTTATTAAAAGTAAACTCAAAAAAATTAATTAACAAAAAAAAATATAAACTTTTATTAGCGTCGGGATTTTAACAAGTTTTAATTATTTTTTTTGTTACAGGTTGGAACTAAAAATGCCCAATTGACAGGCTGGAAATTTTCAAAATTCTCAATAATCATCATTCGATAATTTAAAAGTCAATGTATTCGAGAGTGCGTAAGAATAAATCAAAATATAAGCAAAATAATTAATGACATAAGAGTAACTTTCATTCCTTTCCCTTGCTTTCCTCGCGCGCAAATATTATGAAATGATAATTCGCGTTAAACAAACATCGCGAGCGCGACTTGATAATTCGAGTTCAAAACGACCTTATACAAGTTCGTAATCGCGTCTTCTGGGAAATAAAAACATTTGCCAAACATCGAGCAAGTATAAGATCTGGCACTTGATGATTCAAATTCATGGAATCGAACCGGTATTATAACATCGCTTGATTTTCCGCCTCGGTCTTTTCATAATCTCGCGCTGCAGCGTCGCGGGCGAAAATCATTTTACGCGATCGAGTTTGCATTGTGATGCCAGGCCGTGTTTATATATATATATAAGCGCGCATTATATGTACCGGAGGCTCTGCGTATACATATCGCGCAGCTAACGTCTGAATATACAAACAGTTTTCAATCAAGAGGTGTGTTTATATACTGTATGCATGTAATTGAAAGGTATATACACGTAGCCGCCGCCGCCGCCGGTGTGTATATGCTTTTGTGTAAATAGATGTGCGCGCGATGTACACAATTTATGCGATATATATATACGTAAGGAAAACGAGAGCAAAATTTAATGCATCCGATAAATGTTGCGGGCCGCGTGTAATAAACGCGATGCGTCGTGGTTCAACGAACCCAACAAAAGTCAATATATAAATCCTAGCGTTCCGCGTTTTAGTTGAAAAAAAAATCCTCGACCGGGACACGACGATCTTTCGGAAATTCAATTTTTTTTTTTTTTGCTCGGACGCGTCGGCGTAAGCGGAACAGAAAAATGTTAAATAATTTTCTCGTCTCGCGCGAGAGATATAGACGCGCGGTTCATTTTTCTCGCTCAATAACAGAGAGAGAGAGAGAGAGAGAGAGATTTATTAACCACTCGAACGCCGTTGCATTCATGGGCTTGTATTGTTTCGCGAAAGTATAGGATTCGAGTGACATCAATTCGCTGGAATTCGAGTTCGCTTCTTTTTTTTTTTTTTTTTTTTTTTTACAGCGGCTGTGCAGCGATGGAAAGTATGTGTATAATACTAGTGCTGCTAGTGTGCGGCTATGCGGCACGGCGCGCTCGGCTCGGCATGCCTCGATGGCAGTTAACTTATAAGAAGTGACATTTTTGTTGAAAATGCACAATTTCTTTTATGCCCGGCAGCGGGTCTCGCGCAAAATTCTTCTCTTTATTCGTGGATTAAGACTTTTATATTTTCGTTGCACAGAAGAAGTCGCGTATAAACAAAATAATAATAAAGATGAAAAATAATTTCATTCAAGTCTTTGAATTCGTCGAGAGGAAGAAAAAATTAGATGAAGCTATAATGAATATTTCATCTTCTCTGCGTGAAAAAGAAGCACGACATCTTAACTTTTAACCGTTTATAATTTGGTAGCACGAATGAAGAAAAAAAGCTCACTTGGCCGTGGGTTAAACGGATGCGTATACGGATATAATGTGAGCAACAATGAACGCGATCGGAAGCTTTCATCTATCTCCTCTTATCGAAGCATAACAAAGCGAAGCAGATTATGTCTCACTTTTCGTTCGCGCAAAGGGCAATTATCTACGTTGCTGCTTATTCGCTATATATAATTATTTCGTTGATTCGTATACCGAATTATACGACTGTTACACGCTATTGTAGCGAGTTATCGTCGCGCGAGTTTGCAGCGCGTCGTTGCGAGCTGTATGTATATACTGAAATATCAATATTGACCGATGATGCGAGTAGTAACGGGTCGACGCTCGTGTTTTGCTTTTTTTTTCTCTTTTTTTTTTAATCAAGATATACAGCGTAGAGCAGCAGCAGCAACAGCTCGGCTCGGCTCACATGGGCAGTAGAGTACGAATGTAATCATACGGCAACGTAGGTGTGTATGCGTGTGCTGCTGCTGCTGCTGGTACGCCCGTAGGCAACTCAGCTCCGCTGCTGCTGCTGCGAGAGAGAGGAAGCGATGCATTAATAAACGACAGCAGCAGCAGCAGCGCGACGCGCGCAAATTAACAAATGCAATATTCATCAAGGCGCGCGCGCAACAACCAAATTCATTATAATTATCATATTTCATCGTCGATATCGCGCGTAATTATTTTCCACTCCGTTGTTGTTGTTTTTTTTCTCTCGCTCGCTCGCTCGCTCGTCGGGGTTATACTCGCCGGATCCGCCGCCGCCGCTACGCCGCGTTTATATTTATTTAAAGACGAGGAAAACATATATATATAATTTTTGGTTGTCGTGTCGGAGGATCCGAAATTCGCAATTCACAATTATTCATCTATCATCAAGCTGATAGCTGTATACAGAAGAGCGAGCTGTTGTATAGTATAGGATGAATAAGAGAAATCAGAGGGTCCGCAGAGCTAAGTCGCGCTGCTCCGTGTATATATATATTCAATTAACGCACGCGTGTCCGTCCCACAAATTATACTCGGCGCAGCAGCTCGTATATTACATTCTATATACGAATTGCGACGTCGTGCAGCCACGTACGGAGCCAGTGTACATCGCCAGCTCGGAGCTATGTCGGTCGGTCGGTCGCTGTTGCAAATTTTTGCTACGCAGCGCCAAGATACGCATGTATACAGAACTGACCTACCCCGGCGCTGCGTGACTAATGCGTTGCAGCAGCCAGGCAACATAACATGGTCCAACGTTTAGTCATTAGTCTTATTTAGGCGCGCGCGGGCTATACGTACTTAGTGAGACAACGATGGCTCCGAAGCGGTGCATGATCGCGAGCGAGGAAAGAGTCGCCTCGACGCCACTCGAACTCGTTGCTGCCGCCGTACTTCGTTGCCGCTGCTGCCTTGGGGTGGTTCCGGTCGATCGGCGCCCCTGCTGCCCCCGCCCCCAGCCACCGGATCCACGTGCCAATGCCGATGTCGACGATGATTATGCATCCTCTTTTTTGCTGCTGCTGCTGCTATTGTTGTTGTTGTTGTTGTTGCTTGTTGCTTGTTGTCGCAATCCTCTGCTGCTGCTGCTAGATTAATCGCGCGATCCAACTCGTTGACACCTCGAGGCCTGCAGCAGAGATATACATAGAAAATATACGTACGTGACACATGTATATCGCAGCTGTATCCTGCATAATATGTGTAAAGTTATGTATGTATAATATGGGTGTGTACGCGTGTAATATGCCCCCCCGCGACTGATTAAGACGGATGACTTGGGAAATTATGATTGTTTGCTCGTTAAGTATATAGTTTTCGAAATTTTGACTTGCGGCCGCGCGCGATTAAATTATCTGTAGTAGTAGTAGTAGTAGCGTGGATGTACTTGGGTGTTTCGCAGCTCGCGTACCTCACCTCCTTAATGCACATCCACGCGCGCGGATTTATTCAGAAAAAGTTTTCCGCGAGGGTGCGAGGTTTTTAATAAACTTTTTCTTTCCTAACTCGCTCGACGCGAGGATTCGCTCGACCTTATAATGTTTGTTGCGCGGCGGCCCTCGCGTAAAAACTAAAATGTTAGACGCGTCGAGGAACTATCTATACGCAAAAATGTTTTGCAAGTAAACGTGGCGCGTAAGAAATAAATCTAACTCTGTATACATCTGCCATTACAATATACTTGTACATAGTGTGTTTATTCGAAGTGTCGCACGCGAGAGAAAATAAGCGTTATCGAGGCGCGAGGAGAGAGAGAGTAGAATGAAAAAGTGAGATGAACATTTTGCTTTGTTTCCTCTATTTTCATCCCCGAGCTTTTACTGCGGCGGCTCGAACGTCGTCGTTGCTCCATATTTCTCCAACAGCAGCAGCAGCAGCAGCAGCCACTACATTATACTCGTTATCGGTTGTGTAAGCGGAAAAACGATTGAACGTCAACACTCGCGCGAGCGAGGAGCTCGAGTCTGCAATATTATACATTATGCGCAGGCACTATATATACCGAGAGAGAGAGAGAGAGAGAGAGAGATGCGCACCAATACAAAAGTTATACACACCTATTGACCTTATATACTGCAGCCTATATACCCGTGATGCACATATATTATTCTGCATCGTTATTTCATGCGTTTACGTGCGTGAGTGAAACGGCATTAGCGCAGAAGAATCGTCGTCTCGTCTCTATCGGCTGTATGTACGCGCTCCAATTCAAATTCAAAGTATGTAAGCGGGGCGTGTGTGTGTAATAATATTTTGCGCCTTTGGGGATGCCGAGATATAGACAATTAGTGCATTCTACTGTGACTGCGATGCCGAGCTACTCGGCTGCGACGAGGATCTATTCTCATCGACGCGAGAGACACGCACTCGAGTTCGATAAATACATAATTACAAGATCACAGCTCCGAGCGATTCCTGCTATAGAAATGATCGACATTGATGATCGTAAACGACCAAAAAATGACCATTCATAACGTTTGGAAATGTATTATCGATAATATAGGTTTGTTCTTGACGATTTTTCCGTAACAATTGTGATATAATTTTTAAGCGCCATATTAAATGAACCAACCGCACATCGCTTTGAATCCCATGATACTACCTCGAGCCACCACCGCTAGATGGCGAGGTACCTTACATCTGTAAATCTGCAAGTGGAAAAGTAAACACAATTGTATAACTCAAACTACTATTTTTTCAAATATATTTTTACTTATAAGTAATGGACCGAAAATTGAATTAATTATATCGCTTTAAACGGCTTCCGATTCGTCGAATTACTTTTGACTCGAGTGGGGAAATGGGCCAAAGTGACATGGACAAGACGGGCAACTTTTTGTAAAAGCTCCACTGAAAAATTTACGCGTGAGAAACGCGTCTGGAAATCACTGGTGCAATATAAGTGAGATGCTAGAAACGATCAAGGAACTCAGCGCTAGACTGCAAAATGCTACTAAAAAATCACAAGCTACAGTTTATATTTATGAAAGTCTTATTGAATAATGGATCCACTCCATAAAAATAACAACAGCTAACGAGTAATGTAGCGGGATGCTAATGGATTCATCATTGAAGTTAAGTTTTTAGTTTCAAGTTTTTCAAGTTCGAAAATCATTTTCGTTGTCCAAAAACTAGCTCCCTAAAATATCCTACATTTTTATCTAGGAATTTGAGCATCGATTAAATTTTAATTAAAAAGAGGGTTGTTCAGTATTAACTAATACGCTCGTGTTTCCTAACAGAAAGTGTATAAACGATACGATGTACTAGTTGAACCTTATTGGTTAAGCCTCTTATCGAACGAGCGCATTTACAATTTATTGAGCTCTACGAAATGATCGTCCTCTTCTAAACTATTAAAAAAACCTACATGTCCAGTAAGCAACGTTGTCCAAGCTGTCTTCTACATCGTCTCTGGTTCTCTCACGCGAAACAATTTTTCATTCGTAATTTGAATGTACTGCCGCTTGCCTAACAACTATACAAGATCATTAACTCCATTTGGCATTCGAATTACCGACTGATTGACATTTAAGCCGCAAGAAGATACGATGCGAGTCTTAATTTTGTGTCGGCATATCGGAGGGTCATTTTTCACATGACAATAATCCTAACTCAAGTCCAGAAATGACATCTTTGTCCTCATCCAGCGGATGGGGGTAGAACTGCCCCTTTCACGAGAACATCGGACGCAGCGCGCAGCATACAATCAATAGAAGTTTAGCATCTTATCGCGCGCCACTAAAGATCCGAAATAATACGAGCTGTTAAGTCGATATCGTCCGGTCGCACGACTAAAAGCTCACACACACACACGGAGCGCGAGTTTATTTCATTTTCTCGTATACGAATGCGCCTGTTGCTATAATAATACATATATACGATAAAATGAAATAAATATAAAATATATAGACTATAGAGAGAGAAAAAGGAATAGAGAAGGAGCAGCAGCAGCTATATTGACGTCGATCGGCAGCTGGCAGAGCGACTACGTACACGTAGCGCGCATTTATTTTATGTATAGGTAAACAATATATACGATCGAATATAACTCGGGTACTTTCGACTCTCTCTCTCTCTCTCTGCAAGCTGTAATATCTCGGCTATTATATATATATATACCTACATTAATGTATTTGCGATGCAACGAGAGAGAGAGAGAGAGAGGCTCGTGTAGAGAGCAGTTGCATTTATAAGAGGAGCTGCTGCTAGCTGCAAGAATGATCCTTTGAAACGTTATGCAAACGTCGAGTGCTGCTGCTACAGGGGGGTAGGCAAAGCCGCCGTTGTCGTCGTCGTCGTCGTCGAGTGTGTGGCAGAGACGTAGCAAGAGAATGAGAAACTGTATTGCGCTCTCACTGTGTGCCGTGTATATTTCCTCTTTCTCTTCTCTCTCTCTCTCTCTCTCGCAAAAGCTCGACGCCCTTGTTAAATGGAGCACATACCGAGCATTACTTATGCGGTCAACTGCTGCTGCTGCTACAGCTCTGCAAGTTTCCTTCCCTCCCCCGGCATTCGATACGACTCTCTCTCTCTCTCTCTCTATGCGCTGCGTATATATAGATGTGTATATATTGCTGTGCACCTGCACATGTACTTATATAGGCTACACATGAAAGTACGATGCTTAGTCCTGCGCTAAATTGGACCACCGGCCCTCTCGCTCGTGTTCGGCTTTTCTCATTCTTTCGCTCTTTTTCCCGCTTTTCCTCTTGACGTTTTGGCGCGCGCGCGCGCGCTGCTCTGGCGAGCTTATGCACCACCACCGCCGCCGCCGCGGCTTAAGCTTTTCGATATAAAGTATCTTCATTATTTTTCAAATTATATTTTTTTTTTTCGCCGCGCGTCTCTCGGATATATTGGAATATCGAAGCGGCGCTGCAGCCGTGTACGCGGACACGACGAGTCGATGAAAATTTTCATCGATTTCTATACAATGCTCTCTGCTCGCGCGCGCGCGCGCGCGTTTATATACTTTGATTCGAGCGCGAGTACACGACTTTCGTGCGGCATAACCGCGATGTATATTAAACAAATACCAAATGTATGAACGCGAGCAAATAATGTGCAAGAAGAAAAAAATTACATCCGTAAGCTTATACGTGGATTTCATTCAGATCGGTCGAAATATTGTATGCTGAATCGACGCTGCTCGATTTTGCCCAGAGAAATTCGCAATAGAAATCTGTCGTTTTTCGATGTCTCGCAGAAAGCAAAATTAAAAAAATAGCTGAATGCGAAAGAGAGAAAAAACAATTATATATATAAAGTTTCGTTATCAAACCTCGTTTTTAACGAAACTTTTTATCGGTGAGTTCATTTCGCTTCATGAATCTTAATTCCGAAATTCGGTATATATACAGTATACACATATTCTATGGTCGATAGTACGCATATTTTCCAATCTACATGAAATATTTCCCCCTTCGCAAAACTAATGGCGCAGCCCGAGAGGAACTGACGTAAATTGATTTGCCGATACGTGCGCGTCTTTCGCCACTCGATATCTACCATCTACGTATATCGAATGGTCAATCAAACGTATATATATACCGAATTCAGAAAGTTTCGAGTTCCCAAAGCCGTGCAGTATTGAAAAAAGGACGAGTAAAAATTTAGAAAAAATACTCGCACGCGATCGCGCTCTATACGTTACATGGGTGGAATATTTGATATACTTGCGCCTCGTAATTCAAAGCGAAAAATGTTATTTTAACGCAATCTATATGATTTCGCGCAGTTAAGGATAAATAAATAAAGGAATAAATTGTTGTTGGATTTTTCGAACGAGCCCGTAAATTAATCGTTTCTCTCTCTCTCTCTCTCTCTCTCTCTGGGATGCGTCTGAGTGACTATACGTATACATTATGAATTGCTGCTGCCGAGGTCGCAGCTTCGAAAAGCGAGTAGCAGTAGTCGGTCCTATATCGGGTCACACAGGCTTACATCGTATAGGTGTACATGCAATAAATATATATAGCGAGCTGCCAACTAGCTTCAGAAACTAACCGGATAGGCGTTAGTAGTGTAGAGTCAGTGGCAGCTGTATGTAGCCCATATATATATATATATGTATTTAGTCGCAAAAGCTCTCACCGCGCGCCGCTGCCCTGGACGTTTCGGTCCGAGTAATAATTTGCCGCAGCGGACAGTCATGTCTGACATGGAAATTGTATATATATGTGGAATACGTGAAATTGCTTTAGGAGCTTTTCCTACTTTTATTCCGTTCGGCTCTTACGAATTTTCGAATACCGATACACGCAAGTAGATCGATTCTGGATACAGTTTGCCAATGAGCTTTGAAACACAATCTCTTCTTGCTACAACTTTTGGGGGGATTACCGTCTCTTTTAATTATAACGGACGAGAGTAGTCTGCGATTCGATTAATGCGGACGGGACATTAATGTAAGTTGGCGCGTGAATCGTGTATGCAAGATTTATACGCCGCTTTTCCCAACCTCGTGCGCGCAAGCTTCGCAATAGAGGATGACTGAATTTTATTACCGAGCGACCGAATATACGTATCGGATCTATGTATATACCTAACAACAATATCGTTTTCGACTTTTTTTTCATCAAAAAGAATATAAATCTCTCTCTCTCTCTCTCTCTCCGGCTCGGGTGATTCGCGCAAAAGGGGGGAAAAATATATAGAGAGAGAGAGATTTATCGAATTAGTTAGCGTGAATCATCGACTAAAGTGCACGAACTGTGAATGATATTTTTTTCATTTTTTTTATTTTTCCGTTAAGAGAATCAGAAAGGACGAGAGAGAGAGAGAGGATTAAACGGAGCCGATCGAATTGCGCCATGGATATTTATTTACCGATGGAGCGTGCGCAGAAACACAAATGATATAATTAGATTGAGCTTTATTCACCGGTATAGTACTACTGTGTAATACGCGGGAGTAAGAGTGAAATAATTTTTCGCGAGTTAACTCGAAAGAGAGAGAGAGATGATCCGCGCGCACTGCGGGAAATATCGATTTTCTGTATGGTAAAATTCAGTTAGTCCATCTCGGAGCCGATTCATCGATGCGTATTACATTTTTCTCCCATTCGACTCGGAGAAAATTAATTTGCGATGCAGCTCCGATATAGGCAAGATTAAGGCACAACTCTCGTCGAATCAATCTCCGCGAACGAGCTGCGCGCGTATTACGGTACACTCGAAAATTAACTTGTCCTACATTATTGTACATAGAGTTATGCTAATCAACCGTTGGCGGGGATGTGATGGCGAAGAGAATCGATGTCATCGTACTCTGATTAACGATGCGCGGCGCAGCATCGATCTACACAGAGCTTTTTCGCAATGGCTGCAGCGATTCTAATTACATATATATATAGGAATAGACGAGTGGCGTAGTATGGAGAGGAGAGATTGCTGGAGTTGATTTTCGTCAATGCGAATGAAAAGACAACAGCGCGGAATTGCGTCCGAAGCACGAAAGCTCGCAGTCATGCAGCTCCGAGTAAAGCAGCAGCAGCATCCTATACAACGAGTCGACTCTGCGCCTTGGGGATCGAGTAACTGTATATAGTATATATACAAAGGAGCGCAAATGTGCGGAGGGGGTTGTGTTAAACCATCAAAGCTCGATCTATGCCGCTGCGTGTCGTGCACAGAGCCCGCAGTCCAATTGTCGTACCTAATATGGCTGCGTTGCCGCGTATATAAAGTCGAGCTCGCAATCAGGGATCCGAGTGACAAAATATATAAATGCAATCTGGCGTTTCCTTACTTAACGAGACGAGGTGAGCAAAGTAGACGCGCCCCATTATAGCTGCTGCGCGGATTAACGCGTCGGAATTCGCGTCTATAATGGCATAAAAAGTGCCTCTGGGGTAGTTTGCTTAGGCTCACTTATTAATGAGCTGCTGCTGCTACTCGAAAGAGAGAGAGAAAAGTCGTGAGTCGCATCGAGGGAGTTTTAATACACACACACTCACACACCCGCAAACGAGTCATATCGCGACAGCTGCGCCCGACGCTCCGTGCTTTCTCTGCCCTATATATTTATCTGCCCGTATAACTAGTTTCGCCAACGGCCAACTGAATCTTTCATTAGCATACGTCTGTCCGACTCGCTTGGCGCGATGCGATGCCGCCGTTGACTGCCAACGCCGCCGCACCACCACTCGCTAATATACATCAATGTGATCGAATTTTCAAGAAACGACCTATCGATTCGAATTGTCAATCGTATTAATTTTTTTTTTTTTTTTTCGAGTCTAAACTAAATGATGTATAAAAACAGTTGATAAAGTGGCAGTGAATATGTGTGTGCTTTATAGTCATTGGAGGGTATAAAAGAGTAGCTATTACAGTGCGGCTTTACCTAAGTATACAGCAGCGCATGCAGGTAGAGAGAGAGAGAGAGAGAGAGAGAGACGAGATGTATAGAAACGCGTTCTACCTAAAATGAGATTGTAGTATTCGAGTGTGCCACGCATACTGCAGGTGAATTGCGAGAAGAGAGAGAGAGAGAGAGAGAGAGAGAGAGAGAGTATAGCTTCTAGGTGAGGCAAAGTCTACACGAGTTTCAAGCTCGCGCGTTCCATTCTATTGTATCTAACTTTCCCTAACCCTTTGACGCAGCTGCTTCTCTACCTTTTGTTCTCTCCGCAGGCTCTTATACACACACACACACGTTCGCATGCAGGAATTCGCATTGTTCTTCGCGGCCAATGTGCTGCTGCTGCTCTCTAACTGATTTTTAAAGCTCCATCGAGCTTTTCCGATGACTTTCATTTCCTCCGCTCAACCCTATTTAATGCGCGCGCGCGCCAGATTATATGCTAATATTGTAACGTTGTTTTATTCCTCCTCTTCGCGTTTGCTATCATATTATATTATCCAAGTTTGGTATTTTTTTAATATAACGTTACGAAGCGATGCCTACGCGTATTATATTAAAATCACAAAATGTATTCAAAGTTTTATACTCCAAGTAGCAACAAAGTTGAGATTCTGGCTGTAAGAGAAAACAAGCCAACAACATCGCCCGACTATAATATAAATCAGCTTGAATTCTCTGACAGTATTTTTGGCTAATATCACGAACAAAACTATGTTCAACGATAATCAAGATTATGGCAAAGTATAATACTGATTTTTTATTCATATTAGCAGCAATAAATATTATAAGTACCATTAAAAGTTTTATTTTTGCACTCAACGTTCAATTTAGAACAAATACTGTTACTTTTTTCTGTTGGAAAAGGAATGAAAAGAAGGAGTACGAAGCTTTTTCAAAATACATTCATCGGGGATCTAAAATATTTTTCACTCATCGCTTGTTAGTCGTCAAAATTCTTAGAATAATTAGGGCTTCGTGGAAGAAAAGCGAGCTTTAGATTCGAGCTTTCATAAGTTATTTTATGTTAATTTCGTTCATAAATTATTAAGCGGCTTTGTGGGTATGCAAAGAAAACATAGAGCGCGCGGTATTCTCTTTATCTGCATCTGCAACGAATGTAATGCAAAAGAATATATGTAAAGAATATGCAAGAAAACAACTTGAAAATACATCTGCGCGTTTGAAAATGAGCAATTCAAATTGTCTTTACTTTTTGTTGCAGTCATCAAAACTCCGTGGTAATTTTCACAGAAGAAGCTGCCATTTTTTAAATTAAGAAAGGAAAAAAACGAGTACAACACACGTGAAGATCATTAACTTCGAAGTTCTCTGTACATCGAGTTCCGATGTGACGTTACGAAAAAAAACCAGATATTACAGATGTAATTAACGAAAAATTCGAGTAGGTACTTCAAGTTGGCCGTAACGTACGGGTTGTTGGCCGCTCGTTTAATTGAGCAAGGGTCGTTTAATTTGAACAATCTATTTTTTAGGTGAACTCGCAATTCAATGACATCAAGAACTCTCGAAGATTGTTTCTCGCAAAAATGAGTCGCTACTCTAGAAAAGTAAGAGATAATACTTTTTACTTCACGAGTAATTGTTGTTTTTTGTACAACTTTCTTGCAGCATCGAACAGGCTTGGAAATGAAATTGTTTTTTTTTGTAATCATCGTCATCATAATTACAGCAAAAACTTTATTAGTTCAATTAGAAAATGGGGATACTGTCATATCTCGGCATCGAATTTTCGATAATACTAGTAGAAAAAATTCAAAGTTATACCCGATTCTCTACCTTTATAAATGTTTTACTATTCGGTCAAACACGTTGCCATCGAAGATTTTGATTTGTATACTTGAAAAAAGGATAGACTACTATTTATAAAAAAAACTTGACCAAACTAGATTTTACTATGATAGACATAGGATTCGGTGTAACTAATATTAAGTGACAATAAATTGCTCTTCATAACACCTTACACCTAAGCTCGGACTATTCTCATTTGAATTTTCTTTATCTCTTATGCATTGCGAGGGAGTAAAAAAGAAGTGGGGGAGGTAAAACTACGAGAGGTCTCTGTTATCCTTAGGATTGTTCCAAAGTAAGCGAAATTACGATAAAAGTATATAAACAAAATCGCTGAATCAGCCAAAGACTATTGTCAAATAACTTACCAAAAAAAAAAGGAAGTAAAAGAAAAAAGAAAAGGCCAAAAAGAAGGAAGAAAATTAAAGAAAGCCTCGGTTTTTTCGAAATAATCAATCGTTGGGCTACGCAATAGCAGCAGCATCGGAGCTAACAAAAGGAAAGTGGGTCAGTGCAGGCTCTCTTTCTCTTTCTCTCTCTCTTAGGAACAAACTCTCACCAGCAGCAGCAGCAGCAGCATCAGCTATAATTATATATATACGTATGCTCCACCCGTGCAAACGTTCTCCCTTTCTCTCTTAAAACCTCTCGGGCGCGCGCGCGCGTGAATGGCGTAAACAAAGCGAATTATTATCGTATAGCCGCCACGCGGCGACCACCACCGCAGCTGCTGCACAATATGGACCGCGTTTCAACCCCGCCGCTGCAGCCCGCGAAAAAGCAACGTCGCGCGGCAGCAGCTCCGATCGACGAAGAGCAACGTACCGACGCGCAGAGCTTTCACTAATACGCGTGCAACAAATTCGTAGTACGTCGCGAGCTCGTTCGATCCGCGAGAGCTGCTGCTGCTGCTGCTGCTGCTACGACGTTTTTTCTCTTTATCATCAAATACATTACACATATTATTCGCGTGAACTAGTTCTGGTCTCGCTTCGTGCTATATAATATACACGTATACCGGGTTTTGTACACGATGGAGGTCAGCGAAACCACTTGTTCGGTTTGAAAAAAAAGCAGCGCCGCCGACCGACCGACCGACCGACCGCGCCTATTATAATAATGTTCTCGCGAGCTAAATATCGATGCTATACTTCTCGTGCGCGCACGCGGACGCGACGATGCGGCTCTTCCTTCTTTTTTTTTTTTATTATTATCTCCTGTTTAGCGCACGGTTAATTATAACACACACACATACACGATGAATGTGTATGTATATATGTGATTATTATACGTGCCGATGATCGTGCGGCGGCGGCGGCCGTTGACCTATATTTATAATATTACGCGCCGCGTCGAGAGCTCGAGCAATGCGATATGGCCTTTATTGTCCGCGCGTGTATGTAGTATGGATAAATATAAGGATATGGGATATATAATACGCGCGTTGTAATAATAGGGGCTCGCGAGCGAGCGACGTGTGCGCGACGCTGATACCCTGTTTGACGCAAGCCTGTATAGCTAGCGTCGCGGTATAAGTAAGTCAAGACTTTTTAGCCATAAGCTCGGGCTATATTTGCACGATAGTTGAGCTTTCGATGTGATTTTAGCCTAATATCCTTGTGTAGCGATCAGTGTATTGGCTTCTTTTTTTTTCTTTCTTTTTTTCATGGATTTGTACGCGGTTGATTGTCGCTTCAAGGTTAGTTGATCTAGCGACGGATGGAATTTCATAGTTGGGGGACGACTCGAAGATATGTTTACATTTTTTTCCATACTGTAACCGAGCTTTGCGCGAAAATCCCAAGGTAATTTCACAATTTCATACTACATCAGCATTTGGTCATAAATAATATTGATCATTTTTTAAACGTTGCTATTTGAATTTTATCGAGCTTTTAAGTTGCTGGGTGGCAAAGAGTTGAAAATCGTAAGCTACGATAATTTGGTGAGATTTCCCAATGGAAATAATCCAGCAAAGAACAGATTCGTTCTAATTAACCACGAGTAAGATTTGTTGGAATCCAAGTGCCCGGGGTTGATTGTTGGCATCGGTAAAAACAGATTGCTTCCCCCCACCCACCCCCGCGTATAACGCACAATGCAAGATCTTATTCTCGGATGTAGAGAGAGAGAGAGAGCAAGAAAAGCTCGTAGACAAATTAAGCGCCCGCCGGATAGATGCGATCGAATATAAAGTATAACAATTAATTCGAGTTAAAAAAAAAAACCGTGGCCCGAGAATTATAAAGGGATATATCGCAATTATTACGGAGTATCGAAGCGAGAATGATTTTCGAGGTACAAATAGACTCGGCAACGACGTCTTGCTTTTCAAAGAGCCTCGCATCGCATATCCGAGCTATATAGCAAGTAAGTATGTGCGATGCTGCTGCTGCTGCTCCACTAACCTAGCCAACTTTTCGTGCAGTCTACTATGACACACACATTATACATCGTCGACTACATGTACTATAACGCAAGACGTTTAATCTCGTGTTTCGTTGAACGACAATTTGCACATACAGGGAGGATTCGATCATCCTGCCCGCATATTGTATACAGACAAAAAACACGTACACAAAGTCGTGTCGGTGTAACGTAACGCGAGAGAGAAAAAAAGCGAGTAAAAGCGAGGAAAATCGTATATGAGGAGGAGTACAGCGAGCCTGTAGATGTGTATGTGTGTGCGCGAATACGTACGATAAGGAGGGCATCCATCCCTCTCATACCAGTGCGCGCGCGATCGGCTCGTGTATACGTATATACGTGTACGTATTCGTACGTACAAGGGAAACGACTCGGTGTGCGTGCGTACTATACACTCGAGCGCGCGCGCGGGCTGCTAGACTCGCGCGTATCGTGTAGGCCATTTGCTGCTGCTGCTGCTGGTGGTGGTGGTGGTATCGTAACTACGCTCGAGAGCAAAGGAGATAGACTGCGGATCGCGGGAAGAGGAGGGCAGGGGGAGGGAGGGAGGGAGGGGGTGAGCTGGCGCGCGAGGCGAGGTGCGCGCCCCGTGCGCAGCATCCACGCAGCAGCACGCCGACACGCCCGCTCCGTCCGTTATAGTCCTCCGTTCGTTCACTGCTGCTCTGGCGTGTGCGAGGCAGGCAGGCACACGATGAGGCCAAAACACGGCGCACACAGGGTGCAGAGCAGCACAGCACGAGAGGAAGAGAGAGAGAGAGAGAGATAGAGAAATGATGAGTCAAGTCCATCATATAGTCGCCGCCGAACAATTCTTTTCGGCGATCCCCTCGCGCGCGTTACGTTCGCGTAAAAATCCAATTAACTCGAATATGCCCGAGCTTTTTTTTTAGCCCAGCCGAGCTTTTTCGTCGTGAAGATGCAAAGATTCGCGTACGTATACTGGGGCGCGTAGCAGCAGGACGAGGACCCCGTGCCGTACGTCGATCTTAGCATGTGTGTGTGTGTGTGTGTGTTTTGTCGGTCATGCGTGTGAATAAAAGATGACAAACACGAGAGCTTACGGAGTTGGACGTAACGTCGACTGGAAATCTTCTTCTTCTCTTGCTCCTTCTCGTCTTCATATTATCGTCATTTCGCAGGGAACGTAAACCAAGAGCCGCTGAACGAATAATAACACCGACGATGATACTTCATCCATCTTCGATTCTTCGAGGTTGCGATTTCATCCGAGTCACAGAGGACCACCACCACCAGCACGCGTGAACACGCACCGAACAACTGGCACTGCTCACAAACTATTACTCTCACATGTATGATATATTCGTCACTGCTTTTTCGGGTCAACGCGCGATCCCAAGAGTGTCGTGTCGTCGTGTCTTGACATCGGCATCATCGAACGCAGCACTGACTTGCCCCATGCGTGAATGAGAGAATACTGGACACGAGAAAAGAGAGACACACTTTGTATCTTCGGGCGCAGAGGCAGCACAAAAACACACGTATACAGAGAGGCACAAATATAGAACGCGAACTGAAAATAAGGCTAGGAAGGAGAGCTTTTTGCCGACTTGAGTGAGCAAGCGCACGAAAAACACACGAGTCTCGCCTCGACGACTCGAACGTCGTCGTCGTCGTCGTCGTCGTCGTTGTTTATTTATCAATTGGCAATTCTGCTGGCTGCACTAACGTTAAAAATGTGACCCCTCAAGTCTGTGTATATACAGAGGCAGGCGGTCTGTTGACTGCACATAGACGCGTGTATATATATATATGGGGAGCGAGCGAGCGAGTCGAAGGGAGAGAGCGACTAGTAGTAACGCACAAGCTGCGCTCGGTCGCGCGACTGGACTGTGGCGAGAAAAGCTCTCTCTCTCCGCTCCGGCGCTTTTCCGCGAGAGCGCAAGGGAGAGACTATATACGATCTTGCCTCTGCGCCTGGCTCCACTCCGCGCTGGATGGAGCTCTCTGTCTCTCTCTTACTCTCATGGCTCTGCTGCTGCTGCTGCTGCTCTAGAGCCTGCGCGTGCGTCTATGCTATGTGCGGTGCGCGTGGCTTGCTGCTGCTGCTGCTACTGCTACTGCTGCTACTCTATACATTGGGACGTGTATGTACGTATATATTTATTGGATGCGCCGATGCCGCCACTATATTATATATCTGCCTAATATCTGACCAAAAAGAGAGAGAGAGAGCGAAAATCTCGACTATGTAGCCATATTAGCCGCGCGCGCGCGCCTAACTCACTATATGTAATACTGCTGCTAGGTCTATGGAGCTTTTATAATATACACCGTATGAAAAATTACCACGACGCCGCGGCGAACATTCACTTTGTTCAAACAAACCCACGAGCAATTATGCAGCTGTCCTTTTATTATTTAACTCCGCGTTACGACGATTTGAAGCTCGAGAGGACGCTCGCGTGAAAAGATCTGTACCGAAGCGGAAATGACACCTCCGTCGGCAACAATTGTAAGTTGTGCTATCTAGCTGTCTACGCGGCTGTAGTGAGTTCGCGCTTACATCAAAACATTTTAGCATATCGAATTACGTCCAGTCGAATGCGCCACTACATATCGGAGCGAAAATCGACAAAATGTCAATCAATTTTATAATATTATGCCAATGATCGATTTTGATCGATCGAGCTCGCGGGGCAGATCGGTAATAGGCAAAGCATCTTAAATTTTCTATACATGAATATGCATACTCTTTGGAGTGAATGAAAAAAAGAAGGCTAGTCGGCGATCAGCGATTAATTTATGGCTATGCGAAACCATCGTTCGCGCAGCCCCCTCCGCTGCTCGTTGCTCTCCCTTCGCATAGATATTCTCTTTCTCTCGGCTGCACTGTAAAGCTCACTTCGCTCGGGCTGTCAAGCGGTACTCGAGCCGCGTGCATTACATGCATATATAGGACGTGCGAGCTGCAAAAGGCCCTACTACACCCCGTGTGCAGAGAGCTTGCGGTACTTCCACGCGCGTTCGCGAGGGAAACAAGAAAAGCTCAACAGAGGCCTATATACTTTTACATCCCTATTTTTAATTTGTGACATTTTCTAGACGCATCGTGTCCCAAGGCGAGTCGAGTTGAAAAAAAAAGTAGGGGTCTATTTCCCACACTTGACATTGCAACTGATCGATCGCCTCGTGTGTAATTTTGCCTGCTACCTCGGCTCTCGTCGCGCTTTAACCGAGAATTCGTACGCGCCATACAATGATAATCGATCTGAAATTAATTGCCCCGAGATGGAATGATAAAGTTTGCAAGTTGTGTATATAGGTGTACGAGTCGAGCGCCACGCAACAAAGTTAGCTTATAAACTTGTACTTGCGTGCGAGGAGTGAGGTGAAAATAACAAGTCGCAGGGATTTAACTCGCGTGAAAATAGCGCGAAAAGTAAATCATTATTGAAGTCAAAATGGGTGTATAGGCTTCGAGTAATTGCAAAGGTTCCACACGACTGTACAGGCCTCGTCCGCCGAACCGGTCGTGTTTGAGCTTGCGCTTATAGGAGAGAGAAAGTTTTGGCCAAGAAACCTACCAATACTTACGGCTGTCGGTCCGAGTCTGTTTCGGTCATCGCGGTCTATATCCTTCGATTCCAAGTTCATAAATACATAGAAATCACGTTCCCGAAGCGTCAGTGAATTCTAACTTTGATCAATTAATCTTGAATCTTACCAATGATTTCGATCGCGCGTTAATTGGCCGAAACAAAGCTCGGCTCATTAAGGCTCAAAGCTTCGAATTTATCGGTCTCATCTTCTGGCGGCGTTTGCTCGCCCCATCATGCCAGTACGATTTGTCGCACAGCAGGCGGCGGCAGGTCTCGTGCAGATAATAATATCATAGAAGTTAACACGGTAATAATAAAATTATCCAAGAGGCGGGGGAAAGAGAGAATACGAATATCATATACACGCGAATGGGATTTAAGACTGCGCGACAAATGTACCGTGGCATTAAACGCAATTGTAAAAAGTATCAAGACGCATAGAGAATAATAAATAAATTATTGCTCGTTCCAAGTGCGGCGCAGGGTCGCAGAAAGGAAAGAAAGAAAGAAAATTACTATTTTTTTCAGGCTCGAGCGAGCGAAAGATGTAATATATGCGGCGGCTAGGTTTTCTTTATTTCATACAGGGGTTTAGGTGCGCGCCGGCGACATGCACAAACGGGTTAATATGCGCGCGACTCGTACAAGTTAGAGGATCTTCTCTTTCTCTCTCGACTCTTGCTCTTTATTTTTTATCTCGAGTCTATATACATGTATATGTGCACTGCACTCGTAAACATGTACCCACACACACACACACACACACACCTATATGTGCTTTCTTCGTCTCTATATTTCTCTTACTCTTGTGTCGCAAAAAATGTATATAGCTTCCACACAGCTGCCCCGAAGGTAGAAAAGTATTGCCCCCTGCTACTGCTGCTGCTTCTGTTGCACTCGAGGTAAAAGAGACTCGCCAAACGCAGTCGAGGAGCAAGACGACGACGACGGCAGACGTGCATCACTCGTACTTCTCTCTCTCTCTCTCTCATTGAAGAACAAAGCTAATGCCCTTATACTACGTACGCGTGTAAGTCCATGCGCGCGACGCGAAAGGGAATGCGATAAAGATAATGAGACGAGAGTATACGCGTGTGTGTGACACTTTTCGAGTGCTTATGGCTATATGTATATACTTGTACGCATATGTCGCTGCTGAATTTTCCTACCTAAAGTGTACCACTTACAATTTAATGATGAAATATTATATTCTCTCTCTCTCTCGACGTAATAATGCTTGCATGTCTGAGCCGCGACGTCACATGCACCGAGGCTCCTCCTCGCCCCTGCAGTTTTAGCCATTTTTCTTCATTTCTCCGCCGAGCCGAGAGAGAGAGGACAAAAGTTGTATAGCTAGGTATTTATACAACCGCAGACTTTACTTGGCCTTTTGTCAACTCGTCGACGAGTAGCAGCAGCAGCATGTCTTCTAATGCTGCTCCTGAGCCTATATACCTACTCGAGAAAAAGAAGTCAACGAGAGAAAAAAGCGAGCGTAATTAGCGCCGCTATTCAGCTCGAGCTTCCTATAATGCATAAAAATACCTGTACGTGCTGCTGCTGCTGCTGCTGCTGCTGGAAAATGTGTACATGTGCTCCTTCTCCTCATCCTCCTCCCACGCTGCTGCTCGACAACGTGAATGCAAAGTTAATCAGCCTATCCGCCGACTCTTTTTCGATTTTTTTTTTCATTTCGCCGAACACCATCGGTTATTCTAAATTATCATTTTATAAAATATGCACCAACACCTCGCGTGTACCTCGCGTGAAATCATATTATTTGCCCGCGAGAGATTTTATATCTTATTATTTCATATGAAACCAGAGTCGAGCGAAATTAATTTTACCGCACTGGACTGCACTGCACTGGAGCACGGAGCAACGAGCCAGAGCGAGAGGACCAATGCGCGCGAGAGCTGAGAAAAAATTACTACGAGACAAATAGGAAGCCAAGTACACAAATGGAGCACAGCAGCGGAAGAAGAGAAAATTAAAAAAAGGGAAAACCAAAAAAAAAAAAAATCATGTTCCTGTATAATGTAGAGTACACGTAAAATATAAACTCGCGTTGAACAAAAAATGACGGAAATACGTAGACGAGGATCTTATTAGTTTCAAACAAAAGGTAAGGTTTCGACGCGCGAGAAATATGAAAAAAATTATATAATTTTTAATGTATTTATTCAAGTTTTTTTTAATACTTAATAAAGAATTATTAAGAGAAAGTACAAAAAAAACTTTGTATTTGAAGTATTTGAATAAAAACTAATTTAGGTTTGATCTTTTATCAAAAAGAATTATGGCTCTTTGTGAACGGAATAATTTTTTTATTTTTCATATTACCATTCGCACAGCTCTACAATCTGATCGTATATATCTGAAAACGGCCATTGCCACAAATGCGGTCGATATGTGCAATCTTCACTTGCGTAGACGAGCGAGTCACGATTAATAATTCGTGAACCATCCACTATTATTAGGAAGTTTTGCATGGGGAAAAAGTATGCACAAGGAGAATATCAATTTCCTTGGACAAACATGAGCGCAGACAATTTCTTATAACATAATAATTTAATAAACTCACATTTTCAAGTTAATTAGACGTCAGAAGCGAACTTTATCAATGCCACAGTCTCGAAACAAATTTTATACGAAATTGAAATTCGTCCTCGAAAAAGTATCATAAAATGTATATTCTCGCTCGAGTTTCAACTTTTATGACGCGACGCGCGCGCGGGGTGTCACGCTGCTGGGGGATGTTCGTTTTCATATTCTACGCACAAAAGAATCGTATCTGCAGATAACTGCGTACGGCACTAAAATGCCTTTGGGAAAACGCATAATTTTATCTCCGCTGTCTTTCTCTCGTTTTTCCGTGCTTACAACCGAAAAAAAAATTCAGCGCACGCAGGGGGTAGAAAAGATTTTTATCAGTAAAATTATCTAAATGTACTTTGATAATTGGGATCATTTTCGTGCGAATTTTAAATTTTCCTTCTGTGTATTATTTTATATTTAACGCTGTGAATTCAGTGCAGTTTATCACAAGAAATGCACAGATTGTAATGTTTTGATTAAAAACTTAGATTATGTTTAAAATAATTTGTTATCCAATTAGTCAAGTTTAATTATTACTTGCTTATCCTTATCAAATTTCTTTCTAAAGTTGGCAGATATTTATCTGAAAATTTGTATAGTCGCAAAACTTCCTTGAATTTCCAAATGAATAGGTGCTTCTTTGAAATGAACTTCAATCGCTTAACTCAAAATTATATTATAAAAATGATAAAAATCTTTATAATTAATCAAAGAAGGAATGCGAGTTAAAAATCAAGAAATTGAAAAACAACATGTTTTTAGATCACTGGCGGTAACTTACAAATTTGTTCAAATTTCTCAATGAAACTTTTGGCGTTGTTTCGAATTATGAGGGAGTGAAAAAAATCAATATTAGATATTAAAATTTCAATCAGTTATAAGTTACATAAATGAAAGTACATAAAAACTGTTATCTACTTTACAAAACAGTTGAAATCAAAACTTACGTGAAGCATATTAATTAAAAAGTTAGTTTTAAACAACCCAATAAATTAACTACGGTAATGAGCTTTTTTTAATGAGTATCAAATATTAACTCAACAAATTTTTAAATGAAACCTTTGCTGCTCGTAAATATATATTTAATTTAAAATTTTAACTGGGAATAATTACAGAATGAAAAAGACAAAAACTATGCAGTTTAAAATAATTGATTGTAAAAGCAGAGTAACTGTAGGAATGGAAGAATCAAATACATTATATAAATATTTCCAAAATTTATTTGTGCCAGTAGATAAAATTTTATCATTTGTATTATAAAAAGAAATTCAGCTTTTTATTAATACATGATTAAAATTTTATTAATGTTTTCAGTGGGCAGATGATAATTTTATTTTAATATAAAAAAAATTATACACATTTGCAAAATCAAAACTACCTGCAAGTCGAATGAAATAACTGACAAACAGTTTAAATAAAATAAAACAATTCGATTTGAAGGATGTCTTCACCAGACTGTTGGAAATTCAACCTAAGAAATATTTTTATACGAAACACGCGTCTTATAAAGTCATAAGTCATTGCATTTACAATTTTCAAGCCGTCGCAGATTTACACTGCATTTCTATGAAATTCAGTTACTTATCAATAAATATTTATAATACCTATACAACAAAAGCCCGGCTTGAAAAGGGCAGTTAAGTGGCTCGATAAACCACATTGTTTATCGTACAATGCAAAATAATTGTAAAAGAATCACATAAAGTATCCAAAACCAAAAGTTCTTTTGATAGAATCCCAATAATACCGATTCCAGTTCTCTTTCGTCGATGACTCTTCGCTGAAATTGTAAATAATAAATAAATTTTAGTGTCGTTTTAAAAAAGATTTAAATAATAAAAATAATCTATAAATATTTTACCTGGACGGGACACCAGTTTGCGTTACGTTGACTTCAGTATGATCGCTCTTTTCAGCTATGTCAAAAGTTACATTGCTGTAATGTCCATCAGGCCAAGCTTTACATCTCCATTTTTGTACTATTTTATTTGCTGAAAGTTCAACAAACTCTCCAGAAATATTTCCACCGAAAAATTCAAATTTGCCACCCTTGACAGCATCAAGCTTCACAGCACTTTTCGTGAATGCCGTAGCCATCTAAAAATCGATATTTTCGAATTATTCATAAATTTTTTATCTTTTCAAAGTAGCGAACTTTTATTTTCTTAAAATTATCTGAAGTTTAGCACATTCAATAAAATTTTTTAGGTTTCGTTAAATTTTAATACTAAAAAGTAGAATGTATGAAATAATAAAAAATTGAAAAGTATAACAGAGTATAAAGCCTATACAACTTACTTCAGGGGAAGTCATGACATTGTAAAATTCTTCAGCTCTGCACATGAACTTTTGCTGTTGCTTAACTGCAGTTGTTGATATTTTAACTCCAGTAGATTTATTTGTAGTATTAGTAACAGCAGCATTCATTTGCATCTAAATTGAATAATAAAAAATATTAATTTTTCATTTAGATGAGAAAGTAAAAATAAAAAAATACAAGTAAAGAATCTTGTATTCACATACTTTTACATTAAAGCCAGATGTCAATTGATTCATTTTTTCATTGGGACACTGATCTTTCTTTGGAAGAATCATACCTTTCGTGAACTCTGCAATCAAAAATTTTTTATAATTATAAATCAAGTTTTCACAAGTTTTACATTTGAAAAAATATTAGCAAGTAATAATGTGTTACTACAATACCTTGTTTCAAACTCGATACATAATTTTGTAATTTTTCCCTAATAACATTTTTTCCTTGTGTATGTAAGAAGTGTTTCACTTTTTCACCTTCGTCTGTGCTGTCTGATAATGTTATTTCAACCTGGAATGTGGTAAATAAAACAATAGTTCATAATCTAAGAATTTTCCACATAAATATTGCTATATTCATATGTTTTGTAATAACTTACATCTACTTCAGATATTTCATTTTCTTCTGAGAGGTTAGGAATATTGATTTTGCCCTCAATCTTCTTTTTATCAGAATTTTTGCTAGGACAGCTCCATTTCAGTACAATATTCCATTCGTAAAAGAAAATTAGTTTTCCTTTTCTATTATTTGCCACTGCTTCACCCTCAACCTTTTCAGGTTCTGATATTTTGCATTCATCTGTAAGAAAGCATAAAAATTGAGGTCAGCTAGAGGTGTAACTGTATCATTAGCTAAAAATAAAATTTTCAAATTTATAAATTGTACTCACATTCATCTCCTTTAATAACTACATTTGTAAAAAGTTCTCTGATTTTGTTTTGTGACCAGGCACATGCATTTTTTTCAGTCCTGAAAGGAAAATTAAAGAATATGTATAATTCAAGCAATAAAATACATATTCAATAAAATGACCGAATCGCAAAGTAAAAAAAAAAACAATCGTTTCAAAAAACGATATTTATTAATTAACAACATTTTCATAGCACCATAAAAAAACTTACCAATGCCAGTTGTTAACGTTTATAGCATCGGGCCTCTCTTCGACAATCCATCGTGGATCTCCTTCACCCCACTTGGCCATTATTTATATTGATTTGAAAATAAAAACTGTCTCGTTAAAGATGGTAATTGATGGGTGCTCAAAACCTACAGGACAAAATGAAAAACACTCAGTCGTATTCGCATCAAGATGACTCAGAATTTTCGAGTCAGTATAAGGAAGCGAGAGAGTTACAGAGGTGTAAAATAACCGAGGCATATATGAATTTTTCTCAGTTTTATGACGTGTGTCGATCGATTAATACTTACACCGCGTTAAATTCGGAGCAGAGCAGAAGATAGACGAATGTCTAGAAATTGCTAGATAATTCGGTGTCTCGTCTCCCGCGCCTATATGTGACTTGAAACACGTTGATGTCTCTTTCACAACACAGGGACTGTCAAAGAGCAAAAAAATCGGTCGTTCGTTGACAAAAAAAAAAGAAGAAATAAAGAACAAGCGATCGGACGATCTAAATATCACTCGGTATATATATATATATATTGGTTAAAATATGAATATGCGTGTGTGAGAACGCGTGTGCTCGCGAACACAGTCGGGGTCGCTCACTCTTTGGCTGCTCTCGAAGCGCGTGCGAATTTTAACTGAACTTGCGACTGCGGCCAGGCCGTATTATTATAACATCCGAATAGGATGTAGCGTGCGCACTAGTGAAACTTTCTGGAAACAGATGTCGCGGCGCGTCAGCCGTGTGGTCCGTGGACTTTAGCGCTGAGCTGGCTGCCTGAATTTCCGCAAACGCGAATGTTAGAGAAGTTTCTAGAAAATTTGCACAGTCCCAATATATAACGCGCGTTTATGTATGGTAAATTACCGATCGAGCCGATTTCAAATAAGCAGACTTTGAGCACCGAAATCAAAATGAAACATGTTTTCTCGCAGAAACGTTACGAATATCCAAACGACTTTTGTTTTCTTTCAAAAAAATTTCCATTTGAATACAAAAGTTTCCCAAAAATCGTAGTAATTTTTGTGACTCGTTTATCCAAACATTATTTGCATAAATGTCGAGAAATGTGTAAGTTATAATTCAGCTGAGCGAAGCATAGTCCTACTATTGTTCAAACAGAACGGCCGAATCGATTGCGTCCAAATTTTTATATCTCTCCGTCATTAGATACACCATTTAATCGAATTGTCACAAGTAAAGATTTTTTATTGACGATGGCAGTCGCATAAATAAAACGACAGAAAGAAATAAAAACGAAAGGTCAAAGGAAAAATGGTTGAATGGAAGAGAAATTTTTTCATTCGCAGTCGAGAAAAGTGACGGTACAATGTAGCGAAAAATCAAATATATTTGTACGACTTACTAGTATAATGTTGAGAACAATTTTTAATAATTTATCATGCATCGCATATGCACCGCAAGAGTAAAATTTACATTTAATATACAGTCTCTTACATATGTTTTGAATGCAACGTCAATATTTATCATTATACAAAATTAATCATAGCCGTTGAGTTAAAATTTCTAAAAACGCAATCGATCTTCCTCGCTCGAAAATCGGTTCATAATTGTCACATTTTCAATTGCTCGTCTAGGAGAGCTCCTGATTTACGTACTTTTTTCTTCTTTTTAGACGATTTTTTTTTAGACTAGGTAGTATCCACATCTTCTTCGCTCACTTCTTTAGACTACGGAATTAGGAACAGTTTTTAATCCAGTGGAAGCGGTGGCAAGTTCATAGCTTCGAACACTTTGTTCATCAGATCCCCTTTCCCATCCATGGCGCCGACTATAGCGTCCTTGTTCACCTGGAGATTTAGCTTCTTATTATATTTTTCCACAAAACCCTTGCGTTTTTCCATATTCTTCAGACGTTTTTCCCATGTATCACGCAAACCATTTTCAATCATTTTTCGTTCGACCCATTCGTGATAATCTGGCCACAATTTAATTGGTTTAGAAGCTAATAATGTTTCTAGATCATACATTTGACTTGTTTTCATCATCTGGATAAATTCGCGTGCACTTTTGACTACATCCTTCGGTCTATCACGTCGTATTTCCCATTTTGATAAATCTTCAAGCGACATTTTGGAATTAATACTGATAATCGGGCGACAAACGGTGCCTCGTTTACTTTCAACGCTCGTTGCGGACTGTTCATCTCTTAGTTTAAATTATGTACAGATAAACACATCGACTTAATCTGAACAACGTTTGGTACTTATTTGAACGATGTTATTGTACAAAGAATGTGACACGTATACGCGAGAATTGCGATTGACCGAATATATATGTCAACTTCTATCGACTTTTAAATTTAAACTTGAAGTTTATTATAATAAGTTTTAATGTACTTGAAAAACTAATCTTATTGTGGAACCACTAAAAAAGCGAGTTCAAAACGAAGTAAAAAATTGCATTAATAAATTGTCTAGGCAATAATATTTGTTATCAATTCAACGAAAAAAAAAATCTGAGCTCGTTTCATCATCTGTATGGCTCAATTTTTTTATTCAAAACGGTGCGTGCAATACTTTGGTTGTGTCAAGTCAAAAAAGGAAAACAAAGACAAACCGGTAATTGTTCCTATCACTTACCAAGAAAAAAAAATTACTTGCAAAAGTTATTGAAAAGTAAGTAAGTGGAATATTGACAGATGGGTTTGACGGCGACTAATAATACTATTATTAGTTGACTATTCACGGTCATTAAGGAATATTTCATACACACGCAATCGGTATTAAAACATCGGTACTTTTGTATAAATTAATTGGTATTTTATATTTACAATAAATTGCACGAAACAAACATTGTGTACACGATAATAGGGGAGACATTTACAGGATGCTCGACAAATTCTTGAAAAGAGCCGAGGGTTTGAGATCGGTTTCCACTTCCTTGGGCTTGAGTCGCGCGCGATGGTCGCTCGGGGGTTTGACGAGCTCGGACTCGAGGCACGGATAAGGCTTGCTGTAAAAGTAGTCGTATCGAAGCGCCTGCGAAAATGTATATATATACGAGTCGTGAAATATAATTCGAAAAAATTCAAGCCTCGATCTCGTGTTATTTATTAGCTACACACCTGTTGAGCGGTCAGACGCTTGGACGAGTCGTAAATGAGGATGGCCTTGATGAGCTCGATGGCCTCGGGCTGCGCGTCGCCGATCATCCGCTCCCAGAGCACGCCCTTGTGATAGGGAAAGGTGATCTTGTTGTAATCGGGCAGCGAGCTGAGCTCGGGCCAGGACTCGGCCGTGGGCGAGCCCAGGTGACTGAGCACGATGGCCAGCTGCTCGATGTCGCTCTCGCCCTGTTAAAATTGCGCAACTCGTTCGAGATCGCTTGTCACTCTCAAGTACAATATATTTATTATCGTGCTTATACGGGAAAAATCGGCGAGTTGTTGAGCATCTCGCCGAAGATGCAGCCGACCGCCCACATGTCGACGGCGGCGGTGTAGAACCTCGCCCCGTAGAGCAGCTCCGGCGCGCGGTACCACCTCGTAGCGACCTGATGCGAGTACGGACGGCTTATGTCCTGCCACATGAGTCGGCCAAGGCCGAAATCGGCGATGGTCAGCACGCCGTCCTCGCGTATCAGCAGATTCGCCGGTTTCAGATCCTGTGCAAAAAAAAAAGTCGTTTGCATATTACCGCATGCTGCGTTTACATAAGCATAAAGGAGGCCGCATTGCGCATTTAAAATGCCAAGTATATATTATAATGTCGACCGAATGCTCGATGCGTTACGTACTCTGTGCATGATATTATTCGAATGCATGTAAGCGACGCCTTCGAGGAGCATTCGCATGTACGTTTTGATCTGGGAGTCCGTCAGTGGCCTGTCGTAGTCCTTGAGCAGTTCCCACAGTCCCGAGGGCATGTACTCGAACACCATGACGAAGTCCAGGCCGGCCGGGAATGCGTCCAACAGCTCCACGATCTATCGTTCGATTTCGACGACGAGAAAAAAAAAATAAACGAAAAACACTGATTAATATTATAATAATGATACAATTAGCTGTCTAAGGGCAACCATCGGAAGTGGAGCTTCTATGAAATAAATTCAAACGTCGATATAAGTAAAAGGGAAATCGTACGAAAAATTCAAATTTGTATCTTTCGTAGCTTTTTGCACGCGGTTTTGAAACAATTACGTGTTTTGTTTTTTGTGGATAAATTTCATTTCGGTGGTATTTTTTTTGAATCGATTTCCGTAAGAGCACGTGTCAGAGTCGATGCCAGCTCCGCAATCCCTTTCATCCACGTGCAGAATCTGCATTGCAGATGCGAATAAACCGCGTCAGGTCGGGACTCGGGACTCGGTGTTAGGGATGTGCGATTCCACTAAGAATCGCATCGATTCTTCACGGCCGATTCCTCGGAGAATCGTTTTTTGAGAATCGATTATTTTGAAAGCGAATCGATTCTCATTCTCAAAAAATGTTTATTGTTAAAGGAAAAGATAAAAGAGCTATAGTTATGTTGATTTTGTCGAAAAGCAATTTATATTGATTTATCTAAATCAATTTAATTAAAAAATTACTGAAAATAATAGACTACACGTTTGAATTGGAAATTTTTTAAAATCATATAATACCAATCCTTAATAACCCAGTGTAAAAATAAGATTTTTAAGTAGTTTCATGTTATTTGATTGCAATTCAAATAACACGAAGAGTAGCACGTTTCAATGTAAACTAAAACACAAACGGGCTACTTTTCGCATTATCCCTTTTCACAAGGAGTGGAATTGAAAATAAGAACACTCAAAGTCGACGGGAAAGAAACAATTGCTCACGTATGGATGCTTCAATCGCTGCAGTGTTTTGACCTCGCGAAGTACGGATATGGGTATACCGTCGTCGATTCTCTTGAGCAGAATGCGCTTGAGGGCGACCGGTCTCGGGGTCGAGCTCGATTTGTCCAGACCCTTGAGCACTACCCCGTGGGCTCCCTCGCCAATTTTACCGGATATCGTGTATCTGTGCATTGGTATGGCTTCTTTTTGGACATCAACTTGTGGCACGTGTGTACACTACGAGAGGCAGGCCAAGGATCGACTGTTTTCCTTAAAATCGTTGCCATGGTTACGACGATTCGGAGCGTTCAAATTGGTGTCTTTCTTTATGAATCGTTATAGGTGTCAATTGACTGTTAATTTGTGAAATGAAATCACGAAAATGAACGTGACAAGTCCTAGATCATATGAGAATAAGTTTAAATAACAAGTAGAATGATTAATTTTACGAAAAAATTTAATGCTTATAAATGATTTTAATTGGATAATTTTTTTTTTTTTTCAAAATGTACATATTATTATTCGCTAAACTTCTTCTTGTTGTATACGTTATATAAGAATGATTAAATTTATAAGTCTATTTTATAATTTTTATAAATTTTTGCAGGTAAAATTTGCGGCGTGCAATCGAAAAAATCGACAAGCCCCCATCGAGAGTTTTTTTGTTGTTGTTGCTTTCTTTCATTGTTTATATTGGCAATTACATTGTATTATCGTACGTCTACTTTGAAACGGTACGATTGCAAATGTATATCAATTGAAGAGAACGATCGTGTGCGGCAAAGCAAGCAAGCATGTCTTTTTTTTGAGTTTGCATTTTACACAATATACTAATAATAATAATAATAATAATCATCGTAATAGTAATTAATAGTAATAATAATATTTGTATAATAAAACTTTAAAATTTTTTCAAACGTAAAAAATGTTAGTATCTCTCTACAAGAATGAAGCTGAATTTGTGTTATCACGAAAACGAGTTTGCTTTACGGCGGCCTCAACAAGGTTTGCGCACATAATGTCAATCGCCATTGACTCCAAAGTCAATGGTTTTCGTGTCAGTTTTTTTAACGAGTCTAAAGATATGAAACAAATTTTGTTTACGTATACGTTCAAGATATACAAATAAAACACGGATATGTAACTTGCGTGTACCGTTCTTGATCGTGATCCAGGTGTTTTGATATTTTTAAAAAATCTTCTACATTCAAGCTACAAAATGAAATATTTCTTTTTTTGACTTTCTTTTTATTAATCGTCTAATATGATTACACAATTTTATGAGTTACTTTTTAATCTAGAACTGTTCCTAACTCATCAGCAACAATTCGTTTGCTTTATCAATGTTTTTTCTCTCCTTTATCTGGATCATTTCTATATAAATTCTGAATGATATTTCTCATCTTTGCGCATAAAGTATCAATAAAGAAATAATTAAATTATCAGACATTGCATAAAATTTCGTTCAATTGAAACTTCGAAATTTCTATACTCGGACACTTGTAAAACTTTTAATACATAACACACCACATTAATCGATTTCCACTCTTTTTCATATGTTAATAATCGACGAGCACAATCAATCGACGCAGCTATGAATTCTTAACTTGAGCTACGTTCATAAAAATAAAAGATTGCTCTAATCGCAAATGGCGATTAGTGTTACCAAAAATGATTTATAATATACCATCGTGGATAACAACGTAAAATCAAGATATCATGTTTCATGTCGGGAATCAGTAAGGATGGCGCGAAGTAAAACGTCGCCTGAATTAGTTATTAAATCAATATTTTATCAGTTTACATAAAAATTTACAAAGGCGAGTTTAAATATTTTCTATAAATCTTCATCTCTTTGTTAAAGACTAATAAGTAGGTAAGTATATAACACGAAGAAAAAAAAGAAAAAGATTGAAGAATAAGAGGAGAATAAAATTGGCCGTGTGTCATATGCACAAGTCTTTAGTACATTTTAGAAAATATATTAATGTCCTATGGATCAAACGGTCTCCTCTTATTTCCTTTTGCAGAATTTTAACTTTTCTTCGTCATGCGCATGACACCATATCAGTTTGTATGTTTTCTTTTTTTCCGGAAAGAACGAAAATTTCATTCAACTCCAATTTTTTATTTTTTATAAGAAACGATGTTATATTAAATGTTTCAGCAGCATCCAGATTTAGAACCACTAATTCCCGAGGTTTCAATGTTATGGGCTTGGTCAATTTTGAGCTTGCTCGTTTGATCACCTGCTGCACTTGATGGTGGTCCAACCCTGCTCTTAATTTCTGCAGCCATAGTCATGAAAGCCTGTTCAACATTCATGGCATTTTTTGCAGAAGTTTCAAGGAATGGAATGCCCAGTTGATCAGCATATTCCTAAGATTTAAAAAAATTCATTCATATTAATATTTGAATACTTTGATTACATGCAAATATTAAATGTTAAATATCATTAGTCTATAAATTTTCTACTTTAAATACTTTTTGACATTCAATATGATTATTGAAGCAATCTTATTAACAATTAAAAATGTATTCATAATTTGTTTAGAAGTTGTGGTTTAGATATTGTGATTATAGTCTTGCTACTATTATTATAATTTGGAAATACCCGTATTTGATATTCTAATGAACTGTTTTCTTTAGTAATCATTTAAGATATATTTTTTTTAACAGAGTGCAATATAACTTCTTATGCAGGATATTATCCATGAGTTGATAAAAAATTAATCTCATATATCATTTGCTAAAATATAAAAGTATTTACCTTGGCAGTTGTATAATCAACAACTTTCTTGACAGTAAGATCGGATTTGTTTCCAACAAGTAATTTGTTTACATTATCACAGGCATAACGATCAATTTCTTCCAGCCACTGTTTAACATTATTGAATGAATCCTGATCTGTGCAATCGTACACTACAATGATACCATGTGCACCACGGTAGTAAGAACTAGTAATTGTCCTAAATCTTTCTTGACCAGCAGTATCCCAGATTTGGAGTTTTATCGTTTTTCCATCCAAGTCAATGGTCCTGATTTTAAAATCAACACCAATGGTACTGATGTAACTTTCTGTGTAGGTGTCATCGGCAAATCGGAGCAACAAGCACGATTTTCCTACACCAGAATCTCCAATGAGGAGCAGTTTAAACAGGTAATCACTGCAAAGTAAATAAATTAGCATTAGAACAAGTGAATGAATTAAACTATTTTGAGTAATCAACAAATAATTTAATTTAATTCCAATAGAATTAATCTAATTTCATGGAGTAGGTTTATGCATTTTTGTATTCTTAAAAACTTGCTTATTTGCAATGATAATTCAACAGATTATGTATTTTAAAAGTGAATAAACATTAGAAAAAAAAAATGGTAATTAATTTGTAAGTGACAACATAAAGAAAAAACATAGAATATGATCCTAAACAAGTCAGACATCATCGGATGGAAAATCAGTGGAGCGTTTAAAACATTTAGTACTTGTATACATAAGATATTTCGTTAATTTGCGTCGCGCGAAGTGCCAAAGAGAGTACAAAAATCGTTACGCATTGCTATATGAACGTGTCATACTTGAGCCCGAAGAAAAAAACATACATACGACGAGACAAGTGCATGCAAAAGCATAAAGAATCGAGAGGGGCGAAATCGGAGTCGTGTCTCTGAGCCGATCATCAATAGAAGTCACTAGTAAATAATCGTAGCATTGGGAGGAGCTGGAGAGCCAAGGCAAAATATGCTCATCAGCTGGGCCGATGTTGCAGTCATTCAGGGTTTTTTTGATATATTCACGAGCGTGATATGTCGACGCGCAGCTACGTATAATACATAGATCATGCACATCATCAAAGATGCGAGTCATTACGTAGGAAAAAATAAGAGAAGAAATTATTCATCAATTGGCTCGAGTCGAGTGTCTCCTGTCGTAAGCAGAGAGAGAGAGAGAAGCACCTGCAGAAAAGAGAGAGAGAGATAGCACGACGTGTAATGGTATACATGAAACACTATACAGAGACAGCCATTAGGCGAGCGTATTCCCCGAACTAGCGCATTATTATCCGCGGAGGTTAGGGACTCGCAAATGCAAATTTAAAGTCTCGCGAATCGCCGAGATGCCAAGAGGATGAGTTAGAAACAACAAGCAGCCGTGTGTTGTTGACGCCTTTCGCCGTCATCGTCGCAGTCTCTCTCTCTCGTAGCATAATACAACAACTACTGCTGCTGCTACTACTACTACTACTATCGGCGACGATAGTGTACCGAGCCATCATGACGGATATTTAATAAGAAGGGGGCGAGCCTGCGTGCGTATACATGTATGTACACACAGTCGCACTCGCACTCGATCGCGATTACTCATTACATATAAGCAGAGAGAAAGAGAGATATTGTACATATGTAAGGCACATACGTATTCGTCAGCGTACGATACGAGAATTTCATGCAAAATCGAGCACGGGCTATGTACGACGCGGTTATATACACGACGTAGACGACGAGGATGGGTCAGGCGCGCTCGCAGCAGCGAGATAAGCTGCTCCGAGATATGCACGTATAGGTGGCTGAGTGCACTAATTGACTTCGTTGCCTTTTTTTTTTTTTGCACGAAAGCCACCAACAGCAGCAGCAGCAGCGAGCGAATTGTTATAAAGCAAAAAGAGATGTATGAGGCAGCTTTCGAGAGTGCCACACGCACAGAAAGAGAGAGAGAGAGAGAGGCAGACACAGACTCGGGCGCACAGACAGACGGACAAACGGACACACACACAGGCGGATTGATTCTTCGTCGATGTTTTTTTTCTCGCTGCTGTACGTATTAACTGCGCGTTATTACAGCAGGACGAGATACACACAAAGAGCCACTATTTTTCGATTGTGCGCTTAGTTTCTATATGCTATGTATGTAAAAGTAAGAGAACAACAACACCAAAAAGAGCCAACTATATGGTAGAGCAAATTTCGTCAACACTCACTATTCGGGATTCATCGTGGACATGCTACGCGAAACTGAGCAGCTGCAACGTTATAAGTTGGCCACTAGGCGCTCTATTATATATCTATATAGTCGTCGTCGACCGTCGTCGTCGTCGTCGTCACTCGTCGTAAGGTGCGCGCGCGCGTGTATGTGTGTATGAGTGCACGACACTGAGTCTATCTTTCGCAGTAGTATATAGTCGCACAAAATGCTCGTTGGCAGCTCTCCGTGGTGTAATGCGTGGCGCCTTCAGCGAGCACACAGCAGCGAGTCCTCGCCTCGTCGTCGTCGCGATTCACTATATGCGTATATATATATCTAGCTTTAGGTGTGTTTGTAAGTGTGTGTATGTATATATAGCTTATGTATCTGCCGTAATATTCACGCAGCAACTGACGCACCACGGCCAGCCAGCAACAAAAGTATCTATACGAGCACGCACGCACACACGTAAATGTGTGTGTGTGTATATGTGTGGACGGGTAGTACCGAGAGCGAGCGAGAGCTTAGATAGAGGTAGTATATATCGATGTCGTGGCACACTGCGGCTCTCGCGCGAGCGACTCCGAACTTTGCCGTTCGCGAGCTAGCGGAGCTCGGCACGGCGGCGGTAGCGCGCGCCCGTGCGAGTTTCTCCTCTATATATGCACAACTCCTGTATATACGTCTGTGTGGGACGTTTCTCACCGTCCGAAAAGTTTACCTGCACACACACACACAGAGGCACGTATTTTTATTACAAATACGCTAACTAAGAGCGAGTCGATGATGCGCGCAAGTCCCTGACTGCTTGCTCACGGGAAAAAATGCTATACGGATCATGTACCGATCGATGATTGCAGACTCCGAATTTCCACCTATAACGGAGTGTTTTACTTTTAAATGTGTGTTTACGCGCGCTTATCGGAGCGTCATCGACCGAGTCCCTACGTATACTCGAGATAATAGGCTCTAAACCTCGTATTTGTTTTAACGAATGCATGATTCATCGTTCCTTCGCATATTTATGACATTTAAATGGCTTCCGATGATTGACAGCCGCGACTATATACACAGAGTCAATGCTTCAGCTCTCGATCTTCACACCTGAGGCTCTTGACTGGCGGCGATCGAACCCCTACCCCCCCGAGAGCGAACCGGGAAATTTTAACCGCACTGACGTTGAGGATATGTGTTAAAAAATACTGCGATTGCGCAGGTAGTTAAGGCCTTACGGCTAGATTTTCTGACACAAGCAGAGAGCAGAGACGTTATGGTATTGAGGTAGGGAGGCTCAAAACAATCAGCTGTCAGAGTGATTGAATTTTATTTTTCTTTCGATGAATCTATTGTTTCGTTACCAAACTCTCCACCTACCAACCAAAGTATTTTAAATAAAATACTTTTGATAAAAAAATTGATATCATTTATTCATTTTATAAATAATATATCTTAAATCATAATAATAAAGTTCATATATCCAGACTACAGATGACTGACCACCTACTCTGACTGTTTTAAATACACTATTTTTCCTTTTCAAACGAATTGGAATATGATTTTTGTAGTTTCAGTTCAGTCTAATCAAACTTACAATTATAAAACAATTGAATTTTAGCAAAAAAACTAAGATTCAATATTTTCTCATTCTGTCAATCTACTTCAAATTAAGTGTATCGTTATTCTTCAAAACACTCATCTTCAGCTTTTGACATGGCATCAAAAATAGTTCTTTGTAGTTGTTTCTGATTTCTATAAGGAAGTTTACGTAAACATTCCTCAACAAGTTTTGCAAAGGCTCCAATTTCATCCAATTCTTTGGGTTGAGAAATCAATTGTTGCTTTAAAATATCAAGTAATTCTCTATGAAGCTCCATGTTACACTCTTGCTTTCCTAAATTTTTCAAATCCACATCATATAACATGTATTTTCAAAAGAAGTTGAGATTTAGCAATCTTACTTTTTTTAATTTCAATTGGTGACTTTTCGTTAGTACTTTCATTTGTTGCATCTAAATTTGAATTTGAATCACCATTAAGTGTAAAATCCAATGAAAGGTAAGGCGAGCTTGTGCTCTCATTGCTGATGGATGAATTGTTAACAATGATATTTTCCCCACTGTAAAAACACCAATATATTATCAAAATGGAAAAAAATTTAAGCATTTTAATAATAAATAAAAGTACAAAGTTACCCACTGATCACTTAAAAATAACATCTGATTGTAAAACCTAAAGGATGATTCTATATCAGATGTTGCTATAGTAGAAGCAAGCTCAAGCATTTTATTTTTGGATTTTTGATAAGAATCTCGAAGATTTCGCCATCTATTCTGAACAATCTTTGTATCTATTTCACCTAAAAATTTTATTTTATTTTATTGCTTACAAGTAGTAAAATATCAGTAGCAAAAGTGAAACTGACTATTATTCAATTCCTTTACCACACTTTCCCATGCTTTTCTTATGTTATGCGAACCTCTTTTTCTAAGTGGAACAGCATAATTCCAAAGACATTGTTTACTTTTTACTGCCTCAATGAGTAATTCATCATAACAATCCCAATTAATATTCTTTTTATCTCTTTTGATTGACTTTGTATCAATATCGGATATACCTTTTTCAGTAGGAATCCTGAATAAAATAATGTTAACAATAAAGTTTCAAAATCAATTCAATTATCAATAGACATTTACATAAAAGAAAATTTCAATTATAGTTTACCGATGTGTATGAGGGTAGTCACTCAAGAACAGCATCTGATTATAAAACCTAAAAGAAGGTTCAATATTGTATGTTGCTTCACTGGCAGTATGTGCAAGAATTTTGTTTCTTGCTTTTTGATAAGAATCACGAAGGTTTCTCCATCTTTCTTTGACTGCAGTTAAACCAAATTCACCTGAAATTTTAGTTTTTAGAAAAAAGAAAATTTTTTCATTTCAGTAAGATGTCTGATACTTACTGTGATTTAACTCTTTTAAAACATCATTCCATGCTTGGTTCAGTCTTTGAGTACTTCTCTCTTTTAAAGAATAATTCCACAAGCAACTTCTGCTTCGTACAGCATCAATCAATAACTCATCATAATCATCCCATTCATTAGTTTTTCTACCTCGTTTGGCAGATTGTTTGGAATCTGGATTTTCTACGAACTGATCTAACTGAGAATTGTTTATTTCATCATTTTCTAAATGATCTTTTTTATTACCTAAAAAATGTCATTTCAAAAAGATAATGCAAAGAAGTTATAAATGTGCAATTAATCTTTAGATAAGAGATAAATTATGCATACCTAAATAGATACAACATTTTTGTGGATTTATAAAAAGAGATTGCTTTTCGTGGTCGATGCTCTCAAAACACACATGCAGAAAGTAGTCGTAATTTTCTTTTGGCAGGAATGATTTGCAATGTAAACATCGATAATACTGCGACATATTCAATAATAGCACAAAACGAATTATTAATTTAAATTTGGATTCAATTAATCATTCGATATAATTATTAAGATAAAGTATACTAATCACGATATAAAAAGGCTCACTCACGTTCTCCATTTATTCCTGGGTCGAGCTACGTTTTCTCGAATCGGTGATCTACCAATAAACGTTTTTATCTATACGAAGCATCGAGAGCATTAAAACTGTCACACCGCGTAACCTACATGACAGGTAAAAAATCGTATGTTTATAAACAAGCATCGGGATGACAGATCGTAAGGCAGCAGCATTTCGCTACGTTGTGTTTACGTCCTATGTAATGGAACTACAGTGCGGCGGCCTGACGGCTATTTTATGGGCGCACTTGACACACACACACACACACATCTCGAGAAATGTGACGTCAAGCTCGTAATAAATTGTGTTCTCTGCTCTGCGTGCGTAAGTAAACACCTACACCGCGCGCGAGAAAAGTGTCATTATTACTTTCTCGCAGGACCTTTAAATGATTATATCGGTGAAGTTTACGGGGAGCAGAGCTACGATCAGCTGCGGCTTTTAAAACTACGCGTAGCTTCTCGTTTTATGGCAGGTTTGACCTCGTTCCGAGAAATTCACGCTGATACAGTATATCGAATTCGAAGAATCCATGAATAGGCATTGGAGGCAAATGGAAGAAAGTCGCGAATACCCGTATTAGGAGTAAAGAACTGCATTTTTTTGGAAATTCATATTGTTCTTGTAGTTAAAAAATGCGCCTAAATAAATGATCAATAATCGTATTATTTATAAACAATCTTAAGAACAAAAGCTTGAATTCACATACGACGCTATTTTTCGTTGTACTCGTTGAGCCGAGACAAAAGAGCCTCTCATTCAACTAATATCATGACTAATTAGCTCGCGAGTTATTCATAAACGCGCGCGCGACTCTCAATTATTATCTTATTATTATCGTCGCAGCAGGCGTGCCCGTTCTGCAGAAATACGATACGGCATCCATATAGAACGTCGATTCGAATCTGCCGCGCCATCGTCGAATTCGCAGCAGCAGCAGTGATTCTTAGAACCGACTGAACGTAGCAGCACTTCTGCGATTAAATACATACGTATCTCTTGCTTACACCGTTATCTTCGCTCTCGCGATATATACTATATTTAGGTGCAGGCAGGCAGGCATTGTTCGCTGTCAGCAGAGCGGCTATATAGCAACAAGTATCATGCACGTAGATGACATTGTTTTTACCTATTCTCGCGTTGAGAAAAAAAAAGAGGTATATTAAAGCGTCTGCGGCGACTCTCGGATATATATATATAGCCCAGCTAATGTCATCGATTAAAGCGATACACAACGACAATACGCCAAAACTATGTTTAGCATACGAGATGATTCACGATCGAGTTAGACATATTCTATATATATATAATGTCGAGGCTATATAACGAATGTTATGGTATTGTAAACTGCTGTCTTTTGTTCTCTCTTTATGCCGAGCAGCGTCTCTCTCTCTCGCTCGCTCGCACACGTACGTCTCTCCCTCTCGCTTGTTCCGCGTGATCTTGACCAGTCTCGACACGCACTTTGGGCCAAAATTTGCTGCTCGAGGGGGTGAAGATCGCGCGTATACATATATTTTATACGACATTTGCTGCCTGCTGCTGCTGGCGTGTGCGAGTGCTGCTGCAGGTGAGCGTTTTCTTTTTATGACAAAAGGAGGCCAGCGGGCCTACTTTACGCTGCCGCTGCTGCCGCTCCTCCTCCTACTCCTCCTCCTCCTCCTGCTACGCGAGTCCTGCTGCACTCCGATAAATTAACGCACCAGCCGCACCGCAGCCAGAAATATAGATAGCATACAGCATATAGATCCCGTATATCAATCGATTGACGCGGATCGTTGTTTGGAGATAGATATATAGGCTCGGTTGATGCAATTGTATCCTGATATCGTCTCGTCTCGGGGGCGCCTTCCATCGACATCGACCAAGTGAGTATAGCCGTAACTATATATACGAACGTTTGCGTTTGTGTGCACCAGATTACGCGAATTCACGCGAATAAATCTCGCGCCTGACAAATGTCTCTCGACGTATACTTAACCTTGCGTTCTTTTTTTTTTTTTCTGCTTCCAGGACATTTATTTATACGCGCTTGTACGAGCAAGCTCATTCTATATCACGACGCCACGATCGTCGATCGATAGGCACACTCGACAACGGATCAAGACAATCGACGCATTTTGACAGAGAGAGGACACAGCGATTTTGACGTTGACGAGTATATTTTTGTTACATCGTCACGAGTCGCAACGACTGCTGCTGCTGCTGCTGCTGCTGTTGCTGCTCTCCAAGAAGAAAGCGCCGCGCAACGCCAACAGCAAGAGAGAAAGAGAGAGAGAGAGTGTACACAAAGACTGATTATATACGTAACGCTGCGACGTTTGTATATTATAGTGACTCCGTTTTTCTACTTAAAGTGTTTATACCACAACAAATTACGCGTGTGCCTTTGTTAATAAAATTGTTGATGAGAAACGACGAATGTTTCAGTCCGGAGTTTTATGGGATTAGATATTCAAATGGATACTAGCAGTGATTATGAACATGAATTTGTTGAGCATCCGAGATGCATCGTGCATCTCGATGTTGACTGTTTTTATGCACAAGTCGAAATGATAGCGCATCCTGAATACAAAGGAAAGCCATTGGGTGTACAGCAAAAGAACCTCGTGGTTACCAGTAACTATGAAGCAAGAGCTTTCGGAGTCAGGAAATGCATGCCAGTCGATGAGGCATTGCAATTATGTCCAAGTTTAATTTTAGTCAGAGGTGAAGACTTGACACCATATAGACGTATGTCAGCCAAAATTGCTGAACTCTTGCACCAGTTTACACCGTCAGTAGAAAAACTAGGACTTGATGAAAACTACATTGATGTGACATCTATTATTGATGGTTATAATGTACATAATGTTGATAATGAAAAAAACTTTGAACTCGATGATGATTCTTCTGTCAAAGAATGTATAACTAGTATGTGTGAATTAGAAAATGCCGAAAAAATAACACCAGTTGGTGAAGTTTTCAGTGATACGGAAGAAGAATGTCCTTGCAGATGTCATAAACGTTTAGCGGTGGCAAGCATAATTGCCAAGGATATGAGATATAAAATTTACAGTGAATTAGGGCTGACTTGCAGTGCCGGTATAGCTCACAATAAATTATTAGCAAAATTAGCTGGAGCTTTACACAAACCAAATCAACAAACTCTAGTTTATCCATTTTCTGCCGCGGAATTAGTTTCTTCCTTAGGTTCAGTTTCAAAAATCCCAGGTGTTGGGCGTAGAACAGCTGAGTCTTTAACAGCAAATAATATTAAAACAGTTGAAGATGTACGTAAAATACCTTTAGATAGGCTACAAGTTAAAATTGGAAAAGATTTAGCAAGAAAAATTAAAGACTATGCTGAAGGTAAAAATAATAATAGTTATTCTAAACAATTTTTGATAATTTAATTACTTTTATATATTAATCTGTTAATTTTCATAAAGGTATTGACGATACAACAGTCAAGCCAACAGGAAAACCTCAATCTATTGGTCTAGAAGATGGATTTAAAAAAGTTTCATTAGTTGACGAAGTTGAGTCTCGATTAAGTGCATTACTACGAAGACTCACAGAATTAGCAGCTGAAGATGGCAGAATACCAGTTTGTATAAAATTGACTGTGAGAAAAAATGATAGAAATCAGGAAAAACCTAGCTCTTCTTCAGGTAAACGAGAAAGTAGACAATGCACAATTCCACAGCATCTAGTTCCTCAAAATAAAGGGGCTAAAGGGGCTAATCTTTTATTTGATCACAAAAAAATTCTATCACTGGTTATGAAACTATTTCATCGAGTTGTTAATGTGTCTAAGCCTTTTCATTTAACACTACTAGGCTTAGCATTCACTAAATTTCAAGAAGAAAAAGCTTCAGGAAAAAATAGTATTGCATCATTTTTGAGAAAGCAAGTAGCAGTTCAATCGGTTATGGACATAAGCTCAGAAGAAGGTTTCTCAGATGTAAGTTTAGGTTCTCCTATGAGCATCAATTTGCAAGATGAAGATGACAGCTATGAAGAATTAAGAGAAAATAAAGACTTGGGAAATAAAGTACAATTTCAATCATACTCGTGTCATCGTGTTAGAAGTTTAGATAGAGCAACACCAAGTCCTATTGATATTCGTTGTAGCGGGGATGATGATGATGATCTTTTAAGTGAAATGGAACCATCTCCAAAAAAAACAAAACTGGAAGTGTGGTTGAGTGGAAGAAGAGAATCTCCTAGTATTGAAATGGCTGATTTAAAATTAAATACTCCATCATCATCCCCAATATCAAAAAATTTATTACCAAGTGGACCAACAAACTTTAAATCAACAATACCTATAGATCTTGACAAGCAGATGAATCATTCCTGGTCCACAAACACAAGTGGAAAAAAATCAAATGAATTGTATAAGTTCTTTATAGCTAACAAATAACTGCTAATATTGTAACATCGAGACGATTTTTTTTTTGGAAACCAATGAACCATTAAAAACATTTTCTACTTTCTTTTTTACTTGTGAAAAGGTCAAATGTTTGATAACGTATGGTGCGCAAATGTCATATGGACCCAAATGTCTTACCTGCAGGACAGGGCAAGCGAACAAATAAAAGCAGTTTATATTTAGCTGTCAAGATTAATTTATACTCATTGTTATGAAAGAAATCATGCATAGTTTACTTGTAACAAATTTTCATTATTTTCAGGATGTAAGTGGTGGTGATATGAATTGAAATGTCAATATTTTTACAGCCAGTGTTATATTAGACATGTAGAATTACAAATAAATATAAAATTATTCATGTTTATAAATTATGATCTACTTTCATTTCTTTTATTGCATTTCCTTTTATCAACAGAACTTTTTTTTAGTCTTCAGAATTTAGAGCTAAATTTGATTGTAATAATTTTAACATCCAAAGAAAATATAATAAAAATCATAAACTAATTGCATATGCATTTTTTAAACTTAAAACTAACTAAATGACATAAAGCTTTGAATAAACACTTACAAGTTTTAGTGACTGTAACACTTTTTCAAACCTTCAAACATCAATATGGAATGGAAAATTATAATTAATTTTTGATAGCGTTTTTACCTCTCAATTTTAGTCCTCAAACTCTGAGTACTGTTAAGTAACTTCGTGATGCTCAAACTAGATGGCAACGATCCACTGGAGAAAAAACCTAATTGGAATATCGTCTTTGTGACACTGTGACAGTCTATTGCAGTCAATTGTCAATTTACAATAATAAATATAAAATATTATTTTAAAAAATGAATCATTGTTGATTGGTAAACACTATTATCTGTCAAAAAGGCCAGTCAAGTTTTCGTTGTTACTGATTATAAAATTATCATTGCATTAAATAAAAAATGTCATCGTGTTCTCAATCGGGCGACTAAACGAAATGAGATTTTACCGATCTCTTCCATAAATAAGGCATTGTTTGATCCTCTTCAACGCTTAAAAAAAGTATCCCCAGGCAAGTATCATTATCACTTTCGTCAATTTTAAAATTTAATTTATCGACTAAATCTGTAGAACTTAAAAAAAACTCGGAAAGATTAATAATTGGCGAAATGCATTAAAAATTATTACTGCGATTAACAAAGTAATTTTTGTTCCTGGGAGATTTTAAGAAAAATATGCAGCATATTTTTTATCAAATCTCTGTTTATTAATAATCTTGGGTTTCGTTTCACACGCTTTCATTCACGTTTTTTATCCTCAAATTTACTCTTCTCACATCATGGTAATGTTTGGTCGTGTATTAATGCTCTATTTTTAATAGCATCTGCTGTGTATGAAGGAATAGTTAAAGTATAAGTAACAAATTACTACACATAAATAGAAATATGCGAATTAAATAATTCTCCTGTTTACAATGACAATTATACAAGATTAAATTTAATAATATCATCCCTAAATGCTTTTTTTAACACCGATCATTTTTTTCATAAGAAAGAATATTATTCGTTAAAATCTAATCGAACAACAAAAAAGATGTGTTGTGTTTACATTACGTCATTCTTTTGAATAGTTGTTTTAACTATTGAACAAATTACAATCCTTTTTTTCCTGTTAATATTATAGATCATATTTCATTTAGAAGTTTTTTTAGAAGTTCTTGGACCATTGATACATTCCAATTTCTATAATTAAACATTAATAATAATATGGAAAGTAGGAAAAACCACTTATAGTAATTTTGAAGTTTGAAGAATCAATGGACATGTAGGAATTGAATGGGTACATTAAATAACTCTATTTGATTCATGAAAACTGTTCTGATCATTTAAGAACTGGCGCTTAAACTTTGCGCTAAAGATATAAATTTCCAACGCAATTCCAATTTTAATGCAAATTTTATTTTTATACAGATCCATTTCATTATTTCTATATAACATAATACACGAGTATTTAGCATTTAATTTAATGCATACCTAGTGCATTCATTGACATAAAACTGTGATATGTTGAAATATTAAATATCGTCATGTCTGTGCAGCTTACATCATTTCAATCGGTTTTCTCTTTTTTATAAAAATCTCCGCAAAGCATATTTTATTATTTACAATAATTTCTTATAGACATAAGTGGTACTATTGATAATTTTAGCTTCTTTTCGCATTTAGCTACGTGATCTTTCACAATATCACGGGAAATGCTCTGATTCGCGGACTAGGTGTAATGCATTTGATGTGATTAACGTACATTACATAATTGTGCAAAGTAAATGTACACGTTTTGTTTTATTTTATTTTTATATTCAGTTCCGTGTTTAGGAAAAATTTATGTTCTGAACAAATAGACTCTTTTAATAGACTTTGCAAATGGACATAATAGAAATACTATAAGTGTATACATTTATTTATAATTACTTAGCTTTTGTGATGCAGAAAATTTTTAGCTTTGATACAATCAAAATTTGTCTCATTCCTTCTTTCTGATTAAAATCTCATTTATTGAAACACAATTGTCAATGTAGTACACTAAAGGAATAGATTTACACTGAGATAGTTCTAGCTGGTGCCTATTTTTTTTATATATTCACACATGTATTTTGTGTATGTAATATTTTGGTAAATTCTATACTTGATTGACATCAAAAAAGACATCAAGTTTCATCATTTCCAGTGATTTGAATTAGGAAACTCATCTCAAGCATTTGCCATTTCTTTTAATGATTGCGTTACATCGATACACCTCTCTAGTCGTATACCTAATGCTTAATTTCTTTCTATATATAAATGTTTTATATACATTGAAGAAATTATTTCTGCCGATTATTATATCTTTTTCAAGGCAGTAACTTCAAACATTAAATTATTGCGATGAAAATAAATTACCTTTGAAAAAAATTAATTTCATTATTCATGTTATTTTCTCTTTTAACAAAGTACGAATTAACAAATAATTTTTTTAAATTGTACAATTTATCTGTGAGCTAATTGATTATTCTCAATATGATTTGATCAAAGTACTTTTTGAATTTTTGAAGGGTAGATGTAAAAACCCAATATTTTTTGATCTTTTAGACAATCGTTTTCTTTTTCTTTCCCTCCTGTTCCTTTATCTTGCGAGCTTTTGAATTTTTTATTTTAGGTATTAGTTTTTATAACATTCAAACTTGTGCAGCGTGTGTTCATTTGAAACTCAAGCATTACAAATCGAAATCTTTTGTTAGAACATCAATCGTTTGATGTCAATGAAAATTTTAATTTTGATTTACATAAAAGTTTGAACCATTTTATTACACAATCGAGAGGTTTGAAATTTTTGTTGAATTGACAATGGTCAAGAAATTGCAATTTCTTTAGTTACTGTTTAATCCGATATTAATAATGATATACATAAATGCATACATAAGTGCATAATGATTTTTAGCTTTATTGCTAATTCGCATATTAAATTACCTATTTATATTATAAATATGTTCATCTTCGTCTTTATACTAATATTTCTTCCCGAAAATAACACTCGTACAAAATTGACTATGGCCGATTGCTTTTTATATTACGACGTATGAATTATAGGAGAGCAGTGCTTCAAAATAATTTTGTTAAATGCCTTCAAAAACGAATAGCATGTATACTTTGTCGATATACTTTTACCCTTTATTTTATTCACATAAAAAGATATATTTTTTTTTACATTCTGAATGAGAAATGCTAGTTTCCCATTATGCACGTTTATTCGAGTAGTCGCATTTACGATACGCGACTGCACATAAATATACGTATTGACCAAAATTTTTGTTCTGACGGAGCTTCAAATGGAAGAATTGTGCTTTTTTGTCTTCATCATATCTTCATTATTTGTCACAATGCTCTTGCCACTCCACGCAAACATTTAAAGACTAATGTACTATAATAACTTATAAAAAATTAAATCTTGTTGCGGCTTTGCTCTACGTTCTTTCAGCTTATGTATTACTTTAGGCCTACGTATCTACGACATTTACATTTCAATACCGTTTTGCTTATACATATTTTAGCTGCTCACTAATTGATCATAAACATGTTTTTATAATACACGAGGTTTTTTTTGCATAAGCTTTGAGATATAATTTGATACAATTTATAATATATACACACTGATTTGATTTTTAAATCTAGACAATATCAAGTTTATTTCACGAATATTCACACAAACGGGTTTGAATTCGAATAAATTATACCGACACTCGTAACTTGAGAAGAATTTTTATAGTTCTATAGCTTCAAATTCAAGAAGCTCAATGCAATGCTTGATAAAAATAATTTACTGTTGCGTTGCTGATAAATATTGAAAAAGTCACAACTTTAAAAATACATAACAAGTAGGAGCATAGAATTTGAGAGAGTACATAAAATCAAGGTCAACAAACAGTTTCCCTTTATCCAAGTCACTAAATTAGCTCAAAAGGATGGTTTGTGTATTTATATGTGTTTGTGTATGCATTCACGATATAGGTATATATATGGGCAATTGTTATCACACGATTATGTACAATTCACTGGGCTAGAAATTCATTCAGCGTCAGTTTCTCGGATCGTCTTTCGTTTATATACTTCGCCCCTTTTGCCGACGACACTTATTGTTTGGTCTTGACAAAATATTCTAGATCATTTCATCCTTCCAACTATACGCTTCTCTTTTAGATACAAACTATAAAGATTATATTTGCTGCTTTTTTGACGATCGCCTGGCCCACGCCGATCGTTTTTTCATCGTATTCTTTTTTCTTCTTTTTTTTCTTCTAATTCAACGATCCGCGGATATGGTCGTCCGTTGGAGCGATCGAGGCTGCTCCAAGGGCACTCAGGGGATGCACGTGTGCGCGTTGCGCGCTTGGCCAGGCATCGAAAGGGCCACCGAGTAGTCCGAGTCGAGAACGAGGTCGCTCACGCACCCGACGATACCCTTGAGATATTGGCCTCTCGTTGTTTTTTCTATGTCCGGAGCTCCACCTGTGTACACACACACACAAACGAGTCGTTCGAGCGATTAATTTTAATTCTTTTTATATCCTCGTTGAATAATGTTTGTTCTTTTTTTGTGTGCGTCGGTTAACTGAATCAATTGCGACGAAGGGCAAATTTACTCACCTACGTAGAGTCCTAATTCTGTATTGGGTTGTCTCTGTTCGTCTTGAGACTCGATCCACACACTGCTACCATTGTCAACGACTAACGATGCTCGTTGCTTATTCCTGCAATAAGTAAAAAAAATTTATCACGATCGTTGCGTGTTATTATTTGAGCAAAAAAAATTTATCTACGGAATAAAAATGATCAACCTCGTGGCTCTGACGCGGTGCCAAAGGTCGTCGTCCAATCTCGTGAGATTGTATCGCAGAACACTCTTACCGCGGGAGCCGAGATTATAAGTAAACGTGAGATGGCCTTGGTCGAGCCCAAGTGCGAAGAAATCGTTAGATCTGTCACCCGTCCACAGTAGTAATCCATCGCTGCTCGCTCGGAAGCGCATATTTATGTCGACTTTGTCGCTCGTTAGCCTGTATAATTAGTGCGTCAAAATTTAGAACGATCAATGTATTATAGTTCAACTCGTGAATATAAATTCATCACCTCTTTAACGTATCGGCATCGTCGTAAAACAAATAGCTGTCGATGCCTGTAAAACTAGGCACCGATCTGTCTGCCTGCTGCTGCTGCTGCTCCGCGGCGCGCTCCAGCATACTCGTGGAAACGGGATAAATGTCTGGGAGGATCGTCGTTGCGGCTGCGGTAGTACTACTGCTGCCGCTGCCACTTGCTGCTCCGTGCTGAAACTTGAGCTCGAGAATTTGTTTCTGGCGGACGTTTATCGCGGGACACGGATGAGGCAGGCCGGGTCGGCAGCGACAGGTGAACCTGTCGCGCAGCGGCCTGCACTCGGCGTCGCCGCACGGCCGCGACTCGCAGGCGTGGCCGCAATTACCCACGTTCGCTCCGCCCAGCGCCTCCGCCAATATGTTCATCTGTGGAAATGAAAAATATATTGTTTTTTTTCTCTAACGTAAGTTCGAGTTAATCTCGCGTCGAACGTTTCGTTTTATTTTCTAAACAAACGTTTGTCTCGTTTCGACCAAAGGCAACAAAAGAAAACAGACGAGCGTTGCATAGATTTCAAGGAGTGTTTATTCGAACTATGAAGCAAGTTATACGTAAGAATAGTAATGAAGACTACTTTTGGAATGCTCAAAGCATCTCCGCAGTCTATATACAGGAGTGCCAACTCGGAGTTGTATATATAGGCTGCTCACGGCTGCATCTCGTGCGGTTGTATGTGTACTTATAGATAGTCGGAGGAAGGCAGGCAGCGCTTTAGTTGCGGAAGTTTTCGCGCTCCCTTGCACACTTTCTCGTATACATGCAAGACAAGGTCTGTTTGAGTTTTCAATCCCCCTGTATACTTCTCTCTCTCTCTCTCTCTCTCTCTCTCTCTCTATGACGTGTGTTTATTCGCGAGCGATGCGACATATAGTTAGAGTGCATCGATGCGGACGCGTTTCTCACTCATATGCGCGACGACGACGACGACACAAGACGTTCGCTCGCGGAGGGGTCGACATTTTGATTTTTTTAACACTGCAAACTTGATTGGAGTTTCAAAAGCGATTACGAGAGATGGCTCTATAGCCGTTGATTGAAATAGATTCTCGTGTAAAACTTGCCCGCGATATGTGTATGTACGCTTCGTGGCGCAGTCGAACCGAAAATAAACTGAAATTCACTCGACATTGCGCGCATCAAAACGCTATCTTTTCCGTGAGTACTGGTGCGTGTATACCAAGTTTGAAATTAGAGACGAGCGTATACCGTACAGAGTATAGTATCAAGGAGCGCCCAGCCAGGCTCCATTTTTGGCTAAGTAAATAAGTCAAGGCTCGCTCTCTATTATATATTTGCCCATGTTGCTGCGCGCGTGCTCCACCACTACGTTGCGAAACTTTGTTACTATATATATGTATACCTCTCGTCGATTCAGCAGGACGGTCTGTATGCAGCCGACGAAGTTGCTCTTGGTCCTCAGCTTGTCGGAGAACATGTCGGTGGACGGCGCGCCGCCCAGATACATGTTCAGCGGCAGCGACAGCTGGGTGAACGCCCCGGGCGACAGTATCTCCTGGGCCGGGTTGCGCTCGACCTCGAGCGACGCCAGACGGCCGGTCCTCGACACTCTCACCTCCACCCATTCGCCCAGCACTATTGGCTTCTCGCTCCTGTCCGAAAAAAAGTCATTATTATCATTGCTGTATTCTTTTTTTAAAACTCGATCTCGATAATTCGGGGGTGTGTATTTCAGAAATTGGATTTGCATAGGCAAACGCGACGTTGGTACACAAGGATAATCGCTCGGCGGCGGCTTAATTGAAGCACAGTCCGTGTATATGAATCGAGATATCTATCTGTTTTATTAAGAGAGACTAGGTAGAGTGTTATACGTTTCATGTGCGCGTTAACGTACGGAGCGAGCTCGCTGCCGCTCTAACGAAATGGCACGATTAGAACCACGAACGATGTTGACGTAGTAGCAGGCATATAAATCGCAACGCACGGCTTATGAATATTCATATTTGTATTATTTTCCTGCGCCGTATAATAGTCTTTGCGTTCCTTTGTCGCTGCTGCTGCTAGAATATGCTCATGCGATTTTATGCGCGCAGACAACACGAGTAATCATCGCGAAGCCTAATAGGCTATAAACATCACTTGTGTGCCGGGAGCCGATAATCTAACCGATGTCTGATCAATTTTACTCGTGTACGATATTATTATTATTATAAGCGAAAATAAACTCGCTCAGTTTTTGGCGTGAAAGCTCCTAGATATTTATGGGTCAAGTATTTTGCACGAGTTGAAAAACGACACTCGAGCCATTGAATACTGCCGAGCTCGTTAAAAGTGCATTCGCTCGCGTTATAGAAATCGCCGAAAAATTATTTTTACCCGAACCAATCCGCTATATAGTTCAATAATCATGTAGAAAACTAAAAAAGAGGTAACAAGAGTAAAATATGAACAAGCCGTATGACGTGAATTATCAAAGATTAAACAGTCGAGCGAGCGGATAAAAGTGGAGTTTACTGCGTGTATCCGTGAAATATTAAAACTACGTCTCAACAAATATGAGAGTTTATATTTCAATATGCATACTCTGAAATGCGACGTTCTCTCTAGTGGTCTGACTATTTTCATCGATATACCACTCGAGTCGAGAGAAGTATAGTTGGAAAGTACAACGATTATTTTTCTTTTCCACGTCGCAACACGACTGCTTACGTTGGCCGTTTATTTTTTTATTATTTATAACAAAAACTACTATACTAGTCGTGAGAAGGCTTACCTCAGCGTGGCGGTACCAGTGCCAAGATCGAAGGTAAAGTGCACGTGACTCTGGACGAGATAAAGAGCTATGAAATCGCCGGTCGTGTCGCTGTGATGGCCATTGTAAAGAATGACCCCGTCAGCGGCGAAAGGCTTGATCGTCAAGGATAATTCTAACCAGGAGAGCGACGTCTCGGCCAGTCCGGGGTATTTCAGATACGAAGAGCCATTGAACGATGGGACCTGTGAAAAATTACGAAAAAAATTAGTTCATCGCATCTCTCAAATATGTTTTCGTTTAAACGACTAATGAATTATTCGCCGTACGATTATCCGATTATGCAAATATATTAATACTATTAATTTAAAGACACATATACTTGCTTTGAACAAGTAATGAAATTTATCAAATGAACGTATTGCGCTAATGGTAATTTTATCCCCATACGAAACTGCGTGGAACGTGCAAGAGCCGATAAAGCTTCTCGCATTGTCTTTGCCACACTGAAATATCGATTCATATATGCTAACCGTGCTCGCCGCTCACGATTGTACATTCCAATTTTTCTTTTTTTTTACTTCGAACCGTATAGCTTGGCAAAAACTTGGATTATTAACTGCAGTTCCGTTGATTGTTTTAACTTTATCTTTTCCATGCGTTTCCAATTGTTAAAAGCACTTGTGCATCTTCATACGGTAAGCTTTGGTATTTGATATTCAATGTAAGAAATCAGCATTTTATTATACAGAACGTTCTTTTCATTTTCCGTTACGTTCCACCGGAGTACGATAAATTTTTCAGCTTTTAAAACGATTAAATGAGCTTGAAGAGCGGGTATCGCTTTAATCCAATATACACATGTACGCAACAACAACTCCGGACTATCGAGTTATATACAGTTCATTGGTCGTTAGTATATCATTGAATTATGTAGACAAGTTTTCTGCACTATAGGCGAGAGATACCACTGACTGTTGTATACACTATTGTATAATATATAAAGCTGCAGAGCTCATCGCGCGATGTAAAGTAGGGCAATGGGACGAAATCGGAACTCGCGACGGTTCGCTTCTATTAAAAATAAAAAATGTCCTGCAGGAAAAGACATTTCAATTTTATATATCTCCCAATCGCGCGCATCCGATTTTTCTTCTTGTTCGCCCCAAATTACCGCGATCCAAAACGTTAATTCGAGTAAATAACTGTGAAAAAAAGATGACTCGAATTCTGCAATGACAGTCGATATTTTCACACGGGACAGGTATACTAATTGATGAAAATTAAGTGTCACATTTACCTGGAGGTCGACTCTTGTTTCGCAGAGGTCACCCGTGTAGCCGAGCGGACAGAGACAGACGGCCGTGTCGCCGCTCGTTGTCAAGCATTTGCCACCGTGCGAGCAAGGCACCTTGCTGCAACGATCCGCCACGCATTTATCTGGAATATGTTTGAAGTCTGCTTAATTCGTGGTCAAATGTTATTTAGCAGCGTCGCTTGGAATTCCAATGAAATCACCAATGCTTCCATTAAATGTTTTATTGAACAACAAGTGGTGATTTCATTGATTGACGAAAAATCATTAGGACAGATTTTGCAGACTTATTGCGAATAAAAATGGAAATCAATGATCTCTTAAACTTTATGCAATTCATTCTTATAATCTTTGTTCTAAATATATTTTTTAAATGCATAGGCGTTTGATAGACTTAATAGTCGAAATCCCATAATCAAGAGTACAACATGACCGATCATAAATAATAGCCGACAATCACTAGGTTGCAAAGTCAATTATGTTAAACCTGAACGCGAACTCTATAAATTCAATATTGATCGAACGGAGCATAATACAGTTAGCAAACTCAATTTTCTCTCGCGCCGACGTACGTGTGCTGGCGTTAATTTTCCAATGAATCCGATTTTGATTTCAATTAAACACCTATGCTGAATCGGCATATTGCAAGATGCCCAGCGCCTACGCATTATCCTCGAGACAAGGTCGAGACATTCGAGAGTCGGCATCTCTTTGCGTCGAATCATGATGCATTATTATATAGACTCACCGACGTCGAAACCATTGAGAGCATCGCCGACGGGAGCCAAGGGAAAATGATATCGATGCTCGTTTATCTCCAAATTTCGGACGCAGCCTTTGAAGCCGGATCTTATCGGCAGACGCTCGAGGCCCGTGGTGTTGCCTGGCCCGCCGACGAACAAAGGCTCCCGGAAGGTGATGCGCGAAAATAAACCCTGCAACGGACAAATTTCAATAGATTATTTTATATAGTTTATATACAAAGAGGAAAATGCGCAGTTTGCTTTACATCGTGTAAAATCGAACGGATGCGATTTCATTTACATGTTAATTGAAACTTTGCACACACTTAATAGGCCCCACGCCACTTAAATTTACCTAGAAAATGTAAACAAGGAGAATATCGACAGGTACGTATTACGCTGCAGCAAAGCATTGCTTAATCCGGGTTATTCGTATATTTTTCGCTATTTTTATTTTTATTTTTACTTTTCAATGCTGGGGATGCATTTTTAACATAGTAAAACCAAACAAAACAGCGTATAGAAATATCAGAAGCTGTCAGGGCGGGGGAAAAAAAATAAAAGCAAAGCAAGGGAGAGCTTCCATTAGCATCCAAAAGGTAAAAGTATATGAAATATAAAACGAAAATACGAATGCAACTGTAGGTATAGAGAATGTGGGTTGAGCGAAAGTATTACCTGCTATATGCGGGTACAGGGCAAAAAATAAATGTGATAGGACGAGGCGAGACTACTGGTCAATATAAATGGAGATACACCTACAGACACACACACACACATGGCTGATTTTGAATAAAGCCGCATCAGAGGGGTTTTACTCGAGAGACGGGTGTACTCGGTATACCGAGAGGAGAGATGTTCTCGATGAAAAATTAAATTTCGTCCCCTCGTATTATATTCGCCGTGGACAAGAATGTCTGATGTTTTCTGCGCATTGTAAGCTCTTTTCGTCTGTCTGTCGCATCGACGCAATATTGTGTGTGTGAGTGCGCGTAAAAATAAATACAATACAACCGAATATAGCCGAATCAATAGAGTGTTATATCGAGTTCCCGTGTCATTGATATAATAAAAATATAGCTGTGAATATTGAGTGTAGTAGATATAAAGCGGATAATAGTGGCTAATAGTCACTTTTATTCGAAGCCAAACGAATAAATTGATAGAGTAAAGAAAAATAGGGTGAGTCTCTAGTATGAAAATGTTTGAGAAGCGATTATCGATTCTAAAGACCAGCATATTATATGAATCATAATAATTATTATATAAATAATTACTTGGAGGATTAATTATTTTAATTAATAAACATATTTTTGAATAGTTATTTATATTATCTACGTTTAGTGAGATTAGAAAATACGCCAATTGTCAACTACAATATAAAGAGATTATTATGATAAAAACACGCGAGCATCGCGAATGCACGATCAATGTTGCTTTTTTTCCAGTCGAGTCTTTCGGGGCGGTGGCCGTCGTGTCACCGGCAAAGTGCAGCGCGTACGTACGCCAACCAACACGCGTTTTTTTTTATTAAATTTGCCATACTAGTTGGTCGACACTGCGTTCGGATACAATGACGTTTAGCGGGAATTTCATTTGAACTGTGGTCAGAGGGGAGGAGGCGAGAGAGCTTGCGCGATCGATCGAAAACTTTTCGCAAAGTTGCTACGAACAACACTCTGATCGATGAATAGCGGCAGCGGTTCAAGACTACATCCAAGAATAGATTTGGAACGATTTAAACATCGAGCCCCGCAGTCGAGATAAAAGTAATCGTAATTCGAGACAATTAGATGAGAAAAAGCGAAAGTCACTGCGCGGGGCTTTTGTCATTAAAGTATGGTGCCTTATTATTCAGTAGCAAGATTAATCAAATATGATCGCGAGCTGCCGTTTATTGTAGCTTTGGCAGCACTGCACAAAGAAAAGCTCCGCAACTCCGTATGTAACAAAGTGTATGTGCGTACACACGGAGGGAGGAATAAGGCTGCGATGTAGAATCGATCGCGTAGCAGGGCTCGCTTCAACACACGTTCTACTACTATACCGCGGTGTATAAGCCCAAGATTCGAGGCTTTTTTCTTCGAAAACAAATTACCTGAGCTAAGCGGTATGTAGCGAGAGCTGAGAGACGCGGCGTCGGTGGCGGCCCTTTGCTACGTACTGACATAGCGTAGAGAGATCGAAGACAAAGGGCGTTTTATTCCACACCATATACATATAGAGAGAGACGAAGAGCTGCGCGAGGCTATACCATATAGACTCTATATACTGCCAAGAAGGGGCAGTTAAGTTTCATCGATCGCGAGCTTTCGCTTTATATATACTATATATATATATTGTATAAAAGAACTGCGCGCATAATATCAGCTGCTGCTGCTGCTCTCTCTCTCCTACTACGTATATAAGACGCTCGCCTCATTGCTGTAATTGGTTTCTTTCAATGGATTTTTTTCTAATTAGATGCTTTGCCCGCGCGTTATGTTGCTCTCTCTCTCTCTCTCTCTACCTCGGTCTATATGACCCCTACTGCTGCTACATGGCTTCGCACAGGGCTTTGTTTTTAATTAGCTGCGGAATAATTTTCAGTGAAAAGAGCCGAGAAAATGTGCTCGAGAGAGGAGGAAAGTAAAAAAAAAACCAAGCGAGGGCAAAGGCAATGGGCCGCGAGTCTACCCCCCGTCTCTTGTGGCGCTGCTTATTATCTACGATCGAGAATATAAGGAGAAAGAGCTTGAGATCCGGAGATAGAATTCAGGATTTAAAAAATTACCGTTATTATTTCTAAAACGCGATTAAGCTATTTGACCCTGCGCATGAGTCGCGCTTACCGCGTTGATCCTTTTTTTAGATAGTTTCGAGTGTGTGTGTGTATAAGCAGGCCAATGAGGTCATGATTACAATTAGATCTTGATCGTTAGCTCGTTAAACTGGAAAACTATGTTTAAACAGACCGACGAATGTGTGCGGCGTCGAACGCGACTTCCCATTAACCATGGGTATAAGCCGACCGCGAAACAACGTTAAGGCCCACATGGCTGCGCCGCGGCGCGACAGTTAAATTTTCGCTCTTATCCGTGTGTAAACCTAACGTCACACCTGCGCATCTCTCCGTTGGAGTTTAAAATTATTACGCAAGATAAATCGGTTGACTTATTTCTTCCATAAGAATGTGAGTAAAAACTCAGAAAAAATGATTTTATGCGTTATGCAACAACACATTCCACGTCGTCGCTGTTTCTGTACTCTCGAACATTTCTTCTGTATGAATACGGTTGAATTCTACATATAATACACTCGCTGCTGCTGCTGCTGACTACAAGAAAGGGAAAATCTAATCATGGTTCTTCAAAATTGAATAATGCATCGCGGAGCTTTCTTAGAGTCACAGAAAATCAAAGTTTATAAGTATTTTAAAACGTTCTTCTCAGCTTCTCCATGTCGTATCGTATAGCGTGTTTCTAATTTACTTTCGGAATAACTTGCCCGAGTTGTGGCAACCTATTTTGAAAATTTTCGTTGTTATTTATTTACGAATTCATCAGTTTTTCGCTTTTTTCCAAAGATATACCTGCCGAAATTCATACTTCTCTCTCTTTATCTCCTCGGCCGGAAATGCACTGTTGAAAAACATCATTGATGCCGCAAATAAACTCAATTATTCACGAGCACTTAGTTGTTAAATATTTAATTTGAATCAAAATTGATGACAGATTGATTTGCTTCCTCGAGTCACTGTGTCAACAGAATAGAAAGTTCAATTTCATTTTCAACGATTCGCACGTCATAAATAAACCGATTGACCAACAGGCTGTATACACACTTGACTTTACTCCAAATCATTTTACATTTACATAAACGCACGTTTGGTACATACAGAAACCACTCGGAGTTTATTTAAAAGTTAATTCTCTTAGTAAATAAAGAGAATGACCCTGAGAGCCCGCGTAATTCCCAGACGCGCGCGCGCGCGCGGACAAATGGAAAAGCGAATAAGAAGTTCCCGCTCTTGCGAATGGGCGATTGCCTTCGTCAACGGGCAATTTTCCGGGCTTTGAATGAATTCTCTGAGAAAATTGATTGAAAAGCTTTGAGAGAGAGAGAGAGGAGGGGAAATTGTTAATCTGACTGTGCAATTCAGCGATAGCAAGCCATCGAGCCTTGTACAAATATACGGCAGCGATGCTCTTGTACAGCCTATACGCGACTCTCGATCTGTATAATTTTTACCCAAAACTTTGGGACCCGATTGGTTTTTGTTGAAAAAAAAAAAAAAAAATTTGCACATTCCATTAAAAATGATTCGATAAAGAAGCAAGAGAGACGCGTCATAGGGGCGGTGGTGGCGCGAAAGCCAACAACACGGAGAAATTGAGTTTTGGCTTGCGTGCGCACAAAGCCAAAACCGATCGCAGTCACGCGAAGAAGCGAGCGAGCGAATAGTTTAGCGCCGCCACACCCAAAGTTTCGCGCTAGCATGCATAATTTATGGCACGTGTACACATCGATGCACGGCGGCGGCGGCGGCGGCGACGCATTACCAAGTTTTCCCCCGTAAGAGCCAAAAAAAGAAGAAGAAGAAGAAGACGGAGTAGCGCCACGAGATAAAAGAGGAGGGAGGGGAAAAAAGGGGCGAAATAACAGAGTGCGCATCGATTTCTGTCTCATTAAGAGTGTAGTGCACTACTAGCTAGCTGTGCGTATAATGTAGGATAGGTGCCGCCGGAGGCAAGAAGCGCGCGCCCCACTGCTGCACGACTATGCTGTAGTGTAGCTTTGAAAAAAACTTATATATATACACCAGCTCGCGATATGTGCCAGAGCATGTGCGGAGCGATATGTGCTGCTGCTGCTGCTTGGGCGCATAACGAGGATCTTTTTATGCTGTTTACCGCGACTCCTTTTTTTTTTTAGTCTATGATGAAAGCCAACGAGATCTTTTCGGAGCAAAAAATTTTTGTCGTGATGCATGCGCGCAGGCAAAGGAACGAAAAAAGATACGTTATACTTGTATCGTTCCGACAAGCGAAAAATTTTCCTATTGTTGATTTGTTACGGTTAGAATCTTTCGTTTTCACTTGGATTCTTTACTCCTGCTTTTGTTTTTATTACGAACGATAGATTTAACTTTTGCGATGCAGTTTTTGATAAATCAGACTCGGCAAAAAGTAAGCGCGATAAAAATGCACGATTCAACAAAATTCGGGCGAGAGAGAACCGAGTCGCGAGCACTTAATGGCCCATATGAGTAGGCGCTGTTTGCCGCACGAAGAATTTGAAAAGCCGAGCAAAAATGTTTAAAGTTCTCATCTTTATGGCTCGTGTCGCGCGCGCGCATACGCCCTTTACAGTTAAAAACAAGTTGATGATGAAAAAGAGCAGCAGCAGCAGCAGCCGCCACCGCCGACGCGTTCATTAAGGGAAATTTTCAAGCGAAGCTTAGATGCATAAATTTTGTTTAACGCCTATAACATTATGCGCGCAGCTCGCGTAGGGTATATGATGATAATAATAATAATAATAAGTCGTCGCGCTGCAACAAGTCGCGCGGAGAGGCATGCGCTGCGCGACCGCAGATAGTATAGCAAAGCCAAAACACGCGTAACTCTCTAATATTCGGTCGACTACTAACTTTTGCGTGTGCGTGCGTGTCCTACCTATATATAGTCCGCAGGGACGAAGAAGCCCGACACCGAGGACTACGCGTAATTACCGAATGGCTCGCTCGCTGCGCTATACTATACTTGGTGTATCGTCATAATTAGCGGATTTTGACCTACCGAAATATGCAGAACGACGTCATTAAGGCGGTGCGCGGCGCGGCAACTCTCGTCTATATAGTATACGGTACTTGCATTCGTGTCATTAATGCGTGTGTATACACGCGCAGAGTTTCACGGGCTGCCGCCTGTGATGCCCGAGTCCCTATATATAAAACCGTTTAACGAATGTTGACGCGCCCGCGCGATGCCGCAAAAACCTCGAGCGAAAAAAAAAAAAACGAGGAAATTAGGCGTGCTGCGGATTATTATACAAGTGGCAGCGAGGGTGACAATAGTCGTCGCGGGCTGCCTGCGCGCAAAGATTTACGACCTGCGATAGCGTGATAATAATAAAAAAAAAGTCACGAGTCACTATACTACTCTCGTGAAATCTCGCGTTTCGAATGGCAAATTTTTCATTCGCCTTCTTGTCTCCTTGCTCGCAGGATTAATTAAGACTCGCTCCCCCTCTTGTCGAGAAGAATCAAGAACAAGCCGCTAGGAGAGGAAGAGGACCGTAGCCGTATTATTTTCAGCTAAAACGAAACTTTGTCCGCCGCCGCCGCCACGTGTATCTTTTCCTTTCTCGTCGCGGTATATACGGTATATATAAGCTCGCGCAATATTCTTTTTCATCCTCCCACCCCCCGGATCCTCAAAGTTTTTCTTCGTATTAAATTTTATACAGAGATTTTTCTTTGACGCATATTTTTCGTAAGAGCAAGTAAGAGTCTTGTTATAAACGTTAGGGAAAAAATTACGCCCAAGACAGAAGCCGTGGAATAATACCCTTGATAGGCTTCGCGGAAAATTTTCCGCGTCTGGAAAGTCCCTTTAGGATTCCCGTAATGAGTGACGCCTATCCTCGCGGTAACGAAAAATAATAAAACCGGATTACACCTTCAAAGCCGGTATTTAAAGGAACAATTTGGAGTAGGACTGTTTAGCTTCTTTTTCCCTCTCTCTCTCTCTTTGCTTTGAAACCCCGCAGTTAACATTATAGATATATCTATAAAATCACAAGTTTTTTTCACCGAGCTCGCGTTTAAAAAGGATCTGTAGGTTAATAATGTCACGGCCGACTGTCGTCGTCGTGGCTGTCTGTCTGTCTGTCTGTCGTCGTCGTTGCGTCCTCGTCATCTTGGCTAATGGTCCCCCCAGCTCTTCGACGTTCAAAGTAGATGATCCAGCAGCAGCAGCAGCACGTCAAGAAGCAGGAGAGGAAGTCACTTTTATACACGGTATATACTCACCGCAGCGGAGCTTGATTTTTGAAGTAGCAGTCGTCGTCGTCGCAGCAGCAGCAGCTGCTGCTGAGCAAGTTTAAATCACGTCAGAGTCAGGTCAAAGAGCCTTACAGTATACGGCACAAAGGAGGATGTACTCACGCTCGCTCGCGTATACCCACCACCGCACACGCTTACACACGTCCTTTACATAATGTCCTAATGCGCGCGACGACGCTTACTCGGGTATTAAAAAATTCTAAGCGTATCTTTATATTTGACTCGGACTTTGCGAGCTACAAATTGGCTGCTGGCCAAGCGTTTAAAAATAACCTACCGTCTATTTTTTTTTATTATACGTTATACGTGCGCGCGTAAGAGATTTCAGAACAGAAGTAAGAAGTAAGAAACCTCGCGCGTCTTGCTCTCGAAAAATCCAGCGACGATCTAATCAGCAAAAAAAAATGAGAAGCGAAAGATATCGATATCACGTAGCAAAAGCATATCCGCGATGAATCGAGCCCCCAAGTCGAGACGTCTGCAGACGAACCTCGTTTTATATCGTGCGGGATTTTTCAGTCCTTAAAGACGGCGCGGTACATGTGGAGCAATCAGTTGGAGCTTATACATATCGTATATAGCCAAGTCTTGGATTTTTTTTTTTTTACTTCAGGGTGCGAGTATACGTACTATACTTTATTAAGGGTAGCGACTGTGTTTGCAGTTTTGCGCAGTAACGTCCCAGCAGCAGCTCGCTGAAATATCATAAGCACGACGTCGATTTTCATGCCAGAGAATTGCCCATATGACTGCTATTTACTTTTTGGCTTTACGTGCGCGCAAAATGTTGCCCTGTGAAAAAGCTTTTTACTCGTAATATAAGAGGCAAGAGGCAAAAGTGTCTGGACGACGATGTACTTTTTCTCGGTAAATATACATTTGCCCTCAACAAAGTAGTGTCAGTTAAATACGCGAGAAAAATGGGGAAAAAATAAGTGATATTCAAACTTGTCGATACCCGAGATTTCTGCAATTTTATATTCAGATACATCTAGCAGTTATTTTTTTTTGTTTCGAGTTCTCTTTATTTGACAACTCGAAGATTTCAAATAAAATTCAGAGCGTTTCTACGTTATTTTTATTTTTTTCATTTTCAACATTCAACGCGTCGCATAATTTTTGTTTATCGAGTTGCGCTCGAAGAAAGCTAAAGCATACATTAGGAAAAAAAACTTTTGCTAAAAAATTCGCTCTGCCGAGGCAAGTCCAAAATAATCAGACCCTCAAGTTTTTATATAATAATATAATATATGCAAAACGTATTTAAGCCTCTGCATGCAGCGAGGCGTCGAAATCGAAGTCGAAGTTTAAAAGTCGTGCTCGCGAACATGTCCAGCGTTGACGCGCGAGCTGAAACTTATTACGCGGTAACTTTTCGTCCTATCCCCACGAAAATAGACACTGTCTCGGGCGCGCGCGCGCGCGAAAGTACGTATAATGGAGAAAACAGACCTCCCGGGAGCCCGAAGTACATACTACACACACTTTTTGTACAGAGACTTTGGTACATCGGTCGCCCCGGGGGAAGTCGAGAGGGGCTAGAGGCTTTTCTGAATAAATTTCAAAGGGATGCGCGGCGCGAGCGAGGTGGCCTTTAAATTTAATTTACCCGAGATGACTCGAGGATAAAGATCATAAACGGGGAGGCCTTTTTAACCAATTAACATTCTCTCTCTCTCTCTCTCTCTCTCTCGCTAAGAAGCTGCTAATAGCCCTGCGTGGTCGCACGGCTATTTATAACGTGTCGCTCAAAGGGCGTGTTTATAATCGGACGAGCTGTGATGCGATGCGAACGACGAAATTAAAGTAGTTCACGTACGAAAAAGGTCAGCCAATGATTCGAGGAAAAAAAAAGAAAAAAAGACTTTTCTCGGGGGCAACGACGACGAGCCCGCGCGTTGGAACGTGACAAAGTGTAAAGAGAAAAAGAGAGCGAGTTTAGAGTCGCTAATCCTTCCTCTCGAGCACACTACTCGAAGGGGAGTATAAGTAACGCAAGAGCAGCAATTTTGCGCGCCCGAAAATCTTTCGACTCGTGCATGTTATAATATGTTATGGTCTTGTTAGTTGTTGGAGGTATCGCTAGGCCAGCGCCTTCTACCTTGTCTCTTGAAGCTCCTGAGAGCTCGATATACCTATAATAGCTCGTATATATATCTTTTGACCCAGTTTATCGGCGACCAGTGAAATTGCTTGCTGCACCAAAGCGACCATAAACATATATACTATATACTACAGCGAGTATTACACATACATACATAGATATTTTTTTTCGAGCTTTTTTCTTTGTTTTTATTCGTTATAAAACTCGCCCGCGCCGCACACGTGTCGATTTTATGAGATATACTACTCGCCCCAGCTATGTGACTCGACTTGTAATACGATTTGTAACGCGGTAAGGGAATTTTTTTTTTACTATTTTCGTTCGACTATATAGCGTCACCACCACCACCGCGGTAAAAATGTAATCTTACGATTCGAAAATAATTTCTATCGCGCTCGAGTCAGCTATTTCGAGAGCGAGATCGTTAGATAGATAATTCGAAGATTTTCGGCGTTGACATTCGCATTAAAGGTAAGAGTAAAGCCGTAACAATTAAAGCTCGCGGGCGCACAGCGTCGCGGATACTCGTAAAATCTCTCTCTCTCTCAGCCACACTCGATGCGCGCGCGCCTCGTTATAAACCCACACCGTTAACTCCCTGCGATTTCGCCGCGGGAATCGAGTCGAGCTTTTAATCGCGGGCGAGATCGCACTTTTATACGTCCGGCTCGAATGTATATATACATTTTTCTCAACTTTTTAAACGAACTTTGTTTGCGCATATCTGATAAAAGTGCAGCACCAGAGACTCTTGACTTATCAAACGGAGATGAAACGAGTCGCCCGATTAAGAAACGCTGCGGGCACACGATTTTCGAAGCTATGTACACTTGTTAATTTCGTCGGAGCTAGTCGCATTTCGCCCCATGATTTGTGCACTCGCGACTCGCGATTAGAAATGCAATTCTTAGTCTCTTGCACACGACGTCTTTCCAGCCAAGCCCAAGAAGAAGAAGAAGAAGAAGAAGAGGAAGAGGAAGAAGTTCTCTCAAAGCTGCAGCTGTTATTCAAATTAAAGTTGTGTAATTAAAACGGATTAGCCCGCTTTTCGGGGCGAATGACGGCGAGGAAGATTCGGGGGCTGCCTATTTCATATACAGGTATATATGCGCGCATATGCACTTTCCCACCCCTTTCGATGTTTAACCTCGCGCGCGTATATTTCCCCAACGACTATAATAGTCGTCTTATATACATCGCTGCGCTGTAATTTCACCTTAATTTTCCGATCTCTTCTCGGCGCGCGTTTCGCTATTCCTCGACGGCTGATGTTTACTCGCTTACGAAGAAACTTTTAAAGGCGATGATTCATTGAATCCCCGCGCGATACAGCGATCATTAATTATTACGCGTGCGATGTTTTGTCAAATTTCGCTCATCGAGCGCCATGCAAGATATCGATATTTTACATGTTCAAACTTTTACCATCAAACAACTAATAGTATCAGATACAGTGTATATCCATTCGATAATGGAAATTGATCGGTTGAAACGATACTATAAAAACATCAAAATTACGTTACACGAAATACGGCCCAAACGATTTCTATAACGGGATTTCCATTGAGTTAGTTAAGATATACACAAAGGGTGTACAGGAATAGAAATCTTATTGGTTCGATAGCTCAAGCCATATATATACGTGCATAACAAACGATGTTTCCGCGTCTGAGCTTTCGTGCTGCTGGCTGAGGCTGCTATAGATAGACACGGACAGGATATATATGGGGTGAGCTGCTCGAGGTAAAAGAAGGACGTTTAATCATTTTATCCTGAATTACGTAGCTGCTGCGAGGTTTTAGGTCTCGAGGGTTTTGAGAGAGAGAGAGAGAGAGAGACGAGTAGCAGCTCGACCAGCACGCGAATATATAGCTTCATGTAGTAGTATATATGTTGTAGCTATCCAAGAGAGAGAGAGAGAGAGAGTCGTACAGCACGCGTGTTATTATTGCGCATGCCTGGGCTTATGTATACTACACGCTCGGTAGCAGCCACCACAGAGCACAGCACCACTCGAGCTTTCAGCTTTATCGTTTTGCGTGGTTTTCTTCATTTCGTGCGGAGCTCTACCTACCGACCTACGTGTGTTTCTGCGCAATTTCTGCCATATATATATATGTGTACCTCGTGCGCGCGGCGTTATATTATCAGAGAGCTCGAGAGAGACAATGTTTACACTTTTCTTTTACGTATATAAACATCGGTCTAACGAGAGATACGCGGCTGCTAACTTTGCAATGACGATTAAACGCCGCTCTTTTTTCCCTTTGAGGCGGACGCAAACGTGAATTTTTACTTTTCTTTCGCAGCTTATTCGGCGTTTGACGTTACTTATCAATCAACAGCCCTGTCACCCTTCCAAAAAACATTTTTTCACTTCCAAAAAATGAGCTTTTGTTGTTTTTTTTAAATTTTTTTACCTTCGATCTGCCTTGGACTCGTTTTTCTTGATTTAATTGCAGCCATGCGTCCCAGCGATGTCGATAGACGTTCAGTACGTTCCATTCATTAAGCTTGACAGTGTCGGAGCTCCTGACAATACCCACTCCGCTGCCGCAGTCGAATCTGCACACAGAAAAAAAAGCAAAAAAGTTGAAACGTACCGTCGAGCGTTTTTATACGTGTATACCTTCGGGAAAAAGTGTGTTTACAAAAGAAGGCCAAACTGCGCAGCCTTTTTTTTCTTTCTTTCTTTTTTTCGGAGTTTTCGGTTAAATAAAAATTTCATCGCGGGGAGAGCTCTACGCTGGAGGGGTAGTTCGACCCTTCTCTTCGATATTATCAATTATGTGGCCTCGGATTAGAAAACACTCGAAGCCATCGGCGGCGCCCCAGCCAGCCACCGAACGAACGCGGCAATTTCACGCTGAAACATGCCGGATAAAAGAGAGATAAAATTTGCACCAACTCTTCCGAGTGAGAGGGAGGGAGAAAAAAAATAAAAGGAACGTATATTACATTCCATCAGCCGCAGCCTTGCGCGAAAATAGGTCACGCGTTCTGCAACGTACAGGGTATATATACGCAGCGGTGGTGGTGGTGGATAAAGCTTGTATTTTTTTTTTCAGCGAACATTCGTGCTGCTAACGTCTTGCTTACCTATACGGTATTTATATAAATCATCGACTTTAGCAAGATTTGAATACTGCATATGTACATTGTACACGCTTGTCTCGTTCTCTGTATTATTCTCGATAGAATCGATAATATCGCCTGCGCGGCCACGAATGTATATATATAGTCGCTCGCCATGCTTAATGTGTAACGATTTTCTGTAAATATCTCGTTGGCGCGTCGGCTTCGTTCGGAAATAATTTCGAGCCAAAATAATTGCGCTGAACGGAGCGTACAAAGCTACATAGTAATACATACAATTGAATCTATACGCGCTGGACGCCTGTTATTTGATGCTGCTGATTGTTTTATGTGCCGTTCTCGACAACCTCCGTATTCTTTGCGATTCGACTCTGTATTAATATTATCATCAAGTATTTAATAGTCCATACTAATCGCGATACATCGATAATTCTTTGATCGTTCGATTGTTTCTACGAAATGTCGATTTGGAAAGTAACATTTAGTTCGTATTTTTTCGCTACATAATATCGATCGGTTGCTTCGACCGACTATTTGCTGCTCTTCGGTTCTCGGCGCTGACGACGTGTGATTATCGGTTAAAGGTTATCGGCCTTAACCGCACGGAAGTGTTGCATTTATAATACTCTCGTACCTCGAAGGAATTATTTAACGGAATGGCTTTTTTATATCCGAATCAATTTTTTGCAATTGTCGTTCCTTTCGACGTTTATATTTTATTTTCGTTTAATATACCGAAGCCTTGAATTGAAAAGTTTAACGTGAATTCGATTACAGATATACGAGAGGTTGTGCACTACGTCGAGTAATCTTCCGGGTTAATTTTATTCACTTTTATTAAATTGTTGTGACCTCGTCGAGGTTAACAAGTCCGCGGCAACGTAGCTTTAACAAAATCAAGTTTCTTGCCCTATATCTTTGAACTTTTTTTGCACGCAGTTAACACGAGAGCTTTCAAAGCGCTCTAAGCTTCCGCGATGAAATAAGCGAGAAAGTGCAAAAATAACAATTCGTTTCGAGAGCGCATTTTTCAACTTTCCTGCAAAAAAGTCAGCTCGAGAATGACGTGTATCGTCGTTTTAATCATCAAAGTGTCCATTGTTTTATCGCGATGAAACAAAATAATTGTAAAAATGCCTGCGAACTACATCCGATAGGTTGTTTAGTTGTGCGCATAAAAAAGCTGTTACGATAGCGAGAGAAAATTGAAAGCCGTTCCCGAATACCATAAATAATGGCGCACGAACGAGATGGATAAAATATCCAAGAGTAGTTTCACATCCATAATCCAAAAGAAAATTGTACGTCTTCCGGTCGAATGCGACTCTCTATTACGAATCGATACTAAGGTCGAATGAAAAAAAAAAGTAGGAAATAAGCTCACCTGAACTCCACGTATCCGTGATAGATGATGAGAGCCATAAAGTCGCCCTGCAGATCGTCCCTCTCGCCGGCGAGCAAAATAATGCCGTCCCAAGTCTCGGGCCGGAATTCCAGCTCCAGCTGCACGTGCTTGTAAGCGGCGTGAAGAGGCGGAAACGCCAGCCAGCTTTGACCGCCGAAGCGAGGCGACCTCACTTCCGCATCTGTCGGCACACAAAACAAAGACAGAGAGATGTAAAATTTGTCAATATAATGCACTCGATCTTAAGTTTATATAGTCGTAAATTGAAATCCGCATGTATTTTTATTCAAAAATTCATATTTTACCGAAGTATAAAGACATTGTACTACTGCGAAGGAAAAAAAAATTCTCGCGAAAAAAGGGGGTAAAAAAAAAGGAAAATATGCCCAAGTGCAGAGCAAGAAGAGCAAGTTTGTAAAAAAGAAGGTCAGTCTTAAACAGGCTGCTTGCGGGGCTGCTATATAGTGTGGTCTCTGTGAACACTTTGGGAGTGAAGCGTTGGGGAGCAGTGCAGCGCGAAACTTTTGCCAGAGCTGCGGAGCGTGTTACATTGGTAACTCACACACTCACACTTCTTGCACCTAGACGACGATGACGACGACGACGACGACGACGAATAAAAGTCAAGTTAACGGAGAGAACTACTGCACACGTATATATACAATACTCGTGAGTACTCGTGTACTCGTGTGTGGGCAGTTGTCGCGCTACTCTATATATAGAGCGAGATCTTGGACTATAAGCGCCCACCTGAAACGCGGAGAAACTGGAGCATCCCGACTCGCAGAAAGAGACAATGTATAGGTATATGTATAGAGGAGGACCTTTGCCAGAGACTCCGCGGAGAGAGATTTATCAGGGCGATTTAGCCGCTTACATGATGGCCTCGCGCGCGGACTTACACAATTGCGAGCGCGACACGCCTTTAGCACTCTAGAAATGCCAACCTATAGGCGAGGATCAAGAAGTTGTGGATTTGTCAGTTTCGCGTCGAGTGTCGACGTCAGCGACGCTGCAGTATCGTATACTTGTTACAAAGCATCCGCGAGCCTCGCTGGTTAAAAGGCGGATGATGCAGCAGCAGCGATGGGCCGTATACTTTTTAAACTACGCCCACGCGCGGCCTCTGTGCGATCCTCGGTGCGATCATATTTATCGAAATTAAAAAACTTTTCTCCAGCGTGTACTCTTGTCGCTGCTGCACGTATCTTCTTCGAATTACATGGATTCGTCATAGTTGTCAATAACATCGAAATTGAAAAATTCAAGTGCAGCTTCGAGCTTTTTTCATCTGCATAGAGAATTCAGCCTTATATCCCCTTTGAGAGTAATTAAATTTCCGAAAAACGAGCTTAAGAACCATAGGTTGAACGACAAAGCCAAAGGAGTATATTTGAAAAACAGCTAACAACTCTCGTACGCAATTTTGCGATCGCTGGAATATATATCCTGAAAAGTATTTAAACGAGCGACTCGCTCTTCTATTGTGTGCGCATTTTTAGCTTGAATATCGTATAATACCGCGCGGAAAATATATCTGGGTGAGGCTTATTGTATACTTTCCGACTGACTTTTGATAATCGACAAACCCACCTGAAAAGCTATTCTTGCGGAAAGTGTCTGGCTTTGTTTATAGCTAAAAGCCATATGGTAACTATATGTATAAACTACGATTATATGCCTGTGGCTTTGTGTGAGTCGATATGAAAGGACCAAACGAAATGAAAAATAGGTAAGTACTTTCGTGGATGTATGTGCTTGAAAAGCTCTTGGGAAGAAAAAGGGTCAACAGAAGATTCAAGGTCTTGCCTCGAAAAATGTCGCGAAAAAAGTAGAGAGAGAGAGAGAGAGACGAAAATCCAGCAATTTTTGCGTGTTTGATATACAAGAACCCATATCAATCAGTTAAAAACAGCGATTTGAAGGGTCGTGCGCGATAGCAGTCTGAATTAAAGATTGGCGTAATATAGGGGGTTGAAGGAATACGCAGAGGAAAACCACCGAAGAAAAAAAGGGACACGCGTGCTGGTTATGTATACTCGCTACAACCCTAAAGGTATTTTCTTCTACTTTATTATGCATTATACATCGACGATATAGACTTAATAATACGTTTTTTGTTGGATAACGAGCTTAGACGAGGGTTATCCTCGAGAGCCAAGTTGCGTTTTTGGCCTTTGTCAAGATCACTCGTATATAAGCTCGGTCTATTTGAGCGTATTTCTTTTTGCCACGAACGATGTTGCGCGATGCTCTGTGTTGTCGCTGCGCCACGTATGGAAATGAGTTTAAAAGTACTTTTTAGTATTCTTTTTTGTCCTAGAATCGATTTTTCGCTCTAACCCCCTCGACGACTATCACGTGCTGCGCACTTTCGAAGGCTATATTATATGCCCTGCATGGGGAGGCTCGTAACATTGATACATCTATTTAGATGGCTTTTTATTTTATAGAGGAATCCATTATCCTCGGTTTTTTATCAATTTTAACTTATAACTCATAACTTCTTCTTCTATTCAAAATCTATAAATATTATAAGGCCGATATCTTCGCCGAACATCCAACTTTTTGAATAATCATCTATTTCGGTCAATCTAATAATGAATCACTTAGTTTAATCAACCTTCGACAAGTTTACTTTTACACAACAGTTCTTGATTGGCTGCGATGATTATGGATCGAAAGTGTGAGCCAAATGTGTCTGATGCCCGCAGTCGCTCCATCATTTTTCGCGTTTGTTTTTTTTTACGTTACCACAAAAATTAATTAAAGACCGCGCCTGGTCAAATAACGATGATTGATCTTTGTTATATATTCTAAGTTCGCTCCGTTATCGAACAATAAAAACTTTACTTGGTTGTGAATTTAGATACGTCAGAGGTGGAGCAATTAAAAAAAGTGACCAGTCGATTAATTATACGTGGGATTTTTTGTCAAACGTTAGAAGTAACAGAGAGCAATAAATCAGGTAGGTTAAGAGCTGCAGATTACAATTAACTTTATCATTCATAAGTACACGGTCGGTAAGACTTTAATGTGAAGTAATAAAATAAGTATGTGCCTGCGTGGTGGAGAATCAGCATATCTGACCATTAGCAAGAGCAGTAGCAGTAGTAGTAGGTTACATATATATGTAGCTCGTCGAGAGGGTCGCGTGTGGGGCAGCAGCTCTTCTTTACACGCACGCACGCCGTCGGGGGCGCTCGTATAATTAATCACGGAGAAAGAGAGGAGAAACCGAGAGCTGGAAGGAGAGTCGGGTACGAGACTGCACTCGACGACTTCCATGCGCTGCACTAACAGAGCTAGTAGCTAGCACGACACTGGTCATTTTATGCAGTAGTCGTAATCCGGCAAGCGTCAGACTCTCCTCTCTCGTAATATATATATTATATATGTTACACGTACGAATGGCGGCTTTCTCTCTCTCTCTCTCTCTCTCTCTCTCTCTCTCTCTCGTTCTCGCTCTGATCCGATTATATACATATATACAGCGCAAAACGTGTATGCGCGCCACTGCCAGACACAAATACACGCATACGCGAACTCTGCAGAGAGTGTCGACTTTTGCCCCCGCGTGCTGCATTTCTACCGTTTCGTTTCAATTGTCTGCAACATGCGCGTGCGCGTATATAAATATGAGGGAGAGACATTTTAGCTGACCGAATACTCTGTGTGTGTCCGCGCTGTGCGCTCATTTAGTCAAAGCTTCAATTTCAATTTTTTTCTCTTTTTTTTGAGAGTTTTTTTCCGCGTCGTCCATATTTAGTTAGTGGTTGTTTTAAATTGCTTTTGCGGTCATTTTTTCGCCGAACTTTTTGTTCACGAATATCCACGAGTGGATATTTTTTTTTCTCGTCTTTCATTATGCTACACACCTAATCATCTACAAATGCAGTACTGCGAGCATATTTTCAGAATTATCGTGTAAAAAATGAGTTCGCATTAAATTTCAAAGCAAGCGATTGTGTATCGGGCGTCCTTCATTGTCGCGTTTTTTCCATTACACTCGACAAAGACACGAGTTATTAAACAGCTCCTCTTGAAAAATGTCCTCCCCTTTCCTCTCTCTCTCTCTCTCTCGAGCTTTTGAAGTATTTCCGATGCGGATGGGTAATTGAGTTCTCATCCAAATAACGTAAAAAGCTGTCTGCAAAGTTTTGACTAACTTTACTCGATTTCGATTTGAATATCGGATTCGTATTTACGTATATACGCATAATAGCCAGCAACCCTCGCGCCGTTTCAAGTGGATTTTTATAAAGATCAAATGAAGGACACTGGAAGAAAATTAAACTCCCTTGCCTCGCTTCTTCGTTTTCGTATACGCACGCGTTTATATATTTTCACTTCTATGCTTTGTCGGGCATAAATCGTATTGGTAATCCGTATAGCCGCCCTGTAATGACAAGCATAAGCTATCGTGTGGTCAGTCGTTGCGGCGCAGACCCCCTGCGCACAACAATCCCTGAGACCAATTAATTAACTTATTCACGCCGAATTCGCATACCCTTATCCTCTGCTACATCTCCGGGTTAAAGCCCTATTTTTCTGTAACGACCAAAGCCATTCACCGGAATAATGCGCGAAATAAATTGAAAACAAATGAGAAAAAATTTGATTAAAGCGCGTCAAACTTATTCCATTTACATTTTCTGCATACGTATGTACACGTTCAACTGAGTTTACATAGTGTCCCTGGAATTTTCAATGCAGTTTCGTGCAAAACTAATTTAAATGTTTTCAAGCTCAAAATATGGGGCTACCAATTTGCTTCCGACCTACCCATAAGGTGAATATCATTAATGGATTACTCAATCGAAATTAAGCAGCTGTGAAAATAAATTCAACGAGCGAGCATCATTTCTCCAACCATCCATTGGATAAAGGTAAGCTTGCTACCTGCACCTCATCGTGATTATTTTTTTTTATTTAATCAGGACCTAAGCTGGAAAAATCATAAAGATCGCGTGTATGGAGGTTTAGCGAGTGTGTGCCTTTACGCGCTCGCAGAAGCTTTCGATTGCGCGATCTGTAAATATTGATTTGCGCCAACGTACTGGTACAAAGAGAACGACATGTAGAAGAGAGAGGGAGAGGAAGAGAAAAAGGAAGAGAGAAACAATAACGATGATAAATTTATTAATATCCATGCAAATGTGCGACCAAAAATTAATATGAAAGTACAATATACAATTACAAAAGAGATAAACCATTCGATAATATTAAATCGCTCCACCTAAATATTTGTATTCATTAAATGGTAACCATTTATTAATCAAATTATTTAAAAAAGGCTCGAGCTAAATATTTAGTAGTATAGTGACTAAATGTCAAAATAGTATCAATTTAATTTTTTGATCCCCTTAGCTTTGGTCTTTTTTTCATTACCTTGAATAGGAATTTACGCGACATTATACTCGAGTTACGAAGCGTACGACGATGATATATCGAATCATAGAATTGATGTGGCTAGAAAATGAATTGACTGGCAACTCAAATGGTACAGAGATAAAGGTCTAGGATTATTATTGGTAATGTTGCCCGAAGCGTTTATCGCATTCTCTGCTTTTCGATACAGGATAATTAACAACAGGTTTATAGACGCTCAAATGGAAATAGTAAAACGGCAAATCAAAATTGTATTCTAGTCGAGAGATTTCGAGAAATGTTTCCATTGGTAATTGTTGCGGATAAATCGTTGTACGGCAGGAAGCATTGATTAAAAATTCAGCAGCAGCGGCGGCATCAAGGATACTTTTGTTATAAGCTGACCAGCAGTGCGCGCTGCCATCAAAAGTGCGTCCGTCCGGGCGTTAAGTGCTGCTGCTGGAAAGCTCGAGTGCGCGCGGGAGTAAAAATCAATCAACGGCAGAGGCAGATCGCGGCGTACACGTCGCATTGTATAATAATAATGCGTACGCGAGATGGATTTGAAACGAGCGTGTCAATTGCAAACCACTACATCAATGTCAACCTGTATATGTGTGTGTATGTACGTCTCGCTCGAGGAATCTACATACAACTACACAAGGACTGCCTAACGTGTGGGTATACGTTCTTGCGTATCGTCATCGAAGCGTTGACACACACACGTGTACATATAGGTACGAGAGATGAAGTCAGCGAGGCAAATGCTAACTATCCTGCGCCATGCTCCTCTTTACGTTTCAGCATACTCATCGGCATCGAGCCAACTTACTCGTCGATTCCCGCACCGAGTCTGTTTACCTTTACGTAATTGCAGACTCGTGACTATATAATACACGCGTTTGCTGTATATAGGTGTACACGCGTTATACATCAACCTGTGGCTGTGTTGGTGTGTGCGTGCCAATACACGCAGCAGCTTGCACATAGACTGCAAAAGGGTGAAGTATGTGGTAGGGAGCGATGGAAATAGAGTTCACACACTGCTAATCGATAAACTATCCACGCTGTGTGACACGGCTAAATTGTATTTGTCCTGGACTCCCTAAGAGACTCGTCGTTCTGTCATAGGGATAGTGCCAGATAGCGGCCCCGAGACTCGAGCTTGCGTTGACTACATCATTTCGTGTGGTGCTTATGCAACGCACACACACACACCCATAACGTACTCTGGACTATATTATAAATGCCAGCCTGTCATTAATTATTAGTGTGTTCAGTAGTACAAACACAGGGCTGCAGCGCACAATCTACATCCATAATCCATGAGAGTATATGGCTCGGCGCGTTGAGCTGCGCCTGCGTAAGGTAATGAGGCATTGTGCTGATTATTATTCTCTGTGACCCCTAGGTGCGCTTTCGTGTGCTCTGTAGATATATAAGTGTACACATTTTTGCATCGTACACATCGACTCTCGTGCGCGCCAACTTTATTCTCTACTACCTACGACCCACAGTGCAGTGCTGTGCACAAAAGTTTTGTCGCCTATAGTGAGCTTTGCTGAGCTACCTTTTCCTCGATTTATCGTGGCCTGGCCTGGCCTGCTGCTGCGGCCTGAGTTTAAAAACTTCTAATTACATCATTTTTGTACAAGAAAAAAAAAGTTTTAATGACAGTACACAGATCGAGAAATAAATTTAAATTTGCCGATACATTGAACAGCAAAGCAGTTTGTCTCATTGTACACTTGGTCGATTACAATTCACTTTTCGACTTTATTGCCAATTTTTTTCTTCCTCGTTAATTTATTGATGAATTACAGGGAAACATTTTAAATATCCGAAGCGAATGCGGCCGATATGTTGTAATATGAAATCTCGTCTGACCCAAACTAGACTCGTTCTACTGCGTCCAATGCAAAGAATAATTTGTACAACCTATTTTTTTACTTCTGCCCCGCGTGCATGAACATGATAATTGAAAATAGAAAAGAAAATATGTTACATCGTAGAAACGCTCATTTACATTATTCAAACTCAGCCATCCGAAAAAAACTTCAGCGTTAAACCCTCGTCAAAAGCCCTTTATCGGGATGGATGAATTTTATTTATCTTTTGTTTCGTACCTAGTAGATATTTCGTAACACTAGATTATTAAATTCATTCGAGTTGCGTTGCTATTAAATTTTATTTTTATCTCTTTTTTGCAGCAAAGTAATATTTTTTAATTACATTGATACCACTGATTTTTATTAGTTTTTAAAAAACAAGCTGTCAGCAGCTAAATTTCATTTAGTTCAATATAGACGTACACAAACCAGCCGCCTTTTTTTAAAGCCTTAAAGTCTTGCGCGTATAGCTTTCCACCACGATGTACCGAGCTCGTATAACATCTCGCTTAAATATTCCCTCTATAGAAAACTTTTGGACCTTGTCCGTATAGGTTTTGTTCAAAGGCATTTGATAGCCATAAAGCATTAAAAGTTTATTTGCCTTCGGACAAACGACTCCTTTTCTCCACTTGAAAATTAATTTATGCTTTTCACGTTTTATTATTCATCAACAATTTTTTACTGTACTCATTATTTTTTATACAAAATAATTATTACACTTTATAAATAATTACTTTTACGGATATTCAAACATATACGCTTATAGAAACGTAAATATAAACCAATAATGAATCTGACAACAGTCAATAAGCAATTACGATAAGCTCATTACACATTTCAATAGTTTACTTTAAATAGTATGAGAGTATTTTATAAGAAATATCTGAGAAAAAAATGACGACACAACTTTGGTTAAATATGTTCAAAGCTCTGAGAAAACGCATACCAAAGCACATAATCTACTTATAGAATCTTTGAGAAACTTAACACGGTATTGGTAAATTATTTACGCGAAAAGCGTGAGTAAACGTCACGAGTTTAAATATAAAGATGCAATAAAGCAGGTGAAAGCCAATGAAGAATGATCGAGTTTTTTAGTGTTTTAAAGAGAAGTTCGATTTGAATTATCAGGAAAACTAGACCAATGTTTTTTCCAGAAGTTTAATCACTTTTCTGTGACAAAAAAAATTTTCTCTTTTCATTTCTTAATTATTTCGTAATGGATAAGCGAATAAAATTGAAGAAGTCTCACTAATAATTTTCTCCCGCTCATGCGATACAAATAGCCGACCCTTAAAAATAAAAATTTTATCAAATCTCAAGTACATCGTTAATAGCGACACAAACGCGTATTTAAAGCACAATCAAATCACCCATCTACTTGTGTATATATCTATTCAGAATCGCAGAGAGAATTCCAGCCAATTTTAACTGCCTCGTAAATACGACTCTCTCAGCTATTTCAATGCAGTTTATTACTCTAAATTAATTAGGTTAAAAAGTTCGACTTATTGCTGGCTTTTAAAGTTCAAGAAGCCAAGAGAACCGATTGTCGTCATCGACGTCGTCGTCGTCGTAGTCGTCGTTGCTGCTGCAGCAGTAGAGCAGCCCCCTCATACACAGTTTCTAAAGCGACAGCCGCATGTTTATGACGTCGTTCCGCGAGATCGGAGCTGCACACGAAGCGTTATGTAGCACTACTTGAAACTATCAGTCGATATGCCATCAATCACCCGCTTTATATTTCTCTCTCTTTCTCTTTCTGTCTCTTTCCTCGTGCGAGCTATACACATGGACGGTTGGGTTCTATTAATCTCTGGCCTTTATATTTCGCGAGCTGTCTTTCGGAGAAGAGAAGCCGTGTAAGTTTGGCGGGTGGCAACGTTCGCTGCTGCTGCCATTGCTCGTTTTCTCGCTGCAACGCGCGGAATTTACGACATTGTTATATCTTGCCGCTGTGTGCGTTATTACTTGGAGATATATAGCGTGCGGTGTACAGCGTCATTTTCTAGATTTTACAAGAACTCTTTTCCCCGAGTCGCGCGCTGCGAGGCGCGCGCGTGAATTTTTTCTTCTTTTCTGACACTTGCATCGGCGCGATTCCATGTGCATGCGCAAGCCAAGTGAATTCATTGAAACTCGAAAAATCCGTACATATATTTGCCGTGACAAGCGAATCAACTTTTTTCTCCATAATATAAAAGCTGTCTCTTACTAAGATATATCAAGAGACTAAATAATCAAAGGAGAGACAATATTTTTGTAAAAAAAGTCACATAAAAGTGCCGAGGAGTTCGCTGGTCATTTGATTTTGTAATGCAGTGAAAAACTATCGATATCCATATAAAACAATGACTTAGTAGAGGCAGCGGATAAAATGAGCGAGCGCAGCAGCAGTCGAGAGTTCCTCGGGCAATTGGATAAATTTTTACTACCCATAATAAAAGTAATGTAACCTTCGCATATACTTTATACTCGCCCCGACTTGGCTAGTACACCCTATGGTTAACGCGGTTCTATATTGAATTTTCAGCTGTATGCCGAAGCTCCGTTCTCATTTTCTCGGGATTGTGATATACTGATACTCGCATTATATATATAAAACACTTTATAGAATTGTAGAAAGGTTAAGAACGAGAGATATAGAGTCGCCATATATAGTCAAAGGTGAAAAACAGGGCTTTAAACTTTTCCGTTTTTCTATATAAAGGCGAAGATCAGTGTGCTGGGTGTGCTGTGTGCGCGAGCACATGTTTAATTACATTTTCTCAACATCGATGTTCCATAATCAGTTGAGTTAACGTATGGATTTTAAATGAAAATGTTGGAAAATACGCTTGCACGTTTTTAGTATTTCACGGACTTTTCTCATTTTCAGCATCGGTCATTTTGAAATCAAGGGGGGCTTATAAGATTTATTTTAGTACAGTATATGAACATTTCGATTTTAGCTGTTGATGTAGAGACTGTTCATTCGATAAGACAGTCTCTGGCGAATGACATAAAAAAAGACAATGTATACTAATTTTTGTCAAGCCATCATCGTTGCCTCATCGACATCTATAGGTTTTATTTGAAACTTTGATAAATTCAGTCTACGCATGTACAGGGGGATCGGAATACAGAATGAGCTGCTACGCTTATACGCATCGCACGAGGAGAGAAAATAATTAAAATTAATCCTCGCGCTTATATTTGCGAATAAAAACAATCGCAGATTATTCGATAAGTATACATATAGGCCCCACGCGAACGTGTCCATAGAGAGTTCGATGTGTGTGATATAATACCTCGACATAAGCCTCGCAGCGTTATCGATCCGACTGTCCGATTCGTTTCATTGCGTTGCGGCCTCGTGCGTATACAGCCGTTAGTTTTGCGAGCGCGGGAGGCTGATGTATGTGTGTGCGGTAGATAACTCTCGCGCTCCCTCCTCGTATATATAGCCAAATCACCCTCCCATATACCTCTAAGTCTTCGTAGCCTCATAGATATATAGATACTCCAAGAGATTCTTTCGTCGATGTATATACCTATATATAGAATGTACAGGTCGTCATCGAGCTGCGCTTCCATTATGTACGGGAAGCAGCTTATACATATCTATCTGCACGACGACGCACTTTGGATTCTCTTTTCTCTTTCGCGCAGATGGATGAAAAGCTCGAGTCTGGAGTTTTAGTTGGTAACGGCTCGATCATGAGGGTGCAGGGGCGGTTTGAATTTTCCAAACTAAAGAGGGGCTATATTATAAGACGAGGCCTGTGATCGCTGCGAATTCAACGAGAGAGATGTGCTTTTTCTCTCCCCCAGCACAGACCGATCGAGCTTGCAAATAATTTATTTCGTTCTCGAGATACTTGTATATGCTTTGGCGCTAATTTTCTTCTTTCCTCGCATTAAGCTTTTTATCTCCGGCACATTGAGCTGTCTTTTTTTTTTGTTAAACGAACTTCGTTTTTTTCAAGCGAGATGGCGTTTTTCAAACCGAATAAAAATTATTAAGCTAAAAACAAAGCGACGAGGCTTGGCTCTGACCTGAGCTATATATATATATATACGCACGAGTCACTACCGGGCGCGCGCAAGTACGTGACTCGCTTCGAATATATACTCTCTAGGCAGGAATGGATCCGCAGACTATAAGAGAGAGAGAGAGAGAGAAAGAGAGAGAGAACAATGCTGCAGGGACGAAAGAAAACGTTTCCTCAACTTGTAATGGTAAAAGCAAGCAGGAAAGGGGTAGGAAAGAAAAATAAAGGTGAACGCAAATAGAACGAAACATAGCTGGCAAAGTGGAGAAAGAGAGAGATGCGGGACAAAACGAGTGAATGAAAGGAGGTGAAACAGCAGTACCGAACGAATAAAAAAAAATAAACAACGAGAAAAAGAGGGGCCTTGGTTAGCTGCAGACTCGTCTTTTTGGCATTCGACTTGTTCGTGTGCTGTTAGCACGGCCAGCGCTGCTGCCGCTGCTGCTGATATATAAAAAAGTAAAACGGACAAGTCCAGAAAAATCTCTCGTGCGCACTGAAGCCGAACGTGAATTTTAGCGCCATTTTCTTTGTTTTGCCGCGGCCGCTTATGTCGCCGCGGCATTTGTTATCTCTTATTTTCAAGCGAATTCAAGCACTGATTGCGGCTGCAGAATTTCCTACATACATGCGTGCTTTGATTATCTGGCTTGATCGAAATGATAAATTAATGAAATATTCGCTCAATCTTCACGTATAGTCAGAAATTTGCTCGATGATGAAATTCGAATTTGAAACATTTTAAGATATGCCAGATAATTACGCGAATTGTGATTTATGCTTCTGCATAGATCTTAAGTACATCTCCTTGATTTACTGCTCGACCAGCTCGAGTATATACTTGAATGTATATCAGGGAGTTATGATAAAGTTCATCTTTAGCACAATACAACCATGATTGAACATTTGAAAGTAAATGTAAACTTTTGGACTCGAGCAGCTTAAATCGTAAGCTTCACGACTATGAAAAAACTTGAACTTATTTCCAAAATTAATCTACTTTTTTTTCATCTTCACAGCGTGTAATTCGACGCGATTTACTCGTCATTATCGATTCTTCAAAAAACGGTACATTAGTTGAGAGTATTTGTCGCAAGAAGTGTGTAGCTCTTCGGGGGAAGAGAGAGAGAGAGACACACACACACTCGACGGTACATTAAAACTTGGTTTGACGCGTCATTGCATTAACCATTCCCCGCGCCCGTGCGCAGTAAAGCCCTCGAAAGCTTCTTGGGTCTTGTTACAACGATGTGGGAGGAAAAAAAAGCGAGGCGGATAAAAAAAATAGCGTATTTTTAGAGAGAAAATGAATTTCTCGACTTTTTCGAGAGCTTTGGGGAGAGAGGCTCGGAGCAAACTCATTATCTTCTCACGAATAATCATGACGCGCGTGTACGTATAAAAAATATATATATAAAGCAGAAGATCCGACGATTGGTGATGAAAATGCAAAGCTCTGTGGATGTGCACAAAGCGAATTCGTGTTCCGCTGCAATTGCTTCCTGCTGGAGGTAGCTTTGTAATGGTTATAAGATTGACTTTTGCAACTAGGGTCCCTCTCTCATTTTGTTAATGTTTTTGCAGAAGCTCATGAATTATTGGTCATTTTTGTCACGCGAGTAATTTACATACTCGTGCTCTGGCATGGATTTTATAATTTTATTGTGAAATAAATTATGTCATCGGAAAGTTTTGCTAACGTTTGGTTTTATCTATAAATTAAAAAAAAAATCTTCAAGCACGTTTATTTTTGGTTGAAATAAATTGAGAAGGTGATGAAGCAACAGCAAGAGACAGGATTACTCGGAAGAAAAACATTGAAAATCGAGCGAATAAAGAGACGTCATTAAAATCTCGGAAAGCAAGAGAGTCAAGATGAAGGCTTACGCTTTTCAACATATATTATACGAGTGAGCGTACAATTTTGTCTTTCGTATCTGGTGTTATATATATATACATAGCTATATGTACAGCCGTGCAGGCATGTTCATATCTTCCGAGCGAAATGAAAAGATCTTGCCTCTCTCTCTGGCGTGTACGTATATGATATAGGAGTGCACAACGGCAATACTAACAAGGCTCTTTCTCTTTCTCTTTCTCTGTCTCTGTCTCCGTCTCTCTCTCTCTCTCCCTCTTTCGCTCGGGCATCCGACAAAAAGATGATCGTTCTTGTTTTTGAGAGGGAACAGCCAGAGGCGCGCAGTGCTGCAGCAAGAACAAAGCGAGCGCGGCTTGCATGCATGACCCGCCCGGGCGCGCGATTCTCCTCCTCCTGCGCGCGCCTTTCAAGACGCAAACTGACTTCATGCTAGTTTTCTCGCTTGGCACAAAAAAAGAGAGACGTATCACACATATAGAGAGAGAGAGAGAGAGAAAGATGTACTTTTCTTTATGATTATTTCTCGCTGCTGCTTTACATACCAAAGTAGATTTAAAGCGAGCGTGCGAGGCATTTTCTTGCGCTGTGCCGCGTTTGTTTCAATTTTCAGATGTGCTTTTTTTTACTTTTTTTTCATTTCACCACCATCCGCACTCATCTTTTCTATGCGACAATGCACGCGGAAAAGTCTCGTGGTTTTACTGCCTGTTACTCGTGTAATGAAGTGTGCTTTATGCGCCGAGTACTTAGGATTTTGTGACCTTGTTATTTTTTGGCGAAAAATAAAAACGCAATTCACGCAGGCAAAATTTTGTTTCGGTTTTTTGGGAGGGAAAAATTTATTCACTGACTTCTCTAGTGCACTCTATATTTCGAGAAAATCTGAGAAACTAGAATCGAATAATGGCCGCGCTCGAGCGACTTGACACGAAAAAAAAACTACTCCATAATCTTCGCGATAACACTTGATCCTAGTTATGCGAAATAAAACGCTTTAGTATACGTAATAAAGCTCAACATCAATTCCCAGTGAAAAAGGACGCATTATGAAAGCAGCAGCACCTGCAGTGGGATAAATTCATATATGTATGCATTTATAACGAGTCTTTTTCGCGCTTCATTTCAACGTATATACGCGATGACGTCTCTCGCGTTTAAAATTTACATCCCAAATGAGCTTTATTTTTCATCTCCATAATTAACGAAGCCCAAAAAGTATGGGTGACTCGTTAAATTTCAACCTATGCGCGATATAATAATTCCAACTACTCATTCATAATCTATACAAATTGTGAAAGCGCAAGTTTCCATCGGCGAATATATATACATATATTGCGGGAAAGGAAGATAAGCTGTGCAAGCTCAGAGAAACTTGGGCACTCGATCCGTCGGGCAGCAGCGAATCAATAGAGGCTATTTGCCAAGCGTTAGCAAGTGGTTAAGTCGTCTAGAAGCCAACTAGATCTTTGTGCAGTAAGTGCACAACTGTTCGAATTCAGGGTTTGTGCAGAGAGAATTTGACCCCGCGAGCGAAGCCAGTATATGACTTTGAGGCAAACTCGGAAGAAAATAGCGTTATTTCTTTGGTATAGCTCGAAGCCCAGATGTAAGCTGCAAGTTGATGATATATATCATTAATGTCGGTCGGGGTAATTATCCACTATAGGAGCTTACAGCTTTTACATTGGCGGTGATTTCGCGCGCGCGCGAAAAAAAAACCCCGCAAAAAAGTTAATGGCTCACTGTGAAAAAATTTCTTTTTACTTCAATTTACATTCCATATAGCTATACCTGAAGTTTCTTAATGAGAATACCTAGTTTTGCCAGAGTCTTGAAGGAACGAAAAAAAAATAAAATAAAAAGAAAAGAAAAAAGAATTCGCAACCACGCGAGCGGCCTGCCGCGTTGGCGATGAATATCTTCGCTTCCATTACTATACACAACTACTGCACAAAGTGCGAAAGTCCGTGCAAAACATTAAAATTCATCAGCTAGTAGGCCGCGGCGAGGCCCCGGCTTTCCAAAATGGTCGAAATAAAAGTTCAAAGCCAAAGTTATACTTATATAAGTTATGTATATATACGGAAAAATCATGGGGAGAAAAAAATCACAGACTACGGGTAAGTTTAAGGCAAAAAAAGAAAAGCAGCAGTCTGGCCCCCCAAGAGAATGTTTCAACTTTTTCACGATACACGTATATATACGTACGTACGGGCGTATACAGTTGAAAGGCGAAGGCGTAGTAAAAGGTGCTACTGACGGCAGTCGAAGTATGTATAGGAAAAAACTGAAAGCGGCCACGTATATATATACATATAAAACGGAGGAGAGAGAGAGGGTTTAATTATCAACTGGCTTAACGACTGCTACGTACTTTTCTTATTATACTTTTTGCTCCATGTTAACTGAGTTCAAGTGCGAAAAACTTATTTATATCAAATTTTTTACCAAGAGATCTGTTACAAAGTCGGGACGAGCTTCTCGAACAATTATTTGCAAAGTCTTTTTTACGGAAGTGAAACAAATGCTCGATATGGCATTTTGGTTCTTTACTCATTAACGAGCTTATAGGCTTGTTTAATTAATAATAAAAATTTACTATCGTACAAGTTACTATCGTACATGGCTTTATCTTAATTTTCTGATAGCAATATGAGCTAATTTCATTTCAAAGCTTTATTTATAGTGTATTCTTCAACTAAATTTACCTCGTTTCAATCTCGTAAATTTTTAATGAAATACCCGATATAAGTTTTATATGTAAAGTAAAGCTGTTAATCTAACTAAAGTTAGGAGTTTTACGATCCCCACATTGCAAATCCAAAATTAAGTAAAAAAATATACGTAAGAGTAGTTTTGAATGCCATGTTTAAATCCTTTTAATTTTCACAACAGGAGAACACAATTTCAATTTTCAAAAAAAAAAAAAAAATTCTTCAAAAGAAAGCAAGATTTTTTAAAAATGCTTTGATCATGACAAAGCTTACGATGATAAAAATATAAAATTTACACGTAGAAAAAAAAAAACTTCCGAGTAATGAAAAGTAGAAAAAAATTGTTGATGGCTTTGCGAAAAGTATGTCCGTTTTAATTATTCATCTTGGTTGGATCCTTATAGCATGATTTCGATAACAAATATTAGCCGTACTTTTGGTTGGTTTAACTTTGACGTATAAACTCTTGATCGATTCCCCTCTATTGACTCTTCGATAGGAAAACGAATGAAATGGTGAAAAAAGGTGAAAGAAAATCAATAAAGGCCACGGAGCATGGCGAAATTCTCATGAATACGCGATTCGGCTTCGACGACGGTGCTTATGAAAGAAATAATATGGAAAATTTTGCTGCAATCTTAACAAACACGCGCGTGAAAAGTATTCATCGGGTCGACAACACTGGCAGAGAGCATTCTTATTTAAAGGCGCGCAGGTAGTGGGCGCATTCGTTTCGCAGCGAAAATGGCAACAATTGCGAGCGAGCGAGCACATACCAGAAGCAGAGAACTTGAAATTAAATGCCAGTCAAGCAGTGCGGCAGTGACAGTCGTGAATTCGTTTGTTTTAAATATAAACGCCTCCGCCGCCGCGTGCTTTACGGAAGCTTGATATTTTAATAAGTGTAACTGAAGCCTCGGCCGATTATATAGCGAAAACATTCCTCTCGCTTTCTCTCTCTCTCTCTCTCTCTCTCTCTCTCTTCTCTCTCTCTCTCTCTCTCTCTCTCTCTCTCGTGTGCTGCACGTGTAAAGCTAAGAAAAGTTAACCGTTGTAAAAGAACGAAGGATATACAAATTAAAACATCACAGAGCGTAGAGCGAGCTCTGCTCGGCGTCGCGCGCTAAAAGTCAAAAATTAAAAAAGCCAAGCGTGTAGTGCGAGCTCGCGGCGCATGCACGCAGCTACCTCTCCTCGCAGCGCGGCGGCGAATGGCAAGTGGCGTCGTTGCGTGGAAATGGCAAAAAAAAAAAATAAAATAAAAAGGAACAGGTAGGTTTAACCAACGCTGCAGCAGAGGCTAGCAGCCATTTAATTCTAGCCCAGAAATAAAAAATGCAGACAAAAAAGGAGGTGAGCGCGAGAGGAGAATATATAAAAGGAAAAAATGAGCTCGTCCGCGCGCGCGCGCGCGGTCAAAATAATTTTTTAGTTTTTTTTTCTACGTGGTGGCTGTTCGCGCGCAGTAGTAGAACGTAGCTTTAATTGAGCGCGCGGGCTATATAGCTTGCGCGTGCGACATAACTCAAACAAATGCCCAATTATAAAGGCAAAAGCAACGAGAGAGAGAGAACGAAGCCTTTTCTCTCGATTTACGGGTAGATAGCTAGCCGAAGAGAGAGAGAGAGAGAGAGAGAGAACACAGCAATGACTCTGCGGATGCTTTTCTCTCACTCTCTCTCTCTCGCGTGCAGACCTAATCTGCTTAATCTAGCGTGCGCAATGGCGTTTTGGCTATAAGCCAGAAAGGAGCTCCGAGCTTAATCGCCGTAGAAGCGCAGACGCGATACATGCGCCTCTCCAAGACCGAGAGAGAGAGAGAGAAACGGAGATAGAGACTTTTTTCTTGCGTCCATATCGCGCATTCAAAGCCAGTCGTACCTACCCTCAGCGGATATATAGAGCATAAACTGCAGATATTTAGCAATGATTAGACTGTGCCCGACTTCTTGTTTGCTTACCGAGTTTTTTTTGCGTGCCGCTGTAATATAGAGCTTTTACCCTCTGTGAAACTAAACTCAACCGTGTCCTTCCTTTTTTTCCATATTCAAAGCTCGCGAGCTCTAACGGCAGAAATACTGACTTTGAACGAGGACGGGGGGGCCCTATTACTTTCCTTGATTTCAATATGAATAGCCCAAATTGTCGTATATCCGTTGCGTCAAATTTCCTAGGTATTTTGAGGTAAATGTATAATTTAGCATTCCACGTCCACTGCCGCTTATTTACTAATTTTGATTTATTCTAGCTAATATGTTTGACCACCCCCCTAAGCTCCAACAGTTTGTTATCATAAACTCAGAGATTTTCGTTCCTCTATATAAGTGACTTAGTACATGAAAATATTGTCCACCGTTATAAAACTTTGATGAATTTCGTGTTATACTTTCCAAATGACTTTTCACGTGCCAAACGACATTGTATCAAAAAAAACTTTGTGCAAGTTATTCAATGATCGTCCGCCCCTCTTTCTCTCTCTCTCTTCGAGTATAAACGCATCTTTTAGAAATCGGACTGTTCCCTAAAGTTTTTCCCTTGCAACTTATTCCCCCAACGTGAAAAAAAAACGGAACCAAGATCATATCAAACTCCGAACGACAAAATGAGAAAAGTTCTCCCGCGCCGTCAATCATTTTGGCTGAATTTTTCATTTAGTTTTTTTCTCGCTCGCGTATATATGATACGTTCTCGCGCCTGTGTGACCGTACATTTCGAAATATATAAAAATACGTTTCGAGACTCGAAGCCATTACCGAAAACAGAGTATAAAAATGCAGGCTGGCTCATTAAATTCTGGAGAGCTTTTGTGCTTTGTAGCCAAATTAGGAGTAATGAACTTTTCTATACCAAACTCTGATATAAAAAAAAAGAAGAAAAAGAAAAAAACTATGTACAATACGAATTAATAGTGCTCTCGGGCGTCGCGAGCTAATTATACGAGCCTCGCTTCGTACGCGCTAACTGAGATACCAATTTTCAAAGTTAATTGGACACATCAGCGTACGTCGAATATAATTTTCTACGATCGGTCTCTTTTTCGCCTAGAAGCGATAATTTATCCCCCGGCCAATGGGATTTTTTCCGCTGCGAACTCTCGCCGACGCTGTCCTATATATTATATATAAGTTCAAGTGCGCGAAAAACATTTATACTTGGTTATCAGATGGAGAGAGAGAGAGAGAGAGAGATTTCGATCGATATGAATTTTCTCAAGTAGTAGATAAAGCGAGGAAATTTTCACGCTGCCACGGCTCTGATTAAAAAGTATGTTTTTTTCCCCTCGAAAAATAAGTGCCAAGTGGCACATAAAAGTTGAATTCAAAAAGAACTAATCAGATATAAGCGCAGCCTCGTTAATTCTGTCTCTCTAAAAGTCGTCTGCGTAAAAGTTTGAGTAGATGCAGCAGCAGCGAGCTTCGCGAACGATGATTTTCAATTGGCTCGCGCGCCGAGCTCTAATGTCGAGTGATGCGAGCCTCGGGAAGAATAGGCGACGACGTTCCTCCTCTCTTGCTCGAAAAGTTCTCTCTCGGCGTCGTGGCATGCCTTCGGGCCAACTGCCGCTGCGCTACGCAACGTTGAAAGTGTCGCTCTAATCGGGAAGAACACTTGCCAAAGTCTTCTGCGCCCTTATATATTTGGCGCAGGGAATTGGCAAAAAGGCCGCGAAATCCGTGTGCGCGCGTTCGGGGGTGACAGGGCGCGAGGATAGACTTTTCCGCGACGCGGGGGGGGGGGGGGAGAAAAACTGGTCCAGCTGTAGTATAAGGGAGAGAAAAGAGAAAGGGAGGAAAAGAAGAGGATAGAGAAAGACACGCGCGCAGCAGCCAGAAGACAAAGTTTGTCGAGGACAAAGCGAGAGAGAGAGAGAGAGAGCTTCGCCTAGGAGAAAGTCAAAGAGTATATATGGTGGTGGTAGTAGGTAGTAGCGCGCGCGGCAAGATGGAAGAGCTCTCGAGTTTTCCAGCTATGTTGAAGAAAAAGAGAGGACGACGACGACGACGACGAGTATAAGACTCGAGCTTGTTAAAAGGAAGATAACGGCCAAGACAAGAGAAAGACAAATGAAAGTAGAAGTTGGTCCGACTCGACTCGCCTCGCCTCGTCTATACGTGGGGGCTCGAGAATAGTAGAAAGATGCCTATAAGAATTATACGCTACGAGTATAAAGGAAAAAAAAGCTCTAGTCCTGTAGTACGTATGGACACGCTCGCGCTCTGCGAACTTTTTAGAACCGAGCTTTAGCCGCGTCGTGCGTTACCTCACGCCGTTTCTTTTCTTTCATTCGTTCTCGTTTCTGGGCGCGATAATGGGCCAAACGCGATGACTTTTATACGATAAGAGGGGGATGATAAGAAGACGAGAGGCGCTCGAAGAATGTATACCGCGTTGTCGAGCCTCCGCTTATTTATTTATTAATTTTTTTCCCTCCCTTCCTTTTTTTCGCGTGCGCCAAAAACTTTTCGCGAGATTGCTATTTCACGATGAAAAATTGCTGCTCGGCGGCGACGGTGTATCGTGCGGTGCGCGGGTATGGGAACGCGATTCCGCGCGGTCTCGACGCGGCGCGCCTTCATAAGAATTCGTGCGTTACATCATAATAATAATAATAATAATATACAAAGAAAAGCGTATATACGCATTGGAGCCTCGCGTCAACGTCAATTTTTCAAACCTACGAAATATTTGTAAGTCAAGAGATATACAGCTCGAGAGAAAGTTGGCGAGATCCGTTCCGGCTTGGCTCAGGCCTTATTTCCATGATGTGCTATTATATAATATATAATATATATATATATTAGATATATATATATAAGGGTGGAAGGAACACGCCTACACACACACATGGATGTAAGACAGAGAGAAAGTATATATATAAGAGACAAAATGGCGTTTCTAGCCTCCCCTGGGAGCAGTGTATAAGTCTTCAGCCGAGCGCGTGGAGCTTTTTCCCTCTGTCGTCTGCGCACATTCGCGCACACACGTTACACGAGAGCGACTACTGCCTAGTACAGTGCTACAACTGCCGCCGTTGCCGCCGCTGCTCGACTTTCGCCTTTGACTTTGCTGCTGCGGTGCACACACAAAGACGAGGCGTGCGAGCGAGCGAGCGACGCATTGGCCTAGTTATAACTCCGTGTGCATAAGCTCGCGCGCAGTCTCAAAAGTAAAAGTTGGAACACTACAACTGCGACTGTACAACTTTTGCGCGTTTATACGAAATTACCACTCTATGTGTGTGTGTGTGTGTGGTGTGTGTGTGTGTGTGTGTGTGTGTGTGTGTGTGTGTGTGTGTGTGCGGGGCTGTGTGCTCTGTCGCATTTTCCGCGAGTCTCCTATATATACTGTTATTTCCTTGTTTAAAGTTTCGGATTCGAAAAACGGCCGAGTAGACATTGTATTCATAATTTATTTAGTACATCTCTCTGCCGATAAACGTCAAGTAGCACAGCTTGTTTAAACATTTTTTTTTGCAATTATCTTAGACTTTTGAAGCTTTCCGGAATTACTCTCGACACTTCTCGAGTAATTTGCATCTGCTGCTCTATCCGTGGAATTTTTTTATCTCTTCCTTCGTCTGAAATTATTTATTATCGCTCGATTAGAAAAGAGCCGAGAATTCAGTTGATTTTCGTTTGTTTGTCCAACACACTCACCAAGTCGGCGAACTGATTGATGCCCAAAGTGTAACTGACTTCACCCTTGGCGTACTTGGCGTTGTGCTCTTCGATTAATTTTTTATTGTCTAAGAATATTTTCATCCTCTGTTGGTCCTCGTCTCCCTCGTATTTTTTATTGAATTGCGACTAAATCAAAACGATACAACGACCCGTTCAATATGGTATACGAAGAAAATAATTGAAACGTAAATAAACAATATCGTGATGAATTTTTTATAGTGGCGAGCTTACTTTGAAATTTTCCCATTCTTTGGCCCCTTCCAGATCGGCAAGTATACTCGATACGAGGATTGCGCACACCAAAGCGACGACGATTAATTTCATTGTTGTTAACGAACTAAAAAATTCACGCGCTTGCAGTTTCAAACTTTTGTCATTTGAGGTAATCAATATATTACGGCGAGGTTGTTATAAAACTCGGAATGACTGGTACATAAATTACGAAGATAATTTTTATCTTGGCTAACGAAAGAAAAACAGATTCGATGCAATAAAAGTTTGCTTGTGCTTAATTTTTATTTTTATTGCAATTAGTATTTAATAATTTTCTTTATCTCTAAAAAATAATTCAATTTTACACACGTACTTTTTACTCGAGTTCAGTTATTTCAAAAAAATTAGACTTCGTAAATGTTTGTACTATTAATCGAGAAAAAAAATTCTAGTACGATTAGAATAGTGAAAAAAATCCCAATGTATCGGTACCTTGAAAGACAGCAGCAGCTATTTTACTCGGGTAAAAGTTTATCCACGACTGGCGGAATGCGTCGAGAAGTATCGAGCCGACCGAATAAATGTTACACAGATTCGTATAACGCGACGAATCGCCGCGGTCGAAGTCAAAGAGCAAGTGTAAAAAATGTATCGCCGATATCGATAAAAGTTTATCTACATTTAGTTGGCCTTTCTCTCGCCTTCGCTTTATATATAGCGCGCGGTTTATATTTCGCTCGATTAGCGCGTTACACTGTATCGGCGCAATCGCTGTTTATTATGCGAACTTTAATTTTCGAGAGTGAAATATAAAAGTATACAATGTACGCGAGGGTAGAGAGATTACGCGGTAAAACATTGCAACAACGATACGGTTAAACTTGCACGATCCGCCGCGGCATTAGAACGTATAACGATGTAATATTCAGAGGCAACTGTATACAAGTAATGGATTCGCTCTGGAGTTTCCTAGACTCTGCGTGCGTTTGTACCATTAACAGCTCTGTATTCGCTGTCGTCGTCTGTGACAGGGATGACGTTCTCCTCCCGCAGTCCCTGAGAATTAGCACAACGACAAGCGCGAGAAACGCCACATAATTGAACCGCAGAACACTGTAAACTACAGCATCGTATGCAGGCGGTAGAGCGGTAGAACGTGTAATCGTCGTCGCTCATTCGCCACGATAAAAAGCTCGCTGCGGTGTCTCGGCGCGGCCCTTGATCTTTAGAATTTCGAGATTCAAAGACGCGCGTAAGCAGCAGCTGGATCGCGTTTATAATCCGTCGAGGCATAGCGCTTGGCTCGGAACCAGGAAACTGCGTCTCCGTCGGTCGGTCTGTTGCATATATATTACGCTCGCCGCGCCGGTAACAAGGTCCCGCACTCGTCGTATCGCACGCGCGTATTATGCCACGATGCGATACGTAAGTATATATAATACGTACATAGGATGTGCAGCAGCAGCAGCAGCAGCAACAGCAGGAGGCAGAGTGCATATGCATCCCTTTCGACCGCCTCTCGTATCACATTGCGGTTTACGAGGGGGTCGTCGGTGCAGAGAATGCGAGTATGCACATAGAGCTATATAGCATAGACGAGAGAGCATCTCTTATAATACGGAGCATAACACCGGCCATGTGCTATATGGCAGATGTGCTGCTGCTGCTGCTGCTGCTCGTGCCTTATATACTATATGTACCGAACGATGAAGTACGCGGAGGTAATGCCGCCGAGCTCTCCCCGATAACGACTGCCCATAATGTAGACGACTAACTATGATTACGCTACGCGATTACGGTATATGCGCGCGGGTGCAGGGTACCTAATGAAAAGAACGTATTTGCGTATAGCATATTGAAGCCAGATTCGTGTCGGCCAGGCTCGTTATTGCGCTTCCACGCAGCCGCTAAACGACTTCTGCACGTCGTACTTTTTTCAATGCGGCAAACTTTTGCGCTCGCGCCGTTAAGGATTAACAATCGACCTGTGCGAGAGCTCTTTGCTCCGCGTTAATGTATCGGATCTGTATATAGCCCCTTAACTTTTACCCCTCCCCGAAAAAAAGTGCGCCGGAATTCCGATTCGATTGATTTAATGAATAGCCAAACATGATTACGCGCGCGCGCGCGCTAATGCATTGTTCAAAACTCTGCAGCAGCAGCAGCAAGCTGCTATCTCTCGTCGTATATATAGTTACGCAGAGATTCGTGTGCCGCGCTGTTTATCGAACTTATTATATATTCAAAATTGCAAGTATGCAAGCTGCGCTCCCGAGGCAGTGTAACTAAATCATACGCATTCATCTTCGAAAGTTTCAGCCCCCGACTTCGTTTATATATTAATTCATTTACGAATGTTCTCTCGTTCCGCGACCTATGCTTTTAGTCGATGCTCTATGTACTTCATTTGTTTTAACAGCCACGCGTTATATTTACTCCAACATTAAACGTCGACTACGTACACCAACGTGAAATGTAACGTGTATCGATCCACTTATAATCTGGACTTTACGGACGAGCCGACCCCCGCGCTGCACTCCATTCGTCGTGTAGATAAAAGACATTGAGGCGCTTTTGACGCTTTTCGACACACCGATGTTTCTATGCATTCGTTTACATGACGTACATACATATTGATATGAGAGATGCGCAAAAGTGATAAGGCAAACGCGTACAACGTGTGATGCCCGCCGTATAGATACAGCTGGACGAGGCAAAATGTAGGTACCTATCGGTTACCGAAAAAAAATCGCAAAACTAAAAATGTATACAACTGCGCGCCTTGATTCGCTATAGAAATCCAGGCAAGCATGCGAATGCCAAATATGAATATCAAAAATGAATCTTCATTAGAAATTAAAGGATTTGACACAGTCCACATTACAATGTATATCGGAATCGTTTAACTGATGTACAGCGCAGTTTATGCGCGTACACCGCGCGTATAGGGATTGGCACGCACGCGCGCGTAACATTATAATCTGGCAGGCCGAGGGGGGAAAATCACAAATCACTCACCGAGCTGACATCGATCGCCGCCCCGTCCTAGGGGACACTGGCATCTCTGCACCGGCGTCGTTTGACCCCGCGATATTTCATTCGCCGACGAGCCGAGCAGCTCGATGTAGCAGCTGCCACCCGGTCCGCAGTCCAGTGTGCAAGACGGCTCCATCAGGGCCGTCGTGCTCGTTCGAGTTTTCATCGTCATAGTCTGCTCTGTCGTCGACGATGACGACGACGACGGCTGCTGCTGCTGCTGCTTCATTTCTTGCTCGTCGCTTTCTAGTCGAGAAATCTGAGTGGCAAAAAACACGAGGTGAAAATTGAATTTCGGAAAATATCTTTCTTTTTGTAAAAAAAATGTTATTTCGAAACTAGGTCACGCGAATCTTGGCATTTTCTGTTTAAAACGTGGAATGGATAAAATTAGTCAGGATAAAGACGCTCACCTGTGACGTCAATGACAAGGCCTCGTCCTCGCCTATTTCATTCACTGCCTCTTTGTCATCGTCGTCGTTTTCGTCGTCGTCGTCATCGCCACCGTCGTCGTCTTTATTATTTTCTTCCAGGTCGGACTCGTTCGAGTTACTTCCATTGGCACTGGCGGCGGCACTGCCAGCGGCGGTATCGCTGCTGCTCGATGGCGAGTCGAGGTGTATCGTGAACGAGGCGCCTCTCATGTAGAGAACGTCGTCGTCCTCGTCCTCCTCGCTGCTGTCCGAATCTACTTCGTCGGAGAGATTGTCGTCGTCGTCGCCATCGGAATTATCGTCGCCGATGTCCGAGAGCTCGCTCATTTCGCTCGTCGCTCCCGAAGTAGAGTTCAGCTCTGCGCAAAGAAATGAAAAATGAGAAATCGGGTAAAATTTTAGAGGCGTCTTTTACGTGATATATTACTATTGTGCCGATTTTTAACTGTCACGGAGAGAAATACTATTTACCTCTCTGTACTAAGTCTACCTCTGTCTAATTTTCTTAGTCACTTGTTCGTCGACAGTAAAACCAACATGTATCATTTATACATCTGAATATACTTTATTATTTTGGTTAACACAATCGTAGATTTTTTTAGTTTCACACTTATAATTAAGAAATATCAACACATTCCCTAGAAAATATTGTTATGTTCTCTTCAATATATTCGATCAAGCTATCTATTTTTATGTATATATAACGGACATCTTTTCTGCCGCTTGCGGGAATTTACCATACTCCATCTGTTGACGAAATCAAAAAGCTTTGATCATTGTAAAAATTGTTACAATACAAAATAATCTTTGAAATATTCATCCTCACATTTTCCCATAATATATAGTAAAATTTACTACATATAAATTTTTACTATGTAATATAGCAATTTTTAGAATATCTTATAAATATTTTTGAAATACAAAGTTACAAAAATAACTCAATGTTATAGTAACATTCAGTATGTACATAGTAGAAATTGCCCATAATTCGACTCTGGGGCACTTGTCCTAGCGAATATAGTAATATTTGCTCGCGAATGTGTTGATATTTATTATAGTATTTCTCTCCGTAGCATCAAATAGAATTCGATATCGCGATTTTAGGGTGAAATTCTTTTTTCGAAAATTCAATTTAAAAAAATGACTATTCAGTAAAAAAAAAAAGATGCGCGACGAGGTGTTTGAAAGCAGCTAAAACTTGACGAACGACACTCCCCTCTGTCTTTCTTCCGGACAGTCGCGAGCAACTGCAAGTGCAGCAGGTAGGTAGTAGAGCACGGAAACCATGCGCCCCGCTCAAGTTGTAACACAGCTTGTGCATATACATAAAGGCTCGTGTTGCTGTTGCAACAGCGTCTCTGTGGACTCTTCTTTTTGTCGGCTATGCATTTTTGCTTCCCTTTTTTCCAGCGCAGCGAGCTGAAAGAGACTCGGCGTAACGGATAGAGCGAGAGAGAGCAGATTTTTCTGCCCTTTCGTCGCGCGCGCGCGCGCGCGCAGCTCGCGCTGTGTGTTTATGAAAAAAGGAAAAAAGGAAAGAAAGAAAGAAAGAAAAGAGAGCTGAAGAGGTGCGAGAGGAGGACTATGGGCGGAAAAGCCGCCGCAGCGAGATAACACTAGGCTTTGTTCGATGTTTAGTGCCAGCTACAGCGTGTAGACGTTACGAAAGCACATACACACACAATACAGCAAGGCCAACACTATAGTAGGTTATATAAAGCCAGCTGGGGGAGGGGGGCTCCATTGACCGCAACTGCAACTAGCAGCTAGAGCGCCGGGCTACAACACCAGCAGGCCCTCTGCATAGAGCAAGGGTTATAATTTCGAGTGGCGAACGCTCGAGCAAGATGATGGAACGCACGAGTGCAATTGACTTGACGCTGCCGCATACGAACGGAGCAAGAGGGTGAGAAAGAGCACGGGCACAATGTACAGAACACTGTAGCTGGCTACACAGCTGCGCTAAAGCTTGGTCAAAAGCAGCAGCAGCCTCTATCCGGCCTTCCGACCAACAACCTCGAGTTAGTATATTATGCTATAGAGATAGAGAGAGAGAGAGAGAGAGAGAGAGAGAGATTTTCGATTGAGAAACAGAAACATGGCTAAAGTTGATGCATTTCTCCAACATTAAAGGTGAGAGAAAGAGAGGGTAGATGTAAAATGTCACCCTCCCGCAACCTTTGTCCCTCGCGTCTACATTTAGTTTACATTTAGTCTATGTAGCCAAGTTCGTCTAGCACCCCATTCAATCGGCTGTAATTTATTTAGCTTATTCGGAATTTGATTCGATCGGAGCTCTCAGTCGTCGAGTTTACTTTCCTTTATGATGTTTATCGCGATGTATCGTGCATCGACGCTTTATGCAATTAAATGCGTTTGTTTGCGAATGCCGATGCCGAAAGACAGTTTCAGGAGTAAAATTTGACGTTTCTAAATTGCAGCGGGTAATAGAAATTTGTAAACAAATTTTATCGTGCTATCCAAAGAAAAGTTATCCATCCATGTTTTCCTATACTCGATGTAGCATTGGACAATGAGTGGATCGAGCTTTTGGTTCCAAATAAATTCGTTCGTACGTATACCATTTTATAAATTAACAAACAAGCTGAGTACATTACGGAGGTAAATGCTATCATAAAAAGCCCTTTCGAATGCGTCTGTTTCAAAAAGCATACAAAGGGGTCACCCTCGAAAACTCGGTAATCAGTAAATGGCTCGTATGATCTTTGGAAACGATGTTTGCTCCTAGATTGTATAAATTCAACGAACCGTGGGCCGTCTCTTGTTTGCTTTGTGCACCTTTGAAGATTTTCAACACTACTTACGCTAAAACTTCAAAAAGAAGTGGTCTCATTAGCGCTTTTCCAATGTACCTTCTACGCCAAACAGTTTTTTTATGATACATTTTTTAAATGCAATATTTGTCACGATGAACAAATATGTATTATTCTGTTTAAAAATAAATTTATTGCATTTGCTGGCTGACGTTGATTTTTAAACTTTGTACAAGTTTCGAAAATCGATGCAACTCGTACAATGACAGTCAAGATAGTTTTATTTTTACGCTGGCAGGTGAAACTTGATCAAATTAAACCGACGTTCGGCTTGAATTTTTATTCAAACTTGTCCAAAGGAAAGAGTTCAATCTAATTTTGTTGAAAAAAGGCACTTTACGTAAGATTTTAAAAATGTTAGTTTCATAATTTCTAGTGAATCTTGAAAACTCGATGATACCTACTTGAAATTATCAAAGTGCAAATAAAATTTTACGATCATGCACCCATAAATATTATCTATTCTACGTGTCTGAATATCTATATGTACATAAAGCTCTAACATATCCAGAGTTCAAAGTTAAAGTAGGCAAGCTCTAGTCAGGAAATTATCTCGCGTTCGGCTTGGCTTTGTGAATTTTCAGAAAGTCGACTAATAGATTCAATTGAATCCTCAAAGTTATTAGGCTTTAGGAAATCAAGAGAAGTTTGCAAATTGTTCACGCGTGACCTTAATCTGCAGAATTTTATATTGAACTTATTTATGAGTGGAAATATTTTGCACATAAGATACTAGAGTAGTTTGTATATCGCTCATCGGATAACTTTACTTTAGCGATTAATTATCATAACAGTGACAAAATGTTGGTAAAAAAAAACTCTAATTAACTAAGAAAAAAATCCTAACCGGCTTGATAAGGTAATTTATGATACAAAGGTCTGAGTAATTATAATAAAAAAAAAGAGGTAAAACTAAAGAAAATAAAAATTAGGTGATGCGAAAAAAAAGCTAAATGTTAATTTTTCATTGAATCTCTAAAGAGTCAAGACAGTAGATGAAACCCCTGATTTTCATTGGTCCTAGCGGGGTACTATAATGAATTTAAAGCTATATAAATGAATCGAGTAATTAACGATTCACGCAGTGAACCGCGAAACCAAAATGGAACACGTTTGTTACATTAATTCGGACTGACTTATAGGCGGTGCGCAAGCTCATTGATATGGTAAATTCTCTCTTTGGCTGCAGTACTACTAGCTCGTTTTCCGTTTGCGCAGTTCAGTATGTCAGTACGCAGACTCTACTCTGCGACGTGCTTCCTTAAAAAAGAAGAAGAAAAAATAGGCAAACGTCCTTGGGCGCATAAAGCGAATGTAAAAATTGACCCCGAAAAATAAAAAGAGGAGAGTCCCGAAACAGACTGTTGAAAAAAGACTTTCTTTACTGAGCAGAGAGTCATGCTGAGAATGCATATGGACGCGATATGCAAAAACGAGGATAATGTAAGAGATGTAATCCAAAAGGCACAGAGCTATACGTTCTGCGACTCTGTAAAAAAAACTTAAAACATAAATTCTGCTGGAATCGGACTTTGCCTCCATTTATATAAAGAACTTGAATCCTAAACTATGAGTGCGAGACTTGGGAGCTAACACTTTTAAATGGCTAAATTTAGGATACGAAAAAAGCGACGAAAAAGTCGAGACACAGAGTAATTGAAACAGAAACTTTTACTTTTTGATACTACGTGAAAATAACAGATAATTTAACTAATTTATATTAAACATAATTTATCCTTCGTAATCAAAGCCTCTGCCACATTTCTTTGTAAAATTTCGACAAAATCTCATTGATAACGAACAATATAATGGCACCACTGAGAAATGATTAGGAAAATTGCTAAACTCACCGTCACAACTGTAGCCGTTTTTATGCAACACGAATCCATCTTTGCAGTCGCATTCGTACATGCCGTCGTGGAGCTCGTAGCACAACTGCTCGCACGGCGAACCACGACCGCAGCGACCTGGAAAACAAAAACAAGAAAAAAAAAATTATCAGAAATCCGTTAAAAGAAATGCATTAATTTTACTGCGCTCTAATTTTGAGAATTTGCAAGCAATATACGCGCGCGCGCCCCCCACCGCCCCAAGATTTATAGCCTTCGCAGAGCCTGACAGGAAGGAAACTTGCGAGCTTGCGTTTCGGGAATTTTCGCTGCGAAGCCAACGCGACGATGGATACAAATGCTTTTGCAGTGTACGCGCGCCTGCCAGCGGTTAGAATATCGATACTCTCGCTCGTATTTACGGCGCCTACATGCCACATTGTTACGTTCGTAGATTCTATTTTTTTTTTCACCCCGAAAATTTCATTTTCAGTTCGATTAGATTGATTGAGAAAATACATTACGATGTTCTAGAAGTGAAAATCAAGGATCAAAAAAAATATTGTAATGTTGGTAAGTAAAATTGCGAAAATATCATACTCTGTACAGTTTAAAAATATTTTCAAATATACGAACGGAGCAAATAATTGTTGAAATATTAAAATGAAATAATTCAACAAATATTTGAGCTGAAAATTACAACGGAATATTTTCCCGGGATAAGGGTGATCGTGGGGTAAATTTGCATTTTGGGCAGTGGCAAACATCTCCACGCAGATGATGTACGTTGTCTCTATGACAGTGACGTTGATGGTTATTCTGTCGTCGTTGAAAAGTCATTAAGCAGAGAAAATAGCGAGGCGCAAAATTCCGATGCTCTATAGCCCAGTATCTTGAGATTCATTTCCTCGCTTATGTCATTACGCGCGCATACACAGGGGCCCACAATATATGCATAGCAACTCGCTGGCATTTCGTCTCAATAATCAAAGCTCATCCGGATTCTCGACGCGATGTGGCGGCTCCTGCTCATTTCCACAAACGTATACTCTGCTCTCGCGTATAGACCAATTTACACATTGCAGTTAAAATGAAAATTCGTTGCTGCTCTCAGAGCAAATGCGTAAAATCGCTCTCTGGTGCGTTGTGCGCTGCTGAACGCACAGCAGCAGCAGCAGCAGAGGGAGGGAGGGAGCGGATATTCCGTGTCTGAACGATGCAACTTCCTCGCACACAGCCCCAGAGTACATTGCCACGTCAGGCTATACGCATTGTATTATGACGAATGTGCGTGCGCGTCTAGGTGCGAGCTTACGAATATTCTCGCTGCTGCAACATAGCTCTAACATTTCGTATATATTTGCCCGTATGGTCGTGGAAAGCCAACTTGAAATAAACCGACAAATAGATTGCGTATGCATGTACATTTGTATAGAATAAACGTGCATGTACTGCTGTCGCGATACAAATGAGCAAAGATTATGTGTTTGATTCTCTGTTAAATCGAACGAGACAAATGAATAATTTCCTGCCAACACGATGAATATCGGATTCGGTCGTGTTCTTGAATTTTATAAAATGTTGGGATTTGTTAGAGTCACTTTTTAGAGGCCTAACAGTTGCGATTTTACCGGAAAAGCGAATGCAATTACATAATAGGTAATTTGGATTTTTCTGGGTTTTTTGAGGATTAAAATTCGCCAACGCGCTTTTAGCGTTCGCTACTGATGCTGATTATAAAAGTTTTTCTTTTAAAATATATTTCTCATAAACTGCGAAAAAGAGGTACGTCTAAATTTTTCTAAAAATTTTTTTCAAGCGGTCAGAACATTTTGAAGGTCTGTTTTTACGGCAAAATGCAAATGAATAAGTAGTTTTTACATTAAAAAAATTTTTTTGTCTGTTCTAGGAGTATTATTTATTTTTTAGAGTTGCATTGAAAGTCTTCCAAATGGTCAAATGGGCAAAAAAAGATTAATACATTTGAAAAGTTTAAAACCATATTATGAGGGAATCATAGGCTATTTGAAGAAAAGCATTAATGCTAAATTAAACGAGAGTAACAAGCAGAGAGAAAGCTTTCACAGATGCCCAGAAGTGGAGGGGAAAAAAGAATGTTTGAAAGAGATGGTTCATGCTGTAGAGCAGCAGACCTCAAGGTTTCAGGCAAGAGCAGTGCCTGGCATATATGCAGGGTAGCACTATAATCCAGCCAGTTGTGAAGTAGGTTAACGGGCTGCTGCTGCTACTACTCCCAAGTCGTGACTGCGAACGCTCGAGGCCGATCCCGAGTAGTATAAACAGAAAAAGCGACCACGCGCACGTACATCACTGCCTCTCGCACCTATAACGTATACATTAGAGACGTCGTACGACACAGGCGAATTAGTGATCGCTCTCGGCTATCAAGCTTCAAACTCTTGGCCAATATGCTAGACCTACTACTGTTTGAGCGAGCAAAATCGTTACAATTGACGGATCTACCTGTACGACTTGCTATTACATTTATTCCCAAGATTGTGACTACAGGCGAGCCAAAACTCGACACATCTACATTTTCGTGCTATGAAATATACTTTTTGAAGTTACACAAAAATATTCAAGTGATGCATTTATGTTTTTTTTTTCAACGCTCTATTACTAACTACTACATAGGCAATGTAATATGATGCAGTTGTTTAAATCAAACAATTTAAATCCAATTCAAACGATATTTTCTTGAATTCAATAACGTTGCCTAAATGCGGAAAACTTCAATAAAATGTTAAGGGGAAGGTAAAATGAGTATACCGATTGTGATTTTACTGATAATGATTACTCTTTAACTTTTAAAAAAAATTTTCACTTTTTGAGTCTACCATACATGATTAATTTGATTTGTCACTCTTTTTATAGTTTATTTTCATTATTTAGATGTACACTAATTTCCAGACTAACATTGGAATCATATTGATTTCTCGAAACCCCGGCATGATGAATGAGAGTATATCGACGAGTGGAACGAGTATGAGAAATGAATTAATTAAAGCGTTTTGGGGCATAGTGTTCCAGGGGATAAGAGAAAGCTTCGGTAAGGCAACACGAAAATGTAATTAATTTACGTACATTTATATATAAGTTGAGCTTTCATCGTGAACTTAGTTGAAAGCTCTATTTCATTTCGGGAAATGTAGCATTGCTAAAAATTCTCTACGCTCCTAGTGACTTTGAGAAAACAAATTTCTCGACACAAGAAAGGCATTTTTCTTATTTGAGATATCGTACAGTTGATTTTTCTAATGACTTATTCAATAAATGTATAGTTTCATAAAAAGCTTGCATGCCATTTAAAATGTACAAAAAATAGTTTCATTTTAAATTTTGTGAAAACTATACTTAAATTTGGTTTAAAATCGTCTATGGAATCCTGACAATTCTCTGATTGCTTTCAATAATTTAGTGTTGAATCAAATTTTCACCTTTAATTCAATTTTGAACTTAAAAAATTTGATTTCGGAATATCTCAAAATTGTTATCAGCAAATAAATTGTGCTTTCTGAACTGATAAACTTTAAACATCGCACACATTAGTAGAAACATGATATTCAGTTATTTACAGCTCTGTTAATAAAATATGATTGTGATATTTTTTTAAATTACATTTTGTGGGCGTTGCTAACTAACATTCAACACCAAAACAACAGAAAAAAAACAACCCCCAATGCAACTCTAGCCTAAATTATTCAACTGAACTCGGCCTTGAGGTTCAACCACTGCTACCAATTCGGGACAAGGAAAAGAGGAGGAGTAGGGAGAGGGGTGTCGAAACTAGATATGCGCGCACCTGCTCAAACGAAGAAAGCAGAGTTGAGAGTCACTGAGTTGCAAACCTCCCTCAGCCAAGTATCCATGTACTATACTGCTCGGAGCTTTTGAACTATCCTCGCATATATCTATATCTATGTTGTTATAACTTTATATTAACTTTATATACACATTTATATTATTGCTATGGCAACCTGATACTCATACATGTTGAATGTTTTTACAGAAAAGTATTACAGAAAGTACCAAGTCCTTTCCTTTATTATTCTAAAAGATTCTTAAAGATCGACTTGTATAACACAATATAGTTTCGTTCAAACATCATAAACGGTTTACACAAACAAATAATTTTTGTCAAGGCCTATTCAGTTTTTGCTAGTTGTAATTTTTTTTAGGCTTTTATATGTTAATGTAAAAAAATTATGATAGTTCTACAAAGATTTGAATTTTTCAAATCAAAATCGAAAAACTTACATAATTATATGTCATAACAAATACAAAAGTAAAAAGAGCATTTTAGAAAGGAAATATTAAAAACAGCTCATTTCATTTCAAACTAAATTTCGCTAGGTATAAAAAATATCTTTTAACAAGATCGTGAGTATGAAAGAAATGTATAGATGGAATATTGCTCGAGACAAATTTATTTTAACGACACTCAACAAGTGTTTTAATACTGATGGCGCAAATTCTTTCCTTTAACGTTTTTTTTTTAATGGTAAATGTGAGGAGTAAACACTTTAGTTATGACGTTGAATCATTCAGATAAAGATTTGAAACATTTTTTTATAAATATTCTACTTCGGAAATAACACAACTTCCATATGATAAAAAGTTTTTTCGTTCCAATAGAAAATTTTCTCGGTTTATTAGGTCACTTTTCTCATACTGAGTTTTATAGCACTGTGTGGCATAAGTTCACATTTATGGCACGCTTTTCGGTGGCATAAGTCGCATATTATGGCACCGAAACGTTCGCATCGCACTCGCGTACGCTCGTGCGCTAACCTCACTTTGCGGTACCAGAAAGTGCGACTTATGCATCGGAAAAGGGGGCATAAATGTGAACTTAGCACAGTGCTATAAAATGTTGTACGATACTCGTGCCATGGGGACACTTTTCGGCCCAGCTATTAGGGCCCGAGCGTAGCGAGGGCCCTAAACTACGCCGTGCCAAAAAGTGTTACTTATGCCACTAGTATCGTAAAGTACTATTTTGAGATATTTAACTCTAAATGTTTGATGGCGATGTTCTCGGTGAAAATTGAATATTGCGAAAAATCTCATATCACCGTCGGAATGATAAGGAAATTTCCTTTTGAATCCATTAGATAGTTAATTTTTCTAGCAGGCTTTTATTACTTTTACAGAGACTTAGAAATTGAGCAAGCAGCCGTATTTACGTGAAAACATGACTTAGATTTGATCCTTGAAAAATTATAAATACGCAAGTGAAAAATGTTGTATAGGAATTACTGCTAAATAATCTCCACTGAACAATACTTAAGGCAAAAAAATAGTTCCACAGCACGGGTAATTAGCAGCTGAAACTGATATACAGATACTTTGATGTTTAACTTTAGTCTAGGTGGGCCCACAACTTTTTGTAAATACTCAAAAAAAAATAAAAAATTTGATCAAGTCGCAAGTCTGAGTTGATTCAACTGAAGAAGTACGAAAGTTAAAATTCTCATTAAAATGTCAATTTTGTGAAAAATTGATAAATTATCCAAAATTGAAGGGTCTATATCTAAGATATGTAGCTAGTAAGTAGTCTAAGGAAGAAAAAAAGCTCAAGCTCTAAAATTGTCGGGGAGGGCGAACGAAAGCTTGCAGCTGGAGAATATCGAAAAATATGCACACAAGTAAAAAAGACGAAGAAGAGATATGCGCGCGAGGGGCAAAAAGTAAAAGTAAAAGCCGAGCTTTGAAAAACGTTGTAGGAAGGCGGCCTTTCGGAGAGAGAAAGAGGATAATAGGAAAAAAGGGAGCTGCACACAAGCACAGCGTCGGCGCTGCACTGCTGCTGCGTAAAAAGGTATACGCGATTCGGCGAAAGATCGACAAGCTTGGAATATGAGTGCACTCGACCGTCAAGCGATGTTATGCGTATAAGCACGAGTCTACGCTATACATGCGAGACGGCTGTTTATGCACGTGCATCGCGCACGTACAAACGCATCTTATGTATGAATAATGTCGCCGGTACTTTTATATCTTTCGCGAGATTCAATCAGATAGTATTTGTGTGCATTTTAGATTGTAGAGTGTATTCAAATGAACGAGCACGAGATATAGAGTTTAATTCTGCGCATTGTGTAAAGATGCGTTTCTTTCCGACAGCTACGCCCGGGGGTAAATTTGGCGAGTATATATGATCAGTTTGCCAAAGATCATTTGCTTCATCTTTGAGATCATCTTCGAAAATATGTTTATGTTTAAAAACTTAAATGTAAGTGCTTGTCAATTTTTTAAAACGGAAACAAAATTCATTAGCTTGGAAAAACTGTTTATACTGAATTACAGAGAAGGTTATCCTCGCTAAATATTTGACAAATATTTTTAGCTAGATGATACGACTCGAGCTGCGCTCTCTATTTATGTCAACATTTTTCAATTTTCCATACATATTCTGGGCAAATGTAAAATCAGTGAAATTGAAAAGCTTCACGCTGAGAAGCGGTACGTATAATAGTCAGCGTAACATACAAAGTACGGCGTAGCTGGGCGCAGGGAAAAGAATCGAACGGCAGCGGTGATTGATCGCCACGCGAATGCAAACTATACAGTGCAGGAGAGCACGTGTACGGCGTATACGCGTGTATATATATACATAATATATATTGGCACGGAGCGAAAATGAAATTCCTATTTCTTGGGAGAGGCGCGCGGCGCTGCGTTGTTGGCCCGTATATTACGTATAAAAGCTCCGAGTCTATATAGGTATACGGGAGTATAAGGGCAGAAGAAGGGGGAGAAGGGTGGCGACGTCGTCGTCGTCGTCGTTGAGACTTGTGCTTCTGGCTCGAGGCGAAACCCATATGCATACTGCATTCCGCGACGCGAGGCGGCCTTCGGAAAATGCTTCGCCACGTTCTTCTGCTTTCTCTTCTTCCTCTTCTTCTTCTTCTCCTATAGAGAGGGAATACCTATATATGGCAAGTGCCTTCTGCCGTTCGCTGCTTCGTATAATATTATACGGCATACATTTGCGTTTACACAGGTGGAAATTTGAAATATCGAATGGCTGATCAGCGTGAGAGCATTTCACACTGCATGTGTTGTATGAATAGATGCAGAATCGTGGAAAATAAATCAATTGAAAGCTGTGTTGCGAATCAATTTTTAAATGATTAAGGGAAGTCATATGTAAATTCACTCCTTTTTGGCATTTTTGTGATATAAATCACGATTGAATGTCAATCTACATTTTCAACATACAATTGCTACTTTGTCAACTTTTGAAAATATTGAGGTATCGTTGTGTACTTTCATTTGTATTTATTGAATTAAGGGGAGTCATACACCAATTCACTCCTCTTTGGCATTTTTGTGATATAAACTACAGTTTAATGTCAATCTACATTTTAAACAGAAAATTGACATCTTTGAGCCCTAAAAATGTGAAAAAAGTTGCAGAATAGCCCTTTGCGTCTAAAAATAGCTTATTTTTGTTATTTTAACCTTTCGGCACTGTGCGCAAAGTTTAGATCAGAGTTTTGCAGGTCGGGATCCCTGATAAGAATCGAAATCTTCAGAAAAGTATCCTTTATGGGCTGAGTTTTGTGGAATTTTCATTAGAGTTATAAAAAAGTTTGTATGTCAACAGATGTGAATAAAGCAAGAAATAAAAAAAATTTATTAATGTTTTTGAGCACATATTTGAATAATAGAACTGATATAAAGGTCTTAATCCAAATTCTACAAAACTCAGCCCACAAAGGATAGCTTTCTCAAGATTTTGATTCCTATTAGGGATCCCCACCTGAAAAATTCTGATTCGAATCTTGCGCACAGTGCCGAAATGCTAAAATAACAAAAATAAGCTATTTTCAGATGCAAATGCCCCTTCTGCAACTTTTTTCACATTTTTAGGGCTCAAAGATGTCAATTTTCTGTTTAAAATGTAGATTGACATTAAACTGTAGTTTATATCACAAAAATGCCAAAGAGGAGTGAATTGGTGTATGACTCCCCTTAATTCAATAAATACAAACGAAAGTACACAACGATATCTCAATATTTTCAAAAGTTGACCAAGTAACAAAGTCAAGATTCGATCAATCTGTTGCTTCCGACTCGGTGAAATCACCGAAATAGCACATAATAACAGGATTTATTATTAAATCTACAGTTGATTTTAATGTAGACGTGAGTTTGAAAGGATGTGCAGTTGAAAAAGCAAAGCTAAGCACCGCTGAAAGGAAAACCCTCGATTAACCTGCATAGTCGTGTGCAGGGCTGCATTACGATCAACGACGAGGCACTAGCGCGCTTATGGACAAAGAAAGCACCAAGGTGCTTATACACACACACAGCGAAAGAGTAACACTGAGGCTTAACCCCTCTGGAACTGGCCGAGCACAACAACCAAGCTCGAACTCTCCCCTTATCCCATCTCTCTCTCTCTCTCCAAGGCATCGCCTGTATATAAGTATATACACGCCAGATGCGTATAGAGCATTGGCCCTATTGTGAAAAGTTGCTTTGTATAAACGCTGAGAGGCAACGCGCAGCGCTTCGGAGGAATATTCGGATTTACGACGATGAAGCGCCATCCTCTTCTCTTTGGCTCCCACGCCATGCACGTGGTGGTATCCGTGCTTAGGGCCTGACTCACCTAATCCATCCGACCAAGTGCAGAACCCATTAGAAAGTTCTCTCTTCGTTGTGGTCTTACTCCTTCTCTCTCTCTCTCTCTCTCTCTCTCTCTCTCTCTCTCTCTCTCGTCGTCTCCTCTATTCCTTCCTAGCTGCCGCAGCAACTTTGCTATTTTATTTTACTCCAGTGTCGGTGAAGCTCGTTGTTACGCACCACCAAAGATGACCTTTCGATAGTGATTTTAGTCGACCGACAACTATCTTAGGTGAAAGTTTGAAAAGCGATTGCTTGTACCTAGCTTTACTGCTATAGTGTCGTTGCTCTATCGCGCGATTCGGTGATTTTAACAGAGAAATTTTGACAACGTGTACTAATTTCTTTTCTTTGGATTCAAAACTTTTGGGGTTTGCTTCGTTACTCGACACGAAACTGAAAATTTCGACCGAGCGAGAGCGATCGATTTTAGTTTGGAATTTTCATTCGAATGAGACTACATTGGAGTACGGGGCCGGGAGTAGTATAGAGAAAATGAATATTAAAGGTGTCGAGGCAAAATTTGCACTTGTCCGCGCGTTCGCGAACTCGATCCTCTTATTGAGTTTCGAAATTTATCATGCATAAAGTATGAGAGAACGAGCTGAAAACTACCGAGCGCGGGTTTTCGCTTATTTAATTATTAATTTTTGCGATTTTCACTTGCTACAAGCGCGCACACATTTCTGTACACACGCGCGGATGTATGTGTGCGGAATTTCTCTGTGCTAATCGACCTTCTGAATATTATTATTGCCAAAAGGGATAATGAAAAAGCTTTGAAGGTTTTGATGTTAATTCTCCTGAAATTCAAGTACGGGTAATATATCATTGTTATAAAATATTTTGGTGTAAAGAACAATGATTTCAGTCAATTATAATTGACGAAGATTGAATCGAGGGTCAAACGTTTGTTATACCTTTTTTCCTGGTATACTCTCGTTTATAAGTATATAATACGAATGATGAATGGAAAATATGTTCTCCGTATTTTTATAGCCCAACGCACGATGAATATTTAAAATAGTCGCTGATAAAATATTAAAGTAGCATTGCACATTTTTGCGGAAAAATGTTTTTGTGGTCGTCCAGTCGCGTCCACAATATCAATTTGAAGCTCGATGGCCTTCGTTGTATAGGGGCTAGAAAGCTTGCGCGCACTGCCTGACATGTAGAAGGAGAAGCTATTTTATTGTCCAATATCGACACTAACCCAGCCTTAAAAGTACACACACGCGCGCGCATAGTGCAACACACGGGCGTGTGGTGGGCAATTGCCCTGTAGTATATAATACGGTATCAGCAAGAAGCGAGGCCGCCGGCGCGGGGGTTTGAGAGATTTAGTTATATGTGCGGCACGTTTTATTACAAACTGCAACGTTTGGTGGAAAAAAAAAATCAACAACAGCTTCGAGTCCGCAGCCAGCTGTTTTTCTCTCGAATTTTTCTCTCTCTCCCCTTCCGATTGTAACAAATCCGAGTCTTTATTGACTTTTGTTTGCCACTCTGCTACTTCGGCTCTCGTTGTTTTTCTTATTTATAATTAAATCAAGCTCGATCGCACACTCTGCTGACTTGGCCGTTCTCTATTTCGTTCCGGTTATATACATGTACAAAAGTTGCAGGATCGTCGAAGCGAAGATTAAGTTACCACGGATTCTCGCCAGCCGAATAATAAGAAAATCGATGCCGAGTTCCGCATGAACTACTTTTAATTATTCCGAAAATTGATCTTTACTTTTTTTTTGCACGCCAAGTGTTACGAAAAATTGACTCAACTTTTCCTCCTGTATATAGGCAACTTCCTTGCGAAACTCTAAAAGGGAAAATCTTTGAGTATTAAGGTCGACTGGACCTATATGCAGTCATCGTTAATGCCGATTATGGTCGAGTTAGGGGCGGCAATCCGTCTGGTATTCCAGTTAATTGTCAGCGTGCTGCTGCAGTAAGCTAAAATTAACGATGCACTCGGTAATGCAAGTAGGTAAGGACAAACGATGACGACGGCGACGTGATGCTACTGCGCTGCAGAGAATAGGGAATTCCTCGTGAACAGCGTGTATTTATACGCGGGATAAATTATTCCAGTGCCACATACAAGAGGAGGAAGCAGCGGACGTCTAATAAGATCCCATTTCATGTTGCTGCTGTTGCCGTGCATGTAATGCCATACATAGGTATATATGGTGGCGCAGAAATAGCTGCAACGGCGACTTGTAAATCGATTTGCTACATTAACACTGGCTATCCTTGAATGGCAGCACTTGAGTTTTAGAGCCGAATTATACAAAATTATCTATTTCATTAACTTGGGGTATTCAAGTTTTCGTTATCTTCACATAAAGTTTATTACACGTTCAAGGTTGATTAATATTTAGTAATGAATCTTGTACTTGTAATTCTTTACTCAAGCATTCGCTACGAAAAAAGGTGCTTGAGCGTGAATTAGAACATCTATGAACGGATGTGAAATTTAAAGCATTGATTCGAATAATCAATTGCATTGGATGAAAGAGAGTTAAAATGATAAAAATTATGAAAATCATAAAAAATTAATCTTTATAATGACAAAATAAATGCAATCGAACAGAATTAAATTATCCCAATTAAATGTAATTTGTTTTGTAAAATCCAATTTTCCATTGAACCGCATATGACGATTTTATATATTCTATAGCTACTCGATAGATTTGTTTAATTTTCAAAATAAATCGTTTCAGTAATTAACAAGCTTTTTTGCGTATGCATCAAATCCATGCAGCTTGATAAACTCCATTTATCAATTTATTCGATTTCATTTTTAGGTTACAAGAGCTCTCGACATTTTTTTACGATAACACAAGGAATGTTTTAACAATTAGTGAAACGCTAGACTTTTAAATGAATCTCCGCTCGAGTATCACTAAAATAATTTTCGACCAGACAATAGAAGAATTTTGTCCCTGAAAATAATGCAACATCTCGTTGTTCAATCATGTTCCATTGTTGTGGTCAAGCTTTGCATTGACTTTAAATAAAGCGATAATTATTTATTTATTGCATTCCAACGAGCACGATATCAAGTGACTCGGCGGTGAAAAAAAGGCACTTGCTTTGAATGCACAAACCAAAGTCGTTGGCTGTTACAAATAAAAAAGGAGAGAGATAGATAGAGAGAAGAAAATGTACCTTTGCAGGCGCGTATTATACTCGAGACAAAAGACGATCTCAGACGTATATCTACGGTGCAGCAGTGGAAACGAAAAGCAATTGAAGAGCTTTTAAAAGAAGGTAAAAGTTTGTTGTGGCAAGGATGAGAACGAGTGTCGTGTATTCGTGTTTCATCTCCATCGAGCTATACCCGCACACGCATAAGCCGGTTGCGAGAGAGAGACTCACCCCTCACCCGAGCGCGAGTGCATTTGCTTCAAGAGTGCACAGCCTGCTGCTGTCGCTGATAATGTTGCGAAGATTCTTGAAAAAAAAGACAGGAAAAGGAAAAAAAAAATTGCAAAAGCCCTGGCAGACACGTGCGAGTGTCTGTTCAAAGAAATTGAAAATTTCGTATACCATGTGCGAGCAGCACAATGGATCGTCGGTGCGGAGGAGCTTGCGCGAGGGGCGAGAGAGAGAGAGAGAGAGAGAGAAGAAAAGAGAGTCATCAGGTGCAGGCGCGCGCGCGCAGCTGCTTTCTAATTTTATGCGTGAAAGCAGTCGCTCTGTGTTTTGCCGTTGGCGTAAAATTGCTTATATTTTATTCACAAGGACCATTTCATAGTGCCGCGGCGCCGCGTTGATGTTATTGTTATTAGCGATGATAGAGGGGCACGAATATATTTTTTACGACAGCGAGAAAGCTTGAATTATGAAAATAAAAGTTGCGCGTTTGTTGTTTTTTTTTTGGCACTTTTCTTAACCGCAGTTGAAATTGGATTTTTCGATAAATTGTTCTCTACCCATTATCCTGGTTTATTAATGGGTCTTGCTTATGCTGTAATAAGTCAATTTGATGGCTCTGTAACTCTACAATTATTTCCGAGCTTGCATGATTAGTGGCATAATTCAGAACGGAGCCAGAAATATACTACGAGTAATGAAAAATCATTTAGAGCGAAGTTATAATTAATACCTATTTTCGATTTATTTTTCATTATTGTAGATGTGATTTCGGCATCATGTACGAATGAGGGTTTCAAGTTTAATCAAATGAAATCTAAATTCATTTTAATCGTTAGGATTGTATCGACGATAAATATCGGGAAAAAAATTACAGTGCGCAATCGAGGCTCTATAAGAGGCGCACCATCGTGATAATGGAAAGTCACAAAGTCTTAAAGGCAGAAAGTAGTACGTGGAGCGATCGGCCATATTACAAGGTCTCGCGAAACGCTGCTTTATTTTGTGCCCTGTAGCGAAAAAGGATCAGAAAAATATATAAGAGCCCCGTGGCAGCCTCCAGGTGCAAGCTGCTGCTGTCTGCAGTCTAGAGAGTCCTTAATTAAAGCCAACGGCACACAGCAATAAGAAGCATTGTTCGAGACATATCCAGCTCTTGGCTGTACTGCCTACAGCCACATACGTCTACTATAGGTATACCCACGATGTGGTGCTTTCTCCAGAATGACCCGAGAGAGAGAGAGAGAGAGAGAGAGAGAGAGAGAGAGAGAGCGCAGCAGCAGCAACGACTACTACGATATAGCAACTGCACTCGAAATTATAGTGGTATTAGCCGGTGATACGATCGTTCTGGCATAGCTGGCCCTTTAAACGCCACACTGTCACGTGTCTATGTAGAGAGTGCGATATAGCCGGCGAGGCCAAGACATTTATTAATTGCTCTATGGCCATTCTCAAATGGACCACCTCTGGCCGAAGCTCACTTCTACGTCCAAGCGCGCTTGTACTCCTGGATGTTTCATGCCATTAAATATATGCATGACTCGCTGGGCGTTAATGTTCTTCGCGTTCTTCGGGGAAAATAACCAGCTGCATTCTGCTGCAGTAGCTCTAAAAACGATGCCTCGTATGCAAGGGTATTTATTGCAATTCAAATCTCCGTGAAAAATCCAGCGCAGTTATTTTCCAAAGCACGATTTTTCGTTTTAATAGGAGAAAAAGCTTCGTTATTTAATCGTACATCCCATTCGAATAGAATGATCAGCCCCCGAGCAAATCGACCGCATAAAAAAGCTCGATCGAGCTGTTGAACAGAAAAGTAACGCGAAGAACGAGAAATGTGAGGTTAATCTATTTGCTTAAACTCGGGTAAGGTAAAAATGGAATCACGATGCGGACGTCGTTAGGCAGCAGCGCTTGATCCCGTCCCTTTATGCCAATGGCTTATTTGTGATTTTAGCAGCTGCGCGATGTGCATATAATCCATTGATTCCGCACGGGGCGTGTGATGCGTAGGAGGGATGTGTGCGCACACACGTACGCATTCAGCATACACGCACACACACATGTGAGCATCAACTACACAATAGACCTAAGCTAGTTAAACAAGGCACGCGCGCGAGAGGGAAAATCAATAGCGAAGCAGCGAGAGAGAGAGAGAACCCGAATACTTGAATAAACGGCTGCGTATGTTATTTCCACCGTATATATGCATGCTTAATATTTATATGTATATTATATACATCATCAGCAGCAGTGGTAGTAGTAGTATAAGCGGCTACTAATTCAGAGTGCACTCGTATACTGCTCATAATTTATTTCTCATTTAAAGCCGGCCTATATGTAAGCCTATTATTTGCAAAACATCGCCATATGGTTTATGATTTTGGCGGGCGGGAGTAACGAGTAAGCTCGAGAGATATGCGTGTGTGTGCTCGTGTCAGTTTGCAACATTCAACGGCTCGACATGGCGAAGAGGATTAATCCTGCTTTTGGGGGTATTTAACGAAAAAAAGAGAGACCAAATGCGGAAAATCAAGCGCGTCGAAGCGATGAAACATTCTCAGACTACTACAAGTGTTGGACTACGGCTCTGAATACGCCAAGACAAATGAGATTCATCGATCGCGATAGAGTTATTCAATGGCATTTTCGAATGTCTAACGGGGCCTATCAAGACAACATATAGACGTATATACTAGCGCAAGTCGGGGGAGCTCTCGGGATGCAAATTTGATCAATATGACATAAACACGAGGGTATATAGTGGCGTGTGCAGCGCGCCTCGACGGATAGGCACTATATAGTTTCAAAGTGCTCCGCTATATACCGCTCCCCCGGCCCGAAGCTCGCGCGCGAACTCGGATATATACGAAAGGCGAGCGCACATATATATCTAAATTTACAAGATACGACGTACACGCATATATAAAGGCGATAATACCGTTTGGGTCGCGCGGCGTCTATTCGACGATACAGCGCCAAAACAACTGTAGCATAATAAGCTTCGTTTCTTGGTCTGTGCGAGGCTCTTCGACGTATAGTTTCCAAGTAGTAGAAACAGTATATAGCGCGGCGCACGCACGTATAGCGCAGGCAAAACCGAATGCAATTTCCGAGCGAAACGTGTGCTCCTCTCCTTGAATTCAGACTCACCACCGAGGAAGAGAAGCTAAAGAGAACAACTTCTCTCTCTTGCACGATGCCGACGCCGTTTCATACGTTTTCATACACGCCTAGGACTATCTGTATATAGGGTCAACTGACCAGTGAATGAACGACCACCAGTAAATAAATGACTAGTATATTAAATTTATTAAACAAAAAATATTGTGATAATAGTTTTTGTAACAACCATTCATCTTTTCTTGGGTGACAGCACTTTCAACACCAACAGTTTTATTTTAATTAAAACCATTTTTTTTATCAGTAAATCTATTTTTATTACAGGCTAGTGCATAAAATTATTCGATCGCTGGGTAAAAAAAGGTATAATCAATGTTTTACCCAGTGATTGAATAGACATCCTACGATTTCTTCGTTGCTGAGGTTATGAATTCATCAAGTCTAAGCGACAAGAATCGATTATCCCTGAAAGATTTTTACAATCATTAATGAGTTAAAAGCTACTAAAAGTAAGCTACTTAATATAAATTCTTTAATTTGACCCGGTTATTTTATGAATGGTTACATGATATTCAATTATTAAATTGACAATATCACACGTTTATTTTCTGGTTCAGCAGCATTGATTCATTGGTTCAGGGCATTCATTTACTGGTAATAAAATACGTTTTCAAATAATATTAATGAAATAATACATTGTACATTTACAAATATTGTTAAATCAATATCTAAACTTGTTTCATAAGAGCATTAAAGTCTGAAAATCATCTACGTCAAAAATAGAAAAAATTATTATGGTTTTTATAACGTGATTTGTGTCGCATTTTTCGAAACCATTCATTCACTGAATGGTTGACCCTATATAGTCTTGGCACCCGAGCCCTTCTCGAGTATATGCGTGCATTTCGGGTGGCTGCGCAGTTGCGAGCTGAGAGCAGCGGCATACGGCTTGTTTACCAAAAAGAGAAAGCCGGCGAAAATATAAGTACAGCACACCGAACACAGGTACTTTCACGGGTACTTTGTGTGTATAGTATACTGCAATTAAACGGCAGCAGCGCCAAGTTTGCATATTAACAGGCGGCATCGAGTTCCGCTGCAGCATCCCCCCCGAGTCCGTCGCAATACACAACAACGAGACGAGTAGAGATAGAGAGCAGAGGCAGAGAGGAGAGAGAGAGAGAGCTTATAAGCTAGGAAAGCCCCGCGACGTGCGCATGAATACGCGCGTGTCCAATTTGAAAAGCGCAACGATTTTATTTGCTGCTGCCAGTATAGTATCTGCGACCGAACCAAACTTGTTGTAATAGTGCGAGCTATATTGCGAATCGAGTACTGCGCGCGTTATATTCGTGTGCACGTTTGTTGGCGCAGTTGCTATTTTCAAAGCGAAGTAACCGGCCCCTACAGGTATATAATATACGCCGCATCGGAGCAGCTTGCTTTTCGTTGAATCGTTGCCTCGTCGAGTTTTGCCTCGAATTAAGCCGAATTTCTGGCTCGTTAAAATTCCTCAAAATAGTGATTGACATCGAAAGTATCGATGATTAATCGCAGACGATTTATATTTGTTTACATACTTTGTACGTTGTAAATTACTATAGAAAAACAAAAAGTATTACCTTGAAAAGCAGCTTCGAAGCTGGTCTTCTCCTCGAGCATTTGGTCGGTCGGCGGAGCCACATTGGCAGCGGCAGCGGCGGCGGCCGACGACGACGACAGTAGAACGAGTAGAGCAGCCGTCAGTGCGACGAGCCAGCGACTACGCGCCGCCGCCATTGCTTGTCCGTACATTATCTTGGGCACTGGATCACAATAATAGCCAAATTGAGCTATATTAATATCACTGAATCACCAACGCAACTCAAATAAACTCAACTGAAAAATTGAAAGAGAAAAAAAAGGTGAAACAACAACACTTTTGCAAGCGCAAAATCGAGGGAGGGCAATGGCGGCGCGATATTTCACACTGGCACTGGCGCTATATTACACTACTACTACTACTAGTAGAGATAGCTATTCTTGCTGGCGCTTCTCACACGGGACCTCTTGGTGGTGGCTCTCGTATGTTTTGCTGCTGCTCCGTAAGCCGCTGGTGCGGCGTCGGCACCTGTCGGTCACTCGCTACCTAACAGAGATCCCTTTGCTGCTGCTGCTACTACTACGTGCACATAAATTTGGGTCACGTACGAGCATACAGCAGCCTACTACGGCCGCACACACACACACACACACAGGCAGCGAGTTAATATACACGCAGCACGACTGTAGTAGAGCTCCGCAGCAGCAGCAGCAGCTTCTTCCTGTCGAATAGAGATCAATGGCTGCTGCTGTGCGTGTGCTGTGCTGCAGTACTCGTGTGGCGCGCGGCCATGTATATTTGTTATATATATTCGTACCATGTGCATGCACCACCGCAAGCAGAGAGAGAGAGAGAGAGAGAGAGAGAAACGTAGTTTATTGTCCGAGTTTACGGTTTGCGCTTTGAAACGCGTATATATATCAATTCGGCAAGACCGACGGCAACGAATATATTATATATAATAAATAATATAATATGAAACGTCGGCGCTCGACGTTCTTCGTATACGTTTGCCCGTTTCCTGGCGCGCAGACGAGCGAGAGGACAGAAAAAGGACACGTATATACTTGAGAGAGTCGTTGATATAGGCTCGCGGCGAATAGGTTAAAGTTTGAACGTGAAATACGTTTTCGAACGCAATAATCGACACAGAGGCCTTTTGAACGTTAATTAGTCGTCGAGCCTTTGAGCGGACTGCTCCAATCAGAGACTATCCACACTCTTTTCTTCATCCCCGATGAAACCCGCTTGATCGAGTATATATAGGCACACACACACTTGTTATTCGTCAAAGTCTCTAATTTTTTTCACATTTAAACTTGCGGTTATCAGTTTCTCCCGAAAATATCAACTCGCTGCGCACGGAGCTACAAAGGAGCGAACTTTGTGCGATATATACATACTCACTAGCCCGAGGCGTTTGAACGACTGATGACCGTGCACGCTCTATACGCGTATAATAATGGAGTTCGAGATATAGTTCAAGTAACGGCTGACAATACAGGGTCTCTAGATGCGTTCTTATATGAGCGCCAAAACGACGGTTGGATCGAAACTTCCGTCCGCATCTGCGTCTGCGAGTCGCGCGCGCCAAAAAAAGCGTCTCAACAAAAGCAATGACCAAATAAGGCTAGGTTGCGCATCTCTTGCGCGTCGTATACGTAATAATATTCGCGAGTCGAAAGGACGCGGACAGCGACGAGTTGAGTTCGTTCGTCCGTTCGTTGCTCGATCAATTACAGAGTACACATAGCACTGTGAACTTTCATATTAGTGAATAGTATTTAGCGATTATCGATTAGCCACAGTGAACAGTAGTGTCGGTTATCGAACGGTTATAGTAGTAGCCAGCCAGTGTGCAGTGCCACTCGAATTCGCAACAACAGCATCGGTGTTACGCAGTCTCTATCGACATCGTATGCATGAAATTCGTTGGATCGCCTTGTGCTAAGGTAATAATTGCGTTTTAACCATGTTTCCATATCAACGATTTTTCTTCGTCATGCCATGTGCAATTTTAATCGTGAATCGCGTGAGTCGAGTAACGCAGTTTTGCTTCTCGAACTGCTTGTCTTGTATATAGTGCCCGCGCAAGCGAGCAGCAGCGAGAGCACAAGCTCGAGTCAAAATATGATCTATTATTCAAAGCTGCAAATGTATAAGTGTGCGCGAAACAAAAGCGGTGCGGCGAGCCAAGTGCTTTTTTTGGGGCCCCGTATAACTATAATCCTCCGGAGGATTACGATCGCGCGCAGATAAGTCGCGCCTATCGTATCTCGGGGCTGCGAGCTATTCATATACGCAGCTTGGACGATTCATTATACCAAGTTTTATTTCGACCTCCGCGCGACGTATTATCCGTGGCACTGGACCTGGCGTATAAGTACACTAAGGCTTTTGGGATGTATTTGCGCCGCGCTCCTTCGCGCTCGGATAAATAATATGCCAGTCACGCACTTGTGGGCGCGCATCTGTATATAGCCGAGGGCCGGCCAGAAACTTGTGACTGGTGAGAAAGCTGCTACTATGCCTACCCTCTATATATCTACCTATATATACATTACGTATTATACATATATATACAACTTGTGGCCTCCCTGCAGCTACGCGCTCATGACGATTTCCAAACTTAGCTCGCTAAAGCCTCAAGACGTTTTAGTTGTCTTTCTCCCCCTCTATAGCCGTCGTCCGTCCGTGTGTTGCGTGTGTGGGTGTGCCAGTAAATATATCGAAATATATCCTTCCACATACACACACACACACACACACGCGCAGCACACGAATCTGCGGAGACGAGAATCCAATTTTCAACGACTTCGGAGCGTAAAGTTTCTCCCTGCCTCTATCTATCTGTCTGTCTGTCTTGATTCCCCTCCTGCCTCTCTTCTCTCTCTCTCTCTCTCGCTCGCTCGCTCGGCTGCGGTAAAACTGTGTATATATACAGTGAGAGATCGCTTGTTCGGCTACAATAATTAGTTTATTTTTCCCCGAGAGCGAGTGAAAATAAGAGAGAAAGAAAAAAAAAAGCGCGGATCTACGTAAAGAAATTCGAGGCCGAAATTTAATTGTCAGCCTTTTTCGTCCCCGCAACTTTGCACGTTTTTTTAGCGCTCGAACGACTTTATAATACCGGCCGTAGTAGCAGTGCATTGTTGAAAATGAGAATCCTCGCTTCAACTTTCCATTGATTTGCTGCGAGGATTCCGAATTTTTTTCGATCCGTACCCGACGACAATCGTGCATAATAAACATACGATAATAAATGCAGCGCCCGTTACTGTTATGCGTTCATTATTTAGCTCGTACGCGTCTGTGTGCGTGTGAGCGTATGTTCCTTGTCGTATATTCAATCGAATGAAAAAGACTCCCTCTCGCTTTTTATATATCATCAGCATATCGGCTATGAAAGTTTATCCGATAATTCACTTGTACCTCGTGCGCGCGCGCGCGCCTATACAATATAATGTGATATATTTGCCGTACGTGCGAGCGTATAGACGAGAATGGGGGGAGCGCCGAGGCTTAATATTTTTTTGCATATCGTTTTTTGCTTGTTTTTGTTTTCGATCCGCCAAAATACCGCAGCCAAAAAAACTTGGAAACTCGAGCGCGGCTGACCATTCGTCCGAATCCTCTACTTCGATGATGATTTCTCGAGCCGATAGCTCTAATAAAAGTTCAGATTTATATCGCTGGAGATATGATTTTGGTCATCGATCAAAGCCGGAATTCAATAAAATCAAATTTAACGATCCGCTGTATGCCCAACAACAATTTACAGTACAATAAAAAGCTGTTATCTCGCTCACATAGTTCGTTATATTTCTATAAGCCGCGAGTTTTTTTTCGTTAATCTTTATAAAACTCGACTTTTAATCGTGTTTGTATTGTAAAATCAACCCTTCATATCTTATTCAGTGACGAATCGAAAATATCTCCCTATACATATCCGTACGTAAAACTATATATGCGGCTAAACACATGCACCCGTCCAAGCTTTCGTTCGTTCCTTTTTCCTTTTTTTTTCTTTACTACGTACAGCCGCGCGTAAACCACGCCATATTTTGACTGCTTTTGATTCATAGCCTAGCGTTATAGTGTCCCGAGCTCGTTCATTTTTTTTCATCTCTCTTTTTTGCGCACTGCGCCCCGTGCCCCTTTAGTTTTGCTTATTTATTAATAGTCCCGCCGCTATGTGTGTACGGAAAGATGAGAGAGAAAGAGAGAGAGAGAAAGAGAAGAATGGCACTGACCATAGTTAAAATGAAAACGCTTTGATAGGTGAATAAAGCTGTGCTGTCGGCTTTCGTGAAAATAGGCCGTTTCTCTTTCTCGATAACAATAGTTGCGTGCGGTACCGTGTTATATAATGCTACACCTGGCCGGGGCTAGTTGGGTATTTTTGGCGATATGGAAAGCATATAGCTCCCCGTGCAGATCAACACTTTCAATGAACGAAAACATTAGGGATGAACAAAGGCCAACGCTTTTGCCTCCCTTTATTCATTCTTTTTTCTTTTTTCTTTTCGTTGATAGCATTACATGTACTAATATATATATACCGAGGCATTGCGTGCCAATACTTGGCTTTTACAACTCCGTGAGGTCTACACGTCCCTGCACCTTTGTAACTATACGAGTGTAATTTTCTACATCGTGTACTACGACCACCTATAGGATGTCGTACATTATGATGACGATGGTAGTGAAACACGACGTTAAAGTATAGGTGGCATATTACACGGGGCACTAATAGCTGCGCTGCGTGATGAGGGCGAGTTTCTTCCAGTTGAAGCTGATATTATTATGTAGTAACTATTGATTTTCTTCTTCAACCTGTCGTCTATACGAGTCAAAAATGGAAAAGAAGGAAAAAATAACCAACCACAATTACTCGCGCTAATTTTTGCAAACGAAGTAGAGAAAATGTTTTCCATTGATTCCGGATTTTTAATTAAAATAATGTTATACGCGATATTTTCTCGAGTGTCGAAATTATCATCATTATTATTATTATTGCATTCGCTTGAAACTGCGCTGCAAGACGAAATAAAAGGAAATAAAAATTATCCAAAAATAAACGATGGAAATGTATATTTTTCTTCGTTAAAAAAGTAAGGAAAAAGTCGATTCGCCATGCGCCCTCCTTTCATCCGGTTGAATTATTTTCGATTCTCGAATGAGTTGGAGCGCGATGCATATGCTATAGGCAAATTGCACAGCCAACAACAAACGCGCGCGACGACGACGACGACGACATACTTACACAGGCAGCAGAGTCAATAATAAAAGCTTCTCAATTTTCTTCGATGAAATTCGAACGCGCGAAGTTTACTCGCTGCAAAGTGTGTGTACAGGCAAAAAAAAATGAATAAAAAAAAAAAAAAAAAAGAAAAGAAGAAAGTAATTTCACGGTGTAACTCATCGACTACGGGGGGGATGGTTGGCAAGTTGCGTCCAAAGAAATTAGTAGCTGAAGCGTGTCTAGTGCACATTATATTATTATAGCGAGAGGAAGAGGCATGTAGGTATACGCGCGACACCTGATATCCCCCTTCGCGCGCGCGTGCAGTATAGTAGCCGAGTATATATAGAAGGCGAGTAGATAAATCCGCTGCTTTGCGAGGAGCTTCTGTAACCCGGTAACGAGATACATCGCGCGCACAAATGCGTATAGTTACACACACACACACACACGTGCCCAGGGTAATTCTATAGGAGACTCGTATATACACACACGACTTTCGACCCGCGAAGTGTTTTCGTGCATTGTACCGTAATACAACTTTGCGCTGCGAAAAAAGTGACTCTACGCGTACAAGAATTTGCAGGCTGTACGAAATTGGTATTGCGGCCGGGTACACGGTGCTCTCGAGGTCTAGCTAGCGCAGGCACCCTATATTGCGGTCGCACGCGTCCAAGTCCGCGTTAGCCGCAGCCTAATCCCCTCGCTAGCCAATTTTTTCGCCAAGAGAGCAGCAGGCCAACTTTACACGGCTTGCGTCGATCGCGTCGGCCAAAGGCCGAAAGATTAATTGGCGACTCGCGACGCGTTGACTCGCGCGACTTTTGGGGAAATAATTCAACGCGGCAGGGGAATTTCACCCCCTTCCTCGAGTCTAGCGGAGTAATAAGCATCTTCGCGTTAATTTTTGGAAGCTACTCGTGTCTGCCTTTGACGCAGGCAAAGATACAAAAAGTTGCTATATTGGCAATGGTTCCATACACGACGTCAGCAGCAGCAGTAGCTCAAATACAAAGCGCCAATATGGAATCCCGGAAACAACGAACAATTCCATCGACTAATTCGACTACACAAGCGCAGGTATACACAGCAGAGTGAATGTACATCGGCTCGAGCAGATACGTTGTGTATCGCCGATAAAATCGCTGCGGCGTCACCATCGCGCACCAGTACGCTACGTATGTACATCGTAGCAATAGTAGTATGTACGCGGTATAAAGTATTAGCAGTAGCGTATAGTAGCGTAGTAAGTATAAACCTCGAGCTTCGTATATATATATACATGCGAATGTACTGCGCGTAGGGATGTGGGGATAGGTGCTACTACTACGCGTATAGGCCTGGCACGCCATTGGCTTCCACGAACGCGCTCCAACGAGTAGTAGCTCGCTGCTGAATTATGTGTAGAGCTTTTTTCCGTGCATACACTAAATCGTGGGTCGCGCTGCTCGCGGCAACTCGGGGGCTCTGCTGCTTTTTGCGCCCGTCGCAGCGCAGCTTTCTTTTGGCCCGTCGCGTAGAGAGCAATCGTAAAGTAGTCGGCGATTTACGCACCGAAGCCTTACAGTCTGGAAAAGTTTTACCGATTGAAAATCTCCGTCCCGAGTGTCGGAGAAATGACAAATCGATCGAATCCAACTTTCTTACTTGACGTAAGCTCGGGACAGAGTTTCTGCCTCTTTCTTTCTCTCTCTCTCTCTCTCTCTCTCTATCGCAAGCAGGAATATCGTAACGATGGTCACCACTCACTATGGTCGAGCTGTGCTGCGTGTCAAGCTACCAGCATCGACTCTCGATATATATATATATATCGCAACACTTTTTCCTCACTTTTCCTCCTCCTCCTCCTCCGAGGTGGTGGAGCCTAGGAGCTCCGAGCACTCGGAAATCCGTCGCACTTTGGCTATGTATATAGTAGTATAGCTCTGGGCACACTGCGCGCACTCGAATCGGCACCACTGACTTATTTTTTTCTCTTTCTTATATCAACTCGTCGCACACGTCACGCACACCGTCGCACCGATCAGTAATTACACGTAGTAATGTAGAGAGAGTAAGGCCGGCGGAAGAGTAGTAATATAAGGAGTTAACTCTCTCGCCGCGTTGTTGGTATGACAGGCGGACGACGACGACGTCGACGCGTTGTGCACGGTGGTCGCCGGCCGGTGTCCTCGATCGAACTGACTGAGCTGGCTGCGATAGTGGCGCCCCGTTGGCTCTGGCTCTGATACGTGCGCTCGAGCTGCAGCCCGAGAGGGAACGAGACGGACTAAGCTGGCAGCAGCAGCAGCCCCTCTTTTCTCTCTCTCCCTCTCTCTCTCTGTCTCTCGTATACGTACACACCGTGTATACTGGAGGGAGCCCGGGGAAGCAGCAGCAGCAGCGCCGAGCTTGCGCGCACGCCAACCCTCTCCTCTTCTCTCTTCGCGGGAGCTTTGTCCTCGCGCGAACCCCCAGCTTTATTATATCTATATATACGCACGAGCTCCCACATCGAGCTGGCAATGCTACTAGCCTCCCTCCACTGTATATACATACATGCGTACATGCATACGTACATACATACATAGGCAACGCGATAGTAAAGCCTCGTTATGCCTTATGCACACCTGTCTTTCTTGTGTGCGGCACACCTGCGCGCGCTGCGAGTCTCGCGCTCTATACAGGTAGTACAGGCAGCAACGTCAACCCTCTCACCTAGTAGTAGAACCCTCGCGCGCGCGCGCCCCCGCACTACCGCGAGCTCCCTCCCTCTCTCTCTCTCTCTCTCTCACTGCGATGCACTCCATAACTCCATCTTTTTTCTTTTATTCTCTCTATCTCTCTCTTTCTTTTGCTCTCTCTCTCTCTCTCTCTGCTTACTTGCGCACTCGTATAAGCGTACATACGTATAGACTCGAGCGCAATTTTACTATCAATAGGTGCGGCAGCACCTAGCCGGCAAAGTACAAAAAAAAATTATTTATAATAATAAATTGTTCATAACTTTATTTTTATAAAATTATTTTAATATTAGCCTTATTTAGCTAAGAAATGTCGGCTAGGTGCAGCGCACCTACTCTGTACATCTGCACGAAAGAAAATAAAAGGTAGTTCGAGTTAGGGTTTTTCCGGTATTCGGAGTGCTACCAGATAGGTATCATTCGATAGGGAATCAAAAATAATGAACCAATGCAAATTTTTAGTCCATTGGAGCTTCAAGTCCAACCACCAGGTGGCGCATCGACGGAAAAAAGTCGTACCTGCAAGAGAGAAATAACTTTTTAGGGTACTTACAAGGAGACCACCCCAGCTGCGGGTCATGACCAATATCACAAAAACTCCAAATAATACAAAATAAAACTCTCAGGATGATTACAAAAGCCAAACCGCGCTCAAGAAACATAGACATTCATAATAAATGCAACATAGACAAAATTAAAACACATGTACACACCTTAACTAAAAACTTCTTTGAACATCAAATTCAAAACCATGAAACATTAAAAAACCTTGGAAAGTACAACAAAACAAACGCCCCCTTTAAAATAAAACATAAGTTACCACATCACATATTAATTACATGAAACAAGAACATATGGCTCTCAACCAAGCAATACACCAAAATCTTTGTATTAAGATTAGTTGAACGTTACTAAACGTATTGTATATAGTTTAAGAGTATTTATTAGTTATAAGGCAGATTACTTATATGGTTTTTTCAAAAAATGTTTATTTTTTCCATAATTTTAAAATAATACAAACAAATGTTTATAAATTCAAAAACTAGCCACAGCGAGGCTAAAGAAAATCTACATTAACAACTAAGGCTAGTGGTAACATGGGCGCCTACACTACCCACAAAAACTTGTACATTGCTCCAAGACGTGCTGTGCACGCAAATGTAATTCACCTTCATAATAAAGACATATATAAAAACTGAAAAACTGCTGCGGGTCATGGATTTGCTCCAAAACTTTTTTGGGGTCTCCTGGAATCCAATACTGAAACTCCCTGTGCTTAGTTTGATCTCATGGGCCTTAGGGCCCATTTTGTAGAAGATTTTCCACATTATAAAAAAATCTTTGTTACTTTCTATATCGATATAGAAGTACTTAAAAGAAAAAATGCAACAATCAAAAATTTTAAAATTTTTCAATGAATCTGCTTGGATACCATCTATCACTCTCTTTAAGAAGTCCTAAAATCTATAAAAAAAAGCGTCAAATTTGGGCCTCTTGAATTAAGTGATAGATGGTCCCGAAAATGCTGGAAAAATTCAAGCAGATTCTTTGAAAAATTAAAAAACTTTTGATCGTTGCATTTTTCTTTTAAGTACTTCTATATCGATATAGAAAATAACAACGATTTTTTTATAATGTGATAGTCACTTCCCATGAACCCAAATTTCCTCTCATTGCAGAACCGAAGCAACAGCAGCTGGATTTTTTTATCTTCCTTATTTAAATATTTTTCCGCTGGTTCAAAAACCGTTACTAAAATCCTTTGAAATTCAGAAATTCCCACAAAATTCTTTTTAGAGTCGCGGAATATACTATACCTACCAGTATCAACGTTTCGCTGCTGCTGATGTTGATGCTGCGCCACCACTGAAAAAGTAGTAAAAGTATACGCATACGCAAGAGTACCTCCACTACTCGAGCGTAATTATAAGCTTCGCACTCTACCTTCTCCTCTCTTTTTAGATTTGTGCGTGGCGTTACGTATACACCATTGTGCGCTCAAAAGTTTATATTTAACAAGTGTTGCAGCATAACACGATACTTATCCGGACTCTCTGAGCAAAAAAACTTCATTTTTTTTTTAACTCGGCTTACTGTTCACTCATTACTCCGAGGCTTGATGAATTTGACTATATCGATGCAATACTTAAAAATAGCAGATAAATAGCAGGTTATTATGTTCTTCTTTATCAATTTAAAGATGTACAGAGAATACATCGTTCACCTCATTAAAGCGCTGTATATCTCGAGCCCTTTTTCCCCACTACGCTTCGACTAATCTTCATTACCTATCTACTGCTGAATCGTATACTATCGAGATGAGAAATTTATTCCCAATTTCAGAAAATTACGCGTTTATAATCTCCAAGTACGTAAAAAAAATTCCTAATTGGTACATTTTCTTCTTTTTCCATCATTACAACAATTTTTAAAATCAAGCCAGAGCACTCAAAGCTACACGGTATAGCATTTTGAATTATTTTGTAAGCAGCTGACTAGTCTATATACTCGACCATCTCTGCTGCTTCGTTCTCTGCTTGCCCGTAATTATGAACGTACCTACGAGTATGTCGTCTTTTTCACTTTTAAGATGTCTAAGATGATACCTGTAGGCTATACAGTCCAATTCAAAATTTTGCATCATCAAGTTTCTTGGCAGTTTTTAGAAATGGAAATAAAAATGGGAAAGCTACAAGACTCACGTGAACTTTCAACAGTATTTTTTCATCAGCGGATTTCAAACTTCATTTGTTTTGGTTAATTTATGTACGTTAATACAATTTAATAGTTAATTTTGCATGAAACACGCAGAACGTGCGAGTCCAAGAGCTAAAGCTCATTCCGCTGGCTACAGGATGGATCCTTTTTGTACGTTCGACTGCTTAAACTCAGCTTCCTCTTTATCTTTTTGCCCCCGTCCATTCCTTCTGTCTCTCTCTTTATAAAACCGTTTTTTTATCACTAGAAACGGCAAATTACGATGCAAGTAAAAAACGCGCGCACGTCTCATTCGAAAGTCGATTTTTCCTCGAGTCTCGGAGCTCGTACTTTTTATTTTGAGCGCAGCAATCTACGATGCCCTCTCATTTTCTTCTTCTTCTTCTTCTACTCGCTTCTCTCTTCGACTCTTTCCAATGTCACAGTTTTTTTTCTCTGCACGAGCGCCAGAAGAGCTAATATACCCTCTCTATCTGTAGGGGTTGCGCAAGTACGTGGTTGAGCGATATCGTTACATCGGCGGCTTGACGACGGCTCAGTGAGTAGACCTTTTTCCACGTGGGTAAAAAGTTTTGCTAATGTTATAATAAACACACCGCAGTATATAAATGTCTCTAGAAGGTGAAAATACACTCGAATGTAAAAAATAAATATACGGCGAGAAGAGAAAGATCGAAACGAGTGCTAATGAATGCAACTCGCGAGACGCTCTTGATGCAAAGAGAGAGAGAGAGAGAGAAATAAAACGTATCTCTCTTCCCGCAGTTCGCGTGATGAGAAAATCACTCCCACGTATAGTACTTTCGAGCTTAACGCGGCAGTCTCCCGAACGCCTCCTAGTCTCTGCTTTTAAAATCACGATACGCGATAATTTTCCTCCCACCGAGTATACGTGAGACTGCGTTTGTAAGCTACAAAGCGAAACATCGGATGAAAAAAAATGTTTGCACGGGAGAAAAAAATAAATATAGCCAGATTGAATAAGATTTATAATAATATACAATTTATTATTCGCATTCAAACATAATACAATTTATCGTTGCTTCGGTAGAATTAGTAAAGTACACTTCGAGGTAAAAAATAATTGTTAATTCATGAAAGGGGCGACAACGAGTAGTAGTGGCTTAATAATCTACCGTTAAGGCACTGACTTATATGAATTGTAAATCAGTTAATGTTGTCGTAACTGAGATGTATATAGTAACCTCGGGTACATAATGTTCCAGGGTATTTTACACGCACAAGTGAACACACAGCAAGGATGTATAATACTGAATGAGCAGTATTTAAAAAGTAATAGACATCGTACTCATCTAATTAACTATAAAACTATGTTTCTAAATTACATTTGTCGCATATTACAAAACTATTTCGATACAAAACTAACGCGTAAAAACAAAAAAAGTCCCTACTCTATTGTATAAAATTGTTTAACTTTAATCGCAAAATCTACGTAATTAACTAATTAAAAAATAAATGCACTTGAAAGTACTACATAAAAAACGTAAAACTCTAAGTAGTTTTATAGATTATGCCAATATTCCGCACCGAGTATTCTTTGTATATACCGCGGTAATTGAACAATTTGAGCTGTCGTGTTGTCATTTTTCAAAAGCTACATAGCGTTCAATAACAAAGGGCTCCCCTGCGAATTTTTCCATCGACATTCATATATAAACAAACGATATATAAAAAGAAAGGAAGAAGAAGAAATGCATGGGAAAGTTGTGCGTGCTCGGAGAGGCAGTAAAAAAGTTGAAATAGCTCGAAAAAATGAGTGGACGCGCGAGAAAAAAGACGAGAGGAAAGGAGAGAAATAATATTCGAAAGGCATTTGCTCGATCATACAAAGCTCGTTGCCGAGGAAGAAGCGTGCAACGCGCGCATCAAATTGCCACTGCCGCGCTCGACTATTTTGCTCTCTCGATGTATATCTATAAAAAAGTAAAGAGAGAGAAGTAGTAGTAGTAGTAGTAGTAGCTGAAAAAAGTAGTAGTAGGAGAGGCGGGGGGAAAAGCACAAGCTTCGCACAATACGTTCAAGTTGCAATCTTTCGCTCTTTCTCCGGGAGTAATAAGTGCGATAAAATAAGATTCATCGCGTCGAGAATGGCCAAGGGAGGGGAGGAGGAGTAGGAGCTATGTATATATGCTCGAAGAATACACGAGCGCAAGCACAGCAGCACTGAAAGCACACACATAGACAGCAGCAGCAGCTGCTTTAAACTTTCGCCCATGTAGAGTCTGTGTTGAGTGTATACGTCATAGAGATTCGAGGCGCGTTCAACAAGCCAGCAGCCAAGCTTTCGGAGGTGTATACGTATGTATATACGTATGAGGAGGGAAGGGGCGCGCAAGCTCGCTAACGCAGGCTTAAAAGCTCTCCCCCAACGAGAAGCAGCTACTTTCCGAGTTTTTGCTTTCCTATTATCGGCCCTATATGGCTCTCGGTTGCTTTTTTTTTGCCCGCGAGAAAAACGCTCGCGCTCGGTCTCCCTCGAGTATATCATAGCGCGCAATTATTACATTACATTATCGACTTGTGACAATTCGAATCCTACGTCGAGCCGATGGTTCTTAGGGCTCGAAAGGCCCGATACGCATACACACTGAGACCACCGCGTAGCACCAAGTCGGCGGAAGGCGCAAATAAGCGGGGCTCGAGATACGACGACGGACGCTCGCCAATAAAACGAGCAGCAAAGTGTTATGGCACGCGTATGTACATCCATTCCACAGACTAAGGAACGCGGGGCCTTCTCTCTGAACGTTGATATATCGCTCGCTCCTCGCTGTCTCGTGCTCTCCACTGGCATATTTTAGTGACAATGCGAGGAAAAAAAAAGTACACTCGTAAAACACTCGTAAAACACTCGCGCATCGATAGAGCCACACGCAGAAAATTCACCCATGAAAATTCACAGACGCGCACACACGTACTTAATGATAATATATTAATTTTAGCAGTAATAGTTAATGATGACAATAATTCGTAACAACGAAGCATTCCCCCCTTCGTCGAGGGGGGGGGGGCTGTTACATCCGATGTAAGAAGCTAAATGTACATATTATTGTAGACTACTGTCTCGGGAACGAGAGAATGAGTTGTTGCGACGTTGTTCATCGCCATGTTTTATTATGGCTTTTCGGCGTCTCTTTCAAGTACATAGGCGCAGTGTGCATGTGTACCACTTCACTTGGCCGCCAAATACTGATCGTAGAAGGTATTCCAAGACTCCTCGATTGGCGCGAATATCGTGATGACGACGTAGGCGGCTGCGAACAGCACCACGACGATGAAGTAAATGCCAAAAGTTAGCTTGCGCAAACCCGCGTGCTGAAAAACAGACCAAAAGAGTCAGAGATTAAGATTTTTGACAGATTTTTTTTCTTGTGCATTCATTGACGAAATTAATTTACTTTTCTATTCGATTTTCTCTTGTATCATTTTTTTTATCATTATTTTATTAACCCTTAATCTTTTCATTCAATCCCTCGCGGTTTTTTTTTTATCGAAAAGCTTTGTAAAGCCAGGCGAACTTGCGAATACCTCACTGTTTTCAAACCTAAAGTGGCAAGACATTGTTTCCGCTCGATTGCGATACTGTATACATTTAAATATGACAACAAAGCTAAAATTGCAACACGTCTGTTATTCACTTTTTTGCATGCTGGGGTGTCATTCAAAAATAAAATTATTTTCAGCTATGCCATTTTTGCAATATAAATGCAATTTTTTAAAAATTTTTCCGACGCAAAGAAGCCTCTCTATTTATGATTCAAACGTATGCTATTGTGCGGCAAAAATTGCTTTCATTGATAACGCGTTTTTTCTCAGAACGTCCTTGTATATTTATCACATAGAAGAATACATACAACTAAAGAACTATTTTTATATTTTTTTACTCGTATTAACTAATTTTTTCTCGAGTTGAATTTTTCTAAAAAGAATAACTTTGCTGTGTTAAAAAAATAACGTAGTAAAGGATTCTAGTGTACTAGATATTTTACCACACAAAGATGTTCACAGTTCTCTTATGTCCTATGATCCCGTGGGTAACGTTCTAGCCTTTAGCCAACTTTATGTATGAAGAGTCTAAGTCATATCGACAACTGAGATGTAAACTACTTTACCTTACTTTTACCAGTAAAAACAACTTCAACGTTTTTGCCTTACTTTTTTAAAAAAAAGGATATATTTTACTTTGTCTTTATAACTTTAATTCAATTTTTACGTAACAAAAAAAGAGTTACAGAGTAAGTTCTTACTTCGAGTAATAAGTGAAATATGTTACGCAATTTGAATATTAGTGAGTGTAGGTAAGCGAAGTGTAGTAATTTATATCTCAACGATACCGTGAACATTTTAAAAATTTTATGCTCGCATGAAACTATGGAAAAATAGAAAAGTACAAAATAATATTTCATGTATAAGTAACAGTTTTAACCAAGCCAATTCAATGAATTTAAATGTTTACTTGGCAGGTAAGAAGTGTGGCTGCAATTAATAAAAAGTAAAATAAATTTGATTCTATCCAAGAGAGTAAATTAAAAGAAACATTTTTCGAAGAATTTATGCATCTAAAGTGCAATTTAATAACGTGTACAGCAGGGCTAGAATATGCACGCCAACTTTGCCGGTAAGTGTATTTTTATGTTTTCCTTCTAATTAACAACGAAGTCAAGTATTGTAGCCGGCGAGTAGAGAATCTCGATTAACATAATTTGATGTTGATTAATTCACGAAAATAAATATAAAAGTGGTTAGCAAAAAAATAACTTGAGAGTTGATGATGACTCACCGGTGCGTCCCTTCTTGAGTCCGGATGCGTCATGGAGTTGCGAGCGTGCACGTCCTTCATGGGGAAAGAGTTGACCCTTTGGCTTCCTTGCTTGTCGGAGGCGCAGCCGGCAAACTATACGGACACAAGAGCATACGATATAAAAGTAGGACCAAAAAAAGAGAGAGAGAGAGAGAAAAGACAAACTTGGGCTTCCTTGATACTAGAGAGTACATCGCCGAAAGATATAGAGGAATGTATAAGTAAGCGCGTTGGCTTGCAAAGTCACGAGCGACAAATTTCTCAACGTCGCGCACTATACGGAATCGCGAACCGCAACGCCGAATGCAGCAGTAGTTTGCAGCAGCAGCAGCAGCAGCCGCCCCTGCTATCCCATCACGGAAGAGCAATTTGTTCCTCCTCTCCATTTGTGCATAGCCAGCTTTCGGAGTCCGAAAATTGAGGGGCTTTTATCGGGAATTTATTGTAAGCCGCGTTCGCGGCATAATTGTTCCTCTCGCTGCACGCAGTTCCATTCCTGCAGCAGCGTCATTCGCGCGCCACATTGCACATTGCACAGCGATCGTCGATGATAATGCATTCGGCTGGTTTTTCGCCGCCGCGGCTCTTTGTGCATTTTCGACCCGATTAAATAAATGCGTTTTGTCGTTTATGCATTATTATGCGCGATATATGTGCGTGCGCCTATATATAACATCGAGCTGTGAATTACCATTAACTTTAAACTCGTGGACGAATTAAGAAATTTTTGTAATTGAGCGTGTAAAAACGGACTATAATTATACTCGACGAATTCTCGCGCTAGTTTCGCGTATTGCGCGTGCCAACTCTTCCGCGCGCGGCGTGACTCAATTAGAAAATGAAGCAAATTATGAATTTTGTATTTTTTATCTCAATTAAAAATTTTTTCCTTTCCCCAACTCGATGCGTTGTACTACTTCCTGTTTGTGATTATAATGCGCACTCGTAGAAAAGGGAAAGAAAAAAAAATTTAATACCTCGAGCAACGCCGGTTGATAAGCGTTATAATAAGAGAGGCGCCGCAGAGAATAATTGCAATTTAATTTAGCTATGGTTGAAAGAGAAAAAAAAAGAAATACTATGTACAATGTGAATTTTATCTTACCGTGAGGAAAAAGTGGGTGACAACGTGAAAAACGATGAACGCAACGAGTATCCAATCGATCCATTCCGGCAGGTTCGCTTTACCCAATCTTCCGGCGAAAAAGATGGCAACAACTGCAAAAAAAAGTAGAAAAATCATTGAATTAATTTTTTCCAATTTCCATGAGCCCAATAGCAAATAAAACTGATAAAATTAGTATGTTCTTTATAAATATGAAATAATTAAGAATAATGAATCTGTGAGCTAAAATCAGAATGAAAATATAAATATCAGAATAAAATTCAGCGACGATCAAGCGAGCGAGTTGGTTTATTCGTGATTTCACGCCCGGCTATATAATGCATCTATTCGGAATTGGCCACAGAAGCCTCCGGTTGCGCACACGTTCGATTAGACCCAAGAGCATATGTTTGTATGTGCGCCTAAAACAAAGTTGACCGAGCTCCCCGACCAATTATCCGATTACCAATTTAGCAACCTAAGCCATGTTCCATAAGTCTAAATTAACGTTGGCTCCCCCCATATTTATGCGCGGTCCATGCTCTATTATGCTTCGATGCTTTTTTCCCGATTAGAGTGTGTACTCTATCGGTAATTTTTTTTATCGTTTCACGAGCTTTCATTACAATTGGAATACCTTAAGAGAAAAATTGAATGTATTATTATACACCCTCGTACTGCTTTACTCGATGTTAAATTCAAGAGCATGGCTCGTATATTGCAGGTCATATATCGATATGGATAAGATTTTCCGCCAAAAAGTAAATTTTCGAGCATCTGGAAGGTATCCAAGTGGAGCACTAGGCAACGACTCTCGTAACGGATAATAATATCGATTCTCGCGTACCGCATGAGTAATTGTCGAGCTCTCGAGCGAGCTGCATATTCTCCCCAAAGACATGGTCCTCGCGACAAAGATGATTGTTTTATCTGTGTCACTATATATAATATATTTCATCATTATACTCACGTGCGAGAATGTGCGCGGCATTGCCGACGAACCAGTGCAGCCAATTGAAGAGTATGCGCCTCGGAGCGCCCGGATGCGGCCTCATCGCCGCCATGAACGGCTGAATGAAGCAGAGCACGACCGTTGCGAGACCCGTGGCAGCGTGATACGTCGCCGAGCTCCAGTCCTGCAGCTCGATGACAATCAGCACGGCCGCGGCCATCGTCATCGACCACGTCAAGAACATGAAGAATCGATGCCACTGGTGGTGAAGAAAGAGAAAAAAAAATTATCGAATCTTTTCTTTCTCAACCCCGAAGGGCATACAAAATTTGTGTAAGATATCTCTCGGTGGATATCTTTCCGGGACAATCGATTCAATTCCAAGCCTTTCAACGCGAATTTCACGCTCAACGTCATATTTTCTTTTCTCTCTTTTTGGCCTCTCTCTCGAGGCGCGGCGCTCTCGAGAAGCGAATCAGGGTGTATAAAAAGGAATTTCTCTCAGCTATACGCGTCATAGCCGTCATCGAAATATCGTTCGTTAAATATTTGTCGGACGGAAAATCCGCCTACTGCTAGCCGACAGCTGAGCGCGAATAACGTCTCGATCGTTATAACTCGAATGCCAAATATTTGCCGAGATATTCGCGGGAATCCGCATTGGATTATATAATTTTCGTCGATATGACGATGGGCTCAAGAGTGAGTAGAGGTATAAGTAGACTTACGGCGAACCACTGATCGTTGCCGCAGAGCTGCGACTTGACCCAGGTCTGTCTGTAGTACCTCGCCAGCAGCATGCCGATGGAGGTGGTTCCGATCCAGGCGGCCAGCATGAGAGCGCCGTGAAGGCGGACGAGGAGATCGCCCGCGCCCGCGTTACGGCCTATTATGGCCAGCAGTCGGGGCTCCGCCCAGGCCTCGCGCTTGTCGTGATAGCCGATGCCGCTCGAGTACACTGCGAATGGACAATTATACAAATCATTTTCATTAAACCATATATTGTTATTGAGAATTCGTAATTGCAAATTTGTATATAATGGTCGATAATGTTTTTGTTCTATACGGCACATTATTGTTTTAGATAAACCGAGCGCTTGTCGTTGTAAAATGCGCTTCATTAGTGCATTACAAAAGCCTAATGAGTTCTCGAGAGCTGATTTACCCGGTAAATTAGCTATCGCAGTCGAAATAGTTTGTTAAACAGCATTATCAGCTTTGGGCGATCCACACAGCGCGTATAAATTTCCAAATCACGAACGAATTCAAAAATCTAGCGCCATTTGCCATACACGAACCCCTTTCCATTGAAATTTAAACTATATGAACAAGTTTACGACATGGATAACGAAGCGTCGTACTACGAGTCAAGAACAAAATGACAATAAAACGGGGGCGAGGTAATCAAGTAACACGGTAGCTCTCCGCTGTATATCATACATGTACTCTCTCATCTCGAAAAGGGAAAAAAAGAGAGGTAAATCGCGCATTATATACCTGCAGCTCCGGTGCAGGGTGAGTATGTGTGTGTGTGTGTATACGCGACCATGTCTCGTAGTAATATCAGTCATTCGCTGCACGTAGCACACCAACGCGCCATAGTATACGTATGTATGTGTTTATTATATTATACAGTCGGATTATACAGAGCCCCGACTCAGCTGCGCGAATTAAAAACCTACGCGGCTCGCAAGTACAAAAAAAAAAATTACCCGAGAGCTTTTTCGGACAATACAGCAATTCTCTCTCTCTCTCTCTCTCTCTCTCTCTCTCTCTCTCTCTCTCTCTCCCTCTCTCTCGCTACTCTTTTAATTAAATATAATGCGCGTAGTATATATACCTTTCTGGCCCCTGGCGAGCAGCAGGAAGTAAGGTTTTTCCACCAGATTGAAGGTGCGGCCTTGGATCTGCGTCAACTTGTTACGCGAGAATTTGCAGCTGATCACGCCGTCGACCAGCGAGCTCGATATCAAATCGACTGCGTTCGGAGGCTGTGGGAAAAACAACAACAGTGAGGTAAAGTGTGACGAGATTGCGCAAGATGACTCGACTCGTGTATAGTTTAACGACGAGCATAATGCTTACCGTAGCCATTCGAGTATTCGTAGTGCCATTGTTCCAAGACATGTGCATGTTGACTCTGTCGCCGCCATCGACGCACTCGACTACGCTGTCGTCGCCCTACAGTCGAGTAAAAAACCATGTTAATGTCGGATAAACGCTTTTTTCCTCTCTCTCTCTTGTAGCGGAGCTCGGGACAACGATTCGTTTCTCTCTTTTAAGTAAAGTCACGTGTCCGCAGAGCACCGCCCGCAAAAGGTTGAAAATAATAGACATTGCACTACTGTGAGAAGGCGCTAATTACCATTTTTCTGTCGTCCGACAGTCCGACCGCCACGTACTTGGCATTATTGGTCGATCGCAGCTCGAAGATGTAGCGTTCGCCGGCCACGAGGACGGAAACCGCGGCCATGCAGTTCTGCTGCTCGACGCAGCCGTCCGGAATGCCGAAGCAATTTTTCGTCTCGCCGCAGTTCTCGTAGAACGGATCCTGCTCGTCGGGCATCTGTAACAGCGATACAACAAAAATATTATAGCGATGAATATCAGAGTCATTATTCGAAAACACAAAATTAATTAAGATAATTTGATTGAATTCGAAGGCAATTATCAGAGATCAAAGTGCGTATAGTGTATAATTGCGCATCTCTCGATTGGCGCTCAAGAGCTCTTGGACTATATATATGTGCCGTTATTATTGAAGCGAGCTTGATTTGAAAATAAACTCATCTCTCGATATAACGCTGGAGAGTTTTGAAACTTGTATATAGTAGTATCGACAATGCGAAAAACTCGTTGATTAACTCTCGCTCTCTCTCTCTCTCTTTTACCTTTTTTTTGTTAGAAAAAATTAATCAGGAAAAGATTATAAAGCTTCGAATGCTTAAATTATTGTGCCGAGTATTACGATTCACTCGTACAACGCGACGAGTCATTGGCAAAAAATGTATAGAAAATAGAAAAAGAAATGGCGCAACTATATGTTTGTTTAAGAATCCATGCGCGTACTGACACGCAGCTGGATCAGAGCTTCGTGCGACATTGTACAAATAGCTCGCAACATTATATTCCATACCCGAGATAGCATAGCATGAGACCTTGAGCAGGGCGTGTGCCGCGCGGGAGGCCCGTGCAATTCTCTTGCTTGGCACAGCTACAGTCAAAGATGACATAGGCAATTAAACGTCCGCACGCGCAGTAGTAGTAGTAGAAAAAACCTCGAGGCGTACTCGTTTTCTCTTTCGCGCAGCGCACGAGAAGCATCCGCGAGTCAATTGCGATAAAAGCCGCACGAGTCGGTTCTCACGTTGTCTGCGAGTCGTCGTCGCAGTTGTCTGCGAGCCGCGAGAAGCTTCCCTCGAAAGCACCGAGCGACGATATTGTCGCCGTCTTTAATGCGAGACTCGCGGTGCATTTCACCTGTCTCGAGGCTGCTGCTGGCTCTGGTTTAACGATCCGACGAGCCCGAGCTACTACGCATCGTTTGTGCAGTAGTAGTAGCGCGACGCGCAGCCTAGCACGCAGTCGACACACACTCGAAGATAAGGCGCAAAACAGTCGTGTTACGTATCGCGATAGTTGCGTCGCTCCCCCCCAAACTTACTTATAATATTTCAAAGCGCAGAGAGCTCGGAAAATCTCGTCCACCGCAGGCTTCGTCGTAATGTTCTCCCACTTGTAACATACCTGCGCACCGCTTGCCGTACTGCGCCGTATAAAGTGACGATGTTCGCGAGAATCTTACGTACTTGCGACTATAGCGCGCAGTACATACATACGCGACTTGCACGCAGCTCCGCACGACGATAAGGAATTTGTCGAGCTTCAGCGCCAATTTAGCGTTCCCTTGCCATATAAATAGCATATCGTATATAAACATGCTCTAGCGTTATATATTTGGCTTTTCCTCGGCTTTCCACCTTCTTCTCGGCAATATGGTTTTTCAACCTTGGGAATATGTATATCTCCTTTGTATCTCTTTGTATCGACGATTCAATCATAGACACGCGAGGCTCGAGATATTGAAAAAGCTCTCGAAAGCTTTCTTCTCGCGTACCTGGTATCCGAATTCAAATTTCATGTTTTTTTTTATGTGAAACTTTTTGCAGCTCGTTGGGTATACACAGGAGTGAATCCATGGAAAAAATGAGCGCGTGCGATAATATTCGGCTTTCAGTCAATCGCAATATCGTCGGTTTGATTGATCGCCGATTAGTAGTGTTGAGTGATAGCGGTTTTAATTCTGACGCGGCATAGTAGCGCTTAGACTTATACAATTATTTTTACTTTACCACTTGTAGAATTGTACAGGTAAAGGTACTCGCCAGTCTAGATTTATTTATAATTCGATTCAATTTTTAACAATAATAAAAATAATACCAATGATATAATGAAAATAAATACATCGCTTTGTGCAACCTTTGCGCTACGATCTCGAGGCCCACTCGAGTGGCTTTGCGGAAAGAATAAAGAGCCTTTGCGTATATATACGCGCGACAACTCGAGATGCAACTCCAATATATTTATATATATTATTTTTTTTATTGTCGACGAGACAATTGATTTTTCAAGAGGAATTTGTCATGCTACTTGGCCGACTATATATTGCATGAATATAATATGAAGAGCGAGACAAACTTATTACGGATTGAACGCGTACTACACAGCGTGACTCGACGAACGATCTCTCGCGGAAAAAATTTAATCTCACGGCTCTTGAGGGGGCAGCTTATACGGAAAAAAGGAGCCCACTCAATGATAAAAATTATTTGAAGGAACGATTCTTCGGCGAATCAAATCTTTTCGATAATTCGATCTGTCATGGAAGCCTTCCCCCGACTGTGTCACTTAATTGATCCGATTATTTTTTATTATTGTATAAACGTTACCTCGTGCACTATTTAGTTAATTTACTTATTTTTTTAAACTACATTTTCCGATTAATTGAATTACGATCGATCCAATCGATGCGTTTCATAACTTTCCATCGATAATGTAGAACGTTACAACGATATCGTTACAAGAAATGCTCCGTAACGTCGAATAGCAGTATTGGTTTGCGAACGAGTTGTATCATTATAGACGCACAACAAATAGCAAAGTTGGAATAAAAACTTTTCGCTGAAATACATAACGTCTCGTTTGACAAACATTGCATGTTATTCGGAAGTCGCGAGTATTCGATCGTCACACAATGACTCGTCGTTTTGTATAATTAACGGGCTATATACGCGCAGCAGCAGCTCTTTGCATTTCAAAAAGATCCGAGTCCCTTTCTGGCGTGCTGCGGGCGGGCCGCGCGCAGTAGTATCGGCAAATGCAAAATAATCACGTGGCTCGGCTCGCGCGAGCTTTTGCTGCTGTACCGGAAAATGCAGCTCAACGTTTCGGAAATTCTCTACTGCTATATGTACGCGTTAAGCATCGTCAACGGAAGCCGTATATACATACGTGGTCGCGCGAGTTATTATACGCACGTACACGCGAGCGGATTTTTTATTAGCGATTTTCCAATTTTTCGTTGCTTCCTTCGTTTTTTTTTATTTTGATAATTTACCGCGAAACGCGATGGAAATTTATATGTATCGATAAAAACATGAGCGCACGAGCACACGATGCAAGGAAAAGCTTTCGACGCATATTATATGTATAGCTTTTATTTGGGCGAATGAAAATAAAAGAACGCGGCGTATATTAATTTGAAAAAAACTACTCGAGTGGTGCAGGGGGTGGGTTTGGCGCGCGCGCTCCACCGAGCGCTATACATATGGCATATAAAACGCCAACGATCCGCGCCGCGGCGTATACTTCAAAATCCCCGCTGCATGTGTATATTTTTTCCGACCGAACTTGCACTGCGCGCACTTGGCGCTTAAAATGGCGCGCGCGAGCGGCGATACAGCGAAACACTCTCTATCCTTGACAATTTTTTGTCCACATTAACGCGATTCGACCCATGCAATATGCAACAATAATCGATGATCAACATTAAACAAAGTGTAGAGAAAAATATAGCTTTTAATAATGTGTGTATGGATACACGAGTCGAAATATTCAAGCTTTAAATTAAATATCGCCAACGGCGCACGCTATTTGCTTGTAGCAGCTGGCGCAATTAAAATACCTCTCGTCTGCGCTCTATTCGTATATATACACGTATGTGTGTTTGAGCTGGAAAACGCTTGAGCTGAGCGCGCGTGATTTTGCCCCCGCCGACATCGACGCGCGTCGTGCTGCTGCCCGGCTTAATTATATCGAAGAGTCGTTCGCGTGTGCATACGCGAAGGTAAAAAAAAAGAAAAGTGAAACGCGTAAAAGCTCGTACTATACTAGCTATACATACGTACCTTATTGGCGGGGGTCGGACTGAAGTAGGGCGGGGTGGTGGAGCGGGACATGGTTATGGACGCCGGCGTCGAGTGTATGTCAATGGAGCGCTTCGACACGCTTATGCGCGGCGACTCGATCCCGACCCAGAAGACGTCGTACGTTCTTGCGATGGTCGAGCTGCAACACACAACGATTATTTTACTCTTTTTTTTATCGATTATTTCACAACCCAGTTGAAAGTTTTACGTGTATTTATATACGTGAACGCGCGTCCTTTGACTGTATTGAGCATTGCGCTGATAAAATTAAGAATTCCCGAGCCAACTCCACTTCGGATTCGCTGTGACGCTGCTGCTGCTGGCTCGGGCAGAAAAATTCTCGAGCTCGATAATTAATGCCACGCGTATTTTTCTGTATCAACTTGTTTGTGTACATATAGACAAATTGATGCTTCCACAGTGCGCCTCTTGAGCACGTCGTAAAATGTAAAGAGCACTCGGATTCTATACTTCTTTTTTTTCATTTGCAAAACGCGCCATCGTTAATTTGCTCAGAAAAGTATTAAACGCTTTCGATAAAAGCGAAAACAATTTGAGACTAACTCAAGCATAAATTATATACGAGTCTTGAAAAAAGTATATTACTTAAAGACGATAGTTCCTTCGTAGTCTTCCGGAGCTTCCCAATCGAATTCGAGATTATGTTTTGTATTCTTCGGCTCGATGTGGGTCACGGCAGTCTGCAAAGAAAATTCGTGAAAATTAGCTTATTCAGAGATTTTAGATCGATACAGTCAAAATCGATCCTTACCTTTTGTCCCCATCTCTGATCCGTCTGCACGCACTCGACGTGCTTGGCCTGAGACTCGGGCAGATTATTGAACTCGCCGACGTATTCGCCCGTGTCGATGTCCCTGGCCGTGACGAAGAAACCGTGATAACCGCTGCCGTCCGGACTGCCGATGATGAGGCGCACTCTGCCCTGACCGCGCGCCGCCAGCAGCTGATAGGGCGGCAGCGACTGTTGCGGCAGGTGGTTCTTGTGCCTGGGTATCATGTGATCGCAGGCCGTCGGCGGTGCACCGGAGCCGAAGCCGAGGACGCCGACGCTCAGCAACGAGAGCCAGCCGAGACAGCCGATCGCCAGCCTCGCGAACGTCATTTCTGCATGGAAACAAGAACGAAATTAGATTTAATATATATAATGTATTTTTATGAAGTTAAATGCAACTAACGAACTGAATAATTTTGTGGGAGAAAATTTTAATGTAAAATAAATACTCGGTTACATTTGCCGCATTTACATTTGCACAAAAATGAGCTTCACTTTGATACTGAATAATTTTTACGCAAACGTGGACGAGTTATGTGACATTTAGAAATATAGGTTCGTTTTATAAATTACTCGGTTTTTGTTATTTTTTAATTGTAACATTATTAAGAGCATAAAGAAATAATATACAAGTTTTTTTCAAAGTAAAGTAACAAGCTTAAGCTTCCAACATCATTACGAAAATTCGACGCAGTTAACAAAAAAAAATTCTCTTTATCAACTACGCGATATTTTAGTCACGTAATGGAATCCTTTTATTTAATTCGTTCGGTTTGTAACCCAGAAATTTTCTCTCAAATACATTTTTGGAGAAGAAATTGTACGGCGACAGTAGGTTTTGAAAGAGGTAAAGGAATCAACTCGAATACCAGAGTCATTGGAAATTATTTCAACAGAGTACGCATGAAAAAATTGCACATGCGCCAAATATAACGCGTTAGTCATTGAAATGTGTACTACAATCGGCACGATAAAATACGCTTGACCTGAAAACCTTGTTGAACTCCTTTGCGGTATCATGTCAGGGCGCCGAGACAAGACAATTGAATCTCATAAGTTTTCAAGTGCGCTCACGCGCCTTGTCACAATTAACATAAATCAGAGAAATTTTTTACTCCAATCGTTCAATTTTTTCCAATATTAATTGCCCAATACAATACAATATTTGCAACGTACATTTCAATGATTTGAAAAACAATAAGATTTCAAATGTGATATTTAGTCCATTAGATAGTTCATTGAAATTGAATTAATGTAGAAATGCATTTCCCAATTAGATTCTAAATTCAAATTAGGTTAAAGTAAATAATTCAGAAGTGAAAGTCGAACTATATTTTTTAGAATTTTTGCGAGTCTGTTGCGAAGTGCTGCGAGTCCATATATTAAATTTTTGGATACAGTTATGGATATTATCTAGTAATTGCATAAAGTAATTGAAATTGTTTAACATATACTCTTCATTCACGTTATACATACTTTTTTAAGCAATTTAATGTAAACTTCTAAATGTGTTTAATGAAAATGTATAAACGCGAAATCATGCATTTTTCATTCCCGAAAATAATATTCTGATTAAAATGGTATAATTATTCATATCGTATTAAATAAGTTAATTTAATGAGTTTTTTAAAATGCTAGTTACGTCTAAATTGTCAAAATTGAAAAATTATGAAGATTTCGCACAATTTTACGCCTCTCTAAATCAATACGTGCGTTGACGTACATAGTGCCCGTAAATGTGACAGTGATTCTTTTCAAAAAATTTTTAATTAATTCATTCGCACAAATACTTCAAATGCATGTATAATATAATTACGACGTCATTGCAGATGACGTCGACATCGTAAGGCCGTATAAATTTTTCGCTGAAAATTCACAAAAAATGTATGTATACCAATTCAATGACCACAATTGCGACACAATTTTAACTGATCATAAAAAATTATGTACGACGGCAAGTCTCTGAACTTCATCGCATCATGAGTCAAAAGCTGAGCGGACGTATTGCATAGATTTATACCGCATTGAATAGATTTAGTCGCGGTGTAAAAGTTATTGCAAATTCTGCAGTCTGCTCCGCTTAGGTGATGTTCGCGTTCACGCCGCTAGATGGCGAGGATCATGGTCGCAGAGGCTCCCTTTAGAGAAAGAGTCGAATTGGGGAGATATAGCCGAGTGAGTACATTAGAGCAATCATAAAAACTACTTTCTCCTCCTACGAGGAGACCACATGAGATGCGGATACCAAATGTTTTATGAAAATTTTTTTCTGGTCTGCTGGTACCTAATAATGAAGCCCCCATGTTTAGTTTGAGCCAATGGGCCTTAGAGCTCATTTTAAAAATCGTTTTCTAATTTATTAAAAAATCTTTGTGATTTTCTAACTCGTAACAGGACGTCTTAAACGAAAAATGGCAAAATATACAAGTCTTAGAATTAGTTAAAAAATGCATCTGAATTTTGTCAGAATTTTTGAAATCTGCTATCACCTATTTTCAAAGGCCCAAATTTGACGCGTTTTTACATTTTTCTTAAGAATTTTAGAGCCTTTGAAAATAGATGATAGCAGGTTTCAAAAATTCTGACAAAATTTAAACGTATTTTTTTTACTAATTCTAAGACTTGTACATTTTGCCATTTTTCATTCAAGTCGTCCTGTTACGAGTATCCTATTGCAGATGGACAGAATTAGTAAAAGAATTGAAATTTTATACAATACCGGATCGTTTTGTTATTAGTCATCAGCATTCGAGTAATCTTACGGAACGGTAAAATAATTATATCAGAAAAATCCCAGAGTACGTGTAATTAGCGTCTGAGACAGAGCCGAAGATTAACTACTTGTACATGATGACTACAGTTGTTACTTTCAGCTGGGGTAGGTCGAAAATTGATATTTTATTTACTTTGCAACGTTCGGACGTTTTTATCTAAAAATACATTGTATCAATTGATCGGTTGTACTTGGCGATACGCAAGTTGTCGATTCGAAAGGTTTTTGTTTTTAAAAGAGATAATGCAAGGCTCTTAGGCTACAGTCATATCGTAACCTTCGCTCTATCTGCACTTTAGTTGATGGTCTAGGACCTTTGTTTATTTTTTCAACCTAAAATAAAACAAAAATTATATCGAACCGTACCGTCTACACGTGTATTTATTGCAAAAACTCGTGTACTCAATGCCGCTCATTCAGCAGTAAACTTTTACGAGCTACATTTTTACTTTCGTTACGTTGAGAGCAAAAATTAGCCATAAAAATGGTAAACTCTACTTTTTTTTTTTCTAACTCAGCTCCGAACGATAATTTCACAGTCGATGCGCAGCGCACAATCGATAATTTCAATTATTTCCGCGAACGTACGGAAATGTTTTCCCGGACAAAAAATACGAGCACAAGGCACGTGTACAAAAACGCTTCGCAGCAACATCTACTTGCAACTTTTCGACACTCCGAACGATAATGCGCATAAAACTCGACGTACCGGGTAAATAAATATTTTCCCATTCGTAAGGTCGATTAAGCTGTCTCTATTGATTTTTTTTTAATCACACGTAGCGTAGCTCAAAAGTATTTGTTAATCGTTAAAGAGATGAAATATTTATCGTCAGCTGCTGATTCGATGAAAATTAATCAGGTGATCATACATAGCGTTATAAGATATTCTGCGCACTAACGACGATCATTGGATATTGCATTTCATAACTGCTATTCTGCATTGATAAATACTTTGTGTGTCTGTAATTTCATTACTAGTAATTAAGCTGCACTTTGCAGGGCTCAGCGATAGATAGACCTTTCCGAGTATCGAGCTTACACGCGGAATTGAATACGGTTCAACAAACTTTGCGCGCTATAAATATTCATACAAAATTTTGCCAACGAATCTCAGCTGTGAGAAGTTGCGCGATAATTATTCGGCAAAATATTTGTTGTCTGAAAAGTATAGCTGCAAACGAGACCGAAATAGTATAGGGAAGTAAAAAAAAGAGACGAATCGCGCGAAAGCAGCAGCGTGTATACATATTCGAGGCATTTCATCGGGAAAATGCGCAGAAACGATGCAGAGCGCGCGATGCAGCTCTCGGTCACGCTGGTTTTCAGGCTCTCTTTGGGCGCCCGTGTCTGGGCTCGTATAAAATTTTGCGCAACGTTATACGAGCGCATATAGAAGCCCTCGGATAACGTACAGCAGAGTCTGGCCGGGGCGGCTGCTGCACGTATGCGTGCCGGTCATTCCAATTTGTCTTTTGTGTGTGTATACGATATACCGCGCCGCACACACCTTGCTCGTGTGTGGACTTGCCGTGTGTAGTCGGCGGAATAGTTTCGCGTCGCGCACGTATATGGGAGCGGGCCCCGCGAGGCACACGAAATGGCTAATTATTATCTCGAACGTGGTGTACACCTGGTACATATAGGCGATCTCGGAGTGGCCTGCACTATGCATAATGTGTGACACGCTTTTTTCTACATCACGAGCCCAGAGGCTTGCCATCATTTATGTAAATCGTGAATCACCTAGCTAAGGTACTTATTCTCTTTCACGTTTATAGTCAAATCGGAGCAATGTCGCAATCGTTGCAGTATAATAATATGATTCTTGTTCCGATTCCCGCACTGACGCATCGACAAACAAGGTATAAGCATACGTTGTTTATGGAAAAAAGTCAACAGAGCTGTTGAATTAATATCACAAATCTTTTTACAGAACTATAGTTTTTTCTATAATCTAGAAAGGAGATTTATAATAATTTAATATAATCCAATTAGTTGTCGCTCTTGGGTCGATATGATCAGTTTTTAGCCTGTTTATAAATGCTTAGAATTGGCAGCTTCTATGGAGTAGCTGCGCGTCGTATTGTTAAACGACTGGGTGAATTGTAAGATATATATATATATATAATATATAGGCGTACGCCGCGGAGCATTATGTAAAGGACTAAAAGAAACTAAACAGCTCAATCGCGTCGGCTCGTCGCTCGCCGAGAAACAATTCCGCGCGCGCATTCAGTCCCATCCCACGAGCTCTTCTCTCTCTCTTCTATTCCACGATGTATCTCACGCGCACTCTCGGCGTACACTCTGCGGGTTTTCGCGCGTCCTGCCGCACGAGTAGTAGTAGTGGATAGACAAACAAACTCACCGGAATCAATGGTGCACACGCACGCACACTCACACCCACGCGCATCTTATAATGCATACATAGCATACAGAGAGTATATATATACAGCGCGTGGAGGGAACAAAATTCATCCTCGTACGCGCACACACACACACTTTAGATTTATCGCGTCTCGACTATTTTCCATATAATGCCATAGGCAGAGTACGTGCGAATAAGCCGTATACTATTATATTATATGCATTATATATTGCCTGCGAAGCCAACATAATACATAATATGTGTATATAATACAGGCAGGACTCTAGGTCTATGCTGCAGACGATGTGTGTGTGTACGTGTGTTTGCGCTCGATTGTCTCTCTCTCTCTCTTGGTCGTCGTCGCCGCTTGTCATAATATGTAGGTATATAATATAATGTGCATATGGCAGCGAGCGCTGCGGTTGTGTGTGTATATACGCTGAAAAGAGCACGAGGCTATTTGGCCGCGCTCGACGTGTGTGCATGTGTCGGAGTACCGTAGCTTCTAATTAGAGACGACAACGCCCCCTCCTCGCAAAGGACTCTGTCTAATCTCTGCGCCCAGAACAAATTCGCGTTCCGCCGTACGGAAGTCGTCGGTCGATCGAGAGTTGCGCTGCTCCTCTCGACGCTTTCTGATTATTCATGGGGGCTAAGGGGCTCTCTTCTGCTGCTGCTGCTGCTGCTGCTGCTGCACCACCGCGTGTATGTATCTCGACCACGATGGTGACGCCGTGGCCCAATTGCAACTGCAGAGAGAGAGAGCCGCCGCCGTGCAGACACCTATATATAATATATGTAACGTAGTAATCCTCTTTCGTGCTTCGTGATGAGAGGGTGGAGTTTCGTGGCCTCGACGAGAGATCCTGCAGCCAGCCATGAGCCAAGGAAATAGTTACTTCTGTATATATAGCGCAGCTCTGAGCTTCTGTTGCTGCTGCTGATTCTGCTGCTCTTCGAGTCTGCTTTTTGGGACATAATTTTGGCCTTACAAAGTGAACACAACGCCTGACCAAACCCTCAACCGAAACTTTAACATCTCGAGGCCAGGACTAAAGTTAATTTCATTACGGTCGTATTGCATTGGCAAAAATTCATCTTTTTTGCGACGCCTACATTATACAATATTTCGTTGCATTATGAATTATAATTATGCGCCTGCAGAATCCGTACAAATCGCGCGCCGAAGTTAATCAGATATCGATGATCAATTATGCGTCCTAGTTTTCCGATGAGCCACGCGATGTAAGCCACGCGTTTTATAAAGTACCGGCCCGATAAAATCCTAGCCTCTGCTGCTGCTGCTGCTTGCGACCTCTTACATTAATTATATCCGCGCATTTAATATACTTATTAAGACTGGCACATAGCTGCGCAAGGAATAAACAATTCTCATGAATCATTGACGAATTCATAAAGTAATACGCGAAACAATGTTGCATCCCGTCGCTGCTGCTGCCGCTGCCGAGAGCCTTATCTAGCAGCGATTTGATTGTAACCCGAGTTGTGCATTATGCGATTACATTATGCCGATGCCAGTTCGTGGATGCATTAATATCGTCTCGTATCGCAATTAGAGCCATCCCCCCTCTGCCTCTGCCCTCCCTCGACTCCCAGCTCCAATACTACTATAGGCCGTGCGGTCACGTTGTTGTCTACTATACCCGAACACATGCATATATGTACGCGCCGGCTGTATTGTGTGCGCCAGAGGATAAATACGCGCGTTTGAATCATTCATATATGTCGCTGAATCGTAAGGATCATTAATAAAATTCCGCCGCGGGGGCTGTAATTCCAATACAATCCCCCCGTATTCCCACTATACGATACGAACGCATCGAGCTATTTCTCGCTTCGAATTTTGCTGATGACGCGTAATTAAAAACTTGTATTTTGTTTTTATTTCATCACATTGTAAGCTGCAGTCGTATTTTTTAGCATATATACAGTTCCGAACTTCAGCGCGAACATCATTTTACATAATAAACTCGAATGTATACGAGAACTTATCGCGCAGCTTATGCGCGCATGAAAAGTTGGCGAAACGCGCATTTGACCGGATTTTATTTATGAAATTTCACTCGGATTCACATCACAGTTTTGAGCGAAATAAAAGAAAAATTATTAACGCTTCGCGTGCTGCTATCCTCTATCTCTCTTTCGCCATTTAATTTTTTTTTTTTCACTACTTTACCTACGCACGAACGTACGCTGCGCGAAGCAGTAGTCGCGCACTTTTTCACGGGCGCTTCGGGCCGCACTCGCATCGAATGACACAACTACTACTAGTGCAGCGACTTATGACCCTCCTAAAAAAAACAAAAAACTTCCAACGGATTTACCCTCTGTTTTTTTTGGTTTTGTTTTTTTTATTTCAAATTGTCACTGCGTTGAAAGACACGTTGGAAAAAATGGTGCGCCGTTTGCGCGAGGCTTTCCCGCGTCGTGCACGCGAGACTGCAAATTATGAAAGTCGTATCGAAAGTGAATTCCCGCTGCAGTGCACATACATACACTACTGATAGCTAGCCACCCACTTGCCAGAGCATTTCTCTCCCTGATGATTATATAGCGGAAGCGATGGTATTTTTTTTCTGCTCCGCTGCTACTACTGCTCTTGGCTGTCAAATTTAATCGCGATTCTACCACGAGGTTTTTGTGATACCTGCATATAAGCTCGCGCCAAAAAAATCCATTGCATCGATAAAAAAAAAGATGTCTTAGAGGCCCACGTGTGAGTGAGATTCGAGCCGTATCAAAAATTGAAGTATATCTATTTTTTTTATCCGATATCGTCATTCAACGGTTGCCGATCGCAACTGCAAAAGCATCGATCGATAGAGATTTAGAAATGTCAAGTGCGCACGCGAAGTCGATTTGAAGCTCAACGATAACGATCTTTTTCTGAAAGGCAGCGAATGATATAATAGTGTTCTATACAAGAGTGGTCGTAAATCAAGCCACGATATGTCATTTTTTTAGAAATAAAAATGCGATTCCAACTTTTATCAAATATTGTATTTTTATTATGACTCGATCAACGAGATGAAAAGGTGAAAACGCGTAACGACTGACGCATAACATCCAAAGTGGAGCTTTTCAAAATGACTCATAATATTTGCTTTGTTATAACGTTTATATAAATGATCCGCTCAAAAAAAAACACATATGGTTCGCGAACGAACGAATAATTAATATGCGCAAGACAAACAAGGAGCATATAGCATGTACAGCCAAGCGCGATGTCGTGTGAGTGTCAATTTGTAGAAAAGATGAAGCGCTGCAGGAGACACGCGAGGTCAGGAAAAAATAATTATTAACAATAGTTTTGTGCAGAAATGCGCCAAGTAGGATAGGAGCTGCTGTTGTAAAAGTCAGTGACACAACTCTGTGCATAGCAGGATTATTCGCAACCGCAAAAATAATAATGAGTCGAGTCGCGTCGCGCAGCAGCATCAATATAGCGGCGTTGGCGGCGGCAGTCGTGCACAGCTCATCGGGCGCGCGTTGGCGTAATTCTCAAATTGTCATTTTTTGCGCGCGCGAGAAAGCACGTCGTCGTCGTCGTCGTCGAGAAGTAAAGAAACTGTATGCTGCAGTGAGATTTCAGAAGATGCAATGCAAAAAAAGTCGAATATTAAAAAGAAAAAGAAACTCACTCGACTCGATTTTTCTGTTCTCTGTACAGCAGCAAGGCGTGCAGCAATATGCGCTCGCGCCTCGAGATAGCGTCTTACGCTTATATGCGCACTACTATGCAGCGGCAGCAAAATTCCTCTTTCCTCGGTCTCGACACTCGCGCGCACCACTACTCGCACCTCTTCTCGTTCTCGCGCGCACTGTTGTATGGAAACGCACCAACTTTTTTTCTCTCTTTTCTTTCTCCAGCGCTAATGACTCGTAACCACACACACACACACGAGTTTAGGCCCTCATATTCTTCGGCAGCTCCAATATAAATGGAAACACAAACAAACACTCACACATACACACACACTTGGCCGTGATTGTATTATATATATATATTGCACCGATACACGAATAATGGCACTGGTCTCGCTTGGACTCGGCGCGGCGAGTTGCGGAGCTGCTGTACCGCTGCTCTGTTGCTCCGCGGAGAATGTATCGCGAGAGACTGCGGCAGCGAGAGACCGGTATATAACCGAACGCACAACACACGCCTCGAGCAGCTCCGCGCGATCGGAGCCTCGGCGAGTCTCGAGCTATATGCTATGCCTATATATGCTATGGGGACTCGCGCGAGTCGTGTACACGTACGTACGTATAGACAAGAGCGCGTTAGCGCCAAGATTCTCCGCACTGAGCGAGTCAAAAAGTCGGAGCGAAAGAAAAAGAAAAAACGAACGACGACCGATCGCCCGAGAGAAGGAGAAACAGAGAGAGAGAGAGAGAGAGAGAGAGAGCGGACAGGTAGTGCAACGCCAGAGAGTTGAAAGGACCCTGCCATGTATACGTTTACACGTGTGTGTATGTAAGTGTGTAAGTGTGGGTACACGGGGAGGGAGCAAGACTCGCTGCGAATATATATATATATATATTGCGTGCGTGTATAAAAACGAAGCGCGGAGCGGGAAGCCCCGCTTAAGCTGCTACGCATACCTTCGCTGACGTCGTTTTCTCTCTATATATATGTGTTTGTGCGTACTCTCGCCCATTCAGAGCTGCTGACCACGCGAGCTACCAGTGACGATCGTAGGATCCGCCTTGACGTATTTGGTACACGATACCAATATACCCGTGATGTGTTATACTTTCTAGTGACGTTCTCGGATTAATTAAAGCCAATTCAAACTTTTTTTCACTAGTAGCTAATATTTTCACACTGAAATTCGTGAAAATAATGGCATGTTTTGATCGGGCACTTTGTGTACTCGTGATATAATTGCGCGATGTAGCGCTAATTTCGGAGAATCCCCTGATTCCGTAGCAGATCGGCATTTTTAACGATGCACGCTCGCATTGCACTGCACTCGCGGGCCGCGTCTGGTCTTTATAATCTTATCTCGATAAAAAAAATTTATCCCAGTCGATAAATCTTGTACATTCAATAAATAAACGATCGGCTGGGCGCGATATCGTTGAGACGTGTGGATGAGATGTCTCTTATTGCAAAAAAAAAAAAAAAATAATGCAAATCATACTTTCGAACGAGCGATGAGGAGTGGATGCGTGATTCACCTCGCCGAACGAGACGGGCTGTGCTCCGGCGCGAGTACAAGCCCTTTGCGAAGCGCGAAGGTCATGCCGGAGCCTAGCTAGAGCTGAAAAGGGGCTTTGGCCGCACTCGCATGGAAGGAAGGAAAAGGAAAGCAATGCAGCAGCTATACAGCACGCGTTTACGAGAGCGAATAATATAATATATACTACGCTCGAGTGGGAGTGAAAAAGAAAGACCGGTTGCTTGCTTACTCTTGCTTACTATGCTGCTGCTGCTGCTGCTGCTGCCGCGACGTATGTGTGAACGTAGCCGACTCTCTCACGCCACGATGTTGTAGTATGCAGTACGCTTCCTATATGTATACAACATGCAAGCACAGTGCAACGTCTGCCTTATACCAGCCAAGATTCGCATGTATATATACACACGCAGACGGATGCAGCTATATAACTTCGTGTGATACTCGCGCACAACAACACGACGCGAGTAATGTTCATATTTTGTCTGTTTTGTGCGCGCACAAAACTAAAAATCTCACTAGACGCGTTCGCTGCTATCCAGGACAATTATTTTAGTTGATATATCCATAAATAAACATCGCCGATGAAATTATTTACACATTTTTTTTAATTTCGTGAATTATTTACAAAGAATTGCTCTCGTGCACTTATAATATATAATTATTATACTTCGACCCTTAACAAATAAAGCTTACACAATATCAGAATCATAAATTAATTATCAGTAAAGAGTAATAATATACTCGCTCTGCATCCTCTCATGTAACAACAGAGAAGCTGTCATCGATTTTTCATTTGACTCTTGGAAAGAATTCCTCGCCAGCTGTAATAACTATATGCGGGAAAAAATTTCCTACCATCGCTCGCTGAGCGCTCGCGGTTCGCATGGCTATTTTTCCTTTTTTCTTATCGACTGAGAACGCTCAACTGAAAAAGTTCGAGTGGGTGGATTAATATTGGTATCGCATGTTGAGGAATTTTTAAAAAGTATTCGATCCTTACCGAACTATCGATGTTGTAAGCGCAAACGACCAAATCGTAGGTGTACTCGCAAGCGTCATCTACCTTCGGAGCTATACACGAAAAGGATAATTTTAAAAATTTACTTGTACACTTGATTTGCAAAACGTCACGTTGAAAATTATACTAACTCGAGTCGTAGCAATCTTTGGCGATTTCTTTGATTCTGGGCGCCAATTCTTCGACCACCAGTAAGTCGACCTGGGCAAACATTTTATCCAGAGAAAACTGTCCTTGTTTATTCATCTGAAACGTAGCAATATTACAAATAAATTATTTATTTTTAATTCCATGAAAAACACAAACGCGTACGACATTTTTCAATTATCAATTATTCATTAACTTACAACTTTCAACATCGTCGCGAGGCACCTGTAATAACACATCAATGATTTTTCACGAGCGAACACTCCCGAGTACGATGCGAGTAAAAGGTCTGTTGAATGGATAATCCCCCCAACATTTTTTTGATTAGAATGAAGCACATTTTTAACTACAATTAACTGTGCTTACCTTCCGGTACGTTATTCTTCTTTTTGCACGTGGAACTTATTGGTTTGACCATTTTTTTGAGCTCTTCCAAGCTCATTTTTGCCTATAAATTATGAATAACAATTGCACAAAAAAAAATCGATGCGGAGAAAATTGAATAATTGATACTTACACACTGGACATTCAAGAGGTAGATCGATAAAACGAACATTATCGACCCAGAAACTTTGAGTTTCATTTTACGACTGCGTTGAAGAGTCAAGCAGAGCTAACTTCCACACGTAAAAGAATCGAGCTTTCTACGCGCGGGTCGCGTTGATTTTCAGCGCCAAAAGTATACGGGCATTGGTTTTTATAGCTGGAAGACGGCTTTCAGGAAGTTAGCTCATTTTTTTTAAAAATTCATTCGTAATAGCGCCGTGCGACACTATCCAAATGGCTCACTTTGCACCTATTATCCGCGTGTAATTGACCATCAGTGGCTTTTAAAAATCACCGTTCGCGCGCCGCTAAAGTATACGTTTTCGGGACGTGTTTTGGGACGTGCAAATGCACGGTTCTAATTGACAATAATTTTGCCGACAGCCGTGTACAAAAGTACAGGCTTCTTTCTCGTATTTTCGATCTGACTGCGTATTCGATCGTGCACTAAGATATATATATTATGTGGCTTCGGTTTGTATTGATCTGATTAATATAAAAACGAAGCTTACATAACACTGCCCGAAGCAGATATTATATATATGTATCGCTCAACGTTAATCCAAACACCGTTGAAAAAAATGCATTTCAACACTCGAGCGTGACTCAATAGAACATTTTTATTATCGTTATAAAAACATGCTAATTATGCGTAAAGTAAATAATTTATACATATTTGATGAACCGCACTAGCGGAAGAAGAAGTTTATGTACAGCAAAACAAGTTCATCTCTCGATAGATTTAAAAAAAAATACTCAACTCGTATAGCCGACCTTCAGACAATACAGAACCATAAGATATATATTTTTTTCTGTGATTTTTTTTTTTTTTTTGCGAGAAAAGCAAATCGCGCAATCGCGCATTACTCCGCTTTAGCGGAGTACGTGTTTATAACATGCCAGAGCACGATGGGATTTAAAACAAACTGCTGCTGCTGCTGTGCAACATCCAAGCTAGCTCGCGGAAACAAGGCCGCGGCGAATTCTTATATATATATACTGTAGATGCGAGAGAAGCATTCCTAAGCCACGTAGTATAGTATATACGGCGAGATGCAATTGCTCGTATTATATATGTGTGTGTGCTGCGCGAGCTACTAGCAACATCATCTTCCCGCATGTGCAGAGTCGATTCAGTCGATATAAATGCAATATGAAGACGTTTCTACACACTCTATAATCCATGGCTGATTGAGCAAATATCTTTTTTCCATCTACGCTATCTATATATACATGGCGTGCTGCTTTAGCTGCGATTGCGAGTTATAGAGCAGAGAGTATGAATTAGATCGTCAATTTTTATATACCTTATTGCCAATCTCGATTGACATGCGCGCTTCGTTCATAGCTAGCGTGCAGAATTCGATTCGAGGCTCTTTAGAATGGAAAATTAAATTGCGATTCGAACGTATAGCAGTGGATTTAAGCTGTTCTATAGTATGTTGTATGATTCTTGCAACAATGCCGTGGTATTTTCGGTTTTTGCAAATACCCAATTCAACGCATGTAAGATCCAAGTCGTGTTGTTTTTTTTTTTAGAAAGATTTCGATCGTATGTCGATTACATCAGACCTCGTGTGTGGTACACCGAGTCAGCGCCGACTGACTCTGTTTAAAGGCCATTTCAGTTCCGCATACATGTGTGTGTCTGCATCCTATACAGGCGAGCGTAAATTTATATTTATAATACAATACCGTACGCGGTAATGTGTACATAAACTTTGCAAGTTACGTTAAAGCGCCAATAATAATCCTTGACAAACATTGCGCACATTATACATACATTGAATAATTATTAAACGAACGTAATCATTATTCGTACATAATTGTGATTCGCGATGCAAAATTTTCACTCGACGTGCAACGCCGCGATTTCGGAATATCAATTAGAAGAAGAAAATCGTTGTCACGAATTCTAAAAAAAGTAGCAGCAGATGCCGACACACACACACACACGACACGACACGACATGTGTAAGTAAGCAGCTCGCTGCTAAACACCGTTAAAAAGTCGACGCTCTCTGCGTGGTGCGCGCGAGAGCACAGGTGCCCTATACGTATGTGTGTACTGCTGTATGTATGTGTGTGTGTATAAAGCATCAGCGCGAGCCAACTCGCAAGACTCGCTCGAGAAATTCCAAGGTGAGCGCCAAGTTGTACAAGTACATATATATGTAAGCGCGGAGAATGCGCTCCGAATGCAGCACAGCACCGCGGCGTGTGCGCGACAATCGTTCGAATTTCCTTCGCAATGACAAATCCTGCATTATAAATCGCCAAATCTGTCGGCTGCACGTAGAGATCGCGATGAGCAATCTCATTATTTTGCCGCGCGCGTGCTTACATTGCGCTATATTCTCGACCGAGTGATTCATCATCTTTGCCACCTTTGCGGTCATTTTTTTCTGCGCAAAACAACAAGAAATAACGTATACATCCCATTCAATTGGTGAATCTTCGTCATATTACTATAGCAGAGCAGCAGCAGCAGCAGCAGCTTATTTGTTTTGTGTAATTCGACGCAGCGACGAAAGTTTCAAATTTTTTTCCTCGTTTACCCCCACCTGTGCTCGCTCGTACTCGCTCTCTTTTCAGACACGCTTTATATATCGGGTATTATACCTCTTATTTTCGCGGGTCTCGGGGCAAATCGGTGACACACTATTACCTTTTGAAAAGTAAGTTAATTCGACGCGTCGACTCGACCGCGCGCCAAGAGTCCGGAAAAAGAGCCGCAATACACGTGTGTATGTGTGTGTGTGTGAAATCGTGTCGCGCTGGAACAGGCGTAATTCACTCGCAGCACACACGTGTGCACGCGTGTAACCGAGAGCTGCAGTAATTTTTTTAGGCGTTGTTTTGAGAGAGACGGGATCGAATCGAGAAATTCTGCAGAAAGAGAGCGAACGACCTCCATTCTACGATTTTAATTTTTTCCACTTTGGTTTCTCACTCGAACGAGGAAGTCCGTATGACGCGAATGATACATAACTAATGATTACCTGAGCAATAATAATTCTACACGCGATAACGGCCCCTCAAACGATTTTCCTAATACCCAGGAAGAATTTCAAACCAGTTTATGCCGTTTTTAGAACGCTAATTGTTATAACGCAACGACCGATTGAAAACAAAACGCTCGATTTATCTTGAGAATATTTGTTAAGATGCAGAGAATCGTGAGTCGAGATTCGAATCGGCAAATGGTCGCCTCCAACGGGTTGACCACATGGAATTTAGGTTTTCTAAGTATTTTGGAAAGTTTTTTTACGTCTATTACATTTAATGAGTATCGAGACTGTATGGATTTGATCGTTCAGTTAAACTGCGGTGGAATCTGCTGAATCTACGAGTTACTTTATCAGCCTGAAAAAATCCAGTCGCAAGAATATTAATCGATAACAATAAAGTCTGCGAATTGAATATATTTATCGGTCGGGGCGAGATTATTATTATATAATCGATCAAACGATACGACGCTTATTTATATATTGTTATTGGGCTTTATCACGGATTACTCAAATGAACCTATGCGTGCATATATTTGTTTTCGAATGCAAAATCATACGCTCGGCTGAGTCACGATGCATTAATATATATTCGAGCGAACGAAGCGTGCCTTATTCGCGATACGTCAATAATTGAGCGCGTATTATTAATTATAGAAGCGAATAAATTCGAATTTTTTACCGTCCAAATAATTGGAAAAAAAAAACAAAGTTACGCGCATTTAGCGAAATTGAAAAAAAGTGACGGAAACGCATGGCACCGATCGGCAGACGAAAATCCAAGTTTTCGCTGTATACGATTCGAGCAAACGAAATATATAGGCTTGAGATCGATCAATGTCGTCGAGTTCCTTAGCCTCGGCCTGGCCGGTGCTGCGCTGGCAAAATGCGGCGACTCGCGGCGGGCCATTCACCGTTTATCGCGCCGCGCGGCCCGTTTACATTTTATTATTCACGTAACACTATACTCGACGCTACTTTCAATCTCGCGGCGCCCCTCCCCCCGACTTCATCGCCGGCACACACATACATACACCTTTACCGCGCGGACCCGTACGGATCCGAGCATATTATCGTCCGATATACAACATATGCTGGTCCAGCAAATATATTAACCGGTCGCGATCGCTCGACTCTTTCTGCGATCCTTTCGGACTCGAGCCGTGATCGACCGTTTAATCATCTCAAAGTCTTTTTATTATTATTTTTTACATCGTATCGCATAATACGTAAAGTAAATTTTTGTCGCGAGGGGTTGATTTGTTTGACGTGCGCGAAGAGCACGTTGATTGTTGATTAGTCCGTATAGGTAAGCAGCTGTTGCATATATATATACCTGTGCTCAATGTTTATACAGCCGGAGGCGGCAGCGGATCGAGCGGGCCAAGCTAATTAGCAAACGCGCCTGTATATGGATTTCGCCGGCTCGTCGATGACTTTTGTTTCGGATTGTGTATACGCACGGCATTTTCATTTTCCAACGCCCATAAGTGCAATTTCGGACACTCGGGTGAGCGTGTGCGAAATAAATTGCTCATTATGCCATCGCTTTTTAAAATTCTGCCGTCTCATTTTTTTTTCTTTTTTTAGCTACCTGCAGAGAGACACAGGCGCGCGTTGTGGGATCGATCGCGCGCGATTCAATGTACAATATTTTTGAACATCTCAGCATGAGCAAAAGTAAATTCGAAGCACGTACCAAGTTATGCTTTATCCCTACGTCATTTCCGCTGTTTTTTATTTTAGAGTAAAGCTAATCTAGTTCAGGCTCGTATACTTGTATCGATGAAATACAGCAACAACGACCCATTGAAATCATTTCAATTTGGTTGGCGATAAAAAATTAAAAACAACCAACATTTTTCGATGCGATGTTGTAAAAAGGTCAGCATTTCGGTATTTTCTCATTCACCCGCAGAGAAACGAGGCGAATAGACGTAAGAAAAAATTCAGAATACGAATAATCGTCCTTAAAAGGATTTCTTCGATTTATCGTATTTGACGCGGCTGAGTCACGCTGAAAAATAAAGCTGGGATCCCCTCTGACGCGAGCGCGAGCCTAACATTATACAATCGAATCAATCCTAAAATTAACTATCTCGCACGCACACATGCATATATAAGGTCGCGCCGAGCAAGCTTTTGCCATAGGACTTTTTTTTCTCTACCATTTGCGCACACGGCTGCGACTAGACTTAGTCACTATGGCGACTGAGAGTTCGATAACCGCACAGAAAGGCTCCTTGTTGTAGCCTTTATATATATGCGCGCCTTGTGTATATGCATGTGTGTATTTGCTGCAAAAAAGGACAGTCGACGAGCTTCGCGTGTAAGTGAGTGTATGCACGTGTATGGACGACGATCTACTGGTCGCCGCCGAGCGCCACCACTACAGCGACTGCATAATATATGGGCCAGCAGCGACGCTTATACACACACTCGCGCACACATACAGCAGTAGGGGATTTACGAGGATTATTCCCCGAGCGGCTGAAAATTAGCATGTTATAAAATGCAACCCATATTATAATAACGTACCAAGATGTTTTATGTAATGCATGTTGCTGTTGACACCTCTATACTCTCCATCCAATAATTGTAATCGATGGAAAAATTACTGGTACCGCATGAATATTTAAACGGGCGACGCGATCGATCCCCATTATTTCCTGATAGATATAACAATAATCAACTGAGAATTATGTAGGATCGAAAAATTGACCGAGAAATAGATTTCTCGAGAGAGGCGACATTTTTCCATTAACACACAAATTTGATTGCACCTCGCTCTAATTTATGCTTGCTAATAATTTTAAAACTAATGCGAAATATTATAATTTCGAGTTATTTTTTTCGATATAATCTCAACATCATAATTGAAGATATTAAAAAATAGGTCGTACTGTGTGTAACACATCGTATAGTTGTTGCATATTAAACTCACGCAAGGTTGTAATGACTCCGATGCATGTGACTACTTTTTCAATGAGTAATTCTATAAAGTAATCCTTGAGTCGTGACTTTTTTCACAGCTTGTAACTTTCAAACACTACCACATTACAAGGATATTATAATTTAAAGAAAATTCATAAAATAATTATTCGAATTTATGAATTAATTGAAAATAATTATTACGCGAAAGCACTAAACTTACCGAACAGCGTGAAAAGTTGTATCCAGAATCACAAAAACTTACACAAAACACCGGTAAACAGAGTAAAAGTTGCCGAGCGCGAAATTTGAAAGTTGGACGCGGTGACAGGAATTGTCATGATCTATCCAAAAAAAAGAGCTGGAAAGGTAGCATCGATGGCGTACGGTTCGCAGCCGACTAAATACTGTTGATGATATGCAAAGGCTGCTATAGGGGGTCCCTTTATACGATCGGCAGCTACTATATACAGCCTATAGGCTATACAAAACACACTTACGGAATGGACTGGCTTGTGTGCCGCAGCCGCTGCTGCAGCAGCAACAGTTAAGGAGCACACGCGTCGCAGTCGAGGTGTGTATGCACATATATGTGCGTACACACACACACGTACACACCTGTTTTATGTTTAGGAAAGAATCTATATGGCGCGAGTATATATAGTGACCGGCGGTGCCGCGTGTGCTGGACTCGCCGATTGAGGTCGATGCCGCGTATCCGTTTCTGCAGCCGACTGTTTCGCGCGCGCCGCAAACTCTCCGTATACTCGCTATGTGCAGTTTCACGTGAACTGCAACCGAGCTGTATATACATATGCATCGCGAGCCGACTCGTATCTATCGATTCTCTCGCTGGACTTGTTCTCTCTCTCTCTCTCTCTATACATATGTGCATATATTATGGCTTGTGTACCGTATGTACTTGATCGTACCTATATACTATACAGTATAGTTGAGAGATTATTAGTATGAGCTAGCGAGCAGCCCAACTTTTGTATAGTTGCAAACTCCGGATTAATCCCAGCACTACGCACTTTGTATAAAATAACGCCTTACCCCTGATTCATCCATCGTACGCGCCTTTGACGCGAGAGCTTCATACGCACTGGAATCGTTTCACTTTCGTGTTTATCTTGAACGACATGCGATGATGATCGCAATTCTATAATTTAACTACTGAAAAGTTATATAGCGCTCCTAGTTATGCAGTACATGATCGTACAATTTTTACTTATCGATTGTCATTCGTGTGTCGCTCGATACTTTTAAATTTACCTTGCGGCAGCGCATCGATACAATTGGCCGCAGTATTTTTAACTATACGACAACTATCCAATTTATTTTTGTGTCTGCAAAACTGGACCGATTAAAAAAAAATTAAACCATATCGATGTTCAATTTATGAATTTTATCTTATCGATAGACTACATCGGTTTATTCTACTCCAAGAGTACAACGAGTGACATTTCGTCGGTTCGCGGCGACAGAAAATCGACGCTCAGCGACCACTGCATGCTCGCGGCCGAACGTTACTCGGCAAAACAGGACGCTGTTCGAACTCAGTATCGCCACTTCTTGACTCGATCGATACGAGTTCGCATGATAACTATTTCTTGTATGATAAATCAATCCATCGATACAAATTCATTGGGTGTATCGTTGATTACAGCTAAATATGCTCCGCGTGAAAAATCTTTTAAAAGCATGTGAAGGCCATTTTTTAAAAAAGCATTTACATTCTCAATTTGAATCTAAATGGATTTATATAGCTTTAAATCTTAAATCTGATCATATTTCGTATTTAAATGTATTTAATTAATATCATAAAAATTTCAATAGTAAAATTTAATTTTACTGATTCGAAAAATATCGCAGATAAATAATATTAATATTACACAACAAACATTCATACTTAATTCAATCAGATCCGTAAAAAAAATGTAAAACGATAATAAACGCGCGAAATATTAGTGTTTCGACATTTAGGAGACGGAAAGAAATAATTAACGATAAAAAACATTGCAAAGAGTATAGGATAATTCGTTGGCGAAGGGAGGTGTAAAAATTGTATACCACGATATGGGGATGCGCGAGGCGAGCATGCGCGAGAGCTTGCAAAGCGCCGAGCAGCGCATGTGCGCTAAATTTCAATTCTCGCTTTCACATCATCGGGACGAGACGAGCGCATGGCGAAAGACTAATTAATGGTGCGACGCGCACTCGTTCGGTATATATACGATATATTTTGCACGCAACGACCGAGAGGCCGGAGAAGTAGCCGCCGAATTTTCGAAGATTTGTATAAATAATTTTGTCGTCGATCGTTGAGTGAACGGCTCGCGACGGGAGTTTCATAAAGTGAATCTCGAAGCAGCGGCGATCGTCCAAAGAGGAGATCTCAGTGCGTCGACGAGGATCGTTTGTCGAAACCAGTGCTTCGCGCTACGAGAGACAATTTCATATACGTACACAGACTCGCAACAGGTCAGCAACATGTCGTTTTTAGCTTGTTGCTTTCGACGGGTAAGTACACGATTATGAAATTTTCTACAATTTTTTACACAATTAATACGATAATTTTTGTGTTTGCTATTATTGGTAATTTCATTGTTACAATCAAAATAGAATTGTGCAATATTTTGAATTTCTTAAAAAAATAACGCATAAAAAAATTTAACGACTGTATGATATTTGCTTGTTCTTTGTTTACCGCAATTAAAATATATCGTGTATGCTTGGGTATACGAACATTAAGACTCAGTGATATAGTTTATCGATTATTGACCGAACGTAACTTTGTTAATAAAAAAGTTGAGCGCTCATAAGACAAACAGACGTATAGCGCGATGCATTTTATATGAAATAAACTGCCTGCCGTTCTCTTTACGTGTTTTTTTTTTCATTGTAATTGCGAAATTAAAAAAATTGATGTAAACAGAGCGCTGCGTGCCTCTTCATTTGGGATATATAATTGAGAAAATTCATATCTCGGAATAAGCAGGCGATCCGTGGTCCGCGCGTAAATCACGTTTATAGCTGCGATATACGGTGAGGTGGTGGTGGTGGTGCAACAAGATCGCAAAGCGTAAAAAAACTTGATAATAACTTCTCATCGGCAAATCGAGCCGTGCGCCGGCGGGGTGGAAGTAAATGCGGGATGTGGGAGCAATATTCGAAGCCCCCGCCGCGCCGTAGGGAACTTTTGTTCGATGCTTGCGAAACTTTGTCGGAAGAATATACAGAGAGCTGTGTGGATGTTGTTGATGTTTCTTTAATCGGCTAGAAGATTTTCTCTCTCTCTCTCTCTCTCTCTCGAGTATATAGGGCTGCTGCCGAGCCGCTGGCGCGCATATAAATGTCTCGAGCATTTGTCCAGTCAATAAGGTTCGAAGAATATTTCCGTGCGGATGAAGCTTGCTCCGGTCGCGGAGCTTTTCTCGCTCATTGCAAAAAAAAGGAATAATCTCATTTAGCGATAAAAAGAAAGAGAGAGAGAGAGAGTTGAAATAGAGGTGTACGTCTGTACGGTAGGCCGAGAGAGAGAGAGCGCGAGAACGTCATTGTGTATGTGCGCGCGGAGTCCGTTGTTTCAGTCGTCTGCGTAACTGGGTCAAACAATGAGGGAGCTAGGGTGAGAGAGAGAGAAAAAAAAGCGCGTAACTAAAGCACGTGTGTGTGTGTGCAAGCTCGCACATTGTTTATAAACAGAGCTCGAGTCTCGTGCGCGCCAATTTTTGTCCTCGGATTTCAAGGATCGCGTGTGCAACAAACAGAGCCGACGAGAGAGCGGATTAAGCTTCTCGCGAGCAACCGCTGCGTTTGCCTCGGATTCTAATTTTGCAAGCTCGAGCCCTCCCTGCCCACGGTAAAAATCGAATCGACGATTCTCTCCAGAGATACGAACAAAATGTAGCTGCATAGAAATATGCGAGAATCCTATCGGATCGGGCCCTTGTGTTACACATGCAGCAGCTCTGCTGCTACATTGTTATAAGGTACGTGTAAAGCACACACGACTCGAAGAGCAACGGATAAGCGACGACGCGCGGCGCCTTGTATATTATGTCGTCGTTGTATATATTGCGTTGTATATGTCTCTCTCTCTCTCTCTCTCTCACTCTCGCTCTCTCCCTCAGCGGGCTTTCTTCCGTTAGGGTGAACGGATAAATTTTCCGCTACTTAGCGGATTTCATGCCCGCGAATCATCAAAGGCGCGCATAGTATCGTCGTCGTCGTCGTCGTCGACGTCGACGTGATGCCTAGCCGATGTGTTGTCGGCCTTGCTCCAATCAGGGCCTGCGAACTATTAATAGCTAGGGCTTATAGGCAGGTAGCACGGTACAGGCATGGACCGAGGCACACTGTATACACTCGCCACCGCTCGCTTTTTCTCCATTTGCTTTAAAAAAAAAAGAAAATTGCTGCTGCGCGCGACGAGCATATATACCGATACACATGACGTTGTCGATGCCACCGTGTTGTTGATGGCTATATAGCTCGTTGTCGATATAGCCGCCTGTAACGTATACACGCGGATTCTCTGTTCAATAAATTCAATCAATATCCGTACGACAACGACGCATTTTTGGAACAATATACACGATACACGGAGCTTTCTTACTTTCGACGCGTCGAGCTTCCAATTGAATCGTGGGAGTGACTTTTTTTCGCAAGCTCGCCTCTTCAGTAAGCGCCATCGAGGCAAACAAATTGTTTGCAGTCACAGGCTTTATATATATTATTATTTACATCGAGACACGAGCTATACTAGCTTCAGGCGCTCATTTAAATAAATGGAAATGCTTGATTTGTATGCGGTCAATGGTATGCACTCGCTCCTAGTAGTACGGGTTGCGTTGCGTGCAACTTTTAGAGCTGCTGCTGGTGTGTGCTTGGGACGCGGGATGACGACGATCGTGTGACTACTGCCAGCTAACTTGTGCAAGCTCGAATGTACACGCACGGGCCTCGCGAGCCGAGTAATTGTCTTTTAACCTCGTTCATGAAAGACGACGAGCTTGCGAGAGTTTTCCCTTGTGATGTGTATATGTGTGCGCATGTAAGTTACGAATTACCAAAGTTGTCTCTTCGATAGTTTGTACTTCTCTCTCTTCGGCGCCTGTGCGGCCTATACACCTGCATGCATGCGAATGAGAGAAGCAGCAGCAACAGCATTCGTATTATGCACAACTTGGCGTAAAAATTTGCTACCGACTAGGTATAATCAGCTAGTTTCTATCGCTTTGTTTTTCCTCTGATAAAACTCGCGCGCGTGATTATAATAATAAATAATAAAAAATATAGCTTTGCACGACATCAAATAAACGATTATTCGAATCGAATAAAAAGTAGCTCTTTTTCAATGATGCGCGGCTTATTGGTTATTGCAGCGTGGCAGGTTCGCGGAGGCCAGCCAGAAGCTGATCGACGAGGCGCCCGACATCAGCTGGGAGAACACCCTGGGAGCGCCGAACGGCGTGCCCTTCGACGAGGCGACCAAGGATCTGTTGCGCGCCTGCATCGACCAGAAGATGCCGACGCCCACGACACTGACCGAGATCATCAAGCGCAGCGAGAACTTTCCCGTGCCCTTTCCCGTCAATACCGTGCGATCGTTTTCACTGAGAAACCGTGGCATAGGCATCGACATTTTGGAGGTATGTATTGCAACAACGCGAGCGCCCAATTTACCTTGGCAAAGAGATTCAGAGAGAGAGAGAGAGAGAGAGAGAGAGATGCAGCTTTCGAATTGTGCATTTTAAAGGGTGTAGCCGAGCACATAATTAACGCGCTTTCCTTTATCCTAATTCGGACATTTCAATCGAAGGTTAACGTATGTAAACGCAACAAGTATACATATATATTTATCGAGGTACACGCAGATAGATATAAAATTGGCTCGGATGGTGTGTTGCTCCACGCCCTCGGGTAATATCATTTGCAACGGAAATTAATCCAAGAAATTTTCCCGTTGGATTAGATTTATGTCGATCGATCGAGAGAAGGATTCCCCATTTTTCTATCTGCAGCAGGGAAGACGATTCCTTTTCAGTTTTCTACGATGATTTTAAAAGTGAGAGCATATGAAAATACGACGAGGATGCAAGCTGCGAACTTTAGCGCGCTCGAATCGTCTACGAGATTCGAACTTTTCGCTCGACTTGGACATTCTTCCGATCTTTTCTTTCTTTCTCTTAATATATCAAGTACAAAGCGTCTGCTGCAAAGGTAGTTCGGCTCTGAGGCGATGGCTACATATACGTACGCTAGCGCGAGTCACATTTCTTCGTCTGCGCGCAAATATTTGACAGTCGTATCGAATATTCGATGGCGCGACAAAGCGTCGCGAATAAAAGACAGTCAAAGCCGAAAACTGCACTTGGGTTGTACTATGTACGATATATTAGCGAGCCAATAGATGCAGTCTTCGTACGTATAGGATGTGTCCAAGTCGCGAGTCGATCCGTTCGATTCGCATGGCTGCGCCACCAGTCCTCCGTGTATGAATTTCGAAAAACGATTGCATCATTTCATTCGACGAACGTACACGTACGCTCCAATGTACGTATACTCGTACATATGAGTAAATCTCGTGAAATTTTAATATTTTGCCATTAAAAAAAAATTTTTTTTTACTAGTGATTCAGAAACCTAAAAAAATAGTGCCCATCAAATTTGGGTGAGGGCCTTCGAGGATATGAAAAAGTACATGTTAAAGCTGAAGCTGTTGAACCATATTTTTAAGACAATATATGCTCCTAAATTCGGTTAAAATATTGATAGTTAAAATATTGATGTGCAACGCAAAATTCGATTAAAATGCACTCAAAATCAACAACGAGCGGGAGCAAATTTTGTGTTTATATCGTACATAACTTTTTTTACAAGGCGCGCACACAAAAAATAGACATATCACTCAATTCTGCTACTAAAAAACTACTTTTCCTCATAATTTGGTGATGATTCATGGCGGGGCCTGTTGGGATATGGGAATTATATAAGGATATCATTAAAATACTAAAAATCGAGTTGAATTTTTCTTAAGAGTGTAGAAAACGCGGGTAACGGCGCACACCAGTCAGTGACATTTTTACGAAAGCATAGTTTCTGAGGATTGTTTGGTTATGATTTGAATAAAAAGCTCGATGGGCCTATCGGTAATCAGAAATTGAAAATTAAAAGTAGAATGAGTTGAATTTCAAAACGCATAAAAAACGCCATAAATGGAATGGTAATTTTTAAGTTTTCACACGAATATCGTGGAGTTGACACAAATATCACAATTTCACGAGATTCACTCATATAGTAGCGCACGTGTATATAGCTCACACAGAGATCAGTGATGCACGACACAATGCCATGCGCGCGAGAGTTAACTATACCTGCAGCGAGCTGCGAATTCATTACAAAGTCCAAAGGGCATAGATGCGAGCTCATGGCTAGGCTTGATCATCGCGTCATTGGCACTGCAGCCCTCGATATATTACGCGCACAAACGCAGCGTCTGCATCTCTCCCTCTCTCTCTCTCTCTCTCTTCTCTTAGCTTCGTGACACGAGTGCACAATAATTTCAAAGCCATATAATTAACGCGTCCGCACACCTTGGCTTCTCAATTTTCATCATCAATGCGTGCTGCTGCGCGTCTCGAATCTCACGGATGCCCGCAGTTCAACGCCAACTCGGCTTATCCGCTGATACACGAGGCCGCGCTGCCTTTAATAGCCAACTGGCTCCGGCACAAGCGCCAGTACGGCAGCAAAGTCGAGCGGGCCCTCTACCGGGACATGACGCTCATGCAGCTGGTGCAGCGTCTGCTCGAGGCCAGGGCCATGCAGTTCTACGGGCCCGACGATCGCTACTGCCTGCTGGACGGTCGCGCGGGACACGGCGGCTGGGAGAACGTCGGCACGGAGCGCGAGAAGGAGCCCCTGGTGCTCGCCCACTGCCTGTCCTACGACGAGATGAAGCTCTCGGCCATGATGATCGTCTCGTCGCACACGGAATTCATCAACGACGGCTCGAGAGAGAACAGGGGCATCGTCTGCGACGACCCGGACTCGATACAGCACCGAGGTGTCGTCATGAGCGTGGTGGGCGCGAGGTTCGAAAAGGCTCGCGTCATGGAGTATCAAGACGTGCTCGTGTCGCATTCGCAGAATAGCGTCGAAAACGGGTAAGCGCGCGATCACTACTCTTTGCACAGCTCGAATGAAACACATGCGCTTATTCCGTTCTCGTCCTGGGCAGCTACGGCACGTACGTGGAAAACATTCCGCTGGACAAGCACGAGTTGCGCAACGTGTGGGCGCGCTTCTACGGCCACGACTATCATCCGCTTTACGAGGAGGCCCTGAAGAGGGCCAAAGCCAAGGACAACAGGAGGTACGTCAATCTCACGGGACACGTGATATTCGACGCCGAGAATTACATGAAGCGAACCCTCATGTCCGTCGAGATGATTCTGCTCGAGGCCAACACGAGGGCCGAGAAGCACAACACGACGGCTTTCCTGCACGTCGTGGGATTCGGCTTGGGTATGCTGCCACTTGCTTACGTGCTTTAATGGAACTTTTGTATGCAACGATCGAAACGTTATTTGCAGATGTCTGGAAAATCATGCACGATCAGGAGGTTTACTTTTTGAAGACCTTCGAGATAGCTCTGCGCAAAATGAACAAGAAACTGAGGTACGTATCGGACATAATGTTCTCGTACTTTCGCCATCAAAAATGCGGTGGAGCTTCCAACGGGGATTATCTCGGAGGTCAGTGTGGACGCACTCGTTGAATAAATTTTATATCGATCGAATGATTTCTCATGTTTTTTTTTTGCATTCGCACCCGCATAGATATCAGAATACATTTTGCCTTGAGGGAGCCACAGACCAAACTATTTCGCTCCAGCGATGCCAATAAATTGCTCGTCGTTACGTACGCCGCCGATTCGAACTCGTATCCAGGTAGCTAAAATGTCATTCACGTATGAAAATTAAATAATGCAACACCGATGATCGAAACAGGTAATGAATTTTGGGGTAATTATTTAACGGCGAGCGGCAATCCGGCCGCGGCGTGCAGCACTCAGATCTCCGAGCTGCACAATCCGAGGATAAACATCCGCTGCAACGGCTCGAGTCTGCACGTAGCATCGCCCGAGCACGGCATTCTACACATAGGCGATTACGTTAAGCTTCACTTTACGTAGGTGCGAGAAAACACGCCGCCGAGTTCATATAATTACTTTGCCCACGCGAAATTATAATCGTAATTGCTATTAGCTGCCTCGAGGAAAAAAAAATAATGCATTTAATGTGTTGCGACGCAGGATCAAATGAGCCCTCTGGGCACGGCCGACAACCAATCGCGCAGACCGTCGCGCTCGCCGCGCAATCAGCGCAGCCGCAGCGCCGACGTCGACTGCCTGAAGAAGTACATGGAGAAGCGGGTGGAGGTGCGCCGGCACACCGAGGCCGGCGAGGTCTCGCGCTGGATACCCCTGTCGAAGAGAACCTCCCTACCGGCCCGGGAAAACGTGATTAACACTCTGGCGAAAACGAAGATCGTCGGAGGTAATGACTCTGCTGGAAATAGAGAAGGTGACAAAGATTTTGTAACTGGCAGAAAATCACGTAGACAATTGATACTATCACCCTCGTATTATTATATATCATTAGATAATTTTCTGCTGAATGCTATAATAGATAAATGCCGTAGAAACTCGTAATGCATATGATTTTCTAGATTTGAACTGGATTGCGATTGAAAACCAAATTTTCGTATTTATCATATATATTATTACATTTCTTAATGTAATTTTTGTAGTAAGCCTGCATCGAAATTGTCGAAAAATTCTATTAGATGCTTTTTTGGTAATGTGAAAATCTCTCACCTTAATCGATTTCCCAATCACTGTAAATTTTTGACGAAAATATTTCTTAATCGGCAACAGGGTTGTAAAAAATCAATTAAAAAAACCATAAATCATAAATCCAATTGATTTATGAATTGAAACTATGTTAATACACGAATCAATTTTGATTTTTGAATTAAATTGAATCAATTTGATCAATTTGATTCGTGAATTAAACTTGATTTAAATCTTTTATGATTTAAATCAAATTTCATGTCTCCAGTTCGTTTGAGTTGTTCATGCTTCAGGTATCGAAAATAAACCTAGTGAAGTTCTCCAGTATTTTATGGTTATTGGGTTACTTTTGGGTTGCTCGGCCCGAAGTTAAGATACATAGTGGGTTTCTCCAGGGAGTTTTAATCTTTATGAGCTTCTCCAGCTATCGAATTTTTAAAGTATTTCTATATTTTCTTGTTTACGTAAGACTTTTTTCACGCACTTAGTAAATTAAGTTATTTTCATGATAAAGAGTTCGTAATCAACATTTAAATTATTCGTGGCAAATATTTAATTTTTATTATCTCGTCATTTTAATCTCTTGGAGCCTTAAAAGCCTAAAAGATCTATAACGTATACATGAGAAGTTCACTTTTGGCTATTTGTAATACCTGGAGCATGAACAACTCAAAGAAACTGGAGACATGAAATTTGATTTAAACAATAAAAGATTTAAATCAAGTTTAATTCACGAATCGATTTGATAGGGGAAATAAAATAAATTTAATTCAAAAATCAAAATTGATTCGTGAATTAAACTGAAGTTGAATTAAAAATTGATTAAAACTTTTACAACCCTGTTGGGCAAGAGGTGTGTGCGTAGCGCATTTAAGCCAAAATATGCCTGTTGTTCCATTGGCCACACACACACACAGGACACATCTACTACAATCCCGGAGTGGAGCGGCTGTCGCCCCGCAGAACCAACGCCTCCGGCCGTGAGATGGCCGAGCCGGTGGCCAAGTGGGTACCCGCGCGCTACAGCATCGGCACCTGTCGGGCCGACCTGAGCTTCGAGGACGAGTCCCAGAGGGCCGCCGCGATGATCCGCCAGTCGCAGCGCAGCCACAGCGCCGACGTCAGCTACATGATGTCGGCGCGGCGGGACTCGGCCACCTCGCGCTGGAACGAGCGCTACGTCAATCTCGGCGACGCGCACCACCACAGGCCCGTCGTCGTGCCCATGCTCTCCTATCGCTGGATGCCCGAGACCGGAATAACGCCCGGCTCGCGCTACATACCCTCGCCGCTGATCGGGCGGCGCACGAGCGACGGCGCGGCCCAGCCGCCACCTGCCAGTCCCAATCGCTGGCTCACCTACGTGCGCAATCCCACCCCGAGTCCGGCGCAGAGGCGCATGTCCGAGCGCCAGATGTCCGAGTCCGAGCAGACGCCGAGGGTCGAGGAGGAGACCGAGGACGAGGACACCGTGACCCCGGAGGAGCTCAAGGACTCCACCATCGCCAAGGACGAGCAGAAGAAGAAGGAAGTCGCCGTGCTCGGTGGCTGGCAGCCCGTTAGAAAATTCGAGCCCGCGTCTACGACGACGGCCACGATGACGACGACGACGACGACGACGACGACGACGACCGTCAAGAGCCCGGTCGCGACGGCGTCCACGGCGACCCACGTGACCACTTCTACCTCTATGGATAGGGGAGACGAGGCGCAAGGTGCATACACGGTTTAGCTCCATTTTTCCTTTATATTTTTATCCAAAGCTCCTGGATTTTTGTTGTGAACCTGCAAATCTACCCTATAGGTGTACCCACAAATTATAAATATTTATCAAGTTCAACTATGCCCACGCTCATTTTCATTTTATATTACTTACGTGTTTCAATTTTAATATTACCAAATCTCCTTCATTTTGAAAATCGAGTCTTTGCAATAATTAAGTCTGAGGAATGAATTGTTTTTTAAAAGTTCAACTATTCAATATTACAATTAATAAGTGAAAATCCTCGAATCAATTTATTTTACTAATTGTTTTACTCTGAATTTGTTATTTTTTTCATTTTTTCCATTTTACAAAATATTAAGATAATAAGAAAATCATAATTTTGTCGCAATCAATTTTTTAAATCATACCTTCAAAAGTTAATAAAAATGAACTACTTTGTCATCTTATAATTGCATGCAAGGAAAATATTACCTTGTAAATTGAAAGAACAAGGTTGATGATCAATTTTTTGTAAATCAAAATGTTTGTCATTCACTTTTATTGAATTAATCAACTGTTCTTTCAATCGACATCATTTTGTTTCCAATCATGACACGTCTTACTTTCAATAATACTTTTTTTAATATTAACTAATAATCGTTAACAACGGTAAAGTTTTAATCTCTGTATATATAATGTATGTACGTATGTTCATGGAAGATGCAGATTTATCTCGTGAACAACAAGATACCATGCAGGTAATTCATTATACATATCATATTAGAAATAGCATTAACTTTTTTTTTTCATCATTAAAGTAAATCTGCTTTTTCAGTTTATATGTTCATTTGTCCCCAATGTCTGAATATCAATGTTTTGCAAATGTAAATATAGAACAAAATTGTAAATAATTACTTGAATTTTTCCCTGTTCAAAATACGAAATGATTATTTTCAAAAGGTTACTTATTTTTTAATTTTCACTGAAATATTCATATTATTTTTAAAATTAATTTATAATTTATAATTTCAACGAGAATAGCTAACTATATCGTTGAATCGATTTTTGGCATGAATTTTGTAAAATTTTAAAGTTTAACAAGAATTTTTACAGCGAGTCGAGACGAAAGAGGTAACTGAAATTTCGTTTGATTATACATCGACAGTGCCGGACGACAGCCGTGTAAAGCAGCGCTTGCGCGAGCTCTACGATTTCAAAACCGAGACCGAGTGGCCGAAGCGAGTTCGGCGCGACTCGGATCGCAGTTTGCTGTGGATCAGTAAAAGCAGCAGCGAGGAAGAAAAACCTCTTCACGTTCAGAACGCCCAACAGCAGCAGCAGCAGCAGCAGCAACTAAATCAACCTCCAGCGCAGAAGCAACGGCTTCAAGCTTCGCAATCGTTGCCGCAGCAGTCGGTGACTCGTCAACAGCAGCAATACAAGCTGCTGGAGGAAGAAGATTCGGCATCGGTGGAAAAGCAAGTCGTCGAGTCGGGCGGCCCGCTGGTACAGATGCGTCGCAACAGTCAAGAGCTCGAGTTCAACGATCGGACGACCTCGTCGAGCAGCAACCCGAGCACGTCGAGCACCCGCGTGTCCATCTGCTCGGTGCGCTCGCTCCAGTCGTCGAGCGGCTCGATCCGTCGTAAACTGCCGGAGCCGCCGACGATGTCGTCGCGGCGCAGCTCCAGCAGCTGCAGCAACAAGGAGCAGGTCTTCGAGCCCGTCAACGCCGACGACGTCGTCCTGTTGTCGGCGGCGGCGGCGGCGCGACCCGTAATAGCCCCCTTCAAGCTGCGCACCTACTCGGACGACTACGAGAATCCGGCGCGTCGCTCGACGAGCGGTGGTCCGATCGCCGGCGTGTTCCGCACCGGCTCCATCTGCGTACGGGCCTCGAGGCTGCCCAGCACCGAGTCGAGCAGCAGCTCCTCGGCTGCCTCGGTCTACAGTCCGCTGATCGGCAAGCGCGGCAGCATCGAGTACAAGCCGAGCGGTGGCCAGCGCCGCGTCGAGATTCAGCACCGGCGCACCATGAGCCAGTACGAGCCGAGGCCGAGGCTTAGCGGCGCGCAGCAGCCGGGGCTGTCGACGAGGCCCCGTACACCGCTGCCGCCGCCCGAGATCGAGGACCTCTACAAGGACTTCAGGGCGGCCTCGGTGGCCACCGCCAAGGGTCCCGGATTCTCCTCGAGACAGAGAAGGAACAGCACCAGATACAAAGTCTATCTCACCTAGTTTTTGGCATCGTGGTTTGCAGCCAAGACCAAGTGCACCGTCACTTATTCCACTTTGGTGTAGTTCCAATTACTTATACAGAACGAATGTTTTACCATGATATAGTCTTGGCTGCAAATTACGATGAAAAGACGTGTAAAAACAAAAATAAAATAATAAATCATACCCGAATACGTAAAATACCCGAAACAATATGTACTCGAGCGCGTATATAATTGTCCTGTAACATATAACAACTGCCCGAAATATCGCACTGAACGACAATGGTCAATTGCAGTACGAAAATTGATGTATTTGAAAGTGAACAAGTGTGCCAATAGTTCATAATTTAATCAGCGTGTTTCTATATAAACATTTCAAGTGTTAAATACGATTTAGACATATTAAGTATTTCAAAAGTAATTTTTGCACTGTCAGCTTAAATGCTGCTACTTCGATGTAAAGAAAAGGAGTCTCTCGTTCGGTGCATATCGAGCTCAAAAAAAGACAACATCAGCCCCAGCTATGGTATTAATATTTTCTTTTTTCTAATTAACTAATGATCCACAAGATTAACACGATTAAATATCACGAGGATGTGTATAATAAATCATAATAAAAGTATAACGATAAGAAATATTTCATGTTATTGTATTTTGTGAATGAATTCATGTTCTTATATGCATACATGATGTAATAATAATTGTCTTATATTTTATTACAAACAATGCATAATTGTCGTCTATGTAATATAATATGTGCGTATTATATTTACGTTAACATTGAAATCGTTGCTGGTCAAATAAGAAACATATTTTACAAAAAAATTTGGTTGTACATTTATTATCGAGTCGTTCGCAAACAAAAAGACACCATTGTTAATATTTTTTTTTACATTTTTTACAATTCTCTACAAAGTAATAATAACATTAACAAGAAGTCCAATTTAATTTTGGTTGTTTACATATTTTACAACAAACATACATTAGAGATTGGCATAATTAAACTTTATTAAAAATAATTTATACTCAACTGATGCACTTAAAATACATTAAAGTTTAAGCTGAAGTATCATTCATGAGTGAGCAAGGGCGTTCGTTCCCTTGACATAATTGTTTGCTTTTCGCTCCTTTTTTTTCAAAGTCAAACGAATTGGTAATAAAATAATTGTAAATTCTGATGTCTTTCTAAAACAGATACGAGTATAAGGCCTGTTTTCTAAAAACATTAATTAATTTTAACGCAAACAAGACATTTTCAATTTAGGTTCTTCCGAGTCTTTATTGTAAGATCCTTTGAGTCTTTTTCGAACGTTTATCAATTGGCCATTCGTTAATTCACGCGATGAACATCGGACGCGCGTCATTAATTCGTCTTCATTTTTTATTTCTGTTTTAAGAGTTTTCGAAGTCGCATTGTTCGATAGGTTCGATGGAACGCCCGATACGATATTCAAGTTTAGTTGTGCACTGGTATGGCCACTTTTACCAAGTCCAGCTTTATTATTTATAGCCCTCGAAGAATTTAAATTATTAGAGAACGATGGTAGATTATTGGCTAAAAATTGATTCGATAAATCATTTTGAGCATTGATCGCCGAAGGACTCATCGAATTTTTTACATTGGCAAAATTGTGCACCGATATCATGGATAAGTTGTTCTTATGTTTATCGGTGGAGCTTTGAGAATTTAGGAATTGCGACTTGGAAGTGGAAAAAACGATGCGCGATTTGTTGTTCTCTTGCTTGATGCACGCGATAGCAGCTTTGGCTTGATAAATGGCTGCGGCAGTAGTTTGCTGATTCAAAATTGAAGGCTGATGTAAGGGCTCGGACTTGATGAATATGTCCGGGACTGCACTAGAAATAATTTCGTTGCTCTCTTGAGATTTTTGCCACTCCAAAACGCTGCTCAACAAGCGAATGTACCTGATAAAAAGAACAACGTATTGAGCACATTATATTTTCTGCCATATTATATTTATTGATGGTTCATAAAATTTATAACAATGACAAGTATGAGAGATTAAATAATCAAAACTAATTTTCTAAAAAAATTTTATTTTCTTATGAACAGTGATTATGGTTTATTTTATCAAAGCTTGCGAAGTTTAGTAAGAACCGGTCGTTCTTATATTTCAATACTGACGAATTCATTTCACGATTGACACATAATTTTTAGATTCCATTGAAATCTTTCATGACGATGATGCTCGTTAATCAAGTTAATTCAGTAAGGATCCTTCAAAGAAGTTCATCTGAAAATTTTCATCTTATTTAGTATGTGAATCCATTAATGATTGTTTGGTAGCGATTAAAATGTTTACCTCTGTATTTCGTTTGTGCATGCATATTACGAGTTCGTAGATGTATTCGCAAGAGTCATCCATTTTTGGAGCTATAATTTTTATAGAAATTATTAACACGTCGCGAAACTCGACAAATGTACTTCAATTTTCGAAATATTATTTTTTCACTCACTGTGCTCGAAGCAGAACTGCAACATGTCATTGACACCCGCTGCGATTTCATCTATTACCAATAAGTCAATTTGATGCAACAAATGGTGAAGAGATATGTTTCCGTCTTTGTCGGTCTATTAATAATGAGTCATACAAAGTATCAATATACTAACCGAAATCAAAATATATTGATAGTACTTTTCAATAAGAGCTTACCAGTTTGAACATAACTGCGAGACATCTAAAGTAACACATAAGAGGTTTATTACCTGTTGGGAAAGTACCCTTTTCAGCCGCTTCCAATTCCTCTGAAATTTAATTTACGAACAACGATTTTATTCGATTTGTTTATAGGTAGGATTTTTTTTTCGCATCGATACCAACCAGTTTTCACTCCTGTTTTCTTTTGACAAGAATTCATCATTGGTTTTGACATCTTTTTTAACTCCTCTATGTTCATTTTTTTCTACAAAAAGATACAATTTTTTTTTAAATAAAATGAACCATTTTGTAGCAAAAATTATATCAATATTCATAATCCATACTCACACTTTCAACCGCGATATACGAGATAAAAAATACACTCAAAAGCATTGCCGTCGTACTTAATCTCATTTTGGCGCTTTTTTTTAGGACGGCACTGTTCTGGACACGGTTCTTCACTAAACTTCCTTAAAAATAATAGGCGACCGTAGCTTTTATACGATAACTTTATAGCAAGTCAGCTCGTATATCGACTTGGTGAATAATGACTGGTTCGAAATACGAATTGCATCGTAATTGGTTCAGTTGAAAAATGTATCGCGCGTCGAATGACCGATGAGTTTTATCATCAGTTTGTATTTCCAATTGATTTAAAATGGCAATAGATATATTTTTTCGATCCTTTTTTTTTTTTTAATGAAAAACACATTTACCACAAGAGATTTTAAAAGAAATATTTACCACAATGGATCTTTCATCTTTTATTTTATGTTCATAGACTTGCACAAGCAATGCGACAGTGAAAATAAATCAGTACTGAAAGTTAAAAGTTGTCTAGTTTAACTAAAAATAATGAAGATGTAAACTCACTTGATAGCCATTCGAAGAATTTCATTTTTCGATAACTTTTTATCCGGAGGATGAGTGGGCACCAATTTCCTCAATTCCGAAAAGGCCCCGCTGACGTTCTGCTGTCTCCAGCGTTCCCGGCTGTTCGTGAATAACTTCCTCACTCCGATACTTCCGACTCGCGGACTCGCTGATTCGCCGAAGCCGTTGTTTCTCGGTGACGATGCCCCGTCGGCCTGCGTCGAAACACATAATGGCTCTCGTGATTAAGTAATCTTTTACGTTATGCGAAAGACGACGACTTGGCTCTACGCGTTCACTTATTCGCGGGTCAATGGGCTTACGGAGTTGCTGCGCTCCTGTTTTTTTCTGCCTTGCTGCTGTAGCTGCTGATCATCCTCGTCGTCGGTGTCGTGCGAGTAAAAATCATCGGACATGGTGGCCTCCTCCTCGTCGTCGCGGCTCGTTTCCGAAGAGTCGCCACCGGCCAGCTCTTCGGCTATCGTTTCACCTTCGCCCGACAGCAGCGAGTCCGCCGGCGATCCATTTTCGTTTTCCGACGCTCCGCCGCAGCTCGTCGTGTTGCTGTACGTAAGCATTGGCTGTTGTTGTTGCAGCAGCAGTTCATTGTGTCGCATTGTTTAATGAAAAAAAAAAATCATCGTGCTCATTGAGTCATATACGGTATTATAAAGTTGTATATATTCTAAGCGTCGGTATATGAAAATAGCAAAAGCGGAAATAGATATCAAGTCCTTGACGCTGACCCTGCAATTCGCCGCTGATATGAGAAATAACGAATATTTTTATATCTTATCGAGAATGTAATTTAATATACCCGGTGCGTTGCATTGTTTCGATCAATCGCAATAACCTTAGGCATGCAAGACATTTAGAAAAATATTTAATTATAGCGTATTAATAATTAAATGAGAACAAAACTTTATGGAAATAGTATAATAAAAAGTACCATTCTGAAGATATTCACTGGGATATTTAGTCAAAATTTTTCCTTAAATAAACAGAATCACTTCACTTTTTTACGAAGACCGCTCGCGAGATTAAAAAGAAATCATCGTCAAATAATAAAAGAACCTAAACGTCGAGGTAAAACAGAGAAACGGCCTGCGTGTCTTGCGAATCGTTCGGTGACAGACTGACGAAAATATTCCCGGGACGATGTGGTCCGGGGCTTCGGGAACTGCATCCGCGATTCGGGCGAGGGCGGGGCAGTATTAAAGCAAACGTGGGTGGAGCTCCCCATACAGAGCAGTACAAACGATCGTACGAAGCGAGCCTCGCATTGGCTGTTGGATGCTATACCTTGTAACGAATCGATGTTGTGTCCAAGAGACCCTTCGAATTGCTTAAATGATCTTTTTTCAATTTCATTTCTCTTGTTTTTTGCATTCGAAGTAAATTATCAAGGTCGAATTATTTTTAAAGTTATTACGTTAACGCATTCGAGTCAGAATTTGTCGAAGGCTTTTATTATATCAATCGACTCCCTTAGTGCAAACACACTTATGCCAAAATATTATTCATAGGGACTGCAACGAGCATATTTTCCCATAGGCTAATCAAAGTCAAATTACCGCTTGAGCGACGAGCTCAATTGTTCACCCCTCGCCGAATGAATCGCGCCCTTGGATATAAGTCCCAATGGCAAAAGTTAAAAAAAGAGAGAGGCCGACGCGTTACCAAGTGCACATCAGCGCGTATTATATTATAATATATACGCTTCTATATTGGGGTAGGGCAGCCGAAGCCGACCCCAAAGTATCTTTTCAGAGTGTCGTCAAGTGACCGCACATAGGTCACGTGTTGCCGCTTTATTGTGACATTCGAATTAGAGGCCATCTATACGTACATAAGAATGACTTTCGAGAAGGGGTGTCAGGATCATCCAAAAGCATGCGCTCATGAATCCTCGCTTATATTCTATTTACAGATCAATCTTCGTGAGAGAAAACTCAAGTATGTAGATTTCAAACAGTTTTTTTTTTATAACGAAGCCCTTCCTATGCTTGATCTGATTGATTTCGAACTATGAATGCTACACTTGATTGAATGTATTTATCTCTCATTCCACATATTAAATCATTCAATAATTACTTTAATAATTTAAATCCTAAAATTCAGATAATCATTGCGCATTTTTCTACTTGAATCATCTTTCAAACTAATAGTCGCTAATGATAACTGAAGTTGAAACTACTGATTATGAGTGCTTGGGTAGCATCAATATTATTAATATTATTGAGTTATTAAACCAAGAAAAAAGTCTGATCAGATAAATATAAAAACTTCCTGAAATTAGATACCGTAATTTTTCCCACCGAGTCACCGCAAAATCCGATCGTGTGGATGAATAAATTTATAAAATATCCGTTCCGTCGACCACCGCACGCATAGTAAAGGGATATCAATTCTGGTCCATAGGCACGTGGCTTCACAAATTCGAGAAAGATTTTATGTAGTTTTTTTGTTCATTTTGGTGACGATAACGAGTTATTGATAAAGCACATTTATATAGAATATATTATATCGTGAAAATATTGTACGATACTCGCCTTTGAAATCGGAAAAATTAATCGTAGCAATTTTTATGAACGAGTAGAGCCGTGCCCACAAATAGAAATTGAGATTGGCCAGTATAAAGGGCGCGTGCCTAATCGCAACGGAGTGTGAAAATCGTCACTTACTTGCAATACATATAAATGCGGCCGTGTGGAACGTTCAGAAATATGCTTGCGTATCGATGAAAGATAAGTGTATGAGGGAATTAAAGGGCGACGTTTGCCATATAGCATAGGCCATGCTCATTCATGATTTGCTCACTGTCCCATGAAAATCATTTTTTTTTTATACGAGCGAGTTTATGTATTTTGAAATGTGTGTGTGTATTAAATAAATAATGTAAAGTTATGCACAATCGGAGTTGACAAAAATAAAAAAAAATAAAGTAAAAAGTCGCGCCTGCATTTATACCGAATGAGAGATGGCGCCCCCCGGAGGAGTGTCATGCTACAATCGCAGATACATGCGGAGTGTTGTAGCCGCGCAGAGGGAGAAATCAATTTCCCTTATCACTGTCGAGCAGCCGCCCCATAATAAATCCATTATTAGTGTTAACTTGACGCGTGGCATCACATAAGCATAATACACTGTAGGGTCTTTTAAGTATACAAAGCAATTGCAGAGATTTCACTTGCTTTTCATTCGCAAATTTAGCAAGTGATATATATCTTTATTTATTTATTTATTTTTTTTTTTTTTTAACTATTTGTACATTTTTAGAAAAAATATTTCAATGCGGACAAGCATTAATTATTGCTCTTATACATACTCATAGCTTGCGTTCATATTATTGTTAGGAGAAAAAAAAACTTGCTTTATGCTTATCAACTAATTTGAGCTGCGATAATGGGTGACATTTAAAAAACAATCTTTTTTCACGAAATCTTCTCAATTGGAGATCTCGCATCTTCGCAAGCATCATCACCCCATTATTATGCCGCAATTCGCGCAGAGCAGCGTCGAGTGTTTCGGACCGATAAGAAAGTGTTACTCGTCCTAAATGGGAAGGGGTGTCCGGGTTTTCCGTGGTATAATCAAAGCATGAAAAATTAATCTCCCTAACTAGCTGCGCGCTACAAATCGTCCAGAGATTACTTTAAAAGATAGTGCCAGTCAAACAATAACAAGGATCGTTGGACGGTTTAGACTCTTACAATCGTTCTTGCCCAACTTTCCTTAAAATGTTAAACCGAAATAAAATAATACTCGCGCTGAAAAGAAAATATTTTTTTAATTACTTTTATCCAATCTACAACTATATCTATAGCAATTGTGACGGTGAAGGATGCGTTTAATAAAAAGATTTTTAAATTTCAAAATTATTATTTGTTTTATTTACAAAATATTATAACATCGATAAAATCTGCCAAAAAATTACTTTTGCTTGAAATGTTTAATTCGACTCAGTTAAATTGTATACAAATATATAAAATTTACCTTAATATTAGCAAAAAGTGAGTAAAAATACCTAACTCTACTTAGAATAATAAACATAATACTCGATTTGCAGACACTGCGAAGAGCCGCAATTATTCAGACTAAAAGTCGAAGTTTTAAAATTAAAGAAAAATCGTAGATTTCTTCCTATTATCATAAAAACGTATGAGTAATATTTGAACTAATAAAAATCTATTTATAAGTAAGGAGACATTTATGATCACATTCATACTACTTTGATCCTTAATACTTGGAACATGTTCTATTTGGACACAGGATTTGGCGTCGAATCGTCGAGCGAAGCGTTTAAAAAAACATATCATCAGTCTTGCAAATAGGAGTAATCGTGTAAGGTTGATCGTACTCGGAGGTATACACATGTAAAAGTAAGCTAATAAAAGGCAACGGCCAGTATGAGCAGCGGCACCGCCATCGTGCAGACGAGATAGACGGCCGTCCTGGGCTCGCAGGTCGACACGACGATGTACTCCTCGTTCCACTGCGAGTCGTTCGTACCCACCGGCAGCTCCAGCACGGTACGCTCGCTGCTCCAGAAGCTCATCGGCAGCGAGCACTCGGCGCCGCCCGTCCTGTTTCTGCACTCGCGCAGCGGATTCGACACGTTGTACATGGTCCTGAGCAGCTCGAACTTGATGCGCAGATAATTCGGCTGGATCTCGTTCTCCGAGCTGAACACGAAGAAGTAGTAGCCGTCGCTGGGCACGCGATAAGTGACCGTGTTGGCGACCGAGGCGTCGGCGTGACGCTGCTCGTGTCGCGCCTCGCAGAATCGATGGGGCGTCAGGGGCAGATTCAGTATCAGGCCCTTGCACTCGAGCAGTCGCTCCTCCGAGCTGCTGAACGAGCTCCAGAACTCGGACTTGCTCATGTCGTTGAGGGTGGTCTCGTTGACGCTGCCGCGATCCTCGGCTATTCCGTCGGGATGCAGCACGCCCTGCGAAACCAACATAATGAACTAGTTGCAGTTGTATATAGCCCCTAACGGAAATTATCTTAAGCTGTATAATAACTTATTAACTTTTAAAAACTTTTATAAACTTCTAGTAACTTTTATTAATTGATATAAACATTCTGATTTGAGACTTTTATAAAAGTTTATAAATGTTTATGAATGTTTATAGTATTTCTTCAACAACTGCGAGTTTGTTAATTTTGGATCGACAAAAAATTAAAAATGTGCAAAATTTGATAAAATGTGTTAAAATTTATAGAAGTTATGAATTAATTTTTTTTTTTAAATTGATGAACTCTTAAATAATTGTTTGACGCTTCTTTCGGTACGCATATCCTGCAAAATAAGCTCAATCTCATCTCGATATTTTTCTCCGTTTGAAAGTTATGTATGTTATGTAAACCAAATTATCGTACAATGTCTGGTTCAAAAGCTCATTCTCATTTTTTCATAATTTAAAATTGCTAAATAGAAATATCTATAAGCTTTTATTATCTTTTATAATCTTTTATAAACATGAAATGATTTTTATGAACATATCATAACATTTTATAAAAGTTGACACTATTGTAACTGGAAAATGAAAACAACTTTAAAATTTTACCAACTCTTATAAACTTCTATTAAATCTTATTAGAGTCTCAAATCCGAACGTTTACATCAATTAACAAAAGTTTATAGAAGTTTATAAAATTTTATTAATTTTTCTAGACGAAATGATTTTCGTTAGGGCTAGCATACCTCTTCGATGGCCGCATCGCCGTCTTGATCGTCTTCCGTCAATTCAGCGCCAAGAGGCGACGATAAGATTATCTCTCTCTTTCGCCGACGCTGCTCCTCTTTGGTGGCGACCTCGTCGACCGTTCGACGCACGGCCTCCTCGCTCCGCGGATCCTCCCGATTGATCTCGTGCACCAGCCTGTCGAGGACTTTTTTCCCACGCTCGCCCAGGGCCTGTATCTTCTTCAGCGTGTCCTCGTAAAGCTCCTCCGACGAAGGCTCCGCTGCCAATTCCTTCAGCAGAGTGTCGACGTTCGCGGTGCTCGTCGTCGTTTTAGCTGTAGTCGTAGTCGTAGTTGTCGCGTCATCTTTCGAAATTACAGATTCGTCCTTCAAGGATAACAATTCCTGCCTGATGAATTCCTGCTCGTCGAAGGCAGGAGGTTTGTCGATATTCGCGATCTCTTTGAAAACGCCCTCGTAATGGTGATGGGTGGTGGTCGAGGCGTTGCTGCTCTCCTTCTGGCGTCGCTTCATGTCGAGGGTCTTGAGAAAGAGTTGCGTCAATATGGCGCGCATATCCTTGGCGTCGAGCTCGTGGCTCGTGTGCTGACTCGGAAATTGCGGTCGATGATGGTTGTTACTGCTGCTGCTGCTGCTGCTGCCGTTGTGCTCGTGGTGAAACGAGATCCCCTGACGAACTCGTTTCATGAGGGCGGGTTCGTTGCTCACACCGCTAATGTCCTGCAAATTGTTTTCAAATACAGGTTCAACAGAGGTACAAATAGATGTTAATCGCACTAGACGCACGAGCTTTTATTTGCGCTCGTATAGACATTTTAAAAATTGCCTAGTCACCTGACGACGACGACGTCGCGAGCGGGTGAAAAATCCGTATCTACTCCCACAAACGATGCGAGCACGACTCGAGTCAAGCAAAATAAGAGCAGATTCCGCGATTCAATATTTGCGCAAACACTCGTACATATACGAGCTCGCGCCTATTGCCGCATAAGCAGATAGAGCTCGCATAATTGAATAAACAGAAAATATTATCCGCAAACACGGTGGCGGCTCAACGGTGGGCGGTAACGCCTGCAAATATCCTCTAAAGCAGATCGACTACTTACCGCGATGGATTCGTTAAACTTTTGCAGGATGCCCTGCTCTTGGGCCAGTTCCACGAGCTCCTCGAGCTCCTCGCTGCTGTCGTCCCCGATGAACGCGCACTCGTGAAGATGCTTGTGGCCGCGGATCATCGTCAGCGAGGCGCCAGGCCATCTGTCAAAATTCATGCAATTCGTCCATTTCTTTAATCATCATTTTCTCAACCACGCCTCGTTGAGTGAATAAAGCTTTTTAAAGTGATTCAACATAAACTAACGCCTTTTGGACTACTTTATTACTAATTATGGATTTCTCATAGACACAATGAAATCTCGCGCACGAGACAAAAAAATATTACAATATATAAATCGAGCCTGTATCGATTAATCTTATCAAAAAGGATTAGCAATATCTTGAGATCAAAGTAAAGCATGGACCTGAACATGTTTTATTAACGACAGTTCTTTGTCCAAAGATTGTTAAATTTATTTTTTAGCAAAAAAAACATACAAGAATATGCTATCGAGAGTTGGGTAAATGAGAAAAAAAATTGTGGTAATTTTTCAGATTCACCTGCATGCGCGTATAGTTCGTCACACTAAACGAATAATGGAATTTTACGACCAGGGAAAACTTTATCACATCTCTAATAATCGTTCAGTTCAAAAGGATTTAGCTTACGTAAGGCCGTGCTTTAAACGAACGATCGTAAATTATTTTCAGCGAAATGATATTGTATAATACCTTACACAAGTCGACACGGTAACGCTGCTGCCTCGCAGCAGATAAAATCCCCAATACTCCTTCATGTCGTCTTCGAGAACGAGGTGGCGCGTCATCGACACGGGCGTCACGTCGCTCTTGATTTTTGGCAAATTTTGCATGAGGTAGGCATTGAAGGTAGCGTTGCCCTTGATAACTTGTTTCTGAATTTAAGAAATTATCAATTTATGAAACAGTTATGCTAAATTGTTCTCGATTAAATCAAAATGATATTCGCGTGCGTTTCTTGAATTAAAACTACAGATACAATGTATTTAATTGATATTTCCGTCGAAAGAAACAAATAATGACGGCGGTTAAAAATTTATGAAATCACTTATCTGTACTTGAATATTCTTATCGATCGCGCGAGTAAAATTCATTTATTGATAGTAGGTACATAGCCAGAAGTTTACAATTATCTAGAGTGACGCAAATCTACAAAGAAGTACATTTTTGGAATGGTACAGGCTCTTCAATGTTTGCACTTTATGCATACCTTTCATCAATACTTTGTTATTACTATATTTTTTTCAAAGCATTGAACTCTGAAAGCCTCTAACTTATTCCATAAAGTAAAAAATTGTTAAATACTTTTTGAAGCATCCAATCGACGTACGAGATAAAAATAATTTAGATATCACTGAGAATCGAATGACCTTTCAAAGTTGATACGACATGACAAAAATTTTTGGCATTTCTCTCGTTCAGTTCATTGTAGCTTTAAATATATGAAAAGAGTATAAAAAATTTCAGTGTACCTGACACCATACTGTTGATATTTTACTATCGATCAGCCTCTGATCGGAAATAGCCAATGGATATAGTTGCTCGGAAAAGCATCGAAATCTTAGATAAACTGGTATGGCAACGCACAAAATTGGTAAAAGTACTCCGAGTACGCAGAGTCGGAGAAATTTTAATGGACCTTTGAAACCAGTACGTCGTGGCTGCCAATCCCTCGGGCGTATACCTTCTTCTACGTGAATGTCAAAAAAATTAATAAATTTAGATCATTCTCGGGTTTCTCAAATCAATTAAGTATCAAAAGTTTAATATTTTATAATTTTTACTATACGATATTCAACTTTGTGTTTTTTTTTATATTTTCACTGACTATAATAGCAAAAAAACGCAAAAAATCGTCCATTTACTTTCGAGACTTCCGAAGCTTTTTAGAAACATTTCATCGAACATTTTAAAAAATTGATAAAAAAAAAATAGTATTCGTTGACCAATTTTTAGACCATCATAGAAGCTATAAAGATGTCAATACAATTACGATAAAATTTCACGGGAAAATCCGAGACGATGTTGACTTTTAAACTGCACAAATAAAGTGTCTCCGTCGACGAAATGTCTAGCGCAGCAGACAAGGTACTTTCAATTTTGCAAGATTCAATCGATGACTCGGACATTTCACCCGATTGAATCTTATCTAACAATAAACCACCTGCCGTGAAGTATGCGTTTCAAGCAAGGTTTACAATCAATATACTTTTTTATAATTTTTATCAAATCAAAGAGCTAGAATTAAGTACACAATAGGAAACTTGTTACTTGTTAGTGTCTTCAAACGTTCATTCGATCGCTTGAAAAATAGAATAAGTGCATATTTTACACCCAGACTGAGATCAAGATAATATTTATTAACAAATAAATCTTTTTGACGAGAATAAACATTATAACTGGATTTTACCTGATACGAACTGACAAGTATAAGAACGTCGCGAATTTCGATTCCGAGTACAAAGTTGAAATAAAAATTGTTTGGAATTAATTCGATAAATTTTTCTATTGGAATAATCACCGAAAACAACAACTGTTTAATAAAAAAATATCGTCATAGATTATCAAACCACAAAGACAACATTTTTTATAACAATTTGTTTCGTTTCAAACAATTCATATTGAAATAATCACGTGAAAGGCCGGCACACGTTTCAGTTCTGATATATACACGTGATATGCATACAATTTTTTGCTCGTTTGTTTTTGTAACACATATATTATATATTAAATGCATTGTCGGTGTAGCGAACGATATTTTTCGAGGTTCAATAACACGAATCGAGCGTTGCGGACCAACCAAGGCCTTAAACTAAAAATAAATAATTTTTTTATTTAAAAATCTTTGAATCAGCACGGGTGGCTTTTCTAAAATATCGATAACTTGAATGGAAACAATGGACTTGAAAATTAAATGCGCATTTTTGATTGACATTGAATAAAATAATATTAAACAATTTTTTTTACCACTTGCATTTATAAGTTTACTTTTTGATTGAAAACAAGAACTATCGATTTTAATTTTTGCGTGATAATAATATGTTTTTGTAAGACTAAAATTTTTCAAATTATTAAATGATAACCGAAAAAGTATTTTTCATTGGTCAGTAGACGTGTTTTTTTAATTAATAATCAAAAATTAAATTTGTTTATAGGTATAACCAATTTCACAATTGAAACGAATTTCATTTCAAACGTTGTAATAAAAATTCGTTACGAATTATTAATTACTACCACTTACCGAACGGGTCTAATCTAAGAGGTATCGTTGACCTAGACCTCTCATATTTATTCATCTTCGTTGTTCTAATGAAGCAAACGTCAATCTCGTTTTTTTAGTTTTACACACTGCGTTAAAATTGTTCGGGATATTGACACTTATAAAAATCAATGCGACGCGTCCGAGGCTAATTTCACGTTTACAATAAACACGTATACGGGAAAATTTACGCGATAAAATTTTTCGCGAGTTCAGCCACTGGATCGTGAATTTTAATTAAGAAAAAATAAAAAATGAAAAGAAAAACAATATCGAGTGGGACCTATCCGATCGACCGGTAGTTAATGACTGAAACGATTCACACTTGGTTAAGCACTAAAATGAGGTGCAGACTCGATTATGATGAAAATAAGCTTATCGCTTAAGTTATAATCTAGCGGAAAGAGGGGATTTAGCGTTTTTTTACCCGCAACGTGGTGTGCTCGAGTTTGATCTGTCTTTCTCGTCCTAATGCGCATACAATTTTTTAATTAAATAGTTACTTATCTCTATCATTTTAAAGTCGCGAGTCAATTTTATTCAAATAAAGCAACAAGAAATATTGTGCCATTCTTTTTTACTTTGATACTTAAAAAACAAGTGAAAACTTAAATAAATAAAACTAAAATTGGTCAAAGAATAAAGTTGACCTAACTAGAAAGTTTCAATAATCATATATTTTAATAAAAAACGATGTTTAATTCAATAATAATTCATAACACAGAGTTCAATAAAAAATAAATTTAATGTAATTATACAAAATTTACAATTTTCATCATTTCATTTTATAACTACTTTTTTCTAGATCTCTCCTTTGCACCTCTTCTTCGTTGATTCAACGGATTTCTAGGATCGTATATTTCGAACCAATCGTCACTTTTCGTACTTGCGTCTTTAGCTAATACTGGATTTTTTTCTTCGCATTGAAGCGTGTGAGCCAATAAAGAATCGCTATTTAAATCATCGTCATCGTCATTGTCGTCAGTCTTTTCTTTACTACTGCTAGCTTCCTCTCCTAATTCTTCTTTTGCTTTATTTATTTTACTTTGGAATTTTTTCAATATATCCAAGGTAAAATGTTCTCTGGATACACCTAAATTCCAATTTGATAATAAATGTGTTGGCATTTCCAAATTTATTGAACATATATATATTGAATGCAAATATGACAATAAAAAATACAAACCTTTTTTGGGAATTTTCGACAATCTTTCTTTATACTCTTCTTGAGTTTTATGAAACTCTTGTACCATTTCTGAATTCGAGACTTTTTTATTCTTTTTTTCTTCTTTCTTTTTTTCAATTTCCAATTTTTTTATTATCTTCATCTCTCATTTGACGCTTAATTTCTCGATACTCTTTCTTTATTTTGGCACTATGAAGTTTGAATAAAATGAATTAAAGTATTGAATTTTTATTTATCGCAAACATATGAATAACTCACATTTCTCTTTTACGTTCATCGTCTCGATCTTTACCAAAATAGTACTCTTCTTCAGATTCTTCATCATTTTTCTCCAATTCAGATTTTTGTATTGTTTTTACCTCAGTGGTCTTTTTCGATGAGCTTTTTAATTTCTCTCTTATTCTATCTGTCATTTCTCTGCAAGTAATCAATTACATTTGTATTAATTATTCATATTTAAATATTGAAATTAATAGAATAAACCTTTTAGATTACTTTGTTTCTTTTTGTTTAACATTATCTTCATTATCACTTTTCTCATCGCTACTTTCATCGCCATCACCACTTTCTTTAAATTTTTTAGTTGCAGGCTCATCATCTGCAAGAATGGGCTCGGAACTCAATTTTGGATCCGATAAAATATCATGAGCTGATTTACTTTTTGTACTAAATTTTTTACTTAATTCTATAGACATTTCTTCTTCCTCTTCTGCTTCCTCACCAAAAGAAAGTAATTTAAAATCTCTGCAAAAAGCGGTTTAATATTTGTAACATCTATTTTTATTTTTACTAAAGTATAGTTTTTCAATAAATTGAAAAATATCAATATTTACTTGACTCCTTTCTTTTTCTTTTTCTTTTTTCCTTCATCAGTTTTCTTCTTTGAAACTGTTCTTGGCAGAATATCATCAAAAGGGTTATTTAAAATTTCAGTCTTAATAATTTTCTGTGGGTACTGAGGCCTGTCATTCTAAAAAAGACAAAACAGTTAAGAGTTGGATTTTTCTCCTCCACAATGACAACTATGTTAACTCACCATATCAACAAGAGCATCTTCAAGTTTTATCATGTTATAAATAGTTTCACCAGTAACTTTTCCAAATATAGTATGTTTGTTTTGTAATTCAGGTGTAGCAGCAAGAGTGAAAAAAAATTGGGATCCATTATCGTCCTTTCCAGCATTTGCCATGGCCACCAAGCCTCTCCTGACAAAGCGCAACCTCGTATGAAATTCATCCTGCAAAAAGAATTTAAAAAATGAGAACCAGACACCAAAAGATAAAGCGAACGAGAAACAAAATTGTTACTTTGAAAGGTTCTCCATAGATACTTTCACCGCCTTCCCCTGTACCAGTGGGATCACCTCCCTGAGCTATGAATCCCTTCACAATGCGATGAAACAGTGTACCATCATAATAACCTTCCATACATAGTTGTATAAAATTTCTACACGCTTTTGGAGTTTCTTTGGCCCAGAGTTCGATATCTATATCTCCTACGGATGTTTTCATGACAACCTGAGCAGAGAGAATAAACGAATTGAGGTTAAATTTTCAACATTATTTTTGATAAAAAATTGTACGCGAAATAGAATCGCTGCCTATACCTTTCCCGAAGTGGGCGGTTCTTGAATGTAAATGTTACTCATTGTTTCAGTTTTTTTTTTTTTTTTCGAAGGGCGAAGGACTAATGCAACCTTGAGCTAGGCAGAGTCGTGCGTCGATTCAAAATGTTTACAAGTGTACTTTCGACACAGAGCACTCGAAGCAGCCGAAGTACTACATCCGATCGATAAGATAATTTAGTTGTAGGGCTATTTGGAGTAGGCACGTCAAGTCAACGATGGCAAACACGTGAACATAAATCAGAGCTTACGGCCTGTGCGAGTAAACAATTTACAGAAAAAAGCGCGCGCGACCTCGTTGGTATAGGGTATAGTTATAACTGCAGTCTCGAGTCGTCTGCTAGCTCTAGTAGCATACATGTATACAAAGTTTGTTTTCGATTATGTGCAGGTCTATTACAATGCGAAAGCCGTATACTATACATATATATAGCGACAGACACGCGGGCTGGTCAAATGTTGTGTACCGACACAGCCGTTTATACTCGCGCATGTAAGAAATCCTTCAATTTTCCGCGCGATGCGCTCGACAAGCTCCCCGCGCACATAGTAGTAGACAATTACAGCACGCAAACACGAGTTTGTATATCATATGCGCGGAGTGGCAGGCACTACAAAAGTACAAAGGTAGAGAGAGAATACCTATATATTTAGGCCTGTGATATACGAGCGTTGCTAAGGATACCAGATAAACTCGATGGATTTCTCTCTGTGTATGGATGGATAGTGGAGAGGAGAGGACTTTTTTGCAGACACAGTAGTGCATTTGGCGCGTCTCGGCCCGAACGCGAGGGGCAAAAGTGTGTGTGTGTGTGTATATAGATATATAGGATTGTATAGTATTGTTACGATGACAGAGTTAGATGTGTAGAAAAGTGCGCGCGTACGAGTGACAATGGCAGAGAGACAAGAGCTGTACAAATTGATCAACGACAGGACGAGGATGCCGCGCTTGCAGGCGGCGCCCCAGCTGCACAATAATAATCTCTTCAACAGAAACGAGCAGCAGCAGCAGCAGCAGCAGCAGCAGCAGCAGCAATCGGATCTGCTGCAGAGATTCCGAAGCAACGCGATGAAGATCGTAAAAAATCGACCCGTCGCGGCTTCTTCGATCGGGCCGACAGCGACATCGGCAGCAGCGACGGGCACAGCCTCGCCAGCCTCGGTGGCCGCCAAATGGAAAAAGAGCGTCAATCGTCTCTCCAGACAGGCTCATTACACGGAGGAGCTGGCGAAGCTCGCCAAGCAGGTGCCAGTTCAGGGCCTGCTGCTGCCCGAGTGGGAGCAGAACATCATGCGGCTCATACCCAGGACCAACAAGAGGAAGCACTTTGCCTATCTGCGCGGGCTCATGAAGGAGGTGAGGCAGGACTACTTCGACGAGATGCAGAGCTTCGGCGTCAAGAGCATCGTTGCCAATAGGGAAGAAGTAGAAGAGGAGGAGGAAAAAGCAGTAGTAGCTCCTTTTTCAATAGAATCCAGCAGCAGCAGCAGCAGCAGCTTCGAGACCAACAGGCGGGTAATTCTGTACAAGTACTTTCTGTCGCACCGCCTCGTGCGCAGCGTGTCCAACGTCATGTACTACAATCTGCCCCGCAACCTGCTGAGCCTGAAGCGCTACGAAAAGGTGAGGGAGCTCGTGCAGGCCTCGTGGCTGCGCGACGCCACCCAGGCCGAGCTGCAGAAATCCTCGGCGATAATCAAGAAGCAGTGCTACCAGGAGATCGTGCGCTCGATGCTGCAGATGGGCTATCTGCGCGCCGACAAGCGACTGCCCAGGCTGCTGCACTGCGCCGAGAGCTTCATGGCCCAGAGGATCTGCCAAGCCATGATGGACACCATCGACGAGTTGATCTCGGTGCTGGCCAGTGGCAGTCAGCCCTGTCCCCAGCTCAAGCTCCAGCTGGTCTGCCGCAACGATCGGCTGGAGATCGAGCCGAGCCTACAGGACGTTTACGCGCTCTATCACGGCTTGATCGACGGAGTGGCCAACCTGGCCCAGGACCTGGTGCCGCTGAGCGAGTGGCTCAAGGCGTCGGATTCGAACGAGCAGCAGCCTACCGCAACGACGAGCTACGTCAAGGTTCGCCTGGCCGACTGGTACTTGGAGGAGTCGCACGCCAAGCTCCAGTCGGTCCTCGAGGCTGCCCTCCGGCCCTTGGAGCTGCGCCTGGCGGAGCTCGGCGCCAGACTCGAGCCGCTCTGCTCGCAAGAGACGCGACGCCGTGTGGCCTCGATGATCGAGTCGCGCAAGCTCGGCTTCGATCTCTATCGCGGCCAGGTGGACAAGTACAAGGCGTATCTCGGCCAGGTCAACGGCCTCGTGGCCAACGAGTACTTCGGCCTCGGCTGCCTGAATCAGGGCCCGGCCATCGCCGAGCTCAAGCGCAACGGCCACGAGCTCGTCAATTCGCTGCTGGCCGTGCTCGTCGATCTCCACCAGTCGCTGAATCGCGAGATCTGCCGCGAGTTCGAGAGCTTGGAGAGCCGCGCCCTCGACATACCGGACGACACCCGGTCGCTGTTCGAGCTCACCGAGTACGTCTCCCACGCCTCGAAGCAGCTGACGGTCGAGCTCGAGGACAAGATACGCGGCTCGGTACGGATGCTCGCCTCGCTCAGCGAGGTGGCGCTGCTCAGCCACGAGCATCTCGAGCTCAACGCGACCACCTGCAACTGGCTCGAGCTCATCAAGCCCGTGTTCAGCCAGCACAACATCTTCTGCGAGGCGAAGAAGGGCGAGCTGGAGGACGAGCTGCAGCGCAAGATAGCGGGCCTGGGCGCCGAGATCGAGGCCGTGCTGCCCGAGCTGGCGTGCCTCGACGCGATGGACGACGCCTCGCGAGTCACGGAGTATCGCGACTTTCTGGCCGGGATCATGGCCAGGATCGAGGAGATAAGCGGGCGCTGCGAGCAGGCCAACGCCGAGGAGCGACTGTTCAAGTTCCCGGAGACGAGCTTCCCCAAGGTCGACGAGATCAAGGAGGTCACGAGCTCGTTCTGCTCGCTCGTCCGGTTGATCTGCAGCTGGCAGAAGGAGCGCGCGGTCTGGCTGGACGGGCCCTTCGAGTACCTCGACTCGGAGCTGATCGCCGCGCAGACCGAGCACTACACGCAGCGCTTGACCGACAGCCACCGCGTCTACAAGCTCAAGATCAAGACCGACCAGACCGCCTCGAAGCCGTTCAAGTTCAGCGGGGTGGCGGACGACCCGGACCCCATGCAGCAGCCGGCCCCGCTCAAGCTCTGCTGGCAGACGCTGCGCCAGCTGGACGAGTTTCGCCGCTACGTGCCGCTGGCCAGGTGCATGTGCAATCCGGCGCTGCGCAAGCGCCACTGGGACGAGATGTCCTCGTTGGCGGGCTGCGACCTGACGCCCAACGCCGGCACGACCCTCGCCAAGCTCATGGCCCTCGATCTGCTCGAGGACTTTGCCAGCTACGAGGTGATCAGCCGGGGCGCCAACAACGAGCTGGCGCTGCAGCACGAGCTCCAGGCCATGCAGCAGCAGTGGCGGCGGGGGCCGGACCTCGAGTTCGGTCTGGTCCACCGCGAGGCGAGCGGCTTGACCGAGTTCGGCGAGCTCGACGGCATCGAGGCGCTGCTCGAGGAGCAGCTCGTCAAGCTCGCCAGGATGCGCTCGTCCTACTTCGTCGGGCCGATCGAGCCGCAGGTGCGCGACTTTCACGAGAGGCTCGGCCGTGCCCGTCGGACCGTCGAGGCCTGGAACCGCGTGCAGGTCGGCTGCAAGTACCTCGGCGGGATCTTCGGGGAGGCGCTGCTGCGCGAGCACCTGCCGCGCGAGCTCGAGCTCTACGAGTCGGTGCGCGAGATCATCGGCACGATCGAGGACGGCATCCGGGCGCGGCCGAGCTTCGACCAGGTGACCGCGAGCCCGGCCGCCGTACTGGACAGGCTCGAGCAGGCCGATCGTGCCCTCGAGCTGATCGCCGCCAAAGTGCGCGACTACCTGAGGCGGCTGAAGCTCGAGTTCTCGCGGCTGTTCTTCCTGGCGGACGTGGAGATGGTCGAGCTGCTGTTTCGCCACGCGAACCTGGCCAGGAGCAGCTGCCAGATAAGCAAGTGCTTTCCCAACGTGTCGCGCTTGAAGCTGCTCGAAGATGCAAACGACGGTTCCTTGGAGATCGTCGCGATTACGGGCTCGAGCGGCGAGCAGCTGGATCTGCCGGAGCCCATCGAGTTGGGCGGTGGCGGTGGCGAGTGCCTCGTCGATTGGCTCGTCCAGCTGGATCGCGCGATCCACCGGACGCTGCGCGGCAAGCTCGAGCTCGCCATCGAGACGTTCAACGACGAGCTGTCGTTCGACTGGCTCGCGGCCAGTCCCGCCTCGGTGGTCCACTGCGTCTGGCAGATAATGTGGACCGCGCAGCTGCAGAGCTGCTTCTCGGGCTCCGTCTTCGAGGGCCTGCGCGAGTGCCGCCAGCGCTACCAGGCCTACAAGGAGCTGGCCCACCAGCTGCTCAGGCACCAGACGCTCAGTCGCGAGCACCGCGAGACCCTCTCGTCGCTCGTGGTGCTCCTGGTGCACCTCGAGCCCCCCCCCCCCCCCCCCCCCCCCCCCCCCCCCCCCCCCCCCCCCCCCCCCCCCCCCCCCCCCCCCCCCCCCCCCCCCCCCCCCCCCCCCCCCCCCCCCCACCCTGCCACCGAGGTCAGGGTGAGCATCGTCAACAGCAGCCAGAGCTACGGCTACGAGTACTACGGCAGCGGCGAGCGAGTCTCGGTCGTTACGCCGCTCACAGAGAGATACTACCGGGCGCTGGTCGAGGCCAGCCAGCAGAACCACTTCACCGGCCTCGTGGGCCTCGCCTGCCTCGGCAAGATCGACGCCAAGCGGAATCTCGCGCGTATCCTCGGCCAGCCGTTCTTCCTGTTCGGCGGCCGCGAGGCGCAGCGCTACGACAATCTCGAGGCCATCTTCAAGGGTCTGGTCGGCCTCAACGCCTGGGTCTGCTTCAAGAACCTCGGCGAGTGCTCGCTGCCCAATCTGTCCCTCCTGGCTCAGTACATATTTCGCGTCTGTCAAGCCAAGAGCGCGAGGCAGGCCACCATCAACGTGCACGGCGATCAGTTGCGTTTTGATCAGAACTGCTACTTCAGCTACAGCGCGACGCCCGGCCTCGGTGGCGAGGACGCGACCACGAGCCTGCCGGACAATCTGAGGTCGCACTTCAGGCAGGTCTGCTTCCTCGCGCCGGACCAGGACAAGATCTGCCAGGTGGAGCTGTACGCGGCCGGCTTCGCCGAGGCGCGACAATTGTCCGCCATCCTGTCGGAGGTCAACGCTCTGTGCCAGGAGCTCATGTCGTCTTCCACTGCCCGGTACAATCTCAAGCTGAGAAGCTCCAAGGCCCTCGTGGCGACGGCGGCCAAGCTCAAGTTCGCCCATCCCGAGGAGTCCGAGCGGCACCTGCTTCTGCGAGCTCTCGTCGACACGCGGATCCCGCAGTTCCACGGCGAGGACCTGGTCGTCTTTCGCGACGTCCTCGACAAGTGCTTCCACGGCGTCGCGTTTCCCGGTCCGAGTCACGAGCGGCTGCTCGGCGCCCTCGAGCGAGTCCGCCGGGCCGAGCAGTTACTCGATCGCGCGGCGTTCAAGCTCAAGGTCGTACAGATGCACGAGACGATACATCTGAGCGAGTCCGTGATACTGGTGGGCGAGGCCGCGAGCGGCAAAACGACTCTGCTGCGAGTGCTGCGAGAAGTCTTGACGCTTCTCCACGCGGATGAGGATGACGATCGAGAGCGTCGCTATACTATACCCTGCGTGGTGATCAATCCGGGCGCCCTGAGCTTGGCCGGATTCATCGGCAGCTACGACGAGGACGAGGCCAGCTGGACCGACGGCGTGCTCTGCGACGCGTTGAGAAAATTTTCAGACAATAATAATAACAAGGATAACGATGACGGCGGCGAGTTGGCGTTGCAAAAGTGGCTGATACTCGACAGCGACGCGCACGAGTCCTGGCTCGGTCGCATCGAGACGATGCTGGCGGAGCCCGATCGAGTCCTGCATCTCGCGACGAACGAGCGACTGGTTGTGCCTGGCGACACGCGACTCTTCATCGAGACGACGAGTCTGCGCGACTGCTCGCCGGCGACTCTGGCCCGCTGCGCCCTGGTCCATCTTCCCGCGCTCGGCGAGAACTGGCGCGAATACGCGCGCAACGAGCTGGCCAAGCGCGACGAGCCGCAGCTGCGGGCCCACTGCCCGGCCATCTGCGCCATGTTCCACTGGTGCCTGGAGGCCAGCCTGCGCTTCGTGCGCGACCACTGCAGCAGCAATGGTTTGAAACCGAGCGAGATGCAGCTGGTCGGATCGTGCCTCGATCTCTTCCTAATGTATATTGGCAGCGCCATCGAGGACCACAATCTCGAGCACAAGCAGCGGGAGTCACAGAAGGACGCCAAGGACAAGGATCACGCGCTGCTGTGGTCGCAGGCGGCCCTCCTGATGGCCACCAACTTCGCCCTGGCCGGCCATCTGGACGCCGACTCGAAGCTAAAATTGGAAAAGTTCCTGCTCGACTTGTGGGCCGACCGTAACGAACTGCACCCCAAGCCCCGCGAGATCAAGCATCCGTTCGGCGAGATCGCGCTGCCGAGCGAGGGCCAACTGCGCGACAACGTCTACGTGTTCAAGGCCACCGGAAATTGGAGGCACTTGGCTGCGGACCTGTTGAAGATGGAAAAGATCAAGGACGACAAGGACGATCGGCAGCTGCTGGCGGCGGCGACAAACACAAGCGACTTTTTCGTGCCCACCGTGGAGAGTCTCAAGTTTAATCAGCTGCTGAGTCTGCACGTGAGGTATCGCCGGCCGTTCATTTTATGCGGCGAGTACGCCGTGGGCAAGACCTGCCTACTGCGTGACTTTTTTACCAACGCTACCTCTGCTTCGTCGTCGGAATTGACGAGCAATTACTTCAATTTCAAGTCGATCGCGAGCGCCGAGCTGGCTCAAGAGCTCGTGCTCATGAGATTGCAGAGAGTCCGACGCACCGAGTACCAGGCCCAGGACGACAAGTACTGCGTCGTCGTGGTGGACGACTTGCAAGCGGCCGCGGATCGCGACCCCTATACAAGTTCGACGCTGGAGTCGATGCGCCAGCTGATGGATCGCGGCTACTGGCACGACCTCGAGACGCCCTGCCGCAGAGTCGCCGTGTCCAACAAGGTCTGGTTCGCCGGGGCCCTGACCACGACGACGAGCCATCAGAATCTCTGCCCGAGATTCCTGAGGCACTTTAACGTGCTGGGCATGTCGGCCCCGACGAGGGAGAGCCTGTGCCGCGTATTCTCCACGAGCCTCATGGCGGACCTCCGGAGAAACTCGAACTTCTCGCAGGACGTGCTGGGCAGCGTGACGAGCATGGCCCAGGCCACCCTGGACGTGTACCGCGCCTGCAGGCTGGAGCTGCGCCCGTGCCCGGCCCGACTGCTCTATCGCTTCTCGCTGCACGACGTGCAGCGGGTCGTGAAAGGCTGCGCCCTCGTGCACAAGGACTCGGTCGAGACCAAGATCACTTTCGTGCGACTGTGGGCGCACGAGGTGCTGCGCGTGTTCGGCGATCGCGTACGGGACCCCGGCCGAGCAGAGGTGGCTGTTCGAGAGGATGCGCGAGGCAGCCAAGGCCCACTTCAAGGACCCGTTCGAGGCGGCCTTCGACCATCTGCCCAAGACGAGCGACGAGCTCGGCTGGGACAGCTTCCGCGAGCTATTCTTCGGCAATTGGGCCGAGCTGGAGCCCGCGAGGCGCAAGCAAGTACGAGGAGATGAGCGGCTGCTCGTCGCGGGACCAGCTGAGGAACAAGCTGCAGCAGTACGTGGCCGACTACAACGAGGCGGCCAACAACGACGGGGTCAAGCTCGAGCTGATCGTCACCGGCCACGCGATCGAGCACGCGAGCCGTATCTGCCGAGTCCTGGCGACGCCCGGGGCCAATCTGCTGGCCTTGGGCACGAGCGGCTCCGGGGCCGGCGCCCTCGTCAAGCTCGCCGCTTTTATGGAGCGGCAGCGCCTGTTCGAGCCGGCCCTCGACTCGCTGGAAGCCTGGCGCCAACAGCTCAAGTCCCTGATGATCGAGTGCGGCGCGTCGAAGCGCCACAGCTGCGTGCTACTCGTGAGCGAGCGCAAAATAAAGGGAGGAGGAGTGCGCGACGACGTCAACGAGTTGCTGCTGAGCTATCCGGGCGAGATAGCCGCCCAGCTGTTCAGCGAGGACGAGCGCCGTGAGATGGTGAGGTCGGCGAGGCTCGACGCCCAGAACGGCGACAGGAACCTCGAGCTGGACGCCTGGCGGGTCTACGGCTACTTCCTCGAGCAGTGCAAGCGCAGGCTGCACCTGGTGCTGCGCGTCAGCCCCCAAGGCCCGAGCCTCAAGCGGTGTCTGCGCGACTGGCCGGGCCTGCTGAGCAGCTGCACGATCGACTGGCTCGACGACTGGCCCCAGCTGGCCCTCGAGCAGGTGGCCTCGCACTGCCTGCGCGGCTTGACGGTCCAGGACTCGCTGAGGGCTCAGCTGGTGCTGGCCAGCCAACAGCTCTACCAAAAAATGGACCGTGCGAGGGCGGCCTACCGCCGAGAGGCCCTCACGGGCATCGAGTTCCCGGCGGTGGCGCCGCTCGGCTTTCTGCGCACCTGCAAGCAGTACGCCGAGCTGATGGCCAGCAAGCAGCTGGAGATCAAGAGCACGCGCAAGCGCTACCTCGCGGGCCTGGACAAGCTGCAGCTGGCCGCTCGCGAAGTCGCCCACATGAAGACGACCCTGACCAAGCTCAGGCCCCAGCTGGAGGCGTCGGCGCGCCAGACCGAGACCACCATGAAGGAGATCGAGAGCGAGAACCTGAGCGTCGAGCGGGCCACCGTCCAAGTGAAAAGGGACGAGGAGGTGGCCAACAAGAAGGCCGAGATCGCCAGCACCCTGAAGCTGGAGTGCGAGACCGAGCTGGCCGTGGCCATACCCATACTCGAGGACGCGCTCGCCGCGCTCAACACCCTCAAGCCGACCGACATCACCCTGGTCAAGGCGATGAAGAATCCACCGGACACGGTGAAACTGGTCATGGCCGCGGTCTGCGTGATGCTGGGCGTGCCCTCGGAGCGGGTCGTCGATCCCGTCACCGGCCGCAAGAGCATGGATTTCTGGGGCCCGAGCAAGCGCGTCCTCGGCGACATGAACTTCCTGCAGAACCTCAAGGACTACGACAAGGACAGCATCGCGCCGACCGTCGTCGCCACCATCAAGAAGAACTACATGTCCGACAAGAACTTCCAGCCGCACATAGTGGCCAAGGCGTCCTCGGCGGCCGAGGGCCTGTGCAAGTGGGTGCGCGCCATGGTCTCCTACGACGAGGTGGCCAAGGTCGTCGCCCCCAAGAAGGAGAAGCTGGCCGCGGCGCAGCGCGAGTGCGACGAGACCGAGGCCTTTCTCACGGCCAAGCGCAAGACCCTGGCCGACCTGAGCGCCAAGCTGGCCGGCCTCAAGCAGAGCCTCGAGGCGACCCTGCGCAAGAAGCTCGAGCTCGAGCGCGAGGTGGCCGACTGCACGCTCAAGCTGAGAAAGGCCGAGGAGCTGATCGGCAGCCTGGGCGGCGAGAAGGCGCGCTGGACCGAGTCCGCCACGGTGCTCGGCCGAGCCTACGACAATCTGCCGGGCGACGCTCTGCTGTCGTGCGCGACCATCGGCTACCTGGCCCCCCTCGATCTCGCCTATCGCGACAAGACTCTGGCCGACTGGCAGGACTCGCTGAGGACGGCCAACGTGCCCTTCTCCGAGGACTTCGACCTGGTCGAGTTTCTGGGCGTCGAGGTGACCATCAACGCCTGGCGGCTGTGCGGCCTCGCCAACAATCGCTTCTCCCTGCAGAACGCCATAATATGGGAGCAGTCGCCGATGTGGTGCCTCTTCGTGGACCCGCAGAATCAGGCCAACGAGTGGATCAGGAGCATGGAGAAGTCGAGCCAGTTGCGGGTGGTCAAGGCCAACGAGCCGGACTCGTTGAGCTCGATCGTCGAGGGCATGGGCCTGGGCGTGCCCGTGCTCCTGGAGAACGTCGGCGACGAGCTGGAGGCCGGCCTCGAGCCGCTGCTGGCCAAGGACGCCGCGCCGTACGAGGCCGGCTTTCGGCTCTACCTGACGACGAGGCGCCAGAGGCCCCGCTTCGGCGCCCAGGTCTTCAATCGGCTGCAGGTGATGGACTTTCTGCTGCCCGCCGAGGCGATACGCGACCGGCTGCTCGACATCGTGATCGCGCGCGAGCGGCCCGAGCTGCAGGACAAGTTCGAGAAGATCCTCGCGGAGAACGTCAACAACAAGCGCATACTCAAGCAGCAGGAGGACAACATCTTGAGGACGCTGTCGTCGGGCTCGGGCGCGGGCTCGGTCAACATACTCGAGGACGAGGGCGCCATCAGGACCCTGGACATCTCCAAGAGCCTGGCGCAGGATCTGCTCAAGCGGCAGGAGGCGACGCGCGCCTCCAAGGAGGAGATCGAGGCGTTCCGCGACGGCTACCAGGCCTTCACCAAGTACTGCGCCGACCTCTACAGCACTCTCAACTGGCTGCCGAGCCTCAACTGCATGTACAGGTGAGGGGTTGTGAAGAAATCAATTTGAAGAAACCATGAATCATAAATCCAATTGATTTAAAAATTGATTCGTGAATTAAACTTGATTTAAATCTTTTATGATTTAAATCAAATTTCATGTCTCCAGTTTCTTTGAGCTGTTCATGCTCCAGGTATTACAAATAGCCAAGAGTGAACTTCTGTTCTGTACGTTATAGCTCTTTTAGGCTTTTTAGACTACAGGAATGGATCAGAGCAGATTTCTCTAAGATGTTATGGTTCTTTCGGGTTACTTGGGGACCAACTTGAGTTATAGAGGTACAAAATAAGTTTCTCCAGGGAGTTTGAATCCTTTTGAGCTTCTCCAGGTATCGAAATTTAAAGTATTTTTATATTTTTTTGTTTACGTAAAACTTTTTCACGCACTTAGCAAATTTATTAAGAAATTTATTTAAGAACCATATCCTAGAGAAGTCCGCTCTGATCCATTTTAATCTCCTGGAGCCTAAAAAGGCTAAGAGATCTATAACGTACGCGAGAAGTTCACTCTTGGCTATTTTCAGTAACTGGAGCACGAACAACTCAAAGAAACTGGAGACATGAAATTTTATTTAAATAAAAAAATATTTAAATCTAGTTAAATTCGCGAATCAAATTAATTCGTGAACTAAAATAAATTTAATTCGAACATCAAATTGATTGGTGAATTTAACTGGATTTAAATTAATTTCACAGTTTTACCCCTCATACCTAACGCGTCTAAAGAAGTTTCACTTCAAAAATTCATTCAAACTTTTACATCCCTGTTCTACAGGTTCTCGCTGGGCTGGTTCACCCAGCTCTACGTCAAGTCCATCGAGACGTCGAATCGCAGCGTCATCCACAGGAAGCGCATCGACTACCTGAAGATGTCCTCGATCCAGAATCTGTACCAGAGCGTGCACGGCGCCCTGCTGGAGCGCCACAGGCTCGTCTACTCGTTCGTGCTGTGCGCCAAGACCCTCGTGGACACGGAGCAGCTGACCGAGCAGGAGTTTCGGGTCTTTATGAGCATCGGCGGGGCTCGCGAGGAGGAGGACAACGGCTCAAATTCAGCTCCCAATCCGGCACCGGCCTGGCTCGCGGAGGCCTCGTGGCGCGAGCTCCAGCTGGTCAGCGCACAGCTGGCCGTCTTCCAGAATCTCGCCAACAGCCTGAGCAACAGCGCCATCAGGTGGCGCAGGTACTGCAACTCGCTCGAGGCGGACGAGTGCCCGATGCCGCAGCCCTGGGACCACCGTCTCACTCCCTTCCAGAAGCTCATACTCGTTAGGATACTCTGCCCGGATCGGATAATCTTCAAAGTGACCGAGTTCGTGGAGTCGGTGATGGGCCCGTCGAGCGGGGCCGGCAACTTCGTGCCGTGCAACGTGGCGCGGCCCTACGCCGAGTCGAGCTGCCTCGTGCCGCTCGTCTTCATACTGCCGTCGTACACGTCGCCCTTCGCCGTCGTCACGCGCTTCGCCAAGCTGCTCGGCTACTCCAGCAAGCTGCACTCGCTGTCGATGGGCCCGCGCCAAGGCCCCAAGGCCGAGCTCCTCATCGAGATGGCACGCCGCGACGGCGAGTGGGTCTTTCTGCACAATTGCCATCTGGCCCTCGACTGGATGCACCGGCGGCTCGAAACGCTGTGCGAGCGGCTGGATCCGAGCACGAGCCAGCTCGGCTTCCGGCTGTGGATGAGCTCGCGCGCCACCGAGGACTTCCCGATCGGCCTGCTGCAGGCCAGCATCAAGGTGGCCTTCGACGCCCCGCACGACGTCAGGCAGAGCCTGGCCTGGAGCTACAGGTCCGAGCCCGTCAAGGACCGGGACTTCTTCGAGGGCTGCCCCGGCAAGGACCGGGCCTTCGGCAAGCTCCTCTACGGCTTCTGCCTGCTGCACGCGGTGCTGCGCGAGCGCGCCACCTACGGCCTGCAGAGCTGGAATCGACGCTACGAGTTCGACGAGGCCGATCTGCACTCGGCCATCTACCAGCTGAGGAGCTGGGTGGGCCAATGCGACAAGCTGCCCTTCAAGGCACTGGGCTACTTTCTCGGCGAGTGCGGCTACGGCGCCAAGATGCTCGACCCCTGGGACAAGCTCTACCTGGACAGTCTCGCGCTCGACTACTGCAATCACAAGCTGGTGAGCGACGCGAATTACGACTTCGACACGGGCCGGCCGGCCTACCGGCTGCCCAAGCGCATCGAGTTCCGGGACTATCTGCGACACATACGCAACAACGTGCCGGCGCAGTCGTCGCCCGAGGACTTTGGCCTCGATCGCAACTGCACCCTGGCCAAGAACTCGCTGAGGGTCGGCGACTTTTTGCGATCGCTCGCCTCGCTGAACGTGACTGCGTCGTCGTACTGCTGCGCGTCGGCGATGACGAGCGAGCAGCTGGAGGCCAGGAGCCACCGGCTCAAGTCCATCTGCCTCGAGAGCCTCAGCCTGTTGCCGAAGAGCTTGAGCCTCGAGAGGCTCGAGGACCGCTACCGTCGTCGGTCGGGTTCGTCGGAGCCGCCGCTCGATCGCTTTCTCCGCGAGGAGGTGGCGGCCCTGAACCAGTGCCTCGACGCGATGAGGCGCTGCCTGGAGGAGCTGAGCGAGGCCCACAGCGGTCAAGCCGCGGACGGCACAGCAGCTGCTGGTCGCGGCGCCTCGAGGAGCTGGGCGCGGAGCTGTTGCGGGGCGGCGTGCCCGACAGCTGGCAGCGGCTCCACCCGACGCTGCGCACCAACCGTACGCTCCTGCAGTTCCTCGGCGAGCTCGTCGAGCGGGTCAAGTTCCTCGAGGGCTGGATCGAGCGGGGCCAGCACCCGCGCCACTACTGGTGCGCCGGCCTCATGTCCTGCAGAAAGCTGCTGGCCATCGTCAGGTGGTCGTACGCGCGCGAGCAGAGATGCGGCCTGGACGAGGTGGGCCTCGAGTGCAGCGTGCTCGAGGCCAAGTGGCCGCCGCAGATCGACGACTCGGCCGCCGCCGTCGCCGACGACTCGCTGCAGCTTCCCGCGAACGCCGTCTGCCTGTACGGTCTGCAGCTGGTCGGCGCCAAGTGGAACGAGCAGACCAAGTCGCTGACCAATCCGCGGCCCAAGCTGCTCTTCAACGAGATGCCCCTGGTGAGCTTCGAGCCGGTGCTCAGCCCCAAGAGCAACAGCTCGCAAGCCACCGCCGCCACTACTACTGGCCATTTCTTCCGGTGTCCGCTCTATGTCTCGCCGCTGATGCACAACCTCGACCACTGCGCCAGGGACAATTACGTGGCGTCGGTCAATCTCAAGAGCGACGTCAATCCGAGGCTCTGGATCAAGCGAGGCGCGGCTCTGTATTGTCGAGCCGAATGACTCCTCGCTTGCATGCTGCATTATTTCAAAAATGTGATATTTCGAGTAGGTAAAATAGACGATATTGGAAAAACCGAAAAATTTACCTTCTTCTATTTTGAGTTTAATTTTTCCGGACCCCCGTAGTTTCAGACACTTTATTTTACTATTAGGATTTTCGCGTGCAACTATTGTTATAGCGAAGCTGCAATTAAGATTTGAATATTCTACGGGTAAAAATCGAGTACCTTAGTTCTGAAAGATGACCCTCATATAGTTTGAGAGGTCAAAAATGACTGTCTAGCACGTTTACTAGCCCTATATATTTGAAATGATGTAAAATTTCACATAATTTAAGGACACGTTTGTTACTTATGTACAATTGTTTTTAGACTATTTAAGATGACGAGTGACAAAAAAAAACTTTATTCAGGATATCTAGAATAGGGCCCATGTACCACAATATTGCTGGATATTTGTAAAAATGTGTTTAATGGGTAAAAGCAATCGATTCTGAGTTCAGAACAGATCACGGAGGGGACATTTTGCATGTTTATCCGGCTGACAAATCAATGCGGTCGTAATGCGGTTGTGAAAGGTTCTACCGTCTTAGTTTTCATTTTTTTGAAAGTCGTCTAGTAGCTACGATAACAAGACATGTCATATCACGCTTTTAAAATAATGCAACAAATATATCATTCCTTGTCCGTTGTCCATCGTCCGTTTATATTGTATACAACATTTATCAAACTGTTACTGCTGTTAACCAACACAATCAATCCTAACAATCAATCATGTTTAAACTATATAAATATATTATTTATATATACTTTATAAAACTTTTCAATGTATAAATAACACTATTTTTTTTTATTTACCTGAAATTTATATTTACATGTACATTTTAATGAAAATAAAAAAATTATAAATTTACTAATTTCGAAATTATTGCCAAATCATAGATAATATACCATATATGTATTGCGAATGTGTATATACTGTGCATACTACGTACTGTTTGCAAACAGTTTGGCCAACTTGCGGACTTGGCCAAAGCAACGATGACAATCGACTAATTCGAGTGCAATCACCTCACGACTCGTCGGTCAACGATTTTCAACTTTTGCTCTCAGATTTTGCCGTGATAATTTCAAAATACATACGCTCTCTGTTCTCATCGGTTCAGTTGTAATATTCATATTGCGAGTGTCTCGTTATTTTCACCTACAATCATGGATCAAAATCGCGAGGATATGATTGAAAGATTCAAAGACGTCACGGGGGTCGATTCGCAACGAGCCAAATTTTTCCTCGAATCTTCTGCCTGGTCAATCGATGTAAGACACCGCGTCTTCATTTTTTAACATATAATTATTATTATTATGCTTCATTACGGAAACAGATCAATGTTATCGTGCCTCGTCGATTCATGCCAATTTTTTAATCTAAATTGGCAATCTCACCTTAACCTCGTATTCTTTGTGTAATCGAAATGATATGGATGATTTTTTTTATTTCTTTTTTTTATGCTGTCATGAATATGAATCTATGATATAAGAAGCAACTTGTTTTTTGCAGGTTGCTCTTGCGAGCTTTTTTGAAAATGACGGTGATGCGGCATTTAATATGGAAGAACACGATGATCAGAGACCAGTTCTTCAAAATTTGAGTGAAATGGTATCTAATGAACAAGTTAGACAACCCGTGGAACCAATGGTGCAGGCAAAAGCATCCAAGTCTAAACCAAAGAAAAAGTCAAATTTTGGCACAATAAGGGACTTCAAAGACAATGCTAGCAGTTCGGATGAAGAAGAGGGACAAGCATTTTATGCTGGTGGTTCTGACTCGAGTGGTCAACAAATTTTGGGACCAGGTAAAAAAAAAGACATCATATCAGACATGTTCAAAGCGTGTAAGGAAGAACAAGGTGCTACAGCTGGGGAATCAAGCAGACCCAGTGCTCAGAGCAGGCCTAGTACATTTGGAGGGACAGGCTATAAATTGGGTATGACTAGCAGCGATACAGAAGGTAAAATTCAACATTCACATACATTTTTTCAAATACATCAAGAAGATTTTTATATAATCAGATTGATTTTAATTATGCAAGTTTTTGGAACATCATCATCTGATGATCAAGCCTCGTCTTCTGGTGCTGTGTCTCTGAAGCTCTGGAAAAATGGATTTACTGTAAATAATAGGGAGCTCAGGAAATATGAAGATCCAGCCAATCAAGAATTTCTTGATACAATAAAACGGGGTGTAATTCCTGAAGAAATACGCTCTGAGGTAGCAGGAAGTGTGTTACATTTAGAAATGGAAGATCATAGGCTTGAGGATTATGCTCCACAAAAAAATAAACTTAAGGCATTTACCGGTAAAGGCCATATGCTTGGAAGGTATGTTTTAAATGAAATATATAATCACAAAGTTCTGTTATGAAAAATAATTGATTTATCATACTTTTATTCATTAATAATAATTTATTCATAGTCCATCTCCAGCCACTGTTGGAATGACATTACCTGTAGATCCAGCCGATCAAGCTGCTAATGAGACAATGGCAAGAACTCAACTCAATCTTAATACAGATTTACCAGTTACCTCATTACAAATTAGATTAGCTGATGGAAGTAATGTGAGAGCTCAATTTAATTTGACACACACAATTGCAGATGTGAGAAACTACATCGTAAAGTATCCTTTTTCCAATACAATTGAATTATTCAAAAAAATTTCTCATTTTTTATGCTTTAAAACAAGGTAAATGTGTATCATAATTTTCTTAACAATTATTAATGTAGTATGAGGCCTCAATATGCTCTCAGACCTTTTACTTTGAACACAACGTTTCCAACAAAAGAACTGTCGGAGGAAGGTAAAACTATTGAAGAACTGAATCTTCAAAATTCTGCAATCATGCAAAGGCTGAAATAAATTACCAATTATTTCTTTTTTCATATATTGAATTTGTTAGTGTCTATGAATTAACAATTAGTAAAAAATCTTGGAGTTTAATTAAAAACATTTTATACTTTTATTTTTCCAAAGATTCATAATTTTGAATGTTTGTATATTCTTAATAGTGGTCAAGAGAAAAAATAAATTGTTTCTTTAATTTTATGTATAAATATAATTTTTCATTAAGCATGGTTTGGGTATTTTTATTTCATGCAAAGTTGACATATCAAGTTTTTCAGAAAGTTCATATTATTTGATTATTTTTTGTAATCAATTCACATTGACATTTAATACAAAAATACATTACAAAGGTACTTGAACAGGCTCAAACTAAATTGATATTAAAATTCCATTCCTATTCATAAGCTACTGCCTCATCCTTTTTTTTCTTTTTTTAATAGCATTAGATTTACATAAAAATCATTTTGATTTCTTGTTACTTATAAACAATGAACTTTTAATAGTTTGTTTGCATGCAGTCTTTCAACAAGTTATTTGATTACATACTTTTAATCTATTTTACTCTCTTAAAAAATTATAAAAATTGATAGCACAAGGAATATTCTAACAAATATTTGTAACAAATTCTATTTATAAAAAAATTAAAAGTAAATAAACTATCACATTTTTTCCCAATCTTTCTCATTTTAGTGGTGAAAAATTAATTTTTTGGTCATGTTTACTGATCATCAAACATATTGCCTTTTATGAATTTCTTATGTATTGGTGAATTTATTATATCACCAGCCAACCGTAAAATGGAAGTTTCATTATTATTTGATTTATTCATGGGATTGTAATCACTACAGGAGACATAACGATTCAAAATAATTAGATTTGAAGCTGCTTTTAAAGATTTTACATTTTTCAAATCTACTGATTCATGTGGTTTATAAATGTGAAGCAAGTTAAGATCCAATGCATTAGGTGATGTAAATACCTTCTTCAAAATAATTGGAGTTGAATTCTTTGATCGCTCATGATCTTTTTGTTCTGTACAAAATGTTTGAGAAGATACAACGTAACGATTTCCATACATTTTTGTTCTTTCATAATCCACCAACAAATCAGACACAATAGCATGATATTTTAGTACTAGGTATTCTTCCCATGACATTGTAGCAGCATACATTACTTTGTGATATGTTCTGTACAAACAATCGCATTCAATAATCTTCCTAATCACATTAGGATGAATATCTCTAATAGGAAAGTTCCAAGGTATAATTTCATAGGTAAAATTCCACCCTTTATCTGCATCATCGATTAAATTTTTAATTGCTTTATGAAAAGAATTTGGGATTCCATAGTCATAAACAATAAAATGAGTCATGCCAACTAAGTCATGATAGTTGAGAAAACTGATCATATCTGCATTAGACATTGGTATGTGTAATGGTGGAGATACACATATTGCACTGCCATTGTATTGCAATTGTTTGTCTTGAACTTTTACTGATAAAATAGGGCTCTTAGAATTAAATAAAAGTTGATCTTTCGGTTGATAGCTCACACCAACAGGAATCATATTTTCAGTGTATTCACAAACTAATCTATATCCCCTGTAAGCAGTTTTACCAGGGATATCACTCGTATTTCCTATGACTGAGAATGAAAATTTTCCTGGTATTGGAGTCAATAGTTCATTGAAGAATATAAAACAGTTCAAATCTAGGTTGTCTAATCTTCCATAGCTAATAGTCTGTATTTTATTGCTGTTAGTAACAAATGATGAGTATAAATACAAATCTTCATCCAGCCTTTGCCAAGAAGATAATGGTTCACTAAGTCCTAATGAAATTTTTTTCACATCATTAACTGTTTTGAGACAATTAGTTTTTACACCATCTTGATGTGGTTTTCCAAAGTAATTGAATACTTCAAGAACATATCGCAATTTATAATACTCATGTCGGTAAAATAAAAGAGTTATTACGCTGAAAATTGCTGTTACAAGCAAGAACGCTTGATAATACTTTCTCATTGTGTTTTGGATATTTTACATCTATATTTACAATTGTCCACAATTCTTTTGAGGTAGTTCAGTTGCACATGACTGGTTTCTTTTTGCATAATACTATGGTCAATTGGATAAAAATGAAGTTGTGTTCTGTAAAAAAAATTGCCACAACAGTTAAGAGTTATAAAAAATAAAACTTATTAAAACCAATTTTTAATTATACTGCACCGATTATCACCTCGTTATTTATTCTACATTTAAACTGTATTACTAACTTGGCAGGTTTTTATACGGATAGAAAAATCCTTCGAATATTGCCAATTAGAATATTGAAATTCCAAAATTTTCAATTTGCTCAACAAGAACGTGAGTTTACATACTTAATCTGAAGCAGACAAGATAAAATGCAATGTAGTGTAATTCACACCGCACGGTTTTCTCTCTACTGATAACTATACCTACCGCACAAATTATGGCGCAACTTTTAATTACGAAGAAAATAGTCTGAAATATTCAACTATTATACGCAAATTTCTTTCTCATTGTCAACTGATTAGAATAAAAATTGAGTGAAAACAAAACTAAATGTTATTCTTATAATTGTGTGGTATACTTGATAAATTCGTGGTGGATTTGTAAGTGTCAGTTATAATGCGTAAACTGACAAGTCAAAACGTGTCGCCGCGTGGGTGTTGGAGCTTTTGACTTGCGATTGTTCAGCGCAGCACTAGTAGTATCTGCAGCAGTACTGACAGAACTGCAATTGCTTCTGCTGCATAGAACGTCGTTGTATACACAAACATAACGAAATCTTCGAAACAGGCTTGTCTTTTGCAAAACGCAATTCTTAGTTGTGAAACAAAAAGTTAATATCGTGTGAGTGAAATTCACCTCCTCTTCTTTTTACACCGCAACGATGATCATCGTCCAATCATCGTTGCATTTTTGAAACTTAATGGCTATGAAAAAAATTGAACAATAAATTGTAAAAACAGTGCAATGATTAAATACCAAAGATGTTACTCTGTCTTCTTAAAAATAAGTAAAAAATACACCATTACTCTCATGGTTTGATTATGTTTCTTGGTGAAACCAATAAGAAATGTCACAGTTGGTTTTTTGCTGTCCAAATAATGAAAAAAACAACGTTTTTCATTTTTGTAAAAAAAGGAGTCCGTACTGGGCCTTAGCTATTCTCAGAATTGTACTTACTTTTATTCCACAAACCGGATACATCCATCCTGATGAATATTTTCAATTTATTGAAGTAGCTGCAGGTAAACTTTTCCTTTTTTAAATAAAGGATAAATTTTATTGAGAAAATTAAAAGTATTTATTTCTTCATTTCAGGTGACAGTTTTGATATTGACGTTTATAGACCATGGGAATTCAATATTTCTTTTCCAGTGAGAAACTCCTTATTTCCACAAGTATGCGTACGATTTCCTTACTTGATACTGGACCAACTGTCGCCTTATGTGGAAACCTTTTTTGGTTTTACTCTCAACACTCCATACTTTCTAGTCTTATTTCCAAGAATATTAATGACCCTTTTATCATTTGTTTGTGACTGTTGTCTATATAAAATTTGTGTTATGCTCAATGAACCATATTTAGTCAGAATGACTCTTTTTGCTAGTTCCTATATCATGTTTACATATTGTACTCGAACTTTTTCTAATTCTATTGAAATGGTATTAACATCAGTATTGATCTACTATGTATCTAGGTGTATGGAATTTTCCAATAAGGTAAAAAATATTGATTGTTCAATAGAAGATATTAAATAAATTAATTTCACCTAAATGAAGAAATTTTTTTTATTCACAGGTTGTTTTACAGAGCGACTACTTAACAAAAAAATACTACAAAGCTAAAAATGGAGTTGAGCGCACAAAAATATACAAATTACGCATGACTTTACCTTCTCATTCACTTAATGACTGTTTGTTGCTAGCAACTATAACTGTTGTCGGAATATTTAACCGACCAACATTTGTTGCTTATGCATTTTCTCCAATATTTTTTTGGCTACAAAGAGGACTTGGATCTATTAGTGTTGGATTTTTAGATTTCCACATAAGAATATTCACTTTCATAGTCTTTGGAATTCCAACAGCATTAGCTTTGATTCTTTATGATAGTATGTATTTTAAATATTTGACAATGGAAGAAATAGGAAAATTTGAGATAAGCATGAACAACTTTGTGGTAACACCACTCAACTTTGTGAAATACAATTCTATGAGTGATAATCTTAAAAACCATGGACTGCATCCTCGGTTTCTACATTTTATTGTAAATGTACCATTGCTCTTTAGTATTCTTGGAATTTTGAGCTTGCTTACTTTCATAAAAATGTTTAATAGGTAATTTTTCCACTTTTTATTCATATTCATTTACAGAAAGTTAATTAACTAGTAATATATAATTTTCAGTGGATTAAAAGGCAAGTGGTTAGAACTACCTCGTATACAAAGCGTTGAAAGTTTAATGTTTGCTTCATATGTGGTACCAGTGTTAGTATTGTCCATATTTCCCCATCAAGAACCAAGATTTATTATACCTGCATTGCTACCAATAATATTCTTATTCAGTCATAATATCAAGAGTCCAACTGTTAATGTAATAAATGTTACAAATAATGCACAAAATACTTCTTCAAGAGAAGTTAAGAAAAAAAATTCAAAAATGTTATACTTTTGGTATGTAAGCAATGTCCTTTTGACAATATTTTATGGCTTTATACATCAAGGAGGTATATTGCCAGTGGCTAGTCATTTAGCCAAAGAACTGAAATCAAAGCCTGATCTCACTCATGTTTATTACATGAGTTCTCATTCATATCCATTACCAACTGGACTTCTTCAATTGAGAAACACAGGAAGAACTTACACTAGTAATACAGGCCATAAATATAAGTTGACGAAGGATTTTCATTTCTCTGAAATGGGCTCTAAAGATGTTGATATTATCGTTAATGAGATAGTGTCGACTCTGCGTCAATGCGAAGAAAATTGGGAAAGTAAAAATATTCCGTACAGATTTTACTACGCCTTACCCACGAGTTTTTTAGTTGAATTTACGCAATATGTGTCTCGCAATAATTCACAACAGTTTACTTATAAAATTTATAAAGAATTTTCACCACATATTTCGCTGGAAAAACCCCCTACAACGGATATATTATGGCAGTATTTGAAACCTAGAACAATGCTAGATTTTAATGATCCATTTCAACAGTTCGTCACTCTCGTATCGAACTATTCAAGTCAGTTCAGTTTGACATTACTTCAGATTGAACATCCACGAATAAGATGACATGCAAGACGGATTCTGTTAAATTATAGCCTGATAAAATAAATCAATCATCGAAAATTTTGCATATAAATCTAATTGTTAATTGTAATAATATTTATCAATGTTTGCAATCACTTAAATTTATATGAACGAGCTATATTTATTACACAGTATGTACAAAATTGAACAGATATGATTTTTTTTTTTTATTTAAAATGTATTAGCAATAAGCGATTGATGATAACAAGTCTACATAAAAAATTTTCATTTTATGAAAATATATTCTTTATATCAAATCTTTCCTTTTAACGGCTTAACAATATACAATTTCTATTTTTCATATTATTTAAATACAACGGATTCTATCGTAATATAATATATATTTCTATAAAAATGCGTAAATTTAACGAGGTGATTTTGAAATCTGTACACTGTAGCAAAAAAACTATGCGATTTATATTTTGTCCAAGATGTGATTCAATCGCTGTCACTGTGATTCCTGGGTGTGTCGTAAGTCCAGGGCAGCACGTACTTGAATTTACTTAGATGCACCGCGTTGCGAGCGTCGTAAAGGACCTGAACGAAATCAAAAGTAAATAAGTATAATCTCAGTGGTGAAGAGCATCGAGGAAAAAACAACAACGACTCACCGGATTGTCGATGTACGCCTCGCAGGCGTAACACCAGACGGACAGGTCGCTGAAGCTCAGAGCCAGCGGGTGCTGATGGACGCTCTCATGATCCAGGGCGTGTTGATTTACGTTTCGAGCGCAGTGCACGGAATAGCAGGTCAGACACACCCAGTTCTCGGCGGTGCTGGCGCACTCGGCGCAGGGTGTCGCGCAGTCGATCCCAGCCGTCGGCACGGGCCTGACAGCCGCGCGCAGGTGCGGACAGTCGCGCAGCGGCACCACCGCGAACATCTGCTCCTCCACCAGAGCTCGAAGGTTGCTCTGAAGGTAATCTTGGAGGGTCGTGGTGGCGGCGGCTGCTCCTGCTGGAGGAGCTTGGCTGCTCGAGCTGCCCGAGGATGATTGATTCTGCTCCTCCTCCCGACCGGGTGCTCCTCCTTCGTTGGTCTTCTGCCGCCGCTGCTGGTCTGGATTGATACAATCTCGCACGCTCAGTTTCTTTAGACCCTCCTCCAAACTGGTCGTGCTGCCTGGGAAAAAAGGAGACGGCGGACGAGGTGGCTCGGCGGACTTTGGGATCGTTATCGGCTCCGCGGGAGGACCGTCGAGGAGGCGCTGAGTGGGCTTGGCGCGCGGCACTCGCGCCTTCGGCAGCAGGTTCGACTCGAGCGGCAGCGCGCGATCCGAGAAGACGAGATTCGGCCAGTACTGGCGCTGCGTCTCGACGACCAGGCGCAGGCTCTGGACCGCGCTCGCGCAGCACGGATCCTTGGGCGGGTCGAGCGCCGGCAGCGGATCGCCCAGCAGCGCCTTGGTGCACATGCTCATGGCGTTGGCGATCGAGTTGACGTTGTAGCCGCCCTCGAGGCTCAGCACCACTCGGCCGTTCGCCAGCCCCGACAGCCAGTGCGTCATGTGCCCGTACATCTCCGGGCTCAATTTGAAACCTGATGAATTTGAATTAGTGCGAGTTTTTTAACGGCACTGTTTTTCATACGACGAAAAAAAAACACTCACCTCCGAGGGGATCTCCGATGCAGGCGTCGAATCCAGCGGAAACCAAAACCAATTCCGGATTGAACTGGTAGGCGATCGGCATGACTACTTGTTGAAAAGCCGCTGTGTACTCTACGTCGCCCATGCCTTTCTATAAATATACCAAGATACGGGTTGAAGTGAGTTAAATGTCGATCGTTTGTTTTGTCGATTCCAATTGTATTAATTACCTTGTTAAAGGGAATATTGACGTTGAAACCTTCTCCCTTGCCCGTGCCCACCACCGTGTAATCCGCTGCCTTGGAATGGGGGAAAAAGTTACCGTTGTCGTAGCGATGTAACGACATGTACAGCACGTTCGGATCGTCCTCGAGTATCGACTGCGTGCCGTTACCGTGATGCACGTCCCAGTCGAGTACCATAACTCTGAAAAACCACGATCGTCGATCGACGATATTAGCTTTTTTTTTCTCTGACCAGTCGAATAGTATATCGTTCTATGAATGTTCACCTCTTCAAGCCGTATTTGGATACTGCGTACTTGGCGGCAATGGCGATGTTGTTGAAGATGCAAAAACCGCAGGCAGCGTCGTCGGCCGCGTGATGTCCCGGTGGCCGAATAATGGCCACGCCGCTCTGGCACTCCTCGTTCAGAACCTTGTCGACGATTTCCAAGAGCGAACCGACGGCGACTCGAGCGCTGTCCCAAGTCTCCGGATGAAAGTAGACCGAGTTCAGTTCGCCGGCTTGCTTCGCCAGGTCTCGCAATTTCGTCTCGCTGGTTCTTTTGATGCTATCGAGATACTCTTGCGTGTGAGCCAGTAGAATTTCTTGATCGATTCCGAGTCTTCCCTGAAATCGAGAGAGATACTTCGATATTTGGCTCCAAAAAGGCAGATATGCATTTTGCGAGAAATCTTACTTGGAAGGTATGACATCTCGTTAATAAGCCATAATCTTTGTGTTTGGAGTATATGCTGCTTATTCTGCTGGGCCGTTCGGGATGCGACTCATCGACGACGTTGTAATGTTTCAACATTCTCTCGTCGTAGACGATGCCGACTTGATGTTGAGCTTTACTGAGTTTCGTAACTGAAGACGAGAATCGTTAAATTCGAAATAATGCTTCTCGTTTGGCTCGAAACGGATACTTACTTTTTACAAGATGGTCCAATTTTTTGTTTATTTGCAACACCTCCGATCTATTTTGAACGGGATAGCAATTGCGCGTTTCGAATACCGTCGGAAATTCTTCAGGTCCTCTGAAAAATAACATCAAATAATTGTGCGAAACAATTTAAGTTTTACTATGACAGTATCATACTTGTAGATGACATTAGGTAGATGCTTCTTTTGTTTGGCATTGGTATTGTGTCCATTCACATTAAAGGTATCTTGAAATTGATAACATTTCCAATGAGATCTATGTGAGTATATCACATTTAAAATAGTTTCCTGTATACTAAAACGAAACACACGTAAAATCTTGACATTCGAATCATTCTATTATCGATTGTATAAATGTAAAAAGTAATGTATATGTAAAATATAATATTAACCTTTCGCAAGGAGGTTCCAAATTTTCTAACATTGGGCAAGGGTCTCCCAAAAGTCTTCGGAGAGTAAGAGCTGCGCTTTCGGCTAAAGACCTTAGACAATAGCCGCCCTTCAAAATGAAAAAGAATTTATTTTCAACTATGAAAATTAAAAATTTTTTAATCATCTTCTTAATTGTGACTTACCTCTAAAATTACAGCAACTTTACCATTAGCTAAGCCCATCAACATATTAAGTAAATGAGAATAACAAGCTGGAGTGATGTTCATTTGACCCTAAAAACGTTCGTTTTTTTTTTATTTATAAATGAATCAGTTGTTGATTTGAAAATTTTTAATGGAAAATATGCATTTTTAACGGAATTATATAAATTTTTAATGGAAATTAAACAACCTTCTCATCTCCTGTTGCTGCATCAAATCCAGATGAGACAAGAATAAGATCAGGGTTTAACTACAGTAAAAAAAAAAAAAATAAAAATTAATAAACACATCAATCATGATTACCTCTGGGCAACCAAGAGCTGCATCATAACCAGCTGAGACTATGATGAGATCCGGTTGAAACTAAAATAAGTTAATTTTATCAATTATTTTGCTTTATGCTCTGTTAATGTGATAATTAATTTATTATATAAAATTAATAATTTTTACTTCGTATGCCATTGGAAGTAAAATTTGTTGAAAAATTGCGATATAATCTGCATTGGTCATGCCAGTTTTGTTGAGAGGGACATTAAAATTGTACCCTTCTCCTGGACCCTCTCCAATGTAGTGGTAATCTGACTCTTTCAAATTGGGCCAAAACTCTCCATGTTCATAACGATGTATAGAAAAATATACAACTCTGAAAATACATTTTTTTAAAATGATTGCTTGTACTTCAAATATCTTTTTTTCATAATTTACCTTGAATCATTATAAAACATTTGTTGTGTAGCTTGTCCATGGTGAACATCCCAATCAACAATCAGAATTTTTTTTGCCAAATTATTTTTCAAAGCGACCTCTGCAGCTATAGCTACATTATTAAAGAAGCAATATCCACAGTACTCAGATTTCATAGCATGATGTCCTGGGGGCCTAAGAAATTTAATTTTAAGCAAAAGGCTTGAAATGGAGCAAAATATTCATCAAGATTGTACCTTATGATTGCCATGCCATTTTGAATATTTCCTAAGCAGATGTTTTTCACTAAATCAATAGTTGAACCAGTTGCTAGAAGAGATAATTCATACGTTTTCTGCAAATATAATTAATATTAGTAAAATGAAAAGAAAATATTCAAATTTCAATAAAGTTAAAAAATTATTCATACTGGATGAAAATAAACTGCATCATAATTAGAAGATAATTTTTCCAATTTTTCAACATCATTGACATTGTCAGTAGATTTGATTATCTCCAAGTGACCAGGTGTATGTTTTAACAAAAGTTCTGATGCTTCTGCTTTACGTGGAGCAATATATTTACATCTCTCCAGTAAACCCAATTGCTGGCATCTGTCAAGCACTCTACTTAGCCTTTCTGGGCATTCTGGATAATTTGAATCCCACAGACATTTATGTTCAACCATTGAAGGATCATAGATAACTCCTGTATCGTGACGAATCATGTCTTTGGCGTCTATAGCTTTTTGATAAATGTCTCTAATAATTGTTGAAATATTTCCAAGATTTCTTTTACGTTCAGCACCTTCTCGTTTGGCAGCCAATAAAGCTTCTGAGGGTTTTGCCTGTTAATTGATAATATCTCATTTAAAAATGTTCAAGATGCACTCGAGGCAGATAAGATAAACAGAAAAAATAAGGTGATAAGTTTAGCTCATTGGTGCTTATTTGTTGAAAGCTTAAGTATTTATCTTGTCTGATTAAGTTGAAAATAAAAACATAAAATATCCAAATTACATGAGCAATTCTTGGTGATTTTCTGCTATTATTGTTGGTGACATTCTTCTTTGCGACTGACATTGTATCAGTTTAATTTAGACCTGCTATTCATGAATACCAACCAGATTGTAAGCCTAATGCAACAGCACCATGGATATTGCGGCATGCATCAAACTAATTGAACTGATAAGAAGAAAGAAAATTTAAAAATACCAAGATAAAAAAAATAACTTATAAATAAATGAATCAAGTTGTTTAAATAATTAGGACATCGCTTAAAAACTTGATATTAATATAAATAGCAAAAAGTAAGATCAATTGTAAAATTATTGAGAGAAAGTAGTATCAATAGTCATGTAATTAAAGTTGAATAATTACCATCAACAATTACCGAGATCGAGTCATATTATTATTTTCTCTTGATTTTTATTTTAAAACAAGTGCAATTTATTAAATATATTCGTTTGGCCAGCAATATTCTCGACTATGTATCTGCTGAGAAAGTGTACATTTGGATGATCTAAATATTGTCAGTTATACATCATTCCTCGATAGTAACGACGTGTGTAGTTCTTTTATGGTAATACGCGAGGCATGGTTGACCAAACATAAGCACGCTGAGTTAAAAAACTGGCATCTCAATAAGTCCTTATGAATATTAATGTGTGTGTGTGCGTTCAGTACGATGTCCAAATCGTACCATGGCAGTTGCTGAAACTGGTCAATCATTGGAAATTAGCATGCGTGCGCGCATCCGTTGTTTGTGTGCGGGGCATGTGTTTGTATGTATACATACGGAAACGTCAACACATCAAAACAATGAAGCCAAGTCTGAAATTCTACCCGAATAGCCAAACATAGATTTGTGAAAAATCGATTTATTTACCTTTATGAATTAGGGCGAAATTCCATACAAATAGCTTTTATCAATGCCACTGTTGCATGAGTTGATCATCGAACGATTTATATTCTAAAAGTTGTTCCATTATGAGGGGCGAGAAATTTTGCGGTATCGACATTGCAGACGAGAATTAAGGTTAAAGAGAGACACGAGAGCGGCAACCAATCGCGCGGTCTGCTCCGAAGATTCGTTAAATTTTGAATCCCCAACTCGCTAAATTCAGATGCATGTGTTGTACAACATATACACTAGGCTCGGGACTCAAAAATTGCGCCCTCCGTGTGTCCTGCGAATGTGACAATTACAGGATTAAGATAAATTGGTAGATGGTAGATTAGTCGACTGATTATTGATAAATAATAAAAAAGAGATTTCTCGATCAAAAAGTAAAAAGGCACCTTTAACTAACGAGAAAGGTCCACATCTTTCAAGTTGGATCTTGATCCTATAATACGATACACTGTAGTGCTGTTGATTTTTCCACGTCCAGTGGTTTTTAATTTTTATTTCTAACCTATTGGTTTTTACATACTAATTAATAATAATATTAAGGTAAGGATATTTCGATTTTTTTTTCGTATGTCAATTTAAAATAAAATCATACCTAAACGATAATGTCTATTAGTTTTCAAGATTAGCAAAATGATGAAAGGAAAGGAAAATGTGAGTCAAAGTCAACAAAAGCATCAAACTGGTAAGACAGATATCTTGAAAGAAAGTAAGTTTCAGTCAACTGCTCCAAGTTCCAAAAGCATTGTTAAAAAACCAGAAGAAACCAATACTGCAAATAAATCCCAAGAACTTATGCCACCACCAAAATTACCTTCAAATTCTACAGAAATCCGTGTGAAAAAACCAGATCATACTCATCATTCACAAAACTCTCATCATAAGGACACTGTGACAGATTCTAAACCAAAAAAACAAGGGAGTTCAACAAGCTCAATCCCACAATCAAAGACTGGAAACCAAAAGGAAAAGAAAAAACAATGGGCTATCACAGATTTTGATATTGGGCGTGCACTTGGTAAAGGCAAATTTGGAAATGTATACTTGGCCCGTGAAAAACAATCAAAGTTTATTGTTGCGATGAAAGTATTGTTTAAGGCTCAAATTTTAAAGGCTGACATTGAGCATCAAGTCAGGCGAGAAATTGAAATTCAAACTCATTTAAGGTAAAAACTGTCTAGTAACAAATTGTAATGAATCAATAATTTTTACTGCACTAGAGAAACATTTTTTATCTATTTTTTGCATTGATACAAAATAAACGTTATTTCAGGCACCCAAATATACTAAGGATGTATGGATATTTTCATGATGATACTAGAGTTTATTTAATTTTGGAATTTGCTCCTAAGGGTGAAGTATTTAAGGAACTCAATGCTCAACCTAATAAACGTTTTGATGAAGTGAGGTAATTTAGAATTTTATCTAATTTTTATCAATTTTAGAAAGTGTTAAAAAATAAATATTTTTATTAATATAATGTTTGCAGGACTGCCACTTACATTTCACAACTGGCTGATGCTTTGAAATATTGCCATGCAAGGAAAGTAATTCATAGAGATATAAAACCAGAAAATTTACTTCTTGGTGTTAACGGAGAATTGAAAATGGCTGATTTTGGCTGGTCTGTTCATGCTCCATCTTCACGCAGGGAAACTGTGTGTGGTACCTTAGATTATTTACCACCAGAAATGGTCAATGGTCAAACGCATGATCATACTGTTGATCTGTGGGGCGTTGGAATTTTGACTTATGAATTTTTGGTTGGTCAACCACCATTTTTAGCCAAAACTTACGATGAGACCTACCATAGAATAAAAAAAGTAAAATATACCATCCCAGATCATATGAGTTCTGGAGCCAGGGATCTTATAGCAAAAGTAATGTTTATGTTTTGAAAATTATCTCTCATTGCTAGTGACTGAAATATTTAATCATCTTTTATTTTAGCTTCTAGTTGTGGCGCCGGAGAAAAGGTTATCATTAGATGGTATTCTAGATCATTCATGGGTTGTTTCGAATCGTACAACTCAACCAACTCAAGAGAGCATGAAGAGAAGTTAATCTATTTCATGTCATTTAAAAACGAAAATGGAGTATTAGTTTCTGAAAGTTTTTACTTCTATATTTGGGATAGCCAAAGTAGTTTATAATTTTGTAGATTATTAAAATTTTGTAAAATATATTTTTTAATATTCGATTTTTACTTTCAGCAACTTTTTGTTACATATTCTATGCAATAGATTAATTATACGTGTATATTATTACTAGTAGAAATTTTATAAGTTCACGAGCAATATTGGGTTTAACAATAAATTTTTTTACAAAAATATTTAAAAATATTTAAATGTTCGTTGAAAATATTTTCATCGACATAAAAATTCGTTGAAAGTTCTCGTTCGCATCGATAAAAATTAAGTACTCCAAGATCTCTCTTAAAAATTCATGTTTTCTACGCGAATATCAACACGTCGTCGTTTTACATAATAAATATATATATTAAACAATAATATTAAAAAACTATATAGGCTTGAACACTTTTTTTTGTGATGCGACGCAAGATCGCAGTGGCATTACGCTAAATACAAAAGTTTCATTCTCTACACCACGGCGAATCCGTGTCCACGGCACTGTCGCCGCAGAAGACTCAAGAGCGCGATAAAGTAAGCGCGCGAGTCCGCGCTCAGGTGGAATGTGTAGCAGTTGTCCGGGTCGGGCAGGGTCGACGCCTCGCAATTCTCCGAAGCCGTGTCGCTGTTGCTGGATACGCTCGTGATGCCCGCGCTGCTCGTCCGCAAAAATTCCGCCACTCTAGCTCTAATTTCTCGGTCCATCTAGATGTAAAAAAAATAAAATTCCAAGTAATTTAGGATGCGAAATTAGTTTTAAAAATAAAGAAAAAAGTATGCGACAGTTACATGAATCGGAGCACTCGTTTCGAGGGGCGAACCAGGTCTGCTGTGATTCGACTGCTCCAACTGCCTCGTAGCAGCAGCAGCGGCAGCAGCAGCAGCAGCGGCGGCGGCAACGGTAGCAGCGGTAGAGTAATAAAGACGCAGCTGAGTCGGCTCGTGTTCGCTCGAGCTCATCAGCAGATCTTTGATGGGCAGCACCTTCTCCAGGCTGTCCTCGGCCAGGCTGACGATGAGCAGCATCTGGCGGGTCAGCACGAGGCTCACCGGATGCTTGTCGTTGCTGACTTGCTGCTGCAGTACCCGCTCGGCCTGGCACACGTACAGAATGTTGTCCTGGTTGGCCGTCAACAAGGGCATGAGTCTCCAGGCGTAGCGCAGACAGCTGCTGCTCTCGGCCGTGCGCTCCGTCGGGTACTGGACCACGGCTCGCTGACGAGGCTAAAAAGTACAAAGCGTGAGCGTATACATACGATCGTGATCGGTTTCATCGATTGCTGTGGTATAAATAAAAAATTACCTCTGGCAGAGAGCTCCAGCCGGTGCCTTGAAGCAGTCCTTGGCCGGTAAGGGCGACGAGCTCGGCGGCGCCGCTCAGTGGTTTCGTGACGACGCCGACGAGGCCTCGGCCCACGCCGCTGACGAGACCCCGAGTCGACGCCTCGCCCGACCAGACCTGCTGCAACGGGTGATGCGCCAGCCCAGCCACCGCAGCTGTAAAATTTGCCCAATATCGTTTTACTCATCTTTCGTTACCAAAAAAAACTTGAATCACAACTGCTTGTTACCGAGCAAACTCATGCCGAGGCCGCTGAGTCCTTGATAGAGACCCTGAGCCACGCCCTGCGGCCTGGTCCGCCTGAACTCCTCCTGGCGCTGCAGGTGCTCCTCGTCGAGGGTGAGCCGATCGAGGTTCCTGGCGACGCTCGAGGCGAGCTTCGTGACGCTGTTTGACGGTGCCGGCCGTGACGTGCTTGACGAGGCTCGCGCTGCCGTGCGTGACGCCGACGACGAAGCCCCAGGGCCCCTGCAGCAGTCCCTGGAACGGCAGCGAGACGAAGTCCTTGAGGCCGCTGCCGAGGGCCTGCGCGAGGCCGCCCAGCGAGCCGAGGATCTCGAGCGAGCCGACGACCCAGCCGACGCCGAAGATCGCCCCGGACAGGTAGTGCATCGCGAGGGCGTTGCCGAGGCGGTAGGGCGTCGTGACGAGGTTGCGCTTGTCGAAGGCCTCGAAGAACAGGGGCGAGTGATCGAAGGCCACGTACAGGTGCACGGAGGTGTGCACGCTCAGGAGTATCGAGACCGGCTCGATGAGGAAGCTCTGGAGGCGCAGCGGCTGGCTCAGTATCCTCGCGTCGACGAGCACGTGGTCGGGCAACGGTACGGCCATGGAATGTCTCGAGTTCTTCTCGCTGCTCCTCGCGTTGGCCTGCTGCTGCTGACCGCTGCTCGTGGCTGACAGACAGGCCGGCAGAGTCGCAGTCACGAAATCCATGAGTAGCGTGACGAAGGCGCCCTCGACGTACGCGCTGACCGGGGCCAGCTTCACGGCGATCTCCTTGTAGACGCCCTCCTGGAGGCTCAGCTGGACGCCGAGCAGGCAATTGTCGACGATGTCCTCGAGATTCTTCTTCGGACTCGCGCTGCTGAGGTAAACGGGCGGCGCGGCGCTGCTGTCCTTGCGCACGAGCGGCCTCTGGCTGACCAGCACCACGGGAAAGTCGTAGCCGCCGGCCTCGAACATCTGATTGTCGAGCTGCAGATCGCCCACGTGCAGGCTCACCTGCGACTCGCCGTTGCCGCCCCGCGACGAGTCCCGCTCCAGCTGCAGGATCGTGTCCGTGGTGCCGAGCGACAGCACCTCGATGCGCTGGCCCTGCTCGTTCACGTCCTTCATGAGGACGAACGAGATGCCACGGAAGTGAAGCGTGGCCGAGGCGCGACTCGAGCTGGCATCGCGTGTGTAGTCGTCGTGGTCCTCGTCGTCCTCGTCATCGTTGTTGTTACCGCTGCTGCTCGTCGGTCGGGCTGCAGCTGCTTCGGCGTCGTCGTCTTGGGCCGAGACGTAGGTCGTCGCGTTGGACGCGGAGCTGCACTGGCTGTTCACGCGGTTGTCCAGATCGGCGATTAGCCACGCGTTGTTGTTGTCGTGCTGCTGCTGCGACGGATCTGGGCTGCTGGCTCGCTGCTGCAGGTTGCTCTTCCTTTCGATCTTGCTGCGTATGTCTTGGGCCGATATCTCGTACTGCGAGACCGGACTGAAGCGCACGCGGATCGTGTAGCACTGGGCACGCGTCGAGATCTTGACGTCGCCGCGCGCGGGCAAGCGCAGCAGGTGGTCCGACAGTTTGTCGCTCAGCTCGACGCTCTTGGACCATTGGATCGGGCCGCTGTCGTCGACGAGGCCGGCCACCAGCATCGAGACGCTCGTCGCCTCGGAGCTGATCGGCAAGTCCGGCAGGTTGCTGCCGACGCTCGGCATCGAGTAGTAACAGCTGCTCTTGCTCTCGATGCAGCATTTCCAATCGAAGTGTTCGGCGTCCGGGATCACGTTATCTGCAAATTTTTCTCCGCTAATAATCATCGGGGCTCTTTTTGTGCGACGGAGCATGTATTTACAGCTGTATAAATGATTATTACCTCGTTCTTGGTCGCTCTGGCCAACGACGATTCCGTAGGAGCAGCAGTTATCGATGAGCAGCTGCGGCTGCTTGTCTTCGTGTACGGTAACGTATACGGTGCCCTTGTCCTCTTGCGTCGTAACGACCAATGGCAGCGATTCGCGGCCCTTCTTTATATGACAGATCGAAGATGGATGTCAATGTCAAACTTTAATTTTCTCGCACAAAAGTGAAAAAAACTTACCGGCAGCGCGACGCATCGCCGAGCGAGGCCTTGATCAACCCGAATGGGACAAGACCACTTGTTTTCGGTCAGGCGCAGTGCTACGTAATAAACGAAGGGGCCGTCGGTCGTGTCCGATATCTTGTGCCACTGGACGATCGGTACCGCGTATCTGCAAACCAACGACTGCTTGTATACATGTTCTTAGGTAAAAAAAAAAGGTATTGCAACGAGATATCAAATACTTTCGCTCCGTCGCGGCTGAGATTTTGATGCTCTTGTCGGTGGACGCGTGATCGTGCAGTTGCAGATTTCTCGCCGAGGCCGGCACGGCCAGCGCGGCGGCCCAAAAATCGTGGCCCGTCATGTTGCCGATCACGTAGTTGCTGCCGATGCGCAGAACGCGCATGTCTTTGTGCAGGCTCGAATTGATGCTGATCTGCGTTAGCTGAGGAAAAAAATAGCAAAAAACAATTATGTTTGAACAAAGTCGAGAGAGCGATCTTATTTGACACTTACACTGGAAGAAAAGTCGACGCAGACTTTGAGATTGCCCTCCAGCGGAATGGATCCCTGCACTCGAGGCTTGTAAAAGCTCTGGCTCCACTCGGGTCGATCGAACTGCAGCGCCGCGGACATGAAAAAGGTGTCGGCCTGGCGCACGCCCAGGTAAAAGCTGCCCTCGAGTTTGGGGGGCGCGACGATGCCGTAATGCGGCACGCGGCACAACTCGACCTGCTGCTGCTGCTGCGCCACTATCGACACCTCGCAGCCCAGCGAGTTGAGCACGAAGCACCAGGGCTGCAGCTCGAGCAGCAGCGTGCTCGACACCAGGCCGGCGTCCTCGTACCTGACCTGGACGTGCGTCTGCGGCTGGTCGCCGGCCACCCACTGGAACGACTCTTCATCGCCGTCGCTGTGCTGGAAGAAGGGCCACGCGGCCTCCTCGTCCCTGTCGCAGGCCTCGAGCGCCTCCAAGATGTCTCGGATGCTCTCCTTGTCGGGCCGCTTGAAGAACTTGCGCTGATCGACCGAGCCGTACGACAGCGGCACGAACGGATCCGACGCCGACACTCCGGATCTGTGTGGAACGAGCGAACGAATATTTACCATTACTACTTTATCGATTTTACTTAATTTGTCTGAACGTACTCGATTTGGAAAGTCAATTGATGAGCGTGTTCGAACGTGCCCGGGCAATACATTTGTTGCCTCTCGCCTCTGCCGTTGATGACCGTGTGCAAGGATACACCGAGCGACGGCGTCTCTATTCGAACTTTCGCCGGTACAGGAAGGTACGACCTTATCATGTACAAGGGGCTCGTTATAGCCTGCCAAAAGTAACCAGCATTATATTACATAAGACACGCGCCTTCGACCTTTGTTCTTAATTTCCAAAAATAAGTTGGAAAGCAACTCACGAGAATCTTGACGACCCCGTCGATCGTTTCCGTGATCATTCGCACCCATATGCTGATGAACTGTCCTCGCTCCTGGAGCGGCACCTTGACCAGCCAGGGCTGGCCCCAGCGCGCGTTGGGCTGCAGCGGGATGTCGCCGGTCCAGGCGAGATTCGGCACGCTGGAGAAGCGCAGCCTCATGGCCACGTTGGTCGGGTCGGCCAGCACGATGGAGGCCGGCCGGCTCCTCGGCGCCAGGAAGAAGCTCTCCGGGTAGAGGCTGGCGCGACTCTTGCCCTGGGCGTCGTACTTGATGAGGCGCATCTCGAAGCCGTCCTGCAGCTGATTGCTGACGACGAATTGCGCCGAGAAGGTGACGAGCTTCTGCGAGGCCGAGAGCGCGGAGACCCGACAGCTGAGTACGCAGCTCGGCTGCTCGACCGAGCCCGCTAGTTCCAAGTCGAAGCAGGCGTCCTCCTTGACGGAGAAAGGCTTGCTCCAGTGCCATCCGTTGGCGTCCTCCATGCCCACCTTCAAAGCCTTAAAAGAGAGACCCAGGTAAAAATAGTACATCAGATCTGATAAAATTTCTGGTGAACGCACATCTGATCTTATGCCAGATCTTACATCAGAATTTGCATAAGATTACAGACATCAAAACTTGCATCAGATCTGATGTAAGTTCTGATAATAATCGTATGCAAATTCTGATATAAGATCTGTTATAAGATCGACGATATACCAATTTCACCTGGGGAGAGACAGAGAAATAATGAAATTACCTGGTTGGTAGCGTGTCGCCAGGAATAAAAGTGGCACTGGCCGCTCTCGAGTATTATACTGTCGTTGGTGGCGTCCTGGCCGAATCTCAAGGGCACGTTGGTGTCGTTGGCCACGACGTACCTGGTCGTGAGCGGCCGCAGAGTCGTCGGAGCCGCGGTGGCCGCCGGGGACGGCAACAAGCGAGCGGCCCAGAGCTGAGCCGCGAGCGACAAGGCGTGAAAGCTCGCCGGGCTGAGCCTGACGTCGAACGGCTCGCAGGCCAGCGACAGATCGAGCGACAGGTCGGGGGCGGGGCCGCGCGAGAGCCGCAGCTGCCACTCGGCCGGCTCGACGACCTCCTGGCTGAGCAGCAGGCCGTAGTCGAGCAGGCGCAGGCCCAGCGCCGCGTTGGCGCGCACGAGCGCGACCTCCGTGCTGGACCAACGGCTGAGGGCGAGCTGGGCGCGGCTGAGCTCGAGCACGGCGAAGCACTGGTTCGCGGGCACCTGGCCGGCGAGCTCGTAACGGGCCAGAGGTGCCGGTAGGTCACGCTTCTGCTTGTCCTCCTCGTCCTCCTCGTCCAGCTGATTGAACAGGCGCAGTTGGACGGCGCCGAGGCTGACGGCCGCCTGCAGACTCGGCACTATGCGCGGATTGAAGTACGAGTCGATGCGCAGACAGGCCAGCAGGGCCTTGCTCGACAGCCGACGGCGAGACGACGACGATCTCGACGATGCGCCGTTAAGCAGCACGATGCGCCAGACGCAGGCCACGGCTTGCAGGGGCGCGTGCTCCGGCAGATCGAGCCGGTAGCTCTCCTGCTCCGACAGGTAAAAGTCCACGTAGCGCTGATAGGTCGTCTGGCTCTCGCTCCAGTACTCGATGGCGCAGCCGAGCCTCGTCCGGCCGGGCTCGTCGTCGTCGTCGCTGCTGCTGCCGGTCTCGCTGCTGCCGGCGGCGGCGGCGGCCTCCTCCATGGGCACCGGACTCACGTGGATGCGCGTCAGGGTCCGCGGGTGCGGATAACGCCAGGCCATGGCTCGCTGCGGCTGCGAGTGAAACACCACCTGGTAGGGGAACGGCAGCTCGTCCGTGGTGCCGTCGACGAATTTGAAAGGCTCCGGATTTCAGATCGTCCTGGTAGTGCTGCTCGTGCCTGGTGGGCCGCCGTTGCTGCTTCTCATGCTGCTGCTGCTGATGATGCTGAGTCGAGTTCGCTTCGGTGGTCCTCGACAATATCTTCGTTAGGTCGTCGAGGCCCGATTGACAAGCGAGTATGTGTCGCGGGCCGAGATCCAAATGCAGACAGTCGCACTCGGCCTGCACCTGTATCTGGGGCGGCTCGGCCTTCTGCTGCTGCCAGGGCTCCCAGAGCAGGCACACGCTGACGCTGCACGAGCACGGATTCAACAGCATCGTAGTGGCCTTTTGGGCGCTTCCGTTCGCCCGCCTCGGATCCCTGATCGACACGACGAGCGAGTCCCAGCTGAAGCTACCGAAGATCCTCTCGGGTCTCGAGGAATTGCTGGCGCTTGCAGAGAACGAGGCCATACTCATCAGGAGCTCGCTCGTGCCGTCGCTCGTTTCCAGGGAGAAGACCAATTGCTTCGTGGACAGGCTCGTATCGGGCACGCGATACTTGGAGCTGTTGACCGGCTGCTGCTGCTGCTGCTGTTGTTGCGCCGAGCTGCTGCTGCTGCTGTCGGGACTGCTACTCGTGCTGTTGTCGTAAATTTTGCAACGATCCGCGCCTACGACTTTATCATCGCCTCGACCGCCGTCGTCGAGACAATCGACCAGTTGGTCGCGTATCCGCAGCAGCTTGTCGAGCCTCGCGAGAGAAAAGTGCACTTTGGTCGGTCGGCCCATGTTGACGCTCATCTGCGAGTTCTTGCACGCGTCCCACTTGACGACCAGGAAGGACGGCGGGATGCCCGTGTCCAGGTGAGCCTCGCCGCTCTTCGTTTCCAGAATGAACGTGGTAAAGTCGCCGGCCGATGGTATGGACGTCGATCTCTTGCCTTCTTCATTGCCGAGAAGCAGCGAGACATCGAAACACGAGAACTGTAGAAGTATTGTTCTTCGTCAACGATCATTGATGCCTAAATATTAGTTTTTTTTAATGGACTTCTTTTACCTGAATCCTCTGGTCCGATTGTTTTTGATAAAAGTACAAATTTGGTTGATCGATGACTGCGTAAACGAGCGGTGACTTTAACGTATTGTTAGCTTCGTCTCCTTTCTCCTTCTCTGTTGGCGTCTGCAAGGTACAAATAAACGTTATACTCAATTGTATAAAAGTCGGACCGATTTATGCGTTTCCGTAATACGTACAGATTGTCTCGGTGAAACTGGCTCGCGAACGACGTCGTAAAAGACTATCGTTACTTTTCCACAGTTCATCAGGCACTCGAAGGGGGTGAGCTCGTTCGATCGAGCGCAAGTTTTTCCCTGTTCATCGAGCGACATTATTAATAAATTGTTTGAGAGAAAAATGAAAATAGTTATTAAAACTTGCAATGTAGGAAGAAGTCAAGCTGCAAGAGTCGAAATCGACCCCGCTATCCTTGGCGACGTCCAGCTCGAACTCCGGGATCGTTTGTTTGATCAAGTGAGATCCCCTCAGACCGCTCGTATACGGAGGTTGATTTCTCAATTGACTTTTCGGGGTTTCGAAAATGTCCGATCGATCCGATTTACCGCCGCCGCCGCCGCTCGGCACAAGACCCTGCAGCTGATTCAACAGCCAAGCGACCAGTTTTATTTGCCCGGGATTGAACATCAGTTCTAGATCCGTGAGGCAATTGAGCTCGGCGGCGCTGGCGCAAACTATCGTGTCGGGTTTGAAGATGATGACGGGTGCCACGATAAAGCAGAAATCGAATCTAAAAAAAGGGGAGCGCCAAATTCATAATCTACAAAGATAATGCAAAGGGCTTCAAATCGATCGATATACCTCGTCACGATAGGAAGCGTAGGTAAATGCGGCTCCAGACTGCTACCGTTGCCGAGTTTATTCCACTCCACGGCGGGATTCTCGTTCATCGTGTACAAGTACGACTGCGACATTCGCTTCATGATGCTCCTCTGATAGCCCTTCCAAGTGGTCGTGAAGGCACTGATACCGTCGACGTTGATCTGATACTGCCGATCCTCGACCGCCGAGCCCGGCACATTTAGAATATTAGCCTGACCGGCCAGTTGATAGATGTCCGGTCGCAGGGGTACCCGACAGATGGGATTCTCGGCGTGCGGCGTTATGCGAACACCGTCGACCTATCATCACGTATTATACATTTTTAGGCGTGACAGATAGAAAGAAGCAAATAACGATGATACCTGCAACATCAGCAGATCGTGAGTCGAGTCGTTGTCCGGATCGTCCGTGGTCGTCGGCAGCATTATGCGAAGTCCCTTCAAGTCGAAGTACACCAGAGGCAGAGACTCGCTGCGCAACTTGGCGATTCCGATGAACGGAGGCATGATCTTTTTGTCGTCGTCGCTGGCTCGAGACTCGCCGCAGCTCGCGGCGTCATCGTCGCTGCTCAGCAGCAACGGTCTCGCGATCCCGACGTACTTGCCGAGCACGCTCGGCGGCACGGTCAGGTCGATCGGTTGGATCTTCACCAGAGCCTCGGTGATGTAGGTGTCGCTCGGTTGCAGCACCTCCATGCGCGAATCTTTCTGCAACGATAAAAGAGAGAAAATTACTTTTCCGTAAAAACTACGAGTCGGATGTTGGCCTGTATTAAATATATTGCGAACCCTCGGCAATTTGTAGGACTTTCTGGCTCCCCAGCGAGTGTGCACGTTGCCGGACTTGGCCACGGTCAACGTCAGGCACATGAATCCCGAATCCTCGTTCTTTTCCACTTGTCCTTCCCTGCCGCTCATGAGTATACCCGCGTAGTCGCCCAAGTCCCATTGCTGCGATTGCGACGATCTACGGACCCAGTGTATATTATTTAAAAGATCACAAATCGTCGGATCATTATAGTAACCGGATATAAGCGTGACGACGATACCTCGCGTAATGAAAAATCGTGGCCGTAGTTATCTTGTGCTTCAGCTTGAAGTAAACCGGTTGCACGTCGATCGAAGTTATGATATCCTCTAGTTCCAGGGCCAGTTTGGATTTAGCGTAATCGTCGTTGTCTTCCGACAGAACGTAAAGTTTTACCGAGATCTTAGCGATGGTCCACTGAATGCAGGCGCTCACGTGCGAAGCGTCGACTGCTGAAACGATCATCGAGCCAAGTGCTTAGCTATATATACTTATGCGTCGTTGGTCAAAATTTTTCTAAATCAGCATACCCTGGGCAGTGTTCTCCTTTTTCACGGCGGACATCGTGGAAGTCGTGGTGGCGTCCTCCAAGTACTGCTGCTGCGTCGGACTGGACGAGCTTCTCCTCAGCGCCGCGGGCAAGTCTTTCGAATCTCGCGCCTCGCCGCTGCTCGAGGAGTGCGTTTGGCTCGCGGGACCCGCCGCAATGGTCACGCTCGCGATGTCGTTCGTTAGAGCGTGCAAAAAGCTCACCTGCGAGCACACACAAACGAGATAATACAAAGAGCTCTGTATAACAAGCTTCGATTATGGATTTTCTATGTGTACCTGCTCCTCGTTCAGCGACACGACGATCGGCGATGTGTCAATGTACAAGCACAGGCTCAGAGTGGCCGATTCGTTGATCGCCGTGGTAGATTCCGTCGCACCGGTACTTTTCGTCACGAGGTCCAGCGTGGCTTTGAAGCGAATTTTCTTCACGAAATTCTGTCGCGCGCTACCTTTCAGGGTGAACATTTCCAGATCCGATATTTCCAAAGTCCAAGGAAAGCTGTGAGTTTCTGAAATTTCGATGGTGACAAGATAGATTCATTTTACAAATCGAGATGACTCGAATCGGTTGGATGTTCACTTACTTGCAGCCCAAATACTTTTAGGAAGCCTTATCGGTAATTCATGCGTATACTTTGACAAATAATTCGACGGCTCGGCATTTGTATTCGAAGACGTTATACCGATAACGGGCAATTTCACTACGAGAATACGCAGATTTTCATCCGATTTCAAGGCTGCATCTTTTGCCTCTTCGATGCCTGTGTGAAAATTGTCAAAAATCCGATAAATATGCAGGTTTCCACGAGAGTGGAATTGAATAATTTCGTAAGCAAAATTTACCTTCCAAATCGATGCCGCTCATCGTACGCGTAGGCACGTAAACGGTCGCGTGATCCACTCGAGCGTCGAGAATCAGCGTCGACCACCACGGCGACAATCGAGTCAATCGTGCCCACAAACCCGAGCTCGAGTTGGGAGACGAGGCGCCCTGCTCGTGTTGCTCCTGCTGATGCTGACGCTGTTGTTGTTTCTGTTGCAACTCGCTTTGAGTCAAAACTGCGTCGGAGTCGTAGGTCTTGGTGGTGGATTTTTTCGCCGATTTATTATCCACGACGACGGCTTCGTCGATTTTGCGCTTGTCCTTGTCGGACGAGCTGTGAACGCTCTCGTGCACGAAGCTGCTTCTCTTCTTGGTGACGCTCGGATCCGAGACGATGCTCTCGGTGCCGACTTGAGTCGGATTTTGCTCGGGTCGACCGCCACCGATGTTTCGAGGCGCCGAGTAAGCGCATTTACTTTTGTTGACCTGATAGTCCAGCCACTTGAGCAAAAGAGGATCCAAGCAAGCCTTCATGGGAGCCATCCGAAAGGACAGTATCGTCGGATGCTGAGGATTGTCGACGAGATCATTCGAAAACTGCACGATGGCACTTATCAACGGTTGTACTTCCCGATTACTGTAACAGAAAAACAACAAAAATCAAGGATCGAAATCACGAAGGCGAAGGCGATGGCGATGGACCGTACCTGTGAGCTTCTTCGTGCTCCGGGCCGGACAATATGAACGCCTGCTCGGTCTCGCTGTGCGCGAAAATCTTCATCGACGCCAGCTCGGCCGTGTAGGACCTCGTGCACAGGGACGCGACGCCCCTCTGCTGGATATTCTCGAGGCAGAGCTCCAGATAAATCGGGCTCTTCTCGTCGCGCGAATCGTTGCAGATGCTGGAGCAGGCGACGAGTCGGCCGAGATCGTCGTCGTTGCTCGCGGACAGCAGCGACGCGACGATCGCCGCGGCCACCGCGATCTTCCTCTTGGTGCCGGTAATCGTGATCGAGTCGACGCTCAGCTCGTGCGAGCTGTGTATCCTGTGCGCCTCCTTCCAGTAATCCGGATAGAGTATCGTGCGCAGATCGCCCTCGACGTTGCACGGCAGTACTATCGAGGTTCGACGACGCTCGGACTTCAAAAAGACCTGACTGCCGACTCCGTTGAGTTGGAACTTGAGCTTGCGATAGCAACGAGTCAGCATCTCGGCGGGTATCTCCGTTTGCTTCGAGGCGCACGCGATCAGCCTGAACGGATAGATGGGCTCCTCCAGGCTGGCCGTGATCGTGCCCGCCTCGAGACTGACGTGCGGCTCTTCGCTCAGGCTCGGCGCAAGCGTCTCGTCGTATTGCTGCTGCTGTGACTGCTGCTTAACGAGATTCCTCTGTCTAGGCAGACCGGCCGAATAGTGATCGGCCAGTTGCAATTGTACGGCGACTTTTTTCACGTACAGGTACGTCGTTAAAATCGGTACATTTTCTCGCAGAGCCTCGTACTCCTCCACCGTTACGGGAGGCAGCTCGTCGAACTTGGGCAAGGTTTTGGGCACGATGTAGGGATTGTAGTCGTATTTTTCCGCCGCCTGTCTGATGGTGTCGATGCGGTGCAGCAGTCCGGAACAGACGCGCAGAGTTATGTCGCCGAGCGTGTATCTGATGTGTCTCTCCTCGCGAAAATTGCTGTACTCGAAACCCGAGCTGAGCTCCGCCAATTGCTGAGGCGTTACGTCCTCCGGGATCTCGGCGTAATGCACGTAATCCAGCGACACGGCTGGACATCTTTCCAATAATTCTGAAACTGATGGTTTAGCCGCGCGTAAGCTTTGTGATCTTGCCAAAATTTATTGTTCGCGCTGTACGTAATTCAAAATTGTACCGGAATTTTTGCCGAGGTAATGAGAAATGTCCTTCTTGTATTCTCTCTTTTTCCCCTGATTTTCCACGGCTTCGTCGTCGAACAGCGTGTTTTTGAGGTACTCGTTCTTTTTCAGCCCGGCGGTCAGATAAAGAGGAGGCTGTACTCCATCCGAGACCTCGGGAAATTCACAGCTGCAAGCTTCTCGGGGATACAATTGAATGGTACCGACGCCCATGTAAACGTTGGTCATTGAGATTCCTTGCAAGACCCCATCCATCACTGCCTCGGAAAAGTGAATGGAAAGAAACGGTTTGTACTTGATTTTACGAGACTTGTAAAACAACTGCTCCTTGACGCTCTCTACTGCCTGTCAAATTTTTTACCAAAGTTATAAGCACGGGTATGCGAATGTAATTTAAATTAAAAGCAGCTTATTATACTTTGAATGTTATGGTGGCATCGTCGATGAAGAATCCAAAATGCACGATGTGTCCGGAGTAGTCCAATAGCTCGTCCGACCAATTGTTTTCCCAATCCATTGGAATGATCGATGAGACGGTGTTCCAAGCCCACATACCCCAACCTGCTTCTCCGGCTGCCTTGGTCACTTGTGCTAAATCGCCTACAAAGAGCGTGACATGAATTATTCACAAATCAAGTACCAATTTTAATATATTGCAAGATTCTGTAGATTTACTAGCAATATTGTCATTCTCTTCTTCGGGCATGCTTGACTTTTCTTTAGCTACGGGAAACTGACGCGATTGCAAGGTGGTGACCAATGCAAGCAGCCGTAAGATCATGGGAATTTGTTGCTCGGTTATACTGAACTCCATTTTTTGACAATGTACATCAAACCTAGTTATCGATGCTCTTTTAGCCATTTGACTATGATAACTCATAATGAGTCTTATAGTTAACGAACAGCGATATAATACTGGATCCTGCGTGAAATTACATTCGTTACATTATCTAATATGAAGAATGTGACATATAGGCATCTAGGAATGATTACCTGATATATTTCAATTTTCCCTGATGTATCCATTTTGTCTAAACATAGAGTTAAATCCTGAATAGTAATAATTTTTTGTAGTCTAACTTCATAGCTGCTCATATCTGCAACAAATGAGACAGGTATAATTCCAGATTTTTTAAATTACCTTATATCATGTCACACCTGTGAAAGCTGGCTCCCATTTTTTGTTAACACTTTGCATGGATAAAAATCTAACATTCATACTAAGAACAATATCTTCTTCTACATATTTTAAAATTAAATTATTACAATTTATTGTTATATTGTTGATAACTTTATTCACTATACTGCTTATATATCCAGGTGGGGCTTCTTCTCTATGTTTAAAGTAATATAAAATTATTACTAAATATTGAATGTCTTGAATAGAGTCTGAACTTTACTCTGAAAGTCTAATCTGATACTTACTCTGAAACAGCAATTTCTTTCTGAGGAGATGATTTATTAACATTGTCGCATTGATTTTCTTCTTTAAGTTTTAAAATACATTCTAAAATAATTTAAATTCATCATTACATGATTTTAAAATAAATGACATTTAAACAACATTATTTTACCAATGGTGTTAATGGTCACTACAATTGGCTCTGATGTAATTTTTACCCAGGGGACATGAATAAGTAGTTCGTGAATATGTCCACTGACAAACGTGAATGGAAGATTAAGTTGCTCTTCCAACACTTCCAATCGTAGATCAAGATTTTGAAAGGATGCATCTCCACCCCACAAGGAAACCTTCATCAAATACTTTTTTAGTAAACTTATGGTAAAATAAATAAATTAAAAATAAACAAGTACCTGAGACTGCTCTGGTTTAAAGTTTTTGACATATTTTTCAACATAGCTGAGAATAACAGGAGTAATATATGATTCCAATTTAAACATTTCATTGAAAAGTTGAATTAATTTTCATTCTTTCTTTTTTAAATCCTTTTTATTGAGGCACCTTAACATCAATAGTATCAATATTAACTTTTATGACATATGTTCACGATCACAGATTCGTTGACAGTAATTAATTTGTTTGGTTACATTGCTATATTTCAATAAAAACTATGATTAGTATAAATAACAATTAATTAAATTCTGTACACCTACAAAATTCGTTCTGTTAAGCGAAAAATTTCTCATCTGCATCGGCACTCAATTCTGAAAACTCGGCACTCTTATCGTCAAACGAGCAGCCGGCGAACTTTTTCAATTATTCAACGAACAGAGACAATTCGAACAAACTGACTGCGGCAGCCGCTGTAATAATGCAAAAAATCGTGCCAGTGTACCTGCACACGATGGCCACATCGGGAAAAAACTCGGCGTGATATTGTGTTTATCAATCTACAACAATCGCACTTAATAGCAGACGGTATTATTATCATGCACACAACCTGCTGTCACGATACTCAAGGTAGTGCGCGCCCCCATATGACGGCTGTACAGTGTACACTGTCAAATGATTTGTTTTTTTCAAGTCTTGCATTTTTGATTTTTGAAAATTTTATGAAGTTTTAAGTAGGTTCACTTAAGTTATTTACAAAAATGAATCACTTTACGTTTTTTTATGCATAACAAACTTTATTAGATGTAAAGCTTAAAATTTGTAAGAATTATTGTTTCTTCTATGTACATTTGATCTTTTTTACAGATTTAGTTTCTCCATTGCCAATAGCCCCAAAAAATTATCCATTATCATAATTCATATTTTCTTATCTTTTTTGAATCCAATAGTTTAGAAATTACAAAAAGAAGACATTTTCCTTTTATCGCCATTTAATTCAAAATGATATTTTGAATCCTTAAAGATTTAAACATGTTAGATTTTCAAGCTAGTAAAAATGTTAAAAGTAAAAAAAAATAGATCTAACAATATTGAAAAAGTTCATTTAGTGTTTTTTTATACACTGTTAATTATTTGAAATCTTCGAATCGCTTTAAAATATTTTCTGGTAACCCAAATGTATTAATTTTAGGCATTATTGATCTCCTCATATTATTCCTCAAAGTTTCATGTGTACGATGGGTTAAATACTGTGAAGATAATGTCATGTATTTATTCAATTTTGTAATGAGATTATTCACAATACATACCCCACATTTTCCCATATCTTTATAAATTTTTCCTCCTTTGATTTTATCTATCACATTGAATTTAATTATAAATGCAAGCATAATTCTTTGCTCAAACGTGGTCATTGTGTGTCTGTGAAGATAAAAAGTTAATTACATAATTACTCTAAATATAATATTATTTAAATTTAATCAAGTTATTTTACTGTGGTCGCTCATGTGATTTATGTATTTCTGGTGAAAAAGTACATAGATCTTGTTTACATCTAGCCTTTTCTGGGATATCTTGACTAATCCACCATTTGGAACTGTAAATTATAATACGTTCATTCAATATGTCATAATATTTCTTCTTAAAAAAGTCAATACCTATTCTCAATAAAACTGCCTTCATCATCACTGCCATTATTTTCAATGCTATCATCACTACTCTCGCTTATGGTATTTGTGATAGTATTGTGCCTAATTCTTGCCTCTGATTCCAAACCTTCGCTTATGCTCTCAACTTTTTTGCTATGATTATGCTTTCCATTGTGTGCAAGTTCTATTTTAGATTTAATAGGTGAATTATTTGAAGCAGGTATGATTTCTTCTTCTTCACTAGAACTACTATCAATTTTTAATCTCTTGCGTTGTTTTGTAGTAAATTTTTCTTGCTGTTCTTCCTGAAGGAGTTGTTGAAAAGTTCGTTTATTTGTTTTTTCTTCAGCTTGTTTTTTTACACTTTCAAATCTGTGGGAATAAATTAATTATAACTTATTGAGAAAAGAATATGAGTAAAATTCAGGAAAAAGTTGAATACCTGTATAAGTCTATTGGTAAAGGCTTTCTAGCTTCTATCGAATGAAGAAGATATAAGATTTTATACATTCGTGTAACATTGAGTAAATTGTTATCATTTTTCGTAGATTTGAGAAGCTTTGCAACATGATCTCTGGTAGTAAGTGCATAACCACTCTGATTGGAAACTTTTCCTCCAAGATCCTTGAAATAATTATTTACAAAAATTAAACTCCAATGATTTAATATGAGAAGCAAATTGTTATACAAAGTTTTAAATCTATTACCGTGACTATCTTACAGTACTTTTCTTCAATTTCTGGCGACAATCCAAGAAATTGAAATTCGTAATCTTTAAATATTTTCGGGAAGTGAATATCTGTCCTATCTGGGTTGGAATTTGACATTTGAACTTTTGAATTTTACAATTATCACAGAAAATAAGGGAAAGACAGCCGTTAAACTAGCGGCGTCTTTAGTGTAAGCGATTGTGTCACTGTATACAAACATCGCAATGGACTATAAATATTCGTTTGTTATCTGCCCTGGATAAAAAATGCATAGCAGCATACAAAATAGCCGACGGTGGTACCAATAAACATGTTATTATTATACTATATAAAATTTGCGTCAGTCGTCGCGGTGGCGCTGCAAGTCATAACATTACCGGCTTTTTGCCAGTGCTGTTAACAAGTTGGAGCATGTTAGCGACCTATGTTTTCGTTGCGATCGTGAAACTAGTATTATACATTACCCATGTGCTTCAAACTGGCAGCTGTCACAACCTCGAGTCGAGACTTCTGTCATCGTCCTAAGTTTCATAGAGAAATATGTATATAGTATCGGTAAGAAAATCTTTTTTTTTTTTTAACACGATGTTTATAATATGTGCTCTTGATGACATTGAATATCATTTAGAGAAAGAGAGAGATAGGGTACGATGCACTCAAATGTTGTAATCAGTTTATTGCATTTTTTCACTTTAAAGATTTGTTAGAGAAGCGATAAGGTTAATTTTGTAAAAAATGTTGTGTAGTGCATTCGTAAAATAATCAATAGGCAGCCAATAGGTGCAGAAACCATCTTAATCAATTATTATGAATACTAACTGGTTGGCCTATTTAATTAACTCGAGAGCATTGAATCTACAGCATTGAAATAAGAACTTTGATTTTTCGGATCGAAAATAACATAATTTTGTAGTTACATTACTCTGAATGCTATAACTGTTGGTTGTAATATTGAACGAATTGAAAAGTAACGTTTTTTTCTATTCTCTAAGGAGCAGGTATATATGATCGGGCTCATACGGCGAAGACAATTTTTTTTTGTCGTCGAGCTCCGAAAGCACTTGTATCGTCGAGCTGGATCAGGTGCGCCGATATAGGCATGACACCTATCCCCAATGTAAAAATAATAATAGAGCCAAAATCCGTGCGACCATTGCGCTACATTACAATTTACATATCACGCGCGTGTCGTATTATATGTCATTTTAGACACTTGAAAAAAAGCTCATTCTAACGGTATAGGTATAGATGTGCCCTTCGCTCGACGCGCATCGCAAAGAAATTAATCCTATACTGAATCGAGCCAGCTCGTGCGCGGATTCGGCTTTGATCCATAGATTCCACCTAACGACTAATCATCGTTACCATTAGACTCATTGGAAGGCCACAAAATCGTGAGAGACTCGAATATGGAAAGTCATTGGATTTGAGATGTTTTGTGTGTGTCTTTCTAAATAAGCATGTTCGCTTATTGTCTCAAGCACATTCAAAGAGTTTTAAATCCTAAGAAAATCTCCGAAGTTTTCTCGCTATACATCGACCGAGCGGTTTGTTGTTTTATTTACACGGCAAACATTCAAATGCACACCGTAACACTTGAAAAATATCATTGAGTCGACGCGGCATTTACGAAGAGTCTCTTTTTCTTTCTAAATTACTTACCTCTAAATTACCTACGCATTATGTTATGTAGCTAATACAAACAAACTTTTTTATACGCGACGATACTCGTTCGAACGTGTTTCGCTCCAATTTCCCACGGCACGAGCGTGTGTGCGTAATTTTTGTACATTTTTTTGATTATTCACAACGAGTAGCCCATTCGTGACTCGCGCAATTAAGTTAACAAATCAATGATATCCGCGCGTACACGATCGAATTAAAAGTCTTGGTCGAACTTTCGAGCTAAAAAAAAAAAATTAGAAGGCTTTGGCAGTTACTTTTCATGTAAATATATTCTCAAATCGGGTCTCTTCGCACACACGATTGCTAATTAATCGAGATTAATTTTGATCTGACTGCGTATAATGTCGAAATTTCCATATATGGCAATAGCGCGCGAGATTTCCAAATTCTAATTAATAATTCGTTTACGCGATACGCACAGATTGATGCATATACTCGGCTTGTTTACTAATAATCGAACATAATGCGTGGCGCTTCTTTACGATTACGCGAAAATAGATACGATAAATGGAAACGATAAGTATGTATTAATTTCGTGGATAATTCACTTGCGGCGCACTCGAAGCTTTCGAAGAAGGAGGCGCTTAGCGAGAAAACTTGCGTGCACTTATCGAATTAATAACTATACTCCATGTATACAGATTATGTGTGTCTAGCTATAAATATACAAGTTAGCGCGACGTCGAGCGCGTGCCATTTCTCGGTTTTCGACGCCTACCCTTGCGCTATTAGCTCTTGTCTATCGGTGACGTATCTAAAAATACCACGGCAATTCAATTCATGCGATTATGAAGAATAATAAAAAAAAGAGTCGCAACAGATGTCTTGTTTTTTTTTTTTTTTGTAAATGAAGAGATAAGCGAGCGATCAGCGGGGTGTGATTCTCGTTAACGAGGATCGTTGGAAAGATCAAAATTACGCTGAATCGAAAAATGACTAGACAAATAAAAAATAGCAACTATGCTTACGCTGTTGAAATGGTTACGATTGAAGAATAGACATTGCACGGGGGCGACGATTTGTGAATGAAAATGCGAATGAAATTGCAGGTTGATAAACTAGAACAATTTTTATCAATCGAGTTTATAATAGTGCAGTTTATAAGATGCAAGGGGCCAAGTTGAGAATGTAAATAACGTGTGTATAAGATGTAAGTAAGGTATAAGAAGAAGAAGCGGAGTGACACGCGTGGCGCGAATGCAGCCACGTGTTGAGCGACGCATGGCGCGCGGAGTTTTGGCGCGCGCAAAAAGTACTATACATTCGCAACAAAGGCTGCTAAAATAGCATATAATAGGTATATATAGGTAGCCGAAAGCGGAAGAATCGCGCGTATTTCTCGTAGTAGTAGTACGTAAAGGAGCTGCCCAAGGTAAGCCGAGGTAACACGCATTCATAATATTTCGGAGCAGCGAAAGATAGCTATATGGGCATTGTGCGTATATAGCTATATATATCGAGCGCAAGCCGTGTCGTGTGTTGTGTGCGTGCATCGCAGCGCGCTCGAGCTGGATGCAAGGTGGCAGCAGCTCGTCGACTATATAGTACATATACGTGCGTGTTGGTCGCGTGTGAGAGGCGCAAGTTTCGGCGATTCCCACGCAAGGGAGCCCAGCCGGCAGCCGGTGCCCCAGCTGTCCCCCACCTCTCGGTATATATACAGCTCCAGCGCTGTAGTAGTAGTAGTAGTATTTGTGTACCGAGGCACTCTGTGTTACGAGTCGTGGCGTACACGCACACACACACATACACAAACACACGAGGCTCGTATTCTCTCGATTTCTACCACTGCTCCTTTCTTGGCACACATATGCACACACGACTCGTTTGGTGTTGGTGTCGCGTATACACACGCGTATATATACAAACTGTGCAGACTGTACAGAGATACAGTTACTGTATAGAGGCAAATGCGCGTAAAAGTGTGCACGAAATTTCTAAGGAGACCTCTATATACACGAGCCCTATGCCTATGCAGGGTAAGCGAATCTCGAGCAAGAGCCAAGAGGGCATGACAATGATGAAGCAGCAAAAACACGGGGATTAGTCCCTTATTAAACTAAACATCTCAGCTCGCGCGGCAGCTATCGCGCTCGTTCGAGGGGGCTCGCCGCGTATCGCGCAGAAAGATCGTGGCTTGACCTTTTAAAGCAAATACACGCGTTGATTAATTCAGCTCAAACTCGCACGATCATTCTGGTCATTTAAAAAAAGCTGCCCAATGCGCACAAGTATAGTATAAAGTCGCAGCTGCTGCTGCGAGGACTCGAGATAATTGCATTGGCGCGTCGTCGTCGAGCGAATCATCGTTGCGGCTCCGCAGTCGTTTGTCGTTTTGCCGCGAGAGGAAAAATGAGCAAAATTACGAGAGTCGCGAGACGACTCCAAAAACGATCCTGGCTCGCGCGTAATCGATAATTGGCTCGCTATATACTTACCGCGACGCCCATTAACGTAGCGACGCGTGATATTAATCGCGCTAATGGCTTTCGTTACGGGGGCCCTGGTTTAAATATCGTATAATGTAAATAAAGGCGCGCGCGCGGCCATTCAATATATTATATAATGCACGAGTCGATGCGTGAAAGACGATCCGCGGGACACGACTTTTGTAAAACGAGGTACATAATACACGTCAAATCAAACGAAAAATAGCGCGAGTATAAATATATATGTAATGCAGCACGTACACAGCTCGAATATCGGACTATCTTTAGCTGCGCTGCAGAGCCTCGATCGAACCTCCATGAGAAAATTATCGTGTTTTTTAGGACTGCGGAGTGTGTGTATTATAAGTGGCGTAGCGGGGGACATGTATATATACGACGATGATGCGCTCGCACCGACATTTAACACGAGCTCGATCGACCTTACAACACGACGTTTTCATTAAGTCGTCGAGCTGGTGTCGAGTATCCTTTTCTTGGGAAAAAATAAAAAAGAAGAAGAGGTCGATAGAGAGAATCGATAAAGATTCGATGATGCGCGTACTTGTCTCGAGCACCCGCTTGTTTATTTGCTCGCATTTCAAAAAAAAATTGCAGCACTCGCGTCGCGCGTCACTTAATTTTTGTCCAGCGACCACGGTACCTATAATAGGATGATAGCCTCTCAACTCGTCGTCGGCTTTATTTAAAAAAAAAAAAAAACTACACGAGATACAAACGCGTGCGAAAAAAAGACAGGCCATACAGCGTGCTTCGATTAAAGCGCCACATACACGAGGCTCGTGGGGCGCGTTCGACGCGATCGAAAATTCATACACTGTCTGTATGTAAGGCCTGCACGCGCGCAGGCGGCAGCATTATTATGGGCGCGTGCTAACTCATACTATATATATATATGATATAAAGTACGCGCGGCACACGCGTGAGAACGAACTGCGAGCCGCGTGTATACGCAACTGCAGCGTATAGTAGTAGTAGTAAACACGTGCTCGTCGTGTACTCTCTGCAGTTTGCATCGCGTTGCCCCCGCTTACTTCTCACCCCCCCCCCCGTATCCTACTTATAATATCGAACGAAGAGCTTCGCGCGCCATTCATGCGTTGCGCATCGCAAAATTCACATGCGCACTTAAAACTCGATGCACTTCTATATATTCCACGTTTAACATAATTGACACATTTATTGCATCTTTGAACGTGATCAATTTTTAAGCCCGCGCTCAATCAATACCATACTTATTCATTATCTTACATGAGATTGATTCATCCGCGTGCACGAGTAATTCTCTGCTTAACACTCGCGATCTTTTTCCAGAGAATCGGACAAACCAAAACTGTGACCGCTGTGTCGAGATGGGTACTCTCGTATGTACTCTCTACTCCTACGCAAAGCGATTCTTATACCTTTCCTGTTCGAGCTTGTCCACCGTACATCTAGGCAGCATCTATTTATGAGCAGTCTATTTGTGCCACAACAATAACAACAACCAAAACTCGAAAGCCAATTCAATTGCATCAATCCGTCAGTAATTTTTTTTTTCTTTCTTTTCTATTATACAACGACGACGACGACGAAAAAAAAAATGAAAAGATGAGCTTTAGTTGAGCCGCCGTTTTTCACGCTAAGCCTCCAATGTGTTTCCCCTTTGCTTCTTCTTCTTCTTCTTCATCTTCGCATTACGTTATATATCACGGTGCTATATGTATGCTATATACTTGCCTATTTAGTCGCGTTTACGCTTTTTCCGGTACACGCACAACTTCGGCGAAATATTGAATGGGCCACGGTTATACGTATATTACCTGTTAAAACGCGCTCGAATTTCTCTAAGTAGCGGCCCACCCTATTGTGCCTCTTCTTTACACGGATTCGGACCAAATCTCTCTCTCTGCGCGGCTCGATTATGTATCGCCGCTAGGCCTATACCTAGCTTTGATACATTACTATACAACGGAGCTACGAGGGAAACCTTTGCTTACACGTAACTGCATCTCGAGGCGATCGCTCAATGACGAAATTTCGTTTCTTGGATTTTTATTTCTCCTTGCTTTTTAGCACTTTCTCAAATGCTCCTTATTAAAACGTAACGAGAAAAAATCCAAGAGATCGCTAAAGTTTTTTTTACAAGTGTATACATCCGATACTTTGTTTTTCCTTCAAGCAATAGATGCTCCGAGGCGTTCTTGAACGAGGCGATGAGTATTCAAACGTGCTTCACTTGCGATATCTCTTGAATAAACATGTGTATAACTATGTAAGCCGATGATAAGAGTTACTTTGCTCTATTTCTTTACGGAATATTAATTTCCAAAATATTGACGAAAAAAAAACGTTTATTATCTCTATGCGCGATCGTACTCAAAGCTTAGGCAACAATATTATAGATGCTGACGAGCAGATCAAACAGACTTGAAAAGCAAGTATACTATGGTCCATTTCGAGGTAAAGAGCTAAAGAAACGAGAAAAGTATATTTGAATGTTTGAACGCGCGGCTAATATTGTCTCGAGGTAAATTTATAACAAAGGAGTGTTCATGAGGTGTGTGTCATACTATGAACTATATACACTTGTAGCAATCATAAGTGCAATATCCAACCTGTTGTTTAGCCTATGATGAATTTTCTAGCCCTACACATTTTCAAGGTATTTAAATTTTTATTACTTCTTTTTGTGTGTTTTTCGTTTCAACATTTGGATTCTTACGCATCAATAAAGCATAGGAAAAATCAAAAGGAATCGGTGCGTCGCGCCAAGTGAACAGGTATTAATATCGGTATTTATTAGTTGGCCAATTTCGAGATGAATAAATCGAGGTTAGCATCTGCCTGCAAAGAATTCGATTGGCGCCAAGTAGTCTGTCTGCGTCAACAAATCTTTCTCTTCGATCGTTCAAAGTTAATTATTGCGCGGTGTCTTGCGTCTTGACTCGAACGGTCGTTTCTTTCTTATTCAAATTTACGGAAAAATATAATCGCGTAATATCGGCTATTAAAATTTATGCCTGCGCAATAAAATAAGCTCTTTGATCCTTTTGGACTCGATAAAAGGAAAAAAAAAGCCAAGTGTAAAATCGTTGACGCTGGTGCGCGCCGCGTCTTGCAGAATTATGCAAATAATCGTTTTTTTTTTCACAATGTCGACGTGAATAGAAATTGATAATTAGACTGCGTGAAAGATGAATAAATCAATGGGTAATATAATTTTTGTAACGTGCACAGGTATAAATACTCACATGTATGTAAAGGTATATATACTTAAGACCGGAAAACGACTATGGGATTTCATTTGAAAATCAATCAATAGCAAGTCGCAAGAGTGAAATTCAACTAGCACATATAGACGAATGGGCCATTATGTATAGGTATATAGGAGCGGCGTAAAATAGGCCCGGCGATATATATTATGTACACTTGCTGCCTCGAGAAGAGACGGTTTTAAGGTGCACACGTGCACGTCACTTTGGACGCGGCTTTCCACTATAAATCCAAGCGTACACTAGCTATATAGGCATACAATAATAATAATAACAACGCAGAAGGAAAAAAGCGAAGCGTGCGCGAAACAATGCAAATCATCTGTAATGCCTCTGCGGGCCTGTTTTACTCGTATACAGTGGCTTTCGTTCCGTTGTTTTGACAGGCAGAACGTGATGACGTGAAAAGGGGTCGACTTTATCCTTCCGTCGTTCTTCCGTTTTCCATCGAAGCGGCCACAAATTGTGTCGCGAGCGCGGTTATCGGCGTCTTGCATGCCGGCCACGATATTGGTGAGCTGCTGCGGTTTGTGCGCGATCACGTTCGACGCGCACAATGGAATGCGGCTTTTCCTTAATGTGTAAAACGCACAGAGATCTAATTCGATCGAGAATTCATCCGAGCGTGTCCGAGCGAGGAATTTGGCTATACTCATTTTTAAGACAAAAGAGAAAAAAAAAGCAGCAGCGACGACGCGCCGAATATAAATTAGCCTTATATTACATGTATTATATAGTCGGAGTGGCCAGTGCTGCGCGAAGCATGAGTCACGTAATCGCGCACACGTGTGCGGAGCTCGCAGCTATAATATAACTCTCGGAGCAGCGAAGCAATGAAAAAAAAAAAGAGAGAAAGATTAAAGGAGCAAAAGATAATGAGAGAAAAAAAGGTCTCGGGCCGGCGGGAGTCGTAACAGGATCGAACGAGTCCGGCGAGCTCGAGGAATACTCGAAGAAAGTATACAGATACCGATGCGGTATAAAGGAGCAAGAGCGAGCGAGATTCGAGAGGCGAGAGGATTTCTGTGCAGGTCCGAGCCTGTCTCGCCGAAAAGTAAAATACAAGAAAAAGGAAAAAAAAATAAACGTTGGGCCGCTCGCTGTCGGTTATAATAACAGCAAATAATAAAGGCCAGCTTTTGGAAGCAGCGCAGAATATATATATATAGGAAAGGTATTGCGAAGGAAGCATGCTCTTATTGGCACGTTATACCTATAAGATATATTCTATCGATGGCGTGTCGAGGTCTACTATAGGCAAAAGCTCGCGTATACAAAGGAATCGCGACGACACCCTCTCTTATATGCTTGGGTCTTGGCGATCGCGCGGGGCCCCGTACATAATACCTCCACGCAGTATATGCGATTATTATGTGTGAATAAGAGAAGCCCCTCGTATGTATACCTACGTATACGCATACCGTAGCATAATATATATATTGGCCAAGACGACGCGACGAACAAGCAGAAGAAAAAGAAGAAGAAGAATATGTGCAAGAAAAGGAGAGGAGGACCAAGACGCGCATTATTATACGAGACATGCCACCCCAAGCTGCGCTCGAGAAAAAGTTCCCATGGCATCTCGGCATCTGCGGGCATCTTTGGCCGCCGCATGTGCGCCTCTCTCTCTCTCTCTCTGTAAATTCGAGCACGCACATATAAACTCTCGGCAAAGCCAAGAAAAATGGGGGTGGCTCGTCCTCGCGTCTTGAAGAAGAAGACGAAGAAGAAGAAGAGAGCAAAGAGAGAGAGAGAGAAGCAGCTGCAGCTGCTCACTTGCGACCGTGGGAGAAAGAAAGCGGCAGGTAGTTGTGTTGCGTGCAGCGTGAGTAGAGAGCCCCTTTGGGAGAAGGGGGGAACGACGACGCGTAACGCAGCCAAGCCAGTTGGGCACAGACGGATGCCTCGTATATATAGTCTCTCTGCTGCTGTGTAGTATAGCATATTTAAAGTGTATATGTACATGAGCGACGGTGGCGGGGGTGATTCAATGGGTCCGCCGCCACCGCCGCCGCCGCCGCCGCTTCTCGCTTCAAATATAAAAGCGGAGTAGACACCGAGCGGAGAATCATTGCGCTACCAAACGCCCTACACCAAGCATCTACACTTTCGTGTGCTTTGTGCCATTACTCGTACTTACTACGTTCAGTAAAAATCGTGCAGTGTGTTGTGTGTTCACAATTTGTTTGTTGTCTGTGAATATATTCAGTGTGTTTGTGTGAGTTTCGTTTGAAAAACAACTACCAAACAAATAAATCATCGACAATGGTTACCATTAAGAAAATCTTGGCTAAATCCGGAAAGAGCATCCTCAAGGTAGGCATCGCTTTGACACTCGTTCAAATTTTGTTATCGTATATCGAGACACGATAAATGCAAAGATAAATCGAGTAGTACAATTGGTCTAACGAACGGTTATCCTTTCTAATTGCAGGCTTTGAGGAAGATGTCGAGAGCTCGCTTGGACAAAAAGTTGGCGGCAGCAGCGGCACAGCAGCAGCAGGAGCAGCAAAAAGCCCAGCCGCAGCAGCAGCAGGCCAATCTGAGCCTGCCGACGATGCTCTACGAGTTCGACTACGACTCGCGATCCTTCGGCTTCGAGGACGAGGAGGCAAAGAGCGTCGACACCTACGTGACCTACGTGCAGGCCGAGGCCGAGTACTCGAGCTGCTGCTGCTGCTACTGCTGCGACGAGCGCGACGAGAATCAGCTCAACGAGAACCTCGAGAACGAGATGATGCGCTGAGCGGCATTTACGAATCTAGCCGATTGTCGGCTTTATTTTGTGCCAGTGACTGCAACGAGTGGCCCGCAGTGATTTATCGCGCGGTCTCTCTCCCATGTGTCATTGTGTCCGTCCAGCGGCTATATACACGAAGCAGCAGCACTTACTAAGTTCCGATTGATCTCGAGTCTCGACGACGAATATTCTGGCTTGGGGCCCCGAGGAGCGCGGCTCAACGACATCGACCACCGTCGTCCACCCCGGGTCGGTGTGATAAGCAAAAAGGAGTGAAAACGTCGAGCGACCGACTACTACGATAATTGTAATCTCGTCTCTGTGATAAATTCGCATGACGCGCGCCGATTCGATATATGGATATATAGATACGTAACATTGCGCGCGTCGACTACAAGCCATCACCACCAAACTATAGCTACAGTTGTGGGCACACTAGCCGAGTGTCTCGTTTTTGCACGAGCCACCATCGGCAAAGTACCATTACTACCTGTACGATGTTACGTTTTAGTGATTATATCGTTATATGATTTGACCTCGCGTCGATTGTCTTCCATTAATTTTAATTTGCTTACTCTTAAGTTTTCCAATGTTTTTTTTTTTAAAAGTATGCGAGAAAAAAATGTATTTTTTATGATTTTTTTCGTGTGCCACCGACTATGTATAAACCAAGCCATGTGATTTCAAACATTGATGTTTAGCTTTAAGCACCTGTGCGTGCACGAATGAATGTTGTACATACTATATCTGTGTAAAAGTTTTAAATGCCTCTATAGCGAGAGACATTACTTACCAAGCTAATGTGCAAACTATCGCTTTGAGAGCCGAGAAATTGAGAAAAAAAAATATCTGTGATATTATCATGAATAAGAATAAAAAACAATCTAATAATCAAACATACTCATTGACTACTTAATCACGACCCACCTATACCTGTTCTTTGTGTTTAAAAACATGAATACATAAAAAAAATGCAACATGCGTATGAAAGAAATGTACGCACGCGTCAAAGTACAGTAAAGGGGAGTTGCTTTAAGCGTTTCAAAGGCATCATTGTCATTCGTTTGGATTAAAAAAAAACAGTATTTTGCAAATTTACCTTAGTTCTTGCGATAATTAGGTAAAAAATGAAATATCGTTCGATAATATGCATAGAACAAAAGACTGCAGAATTGCTTATGTATATTTACGCACGAGGGAAAAGAAACGAAGCGAGCAAAGATGAACATTGGCAGAGTACTTAATGAGGCACACGTGCGCGCGACAACGCGAGACGGCCTAGCAGCTTTTATATTTATTTTTCAACAATTGCGGTGTCAAAGCACTCGATGCCCCGAGTGAACGTGAGACGCGTGCGCGCCACCCAAGGCCCTTTGTCTTTCGCCTATTGTTTTTTTTTCTTTCTTTTTCATCTTTTTTTTCGCAGATACTGACCAAAAGCTTCGAGAGAGAGAGCATCACTCGTCACTGGACGGGGGGTGCGGTAAAACAATGAAGTAGTAAATACTTGGTTTATCGAAACGTGTAATCCCTCATCATTCTTGTGTCTCTCGTTTTGTTTGCTTTTGTAGAATCCACACACGCGTTAGGAAAAAAAGGAAAAAATCAACGTAAGAAAAGATGAGATTACATATATTTGGAAGGGGAAAAAGTGGACAGTTAAACAATAAGAATTTTCGTACTTTTTTGAAGTGGTTTTTTTATTAATTCTCGAAAACTCACGTTTTATCAAAAATACTCGAAAGAATCTCGTAATCAATCGTGTTGATGCTCCTTGTGTATAGATGCATTTAATTAATATATACGACTGCTACGTGTTTTGGCATACATCTTTGCATTGTCAAGCGTCCAGCTTCTAATACAATCTTTCATCGATAAAAGCGAAAAAAAAAATTGGTAAATTATCATTGGTCATTCGCGTCTGTGTCATTACACAATCTTGACTATACAGACGAATCCTTCAAAATTGTCCCCGTTTGTACAAAAATATGTCTTTGAGTTGTGGTCCTAAAAGGCTTCTCAGTCTCGTTCGAGATTCCCTTGTAATATACTTACAAAAAATATATGTATATAAAATATGTACAAAGATCGTCGTCGAGTGCTGTTGTTAATTTTTCTGTCAAGCACATCTCGATCGACGCGGTTCATTTCTTTTCTTTTTTTTTTTCTTTTTCATTTGCACCCCGAAAAACAAACGTATTATTTACACTATACAGATTAAAGCACTAAGGTAAAAATATAAATATATGCCGCACTAGTTTACAGTTTTAAAAATTACGGTATAGATAATAATATCACACTCTGAAAAAAGTACAAGGTACACAAGTTAATGACTATCGATTGTGCGTCGAGCGTTCACAATCCAACATTTCTTTCATTCGCTCGACTTTTTTTTCCTTACGTAATGAAGATTAATTTTAACAATATTCGGTAATATCAGGCAAAAAGCTGATCTAATCTGGTCGAGCCTAACACATGGACCCTTGATCGCGCGCAGACTCGTTAGATTATAATTGAAGTTACATTAAAATGAAAAATATTTGTCGCCAAAGCTCGCGCTCAAAGTCGCAGAAGCGCGCGCGCGCGCGCAGACTTTGTGTTTAAAAATCTCGTTTATCGTGTTGCTTTTATTAGGCAATTTGGTTCGGTTGGACTGGGCCATTTGGTATAGAGTTTATTTAACTTATTCGTGTATCGCGGCGAGAAGAGAGGGAGCAGCTCAGTAAGCGAGCTCGGCACCCCAGGGCCGATAGGGCTTGCCGTGCTGCTGCTGACTGTACTGACTCGCGGCTGCTGCGGCTGCGGCCGCCGCGGCCGCCGACGACTGGTACTGCCCTACCGGGCCGGGATACTGGGCCGACAGCGGAGGTGGCCAGACGGCCGCGGCTTGAAGCTGCAAGCTCGACGCCGTCGTTGCCGCGCTCGGATGCTGATGATGCTGTTGTTCGTAGCTCGACTGATGTTGTTGTTGTTGCTGCTGTTGCTGCTGATGTTGTTGCTGTTGTTGTTGTTGTTGTTGCTGCTGCTGCTGTTGTTGCTGTTGTTGCTGCTGATGCGGAGTCGTCTGGCCGTTGGGTTGGGGCTGCTCGCGATGGAAGCTCTGCAGGTGCGAGAGAAGCCGCAGCCTCAGCGGGTCCCGCTCGTCGAGGCCCTCCATGGTGACGAGGTAGCGGCCGACCTCGGCCACGCACTCGCCCCAGCCGACCGCGTGATAATCCATGGCGAGTTTTGTGCTGTCGTAACCCTCGCCGCCTGCAAAAATAATAATTTTTACAATTATATTAACACGTATTTTTTAATATAAGAAAAAGTATGGTAGTAACGAGTCATTCTGACATTTTCGATGCACGAGGTAAAAAAGAAGAAAAAGGAGGAGGAGGAGGAGTGATGGTGTTTTTTTTCGCTCTCTCGATCTCTCGCGCGCTGCGGCGAAGCCTAAATTCTCAGGCCGGCAGATGGTCGATCGGCGCTCACAGGTAAATACATATATACACGCGCACAGCATAGCATAATAACAGCAGCAGCAACGGCCCGTGGGAAAGTGATTTAGCCCTTGCCTCGATTATTACACATATTGCGCGCGCTGAATACGATACTCTCCGCTATATAAACTCGACTGTGTATATTAAAAAAGTGTGTTGTGTTGTGTGTACACACATAATAAACGCGTCATTTCGGCGACACATCTTCGATCGATTCGAATTAAATGAATATGCATATAAAGAGTCGGACTCTTCCGGTCGAGCTGCTATTATTTTACATGTGCGTGTCTCGCATCAAATTTTATTTCGTGGCTAAAACACCTGATGATTCATCATTTTCGAATTATTTCGCTTAGAAAATACCGCAATATTCTTATCGAGATGAGTACCGAGTAGTAGATGGCCGACCGCGTCATAGACACGAGTAAAAATATATACCCGATTAAATAAGCCATTGAATCTCGAGAGGATTAATATTTTGGGATTTATAATCTCCTTAAGAAAATTTGAGAGCCGACATCAAAATATTTACATTTTGAGAAAAAAATCGAGTTGGATTAACGGCGAAGACGTATCGCGACATCGATCACGATGATTGTACAATTTTCTATGGTGCTACGAAACTCTTTGGAAATTAGCCGCAGCATATCAATCGCACGACAGGTCTCTCGATGTATCGTTACGTGTGATCGTTCGCGCTATATCGAGTGCAAAAATCATATAGCACCACAAGCGAAGACGATCGCGAGGAAGGGCAGAATAATTAGAGCTTGCTTTGGCCTTATGATGTATATATAGGCGCATGATGTAACTGCAGCCAAGCCGGAGCGCGTCGTTATACACAACGAACCGCTACTACGGATATTTGTACAGAAGTGAGTTTGCAGCACGATACACGTACATGCGGTTTCGAGAAGTAGAGGTTTGCGCGCGAGGAAGAGAAGGAGGTTTTCGCAGTCCAATAAGTACATCGGTACTTTGGAAAATGCGTGTAACATTTGCGCGTCGTCGATATATTGGTATGGATGTGTGTGCGTGTGTGTGCGTATGTATATATAGGTAAGGCGGTCGAGATAGATCGCGGGAGACGAAGCCGAGTCTGGGTTCCCACAGTGGTGGCACATCTGTCTGTCGAGACACCTTGCTCGCGTGTATATGTATACATACATCGTATAGCAGCTCTTTCTCTCTCTCTCTCGTCTCCTCTCCTCCTTGGCTGCACTGCTCCTGAATCCGTATTATACAGGCCCTGTATTCTCTCCCCTCCAGCGAGGCTCCAGCAGGAAGCTCCGAGCGCCAAAAATGGATGGACGGAGGGGGTACTTATGCATGTGCGTATATATATACGGATTTTACGCGGTAGCCGAAGTGGTGGAGTAGGGGGAGCAAACGCACATTATATTACGAGTAGTATCACGTGGCTATAGTTTTACTTTTGCGCGTAAAATCGTGGGAACGAACTCGGAACTCGTGAGCCTCGTCGTTGACTTCCTGCGTGCTTAGCCAGAGCCGCCCGCCACCGCCGCCGTTGGGGATTATAATCGGCGATGAACGACGCGGCCAGCAGAGCTTGCACCTGCTCGACTCTCTCACGACCTCTCGTATACCCCCTTCTTCTCGTTGGCTCTCTTGGCAGCTCGCTTATACATCGCTTCACCTATAGATGATGTCTTGTCTTGCTTCTATCTGTGTGTGTTTGTGTGTGTGAGTGTAAGAGATGGAAAAAATGTCAGAATTGATTCGAGCCCACGACAATCGATCTGTCATTGGGTGCTCGATCATGGCGTTTTACAATCATCCAGATGCCGATCGAGAAGCCGATAAGTGTTGAATTCGACTCCCTAGGGGGGATGATTGCTCCGATTCTCTTTCTCTTTCTCTCTCCATTTTTAATCTTATCAATGGTACAGACAAATTCGCACAATGCCGCGAGTTGCCAAGTAATGTATATGGCATAATAGATAAGAGCATCTATATAGCCCTCGCGATCGAGTGTCTCACGCGTGTGCAGCAAGAAAGAGAGAGAGAGAGAGGCCGTGACCACCAACAGGTGTCTCGCATGCAAGGTACTATACAAGCAGTACACGAGGCTCCCTCCCTCGCTCCCTCCCGCCTGCGGTTGGTCGAGCTTTCGGTCATGCGCGCAACTACCTGCCTACACGCTTTCACACGATCCGCGCGCACATGTTGTGTTTGTAAACAGAGCGCCTGTTTGTAAACGCTGCGATCGAGGAGCGCCTCCTCCCGAAGTATGGAAAATGCATCGAAGCTATCGGTTATAATACGTAGTTTATCGGTACGTGCCCTCGAGAGATGCGCCAAAAGATAAAATAATGACAAATTATTGACCCATACCTTTGCTACGAAGCGTCCTCAGATGCTCGACCGTCAGCTGGAGAATCTCGGCCTTCTCGAGCTTTCCGCTGTGGGGGTCGCGCGCCGCCGCCGGCACCAGTCGGCGAAGCTCGCCCAGCGACGCGTTGATGCGGTCCCGGCGCTTCTTCTCGATCATGCCCCTGCGCCGCTTCCGTGACGTGTGATGACAGCCGGAGGAGTCGCCACCCGGTGAATTGCATCTTTTTTTTTGCGTGTGTCAAAAGAAATTGAAATTTTTCCAGCTCCTGGCTGTTCGGTGTACGAGATATAAACAATTGTGCCACTTACGGTTCTTTGCCGCTCTCCTCGGAGAAGACGTCGTCGCAGTCCGAGTCGCTCAAGGCTCGCTTGAGGTGATGATTCTGGCGGGCCTCGTGGGAGCCCGCGGTCTGAGCGACGATCGGCTGCTCGGCCGTCGACGGCTCCAAGTGCGAGGGATAGCTCGTAGGCGGGCTCCTCTGGTGCAGATGGGCCAGGCTCGAGGGAGGAGGAGGAGGCGGTGGCGGCGGCGGAGGGGGTGGAGGGTAATGATGATGCGCGGCCCAATGATGCTGCTGCTGCTGCTGGTGATGCTGTTGGATGTTGGATGGCGCGTGTGGATGCTGCTGCTGCTGGTTGACGGGATGGTGCACCACCGAGCCGACAGCGGCGGCACTACCGGGTGTAAACTCGGACGAGAGGAGGGTGGCCCCGGAGCTGCTCTCCTCGGGCCGAGCCACCACGACTCGCCACATGAGAGCGAGCTCGAACGCGAGTTCTTGCCTCGCGCGAGTGAGCTTTATTAAGCGTTATTAAGACAGGCACGTGGAGGCGCGCACGTGTGGCGCGCGACGTTATCGGTCAGCGGCAGCGATGATGCACTGGTCGCGCACTAACTGGTCGCAGTTACAAACACAGAGACACAGTGACACAGGAGAGTGAGCGAGAGAGAGAGAGAGAGGCGAAAGCTCGGCCGAGCTAAAGCTCCGTATAGAACTGGTCGTGTGCGCGCGCGTGTGTGTGCTTTGAGCGCGACGTGCGCTCCGGTCGCGTGCCGGCCAACGTGTGGCGTGTGTGCACGCGCTCGGCCGCCGTTCGAGTCGGCCGCGCGATCGACGCACACGAGCCAGCCAGCCAGCCAGCGAGCCGAGCGAGCCCCTTCCACCACCCGGTGGACTCTCCTGTGCCGAGAGCTTGCTCGCTACGTAGCTTTCGAGGGCCAAGGGGGTGCAGATCATCATCGACTATAGCCCCCACCCCACACAGCCCCCCGACTCGAACGCGCGAGAGCACCCCCCCGACTCCGAGCAGCAGCAGCAGCAGCAGCAGCAGCACACACACCGTGGGAACTATACATATAAACTTGCGCGAATATCGCCCGCTTCTTCTCTCGCTAATTCCACCTCTGTGCACACACACGCACATACATCCGACTCGAGTCCAACGATGATCTTTGCTGCGCGTCTATAGCTTGTTTGTCTGCGACTATATATAACGCGTTGGCGTAACGAGCTCCCCGAGCGAGCGTGAGAGCTGCAGCAGCTCGTCGCGAGCTTCCGAGACGCCCACCCCGATTTTTCGATGACTCGGCACGCGACCAGCGCGACCAGAACTACAAGCGCAATCAGCTATCAGCCAGGCTTATACTTTCGCACGCGTCACGCATCAGCTGGCCACGCGCCTTTCCCATACGTATACAAGCTCATCGATCACTCGTTTGCCGATCGACGCGCGGTTTACAATGAAAAACGTTCGACGTCGAGCGAGCATATCTATCTTGGCTCCGAATGTCGCGAATTATTTTCGAACCAACCTAGCGCTGCGCCGACTTTATCAATCGTATTATTCCCGTGGACAGCTTTTTTCGAGCTCGCGAGCTTTCTTCGCGAATGAAAAAAAATAAAAAAATGATCGAGTACCGTGCAGTCGAGAAAAGACGATCAGAGAGGCAATAACGCGCGCGGCACGTGCCGCGCGCGGAGCTTTCGGGAGCTTTGTCGCGCTCGTAACAATTGCGTAGCGCGCGTGCGAGCGACGAGACATCGATACCTATTACCGAGCCGCGATCGATTACCCGCAACCGGCCGGTGCACTGCGAGCGATATCATACGTGCACTTTGGTGTACGCGCGACAGTTGGGCCGCAAAAGTCAACCGCTGTAGATAGGCACACGCGCGCGCGCGCGCACTTGTCGATAATTGCACGCACGCATCGTGTATATACCGCTTGTTCTTTCTGCCAGCAGCAGCAGCAGCCTTTCTGTTATTCTCCGCACTTATTCGGCCGCATCGTTGTTATTGTGCCGACGTATCGCCACGCACCCCACGCGACCTATAGGCCGTGTCGTTGTGCGTTTGTGCGCGTCCGAGAGACATCTTCCTCCGCAGCCACTCTACGTGGACGATTCCACTCGAGCTCGCCTCGTCTCTTCCTCGCTGCTCGTCCTTTCGTTGAATATTATACCTGCACGTTTTTCGCCGCTATTTCCTTATTCTGCTTCCTATAGTCAAATGGCATATCGAAATTCATTATTTTCTAACTGCAACGATAGCTCGAGTTACCAGCAACAAGCAAGTCCGCAGCGACAGGAGACTTATTGAAACGTGTCAAAGCTCTGAATAAGCTAGAATAAGCTAACTTTTGTCATATCTTTTTGCACAAATTATCAAACTCGTTTGAGCGTAGAATACTTATTTCTTCGAGCTTGTCCAAGCTAAACTTACAAAGCCAACTCCAGGCAGATTCCGTCATATATATTTTCTATTCACGCCCCATGGATGCTTGTACTGTAACAATGCCACCCCTGCTGCCGACTGACCACTGTCCACTTTTTCGCGACATTACATACATCGGTGTCGATTGTTTCTCTACGGTCATCTATATAGGCTCGTGCACCCTCGAGTCCACTACTCTCTTCGCGTCTCTCTCTCTCTTTCTCTCAGGGGAACTGCGATCTGCTTCAAGCATGATATTTTCAAAAATTTATCACTGACCATTATTGCTTTTTCATATCCATAGATCGGTATCGAATCGGCCAATATGTATCTCATATGTATACCGCGAATGATTAATCGACCGGCGAAATGGACCATTCAAAAGTCATTTTTGATCAAAATCTAATATACGACCCATAGAAAAAGAGAGAAAGACTCTCGACAAATTTCATCGATACGTATTTCATCGTTCGTGGCATATGCGTTTAAAATCAACTATTCAACTTGTAATCTCGAGGAGTGAATTTCGTGTTCGGAATAGTGTCGAACGAGCTCTGCTACATACAATCATCATTCATAACTCTTTGTCCTCGTTCAAGTTCTGTTATAAATTGATTGCATATTATTAAAGATCTTCGTAATTTTTGTTGTTTTTTAACTGATGCTTAGAATATTATCTTTTGTACTTGGTTGACGTATATTCACGAGCCCAGGCACAACACGACTTTCAATGTGCAAATAGTTAAAAACTCAGTATTTGTGAACAACAAAACTGTCCACTATATTATTCGAGTGTTTGGACAAAATGATCCATAATTTTAACTGTGGTTACGTTGAATTTTTTTAAAATGACCAAATCAAGCGTGCGAAATTATTTAAATATTGTAATAAATAAACACGTTTTTTTTATAACTAGGCGGTAAAATCTTCCGAAACCCGTTCTAAAATATATTAGAGTTTTTGGAAGGGTAATATGAAAATTCTTTAAAAAAATTAAAAAAGACTTGTTCGAAGTATGAATAAATTTGTGTCAAGACTGACAAATTCTATGAGCTTTAAGAACTAAGGTAGTATTAACTCTTCCACGAAAAAAGGAAAAAAAAAATTTTTCGAAATAATTGTTTGGTTGGTACTCAGGACTTTAATGATTGTTGAACGATTGTTGAATGGATTCCAGCGATCAACAATTATTGAGGACTCGTAGGATAACTCTAAAATCTGTCCTTTTTTATGATTAAAAATCAAATCGTTCTGTACAAAGAATAAAAAATGAAAATGCGAGGGAACGATTATAAGAGTCAGCACTCATTGATTATGCACCAGATTTGAAACAGCGATGCTTGTGTTACGATTTTCTGGGTTTTCTTTTTGTTTCTTTATTTTTTAGTTTCTAGTTTGGTTCAAGCAAGTCGAAGCATCCGATGATTACTTCGAGTCTGTCACTCTACGACCCGATCCGTTTACTACCCGAGAAGGCAGGAAAATTACTTGAAAGTAAAGACTATTACTATGAGCTTGTGCTCTCGTATAAATGGTGGGAACTTACCCCAAAATTTGGCGACACTAATGCCAGACAACTGTGCGATATTACAATGATAGGATATTTTCGCTCTTTCTCCAAAAGAAAGCAAGAGATCTAGTTAGTGATATTTGGAAATTTTTTCTAATTTTTATCATTGTTTGATTTAATTGATCAAAGTCTTCTCAGTTTTTTGTTGTTACTTACTTGATTGATTTTTAAGATCATTTAATTTTTGTATTTTTTTATTTATTCTAGATAAATTTTGAACCATGGAATTTGAAAGGTTTCTTAAAATTATTTATTGATGAATTAAAATATTAACATAGTGCAAAATGTCGACTTCCCTTAAGAAGACACACATTCATATAGGTATGTATACAAACACGCATTGATCCATATCAGATTTGAAAACGTGCACGATAGTGCGAAGCAAAAGTATTTTCGAAAAAATGTTTTAAAAAGTGAAGCACCGCAGTCGCTGTAGAGACGTAAAATATAATGTAATGCGCGAGCGTATGCATAGTTTTTGTCGTACAACGCGTCGAAAACAAACCGTGTTATGTCGGGCCGCGTGCGCGCGTGCCCAATAAACACGAAGCTTTTTCTCTGATACAATGCGAGTCGCAGCACTAACGGTAATTGTGCACCAATGCGAATTTCGTGTAGCAGCTCGCTCGGCACGGCACTCAAAAGCCGAACGAGAAAAGTACAGGCGAGCTTACATGGACCAATTGTAAATGCGTACACACGGGTGCATTTGGCGCCCCGCGTAAAGCAAGACGACGAGACGGCGGCCGGACGAGAAGAAAGAGGGGCTCTGAGCTCGCTCGCACCCCAAAGGTATACATGCTATACATAGCATGCGGTCATTTACGCAAGGCGCGTGCAGCAAGTGATTATATGTATATACAACGAGCGCAACGGCACCCACTCTGCTTTCTAAATTTCAATTGTGTCAATGCACCGTATGAAAAAAAAAAAAAAATAATCATCAAAATAATAAAGCTGGATATAATGCAGGAGCGAGATTAAATGACTACAGTACTGCTCGGTCGAATTGAAATAATGATTGTTTTATTGAACGTTGGTATATCGATGTTGGTAAGTTTTATATCAAAAGGCCAAGTTGTCGTAGAAGGTGAAATCGCCTCTCCATGGGATCAAGCTGCTCCGCCTCTCGCGGTTCTGTCGCGGCAATCAAAAAAATCAAAACGATCGGTTAATAACAAAGGCTCGGAAGAATGTCAGTATCGGGAGTCAATGTCTTACAGGTAAATCGGGCGAGCTCGGATCGATCGGCGAGTAAGCCAACGCAGCGTCGTCGGACGGGGACGAGTACGACGATCGTCTGCGGCTGCGCAACAATCTCGAGGCTCGGGCGGCTCGAAAGATTCCGAGTATCGAGACGGGCGCCAAACAGGCGACGACGATCAGCAACGACAGCAGCCAGAAGCTCGGCGAGAGCAGCAGCTTCGGGTACACCCAGAACATGCTGCCGTCGTACTCTCTGCAAAACAGAAATCGATTATCAACGTATTGGGTATTAAAGCGCCGGTATTTACAAGTTCCAGAACGAGTAGACGAAGGTGCAGAAGAAGAAGAGGATCTCGGTGAGGGCGATGCTCGAGAGGAGCGGCAGCGTCCAGTAGGAGCTCTGGATCAGCAGCTGCAGATTGATGACCAGCGTGACCAGATGAAATATGCAAGTGCTGAAGCACCAGTGGTCAGCGGCGGTGCCGTCGTACAGGTTCACCGGATTCGCGTGCCAGAACGCGTGGCTGGCAAAGTAGATGACGCTCGTTTGCCACAAGGCTGCCGGACAAAACCAATAACCATCTGTAACGACTACATCTCGTGTCTTTGGGCTAATTGAGAACAATGATTTTTACCTACGAGCGTCCACTCGGCGAACTGCCTCCAAGCGAGCAAGTAATTTTTCCGGTGCAATCGGTAAAGCTCGGGAGCGGCGAGCAGTCGTCGCTCCGAAAAGTCTTGCTCGGAGCAGCCGAACACGAGGATCGGCGCCGACGAGAATACCATGTTGAAGCCCATGAGGAATATACTGTCGTACAATGCCTGCGTACAATAACAATTAATAAAAAGTAATTATCTTTGCTCTCTCTCTCTCTCTTTCTCTCGACTCACTTGTCCGGAGAAGCCATTGTAAGCGGAGAAAAACAGCTGGGGTGTGATGAAGACCAAATTTTTGTAAAAAAAGTACTGAGCCAGCTGGGCTATTCGCAGGTAGTACCAGTGGCCGTGGACCAGCAGGACCCGCTCGAGATGCTGAAATTTGCCGATGGCGAAGTCGGCGCTCATGGCGGCCTGACGGCCCTCCCGGCCGATGATGCCGATGCCGACTTGAGCCTCCTTGATCATGGAGACGTCGTTGCCGCCGTCGCCCACCGCGGCCGTCAGAGGCGAGTCTCGGGCTCGTTTTACCAGCTGCACCATCTGTCGGCGGCAGGATTTATAATCGCAAAATCGAGCAACAATTATAATTATATCGAACTCGGGTTGTACTATAAACCTGACTCTTTTGTAGGGGGGACATGCGACAGCCGACGACGGCATCGCAGGCCATCGAGACGCTCTGAAGTAGCCTTGGATGATTCTTCAGAGCCATAGCGATACTCGTGCCGTCCATGAGCAAGCCATAAGAGCCAACTGGATCGAGCTTCATTTTACGTCTGCAAAATGTCGTTGCGCATTTTCAATAAAGCTCCAAATTTAAAGCGTAATAAGCTGCCGCGTATACTCAAAGCTCGTGAGGTAGTTGCGACACTGGCGCGAATCCGCGAGATTTGTCAGCCTCAAGACGTCGATGCCGGGGCGAAAGTGTCCGCAGAACGAGGCGATGTTCTCGGCCGTCTCGGCTTGGTCGCCGGTCAGTACCCAGACCTTGAGGCCGGCCCTGCGCAACTTTTCCAGGGTCTCGGGCACGGCTTCCTGGAGACGATCCTCGACCGCGCTGACCCCCAGCAGGGTCAAGCCGCTCTCCAGCTGGCGCGCGGCCTCCTGGACGGAGCCGAGCCGATCGCCGATGTTTTCTCGAGCCCGCTTCAGCTTCGCGCTCAGCTCCGCGTACTCGGACCGGCTGTACTTGCGGAATCCGAGCACGAGCGTCCTCAAGCCTCGCTGAAAACGAAAGCCAGTAAAAAGAAAATAATAATAATAATAGCAGCTGTGAACGTTACGATTGACCCGACGGAAATTTTTCTCATGAGAAAGTTTTATAAAGTCTAGAAAAGCCTTAAAAAGTCTTACAAATGTTCGGATTTCGTACACCTGATTAATGATTATAAAGAGTTAATAAGAGTTTTTAAAAATTCATAAAACCTTGTGGAGACTCGACTGTTTAGCAAAAGTGTTGAGTTTTTTTTTATTTTTTCTATATTGTTCGTATGGTTGCTCGTATAGTTTTTTCACCATGACTTTTGGCGAGCGTGGATACCGATCAAAAAGTTTTTAAAAATATTAAAAACTTTTATCATAACTCTTAATAACTCTCGACAATTCTTTAAAAAAATGAATGTCTGTTGTAAATATTTTTTTACATTATAAATAAGCGATTGCCTTACCCGTCTGAATATTTCGGAAATCAAATATCAGGTTTCACATAAATTTTTAAAATTTATTTATATCAATTAAAACTCTTATAAAGTTTTATTAACTCTTAAAAATCATAGTACGAAATCCAAACATTTATAAGAATTTTTAAGACTTATTCAGACTTTTAAAGAGTTCTTATGAATTTTAAGAGTTTTTAAGAATTAGAGTGGCGATGAATTTCCGTAGGAGTAACGAGTCTCGCCCGAACCCTGGAAAAGTCAGCCACGCGATGCTGCGCCTGCTGGCGCTCGTCGGCGCTGCTGAGGAGCGGCAGCAGGGCCGAGTCGGCGCCTTTGCAGTAGAGCCATATGTCGCCGGCGGCGTCCTCCACGAGCACCGACATGCGCTTCCTATCTGCAACGAATTATACACGCTCGATTGTACGCGGCTCGATCTGTATAATAATCCAGTATACTAAACGCCCATATATACCCGAAGTGAATTCCAGCGTGTCGAGGCGCCGATATCGGAGATTGGTACCCTGCGCGTCGATGTCTACGACGTCGCTGTCGACGTCGTTCTCGCCGAGGAACACGACGCCGCAACGAGCGGCCGCCTCGACCAGTGCTTTCTCGTCCGCCGAAGCTGCCTGCGCCAGAATATTGCAATTGTTGTGTTGGCTTTGCTTTACTAATTTTTGTTTACCTCGTACTCGGGAAGCTTGGGATCCATCATCAACGAGCTGTTCAATCTGGTTATCCTCTTGGAGCGGAAGCTCTCGCGGTACTCGCTACGCCTGAGCTGGGCCTTGGCCCTCTGGGGCGCCGAGGCCACCCGTACCGAGTGGCAGATCGCCACGCCGAGAAAGAAATGCCAGACCGAGGCCGTCCACGGGCTCGTTCTCTCGGCCCGGCTCTCGTCGCCGTCCGGGCCGGCCAACAGGTAGAGATAGCCGTCGCAGTCCCGCTCCGAGTAGGTGGCGCCGTCCACGTAGCAGCGCCGGAATATCATGAGGTTGTCGGTCAGCGTGCCCGTCTTGTCGCTGAACAGATACTCGATCTGGCCCAGGTCCTCGTTGAGGTCCGACGTGTTGGCCAGGGCCGGCTGGTCAGTGGCCGCGTCGTACATAGCCGCGTCCCAGCCGAAGAACAGAGCGCCCAAAAACTTTTGCATCTCTGTGGAAAAAAAATATTATTATTTGGTACGACTACCGATGATATATCGGTTGATTATTACCGATGGTCACGTAGAGAGAGATGGGCACGACGTAGTTGAAGAGGATGGCGAAGGACAGCACGTCGTTGGCCAGGCCACCGATGTGGAACGAGCTCGAGCCGCCCAGATAAAAGTCCCACTTTTCTTTTTTCTCCTTGACGGCTTTCATGGCCGTGCAAGCGAGCACTTCGAGCAGCAAAAAGATCACAAACACCAAGAGGTACTTGTTGATCGATCTGAGAATAAGTCAATTATATATCATAAATCAAATGCTATAAATAATGTAGCTGGCAGCTTTACTTCTCGACGCTGGAAAACTTGTTGACGCTGAGCTTGGAGTTGAGCGAGAGTTTGGTGTCGTCGCCGGTGTAGACGGCGCATCCGATCACGAAATCCGTGTCCTTCAGTCTAGAACCCCTGAGCAGGAGATTGTCGATGCCGAGGCTTTCGCTGCTGCTGCTGCTGCTGCTCGGCGAAATAATGCCATCGTCGTCGCCTCGTTGGTCGTCAGCGCTGTCGACGAGCCTGATGCGACCCTCGAAGCTGTAGAGACCGGCCACGGGCGCTTGGCACTCGATCATGGCCCTCGCGGAGACGAGCCTCGTCAGGTCGAGCTCGCGCACTACTCGCGGCACTCGCAGGCACTTGAGATTGGACTCGCCGTCGAGGTTCGACGTGGTCACGTAGCATTTACTGGCCTCGCTGCTGTGCAGCAGTAGCAGGTCGCACGGCACGTCCTCGTCTCGGTTCACCTTGACCAGATCGCCCACCATGATTTGCTGGCAGCTTATCTCCTAAATGTAAGTCCGCGTATTCCATGATTCGGTCGAGTTGGAATTGCTGACGATAAATGAATTAACCCATAAAGTCACTAGAGGATGTTTTTTCGACACTTTATTCGGCCACTGTATTTTTGGTGAAAATGAGGTAAAAAAAATATGCAAGTTCCCAATTCTAATCTAAAATTTAATGCCTTTTCAGAATCTGAAAAAAATGTTTTAATTTTTCGATTATCCAAATGGAAACCATTTGAAATCTCGGGGGTTTCGTGCAAATATCGTATTCTCGATACCTAAATTGAAGGTTAGCGGGGTCTAGATTGGACAAAATAAAGTTAGAAATTACATTTTTTTCTCGAGCCCTTCAATTATGAGTAAGAATTCTAGAAATTTTCAATCATTTTTTCGTGTTTTGACCGCCACTTTGTGTGTTTAAACATAAATTTTTCCAATCGAAACCCCGCTAAATTTTAGTTTAGATATCGAGGACGCGATATACGAAAACCCTGAGATTTCAAATGGTTTCCATTTGAAAATTAGGAAATTAAAAAATTTTTTTTTTCAAAATCACGTTTTTTTTTCGATAAAATCAAGTTTAACTTTTGACCCGAACATTTTTTCGAAAATCCAAGATCAGATTCTGAAAGGGCATTAAATTTTACATTGGACTTGGTTACTCGCACATTCTTTTGACCTCATTTTCACCAAAAAAACGTCCTCTCGGCACTCAATGGTCAAACACGAATCAACCTGGCTGCATTTGCGACGAATGACGGTGCAGGGCAGATTGTTGACGCGACGATCGGCCCGATAGCGCAGCAGATCCTCGTAGCCCTGCTTGCAGGCCGTGACCAGGATGACGAAGACCAGGGGCAGCCAGGTGGTGAGCGGCGAGATCGGCGACTCGATGCTCACCGCCACCAGCGCCGAGACCAGGAAGTAAAAGTTGCCCAGTCGCCGGAACTGCTCGAACAGATTTTTCGGCGCAAAGTTCCACAGGGTGTACTGCCAATAACGCCATCAATTATAAGTCACCATAATTCGGTTGCCAAAGCTGCATCGACTTACTTTGCTCGTGACGATGCGATTTCGGGCAAAAGAGGAGGAAGTGATTGGCACCTCGGAGCTGGCATCGAGCTCGATTATCCTGTATCCCGTACTGGATCTCGAATTTCTCGCGCCCTACGCAACAAGTAGTGGTACTCGCTAATAATAATCGGTCCAGCTCGCGAGCAATAATAATTGATAAACGATCGAGGCCGCTGCTGCTGCTGGCCTTGGGACAAATAATAAAAGGTCTCGCCGATAACAGGCGCTCGATTAGAACAATTGTCGCACCGAGCTCGACCGATTATCATTGACAAAAAAAAAAAAAGCCAAGCTACAGAGCTTTCTTATCGCTGAATTACGCGCTCGATAGCGCATAAGTATATAAGTAAGCCTCGTGTATTATGTCACGCGATCCGCAGCTGGAAAATACATCGGTAATTTTTTCAATTTACTCACCGAGAGGCACGAGTAGCGTTTTCGTCGACATCCGAGGCGTGACCAGCTTTTCACTTTTAACGCGTCCACGTAGCCGATTTTTTTTTTTGACTCTTTTCTCTTTACTTCTGCGGTTGCGGTTAAACAACGACGACGCGAGTGTCGAGCCGACCGATGCAACCGATTCACCAAACGGATCGATTACGATCGGACGTATTTGTGCTGCGACTCGCGCCTCGCCTACCATATACGATAATCCGTTCTCGCAAGTCGATTAGCGAGGATCGATCGACGCGCATCTATATATGATATATGTAACACAGTTCGCGCGTCTGTCTCGCGAGCACAGACGACTCGATTGTTGTACACGCACAGATATTCAGCTATCGACTATATTATACACGCACGCGGATTCGAGTTAGCGCTCTCCTCGACTTCCGCCGAATGCCGATGACTTAAAAATCACGCGTGGGTGCAATTTACCATGTTTCCTGGCGCGGCTCACTGCAGTTGCCTTTGAACGAGTTGGCGAGTACGAGCTTCGACGGTCCGTCTACTTGGCATCTTGACTCTCGACGCCGTTGAGGAGCTGCTGCCGTTGCTCGGGAAAAGAGAGCCGAACGACGACTACTTCGCCGCATCGTCAAGGATCTACCGCGCGAAACAATCGCACCGCATGGAGGAAGAAAAAAAGCACAAAGCAGCGCGTGGCGAGCCGCTATTGCGCCTTATTATAACTTATCTATTTAACGTCATCCGATAAACAATGCCTCGACTGCGACTCGACTTTTGGTTTGTTCCTGCTTCGTGCTCGTGTTTTGAAAAACTCGTCGAGCAATTAAGAAATGAAAATGAAAACATCGGTTTCAAGTGCGAACTTTGATCAAATTCCACACGAATTAATAAATCTCATTTTGAAACTTTAACATTTCAATTAAATATCGGAAACAAATGAAATAAAGCTTAATACTAAGGATTCTAGTTGTTTTTTTACTTTTTATAGATATCCATGAAACGATGGTTTTATGAGTCTTTTTTTCGTGGTTCATCCCAAAAAAGTAATTATTGTTTTTTGTAAATAATTAAGGGATAATAATTAAGTGACTTCATTCATACGTAGAATCGATGTTAAACTTTGGAATCGTTCATTGGCTCGTCTGCTGATTGTTGATTTTCTTTAGCAACAGTTGAGCGTTAATGCCAAGAGCGGAAAGCAAATCCTGATATTCGGTACAAAAAGCAATTGATTGGTCTTGTCACTTCATCCATTGGTCTATCTATAAAAATTTCGATGAAATAACAAACAAGTAATTTACCTCCGCAGGGTAATTTCTTTTTACAGTATCGAACCTGCTCTTTTCATCAGCCATAGGCAACGCATGCTCCACAAGCCATTGATATGCGCTTTGGAATGAGTAGTTTTGAATTATTCGATTTATGGGTTTCCAAGTTTGATCTTAAAATTGTAAGTTATCTGCTATACCTCTACTATACATTCTCGCTGTTGGTTTGTTTTTGTATCATGCGAAAGAATCATACATAGACAAATAGTCGTGCATTTTTAAATTTATTCATCACATTTACATCGTAACTTTTCCAATTTTAATTATATCTAGGCGTTGTTGACATCGTTTATATACCGTGTAAAATCGAATTACAGTTTGATAAAGTTTATAAAAACTTTCTTACTTTCTAACAAAGTTGTCTTAATGTCGATATTAATTAAGTTTTACTAACTAATTTACTCTCGATGTACACTCCTTTTGAAGGTCATCGAGCGAACTTCGACACTGTTAGATCTATTCGATTTGAAACCGCTGGAGGAGCTCGACGACGTGGGAGTTGGACTCTGTGACGGCGTCACTCGATCTTCACCTTTTTCACGCTCTATGCGTTGTTTACTAAATTTACCCATACCGGGACGATATATTTCCATAGCTGGACGATCCTACAAAAAAAGCCGAAAATAAGCTTCAAGTTTGAAAACTTAAAAGCAAATAAAAGCAAATGCTTATTCATAGCATGCCTTATAATCATTTTAGTAAAACTAACTTTATTGCGAATTCTTCGTTCTAAACGCGGATCTTTCTTCTCTTTATCTCCATCTGCTTCGACTTCTGTTTTTTGTAAATTTCCTTTGTTAGAACCGTCCAGTGATTTGTGCCTTCTCAACCTATCTTCTGAGCTCTTATCATTTGCATTGCCACTACTACTAGATTTAAGGCTCGAACATGAATCTCCACCACTTTCCAGTGAACTACGCCTCTTAGATATTCTATGACTAGCCTTTTCGATGGATTTTTCGTCTTTATCACTATCGCTCATAGACTGTTTTATTTTATTGCAGGCAGAATCTGGAATAATTTCAAATTTATTACACATTCAATTATTAACATAAGCTTACTACAGAAATTATTTTTATATAACTACAAACCATCTGTTGTTTCCAAATTTTTATCCTGAACATTCGGTCGCTTCAGAATTTTTTTTGTCTGCTCCTCACTTGAAATACTCGAGCTTTCCAATTCAGTTGTTTTCTTTTCATCCGTCGTAATTTTTTCCGCAGCTTTTGAAGTAGATTCATTTGTGTTCTTTTTTTCAGCCAACTTCATTTTTTCTTGCCTCATTCTCAAGTAGCTTTTACCACGTTTTTCTTCTGCTTTCCGTTCAGTAGGTTCATTTTGTTCTTTGGGTACCTCAGTTTTTTTTGCTCTGTCCTCTCGAATTTTTTGTTGTTTTGACGTGTTTTTAACATCTTTGTCTTTGTTACTTTTATTCGGCCTGTCTTCTTTTTTCGATTTACCTTTGGTGTCTTTTTGATAAGTTTTTTCCTTTTCATTTTTAGATTCTGTATTCTTTTTTGTTTCATCCTATGACAATAAAATAAGAAATTCAACAAGGATGAATATTATAATACATTCATAAAAAATATTGTAGTCATTTTACAAATAAATTAGTTTTAAATTTACATTGAATTTAAATTGTATTTTTTCTAAATATTACAGTATCCAAGCGAATAAATGGATGGAAAACCAGTGGATAGACAATTAGTTATTCTAATGTTATTCAAATATACAGTTGTTATCATTGAAAATTATAAAATAATTTTATTAATCATTAATTAAATCAATCAATTGTCTATCCATTGGTTGGCTATCCATCTATTGGCTTGCTCATCTTATTATTTTTCACAATAATGTCAATTGAAATATAAATACAATTATCATCAAAAACTCACCTTTTGCAAAGAATCTGAATCTTGAACTAATATTGTACGATAATTATTTGTGTCTGTAGAGTGCATTTTTTCTGCTTCCTTTTTACGTTCTAGTTCAACTTTTTTGCGTTCAATATCTCGTCTTTTTTTGTCTTCTTTTTTCATTTGCTTTTCAAGATTCATTTGCCTAACATATCCCACAAGAGGAGTGACGATTTTAGTCTTGGACTCAACTGTAATAAAATTATTTAATTTATTGTATATGTATAGAATTATAGATGTATAGAATTAGAAATTTGATACTCACCATTAGGAATTTGATACGAGTATTCTGCTTTTTTTACAGGTTTTTCATTTTGACTATTTTGACTTTGCAAGTTCTCGACATAATTTATATAATCCAGATCTAGCTCTATTGTACCTATCTGTGAAACAACATCTTTATTTTTTTGCAATACACGGTACTTTGGTATTTTTTGACTTGGAGCAAATTCTACAACTGCAGGATACTCAACGCCTCTTGAATCCACAAATACATAATCATCAAACTTATCTTTGAAGTCAAAGACATCTTGTGGATTGATGAAATTGATATACGCCCTACAATACTGATATGTGTGACCCAAAGTTTTGTCAGGTTTTTCATAAGAGAAATAATCATTTTCTGGAATGGGTGATATCTGTTCTTTAAATTCTTCTTCTGTCATCGATGGCGGAAGTTTCCTGATAACAACCTAAACAGATTGTAAAAAGTTTGTAATAATTAATAAAATTATATACTTTTTTACCTAAAAATACAACTATTAGATTTATAAAAATATATAATTAAAGCACTATAAAATGTTCTTTGTTCAGCGTACTGGATATTGATAATGTTATTCCAACAGTCAGATGTGTAAAGAAATCAGTTGAACAATGATGCATATAAAAAAAGACTTACTTTTGTCATTGGCTTATTCTGTTTATCCTTTTTACTCTCTCTATGTTTCACTTGTTCCGAACTAGCATCACTGACAGAACGCCTCTCGTTTTCGACCTCGTGGGACGCAAATTTTTCTTTCACCTCGTCCTTGGTCATTTTATCGAATTTTATTATTTATTTAATACAAATGATATAGCCAACACTCGGTTTGTTTCGGAGGATGAATTGAGGTTAGAGCACGCCGGTAGCACAGATTGAATAGTATCGACTTTACACATGGGCCGACAAAACGTCAGCAGTTCCAATGATACTCTGTTTTGACTTTTGATCTTATTTTAATCGAGTATTTCGCGTAGTTCAAAACCATTACCAGCTCGTGGCCGATAGTTTCTCCATTGATCGTTGAACTTTGATACATTTATCTATTTCAAATAGATAACTATTAATTGGAAGCTGGAGCTGGAGCACGTTGCACGCCCAGGAATTAAAATTCTTTTAAACGAGCTAGATGAGAGTAGTGCCATCTGTATCTGTTAACAGCTCACTACACATTTGAATGAACTCTAATTACCGAGTGTGTATACATGAGACTGTAAATAACATTGGCAAGTGTTATGTGGGTTATGATTCGTCAGTCAGGTACTGTCAGTGCTCGTGTTTGATTGTTTGTGAATTATTGTTTTCTGTCAATAAGAGCTTGTCGTAAATAAGTTTTTCTGTGGCTTTTCGTGTGAAGCAAGTGATCGACTCGTACCATTTTTTCATTAAAAATAACAATCGACATGTCAGAAGTCGAGAAACAAAAGTCTCAGAGCCAAGACGATGCCAGTACTACAGATGTAGACGGAAACAAATCCGAAAAAATGTTTACATTAAAAAAATGGAACGCCGTGGCTATGTGGAGTTGGGACGTTGAATGCGATACGTGTGCGATTTGTAGGGTGCAAGTTATGGGTAGGTACAACAAAAAAATAGAAATCTTCATTTGGAAACTCGAGTTTCTTAATATTTAAAGGAATATACTGATTTTAAGTGATTATTATTTACAAATACGTTGTGTGCGAAATTTCTTTGATAGAACTGAAAATCATATTTTGATACAATAAGTATAAACATCAGTAATGTTTATGCACAAACTGGTGGAAATTTTATGATGAGTAGTTTTCAATTGATTCTTTTCTCTGAACCCATTATATTTTTGATGTTTTAGAAATTATAAATGTTAAGAAAAAAATTTAAATTTTAACAATTTACACATTTCAATTGTGCTCATCATTTGGAGGTACTATTTTGAAGCTTGTATCAAGTTTTAAGGGTATTTCATTGTTTCAATTAATTATTGTTTAGACATGCAGTGAGTTTGGACGACAAATAAGATAAGAAAAGCAATATATACTTAAAAAATGTTTCATTTTTTTATTCAATGAATATTTTTGGTAGCGTGAATACAAATTTATTGCAATTTATTAAAAGATGCATGAAGGTATCAAAATCATATTAATAATTGATGATTTTACAGAACATTTGAGATAACACTATAAGTATAGCATTACTTTTTAATCAGCTACTACGTTTAAATCATACAGTCATAAATTAATCAAGTTCTTGACCTTTTTAAAGTTTTTTCGTTGATGACTTCATTTTGCTCATGTAACAACTTTTTTTCTATGTTACACAGAGGTGAATCTTTTCTTTCTTTACAGTACTTTTCAAAATATTATTTATTATCCAAGTCTTTATGAGTATTAAAGTACAATTGTACTTTATGAAAAGACATGAAAATGGTTTTTATCAAATTGATTTTGTCATCTTGGATGGTATAAGTACTGTTGAAGAATCAATGACAATGAATGGACACTTGTTTAATAATAGATGCATAAAATTGAACATTATTATATAAATACAATAAAATCTATCTAAACATAAGTATACATTTATACACATATATAAGATATATATGCATATAAACAGGAATCAATGGTTTTTGATAGAAAAATATAGGTGATTGCTTTTTCTTGCAAAGTTTCATTAAAAATATAGATTTTCAACATGTATCGTAATTCTATGCTATTTATATAATCAACTACATAAGGAATAGAAAACCTCTATTTTGGTTTTTTTCTTTAATGTACTAAAAATATTAGTAAAAGTATTGTTTCAAATAAATTGATTTTCATTGAGTAAACAATACTTGTTGGAATCATTGAAATATATCACTTTGTTTAAATAGTTTAGGATGGATTTGGACTCGTGTAAAATTCATCCTTTGAGCTGTACAAGTCGAGCATTCCTCGATGCTAAAATTTCTATTCGCTAAGGAAAAATGTTAACTTTGATTCTCTATTTTAAAAAACTATACTAATCGCTTGCATGACAAATGCAAAGTTCTGCTAAGATGTATTTACATAAAAATCTATCTATCTACACTGAGAATATTCTAAAAAATAAAAATAAACGCGTCAACGTAGTAGTTGTGCAAGATTATCCGAACTATAGCGTAAGCTTAATATTGCTTGACTATATACAATTTGAAAGTAAGAAGAAAAAATGCCTCGCAGATTCCAGATCAGCTAGGCGCGTACATTATTTTGTTAATATACAGTATAGCGAAAGTGATAATAGGTAGGTGACCTACGTCTATTACACATGTAGTCAACAATCAACAATCATCGCTCAGCGCAACGAACAGCAAGTAAAGGTAAAAATCGACGAGGGGCCTTGCTCAGCTGCTCGTGGAATTTTTTTGGAATTTCATTGGCATCGACGCGACGACGATCCACACACTAACAAGCCATGGGCGTCGGCTTCATGTTGGCCACGGCGCTCATACGCCTGACCGGGCCGGTGAGTCCGCGCTCGATCTCCTCGAGCGATCTGCCGCTCGTCTCGGGCACGAAGCCGATCACGAAGATCAGGCCCAGCAGGCAGATGATCATGAAGAGCCAGAAGGTGCCCTCCTGGCCGATCAGCGCGACGATGTTCATGAAGCACTTGGTCACGACGAAGGTGCAGGTCCAGTTGAAGCTCGTGGCGACCGAGGCGGCGCTGCCGCGTATCTTGGCCGGCAGGATCTCGCCCATCATGAGCCAGGGTATGGGCCCGAAGCCCAGCGAGAAGCCGATCACGTAGACGACGAAGGAGGTCAGCGGCAGCCAGCCGATGGCCGACACGTCCATGTGGTGGTTCTTCATGAAGAAGAAGGCGCCGAGGCTGGCCAGCGAGACGATCATAGAGACGCTGCTGACGTAGAGGAGGATCTTGCGGCCGAGGCGATCGATGAGGGTCGTCGCGACGAAGGTCGAGCCGAAGTTCACGATGCCGACGATGATGGTGCTGATGTTCGGGTCGAGTTTGCTGCCCGCGTCCTGGAATTCACCCAATTGCGTTTCAATCGCGGTCCAACGAGATAACAATTTAAATAGAGATGTTATGTATAGTTACCTCAAAGATTTGCACGGTGTAAAAGATGACGGCGTTTATGCCGGACATCTGCTGGAAGAACATGAGGCCGAGCGAGATGAGCAGCGGCTTGAGATTCGTGTCCTTGAAGAGCTCGCCGAAGGGCCCCTGCTGCGAGCTCACCTGTCGCTCGGCCTCCACGTGCATCTTCTCCACGGTGGTGAGCTCCTCGCTCACGTCGGCCTGCTTGCCCCTGAGCCACTGCAGCGACTTGCGCGCGCGCTTCGTCTTGCCCTTGGATATGTACCACCTCGGCGTCTCGGGGATGATGATCATGCAGAGGGCGAAGGGCACCGGAAGCAGGGCGCCCAGCAGGGCCAGCCGCCACCAGTCGAGGTACATGCCCGCCGTGAAGCAGAGCAGTATGCCGATGTTGCCGAAGGCCGTGGGCAGCAGGCCCAGCGAGCCGCGCACCTCCGGCTGGATGGTCTCGCCGAGGTAGACCGGCAGCGAGAGCGAGATGACGCCCACGGCGAAGCCGCTGATCATGCGGCCGAGCAGGATCATCACGACGTTCACCGCGAGGCCGATCAGTAGCCAAGCTGTTTACGATAGAACGAATGATGAATATAAACAAATGCGTGCGGAAATTCGGAAAAAAAGCCCGAGTCCCGAGTCGCGGGTATGGTGCGTTATTTGAAAAGTGTGATATTTCTCACTTTATAAACTTACTTTCTTTTATTTTTTGAGTTTAATTTTTTCGGACACTCGATCATTTGTTTTTTCATGGAATATTTACTTTTTATCGGTCATCATCTAATGCGTTTATTTTCTTGTTGCAAACGTGAAAATTTATCACGGAGGGGACAAGTTTTACGACGACGACAAATTTGAAATCCTGTTTTTCGATCATCCACAAAAATTGTTTGTAAAAACGAACGTTTTTATGCCACCAGAGTCAAAAACAAAAAGCGCTAACTCGAAAATTCGTCGATCACGGAGGGGACACTTTATTTTACTATTAGGATTTTCGCGTGCAACTATTGTTATAGCGAAGCTGCAATTAAGATTTGAATATTCTACGGGTAAAAATCGAGTACCTTAGTTCTGAAAGATGACCCTCATATAGTTTGAGAGGTCAAAATGACTGTCTAGCACGTTTACTAGTCCTATATTTGAAATGATGTAAAATTTCACATAATTTAAGGACACGTTTGTTACTTATGTACAATTGTTTTTAGACTATTTCAGATGACGAGTGAGGTAAAAAAACTTTATTCAGGATATCTAGAATAGGGCCCATGTACCACAATATTGCTGGATATTTGTAAAAATGTGTTTAATGAGTGAAAACAATTAATTCTGAGTTCAGGACACGTCACAGTCCGGCTGGCAAATCAATGTGTTCGTAATTTATGGAAGTTGTATAGTTGCGGAAGGTAGAATTCTGTAAAATGAAAGGTTCTAACGTCTTAGTTTTTCTTTTTTTAAAGTTTTCCAATAGCTACGATAACAAGACATGTCATATCGCGCTTTTGAAATAACGCACCATATAATATACGAGTAACGAGTGCGAGCGTGTGCGATCGCGAGCGCCTTGCTTACGTAAAAAAAAAAAAAATACCTAAGAGACAATCGAGAAGAAGCGCGAGTTCTCACTCTCGTGATTTATGCGATGCGCCGCGCCGCGGTTTTCCTTCCGCAGTGGCTGCGAGCTGCTCCGTTGGCGCAATTGTAAAAGATCAAGCGATATACTTACAGAAAATAAAGGGAAAGGCCGTGAAGAGTATGGTGTTCCTTCGACCGATGTACTCGATGAGGGGTCCACCGGCGATGCCGCCGAAGAGGGCGCTCAGTGGCATGAGCGAGCCGATCCATGAACCCTATAAGTGACAATGCCAAAGGTCAATGTTGTTTTCCATTCGATAGATTCGATACAGTGCGCGAGGATGCACGTATTTTTTTTTTTTTTTTTATTTATTGCCAATGACAAGTGCACGACGATCGCGAAACCTTGGATCGTGCGTCACCGAGGCGTCGTCCCTGAAATTATGCGACTCGCGACCAAAACTCTCGTCCCTCGTCGTGTATATACGAAAACTTTCGCGATCCTCTTCCGCTATATCTGCGCGATCCGCGGCGTTTAGAGTTTCTTTGGCACGCGCGCGCGCGCGACACGACTTATGTACACAAACACACAGTAGCTTTATAGTATCGCATGTTTACGACAATTGCGCAATAAACTATTGACAGGCTCCTGTCGATCTTTGTCATATTTTATTCCATACGACTAGTCTTTTCATAAATATCTATAGACGAGTTATCGATGATTTATGTTATTATTGCCCCGCGCGCGTAGTAAAAACAACAACTCGTACAGGCCGTGTATAATTGCATTATTTGCGCGCGCGCGACTCGTTTGAGACTCGGCATTCCGCGTCTTTGCCGCGCGTCTTTTAAGTTTTTAGTAACTGTTTAATGAATCCTCACGGGAGATCTAATCGCGTTGACCCGTATATATACACACATGCGATCGCTATTTAATTAAACGCACACACGGATAATTATGCCTGCGCGGCTGATAAGACGAGAGACGAGCCTCTCTACGCGAGACTAGCGTATATACAATTATTTCGTTTATTAATGAAAATATGTCGTATGCATGTCGTAAGCGTAAGCGTCGGAGATGGAGCCAGAGAGAGAGAGAGAGAGAGAGAAAAAAATCTCTCGCCAATACGATCGAGAGCAACAGTGTGTATTTTTCCAAACGAACTCGGCAGTATTTTCCTGACTTTTATTTAGCTGCGGTTCGGTAAATAAAGCAATAAATGAAAAAAAAAAAATCAAAGATGCATATAACTAGCGCAGAAGTACAGGCGCGGACGACGAGGCTGATGATCGTTGCGCACGTACTGTCATGTGCGCGTACGTGCGCATGTACGTGAATATGTATACGCGTGACATTCGATACGATTCGATATAAGAGAGAGAGAGAGAGAGAGTGAGAAAAAAGACGCGTGTCGAATGTCAAAAAGTTTGCTTCTTATATAGATTTTGTCGTTTTGGTCAAAGACAAAGCCGGAAACGATGATTGCCTCGACAGGTATACACACGACTTGTTGTACTCGCGACTACTATTGTTTCGCTTACGCATGGATAATATGATTTAATTCGAACGAACCCACTGAGCTCGAAAGCTGCACAGTGCAAATTGAAACGCGCGTGACGTTTATTATTGCCGCAAGTTTTAATACGCAGGACACACGCGGGGGGATCGGCTATTTACGCGCGCGCGCGCGAATCTCGGCGTCGAGCCTGCTCCCGAGTGACGCGAATCGCTCTCCATCTAATCAGCAGCTTCTTCGTCTGCCTTCTCGTCTATACGTAATCTAAATCAATCGGCCGCGACATGTGCGCGTCCCATCGAGAAAACTATTGGCGTCGACGTCGTCGTCGTCGTCGTCGTCGTCGAAAAAGATCGATTCATCATTGCCAGCCAATTTTCTACGATTTAAATGGATATTTATCCTACGCGGACGCGAAAAGAGAAAGATACTACGCGAGCGTCCGCGTCTATATTTCTACGATATATGCAACAGCAGCAAAAAAAAAAAAAAATACCAAACACGATCGCCGCGGTGTATAATTAATTATTAGCCAATGTGTATGCCCGCGCCGATCGTAAAGCTTCGGGACGTGCAATTTTCCAACTTGTCGCCGTAAATTCTTTCGTCTTTTTTTTCTTCGTTTACGGGCCGATTTATCTACTCCACCGCTGCTGACTCAATCGAGCCGCGCTCGTCAATGAAAATCCAGAAAAGATGCGTGTGCGGTCGCGTCGGTAATAATTTTTTCGTCCACGTACTCGCCAAAGGTTGTATCGCGCAAATCGATTCGAAGCGATAGAATTTAAAAAGCCAAGTAAATGTATAATAATGCGAGGCGCTTACGGTTTCTTCGTCGACGTGGAAGCTGGTGATGTTTCCGTCCTTCATGGTCGTCAGAGCCGGCGACGTGTAGGACGAGGCGAAGCCAACCACCATGGAGCCCAGCGAGACCGACAAAGCCGCCAGTACCTGTAAGACAAAACAACGAAAATTGAAATTCGCCTCTGTTTTTATTTCACGAGCCAAGATATATCATTGCGTCGCAACCGAGTCCAACGCGCCAGCTAGGTCCCCAGCCCATAACATCAACTTTTATTACTATTGCCTTGAAGCTTTTGTGCGATTTTACGTGCTGCGTACCTGCGAAAAGGTGCACTTGGCTACCGGTGCGTTTCCCGGCACTTCGATGTTCACGTGGGTATCGGCTCGCATCAAGATCTTCATGTTGGCTGATTTTTTTTTTTAATCTTCTAAACACTTGCGAAAAGACGACACACACTCGATGGGGGGTGGGTCGCGAAATAAATAAAGATACTAAACAATAAAAGCGATACGATATAATGCAGCTAGGTCGAGATGCGTGCTTGCGAGAAGTCGAGCGTGCACAGCATCGGTCTCGTTGACGTCGTCGCGCGCGCACACGCACTCATGTACTGGCTCGAGCACGAACCGACGCGCGAAGGGGGTTGGGTGGGAGAACAGCAGCGAACAAAACGACGACGGCGAGCCGATCGATCGATCCTCTCTCTCTCTCTCTATTCGACGATACGCGCGCGGGATGGAAAAGTTATAGATGCGCGCGTGTGTATATAAAGATGCACAAGCGCGTGTCGTTGCGCGAATCGTCGTCGCTTTTGGCGCGAGCTCCTCGAGCGACGGTGTCTTTTATACACAGGATTCTCGAAAAAAAATCCCACTCCACTGCTACTGCTGCTGCTGCTACACTACTTGCGAGTTGGCCTTTTCTCGCCCGTTTACTCCTACTCTACTGGGTCAAGATGGATGTATACGCGTTAACTTATTGTGTGATATGTTACGAGCGGCGGCCGCGGAGAGCAACGCGGAGAACGGTAGCCAAGTTCGACGGTTACGCGCGCGGACACACATATGTGCAAACATCGGCGCGTAACGTGCAGCACAGTTGCACAGTGGCCCGATCCTCTCCTCCTCCTCCTCCTGTTTTCTCCTTCCTATACTTGTGTGTCCAGAGAGCGCATGTCTAATTCCGCAGATCGAGATTGTGTGCGTGTCCTGTATCGCACGCATACACACATGTAGCGTACAGGAGAGTTTGTTTTTCAGCCGGGCGATGTTGCGCTTTTCTTCTCGCCCACACGCGGCTTTACTATATATGAAAAGCAACCCGCTCCTCGTCGGGCGAGACTAGACTGCATGTATATAGTCGCGGCGATACGACGAGTCTCGAGGGCAAGCGCGATCCACGTGATGATGCTGCTGCTGCTTCTCGCGCCACTTCCGAGAGCCCGCATCTTATATCGACTATGTTGCATGGATTGAAATATTACTGCTACCGAGAGCGAGAGAGAGAAAAGAAAATTCGCCGATGCATGCATTGTGCACAGCTCGACGATATATAACTCACTTTCTCTCTCTCTCACTCTTTCTTTTCACGACCTTGAATCTTTCAGACGCTCTTGGCGTAGTATAGTTGCTGTTTTTGTCGTCGTCGTCGTCGTCGCTCGTTGGGTGCTTTTGTCGGGGTCAACTTTGGAAATTCCGAGCAAGGTCGCCGTCGCCCGCCCACATGCGACGATCTCGCGCGCGACAAATTCATAACGATACGCGCGCGATCATTATTGTGCTATTGATCGACGCAGATGATGTCTGAATGTGCTGCAATTGTATCGATAATTCTTTTTTTTTTTCATTTCTATTGTCGCGCTCGGTGGCAACTAATTTGCACTATACGATAGATAACTCTCACGGCTCACCTGTGCTTTCAAGTTGAGCAGACGCCTTGGCCAACACGACGACGATAAATGCATTGTGGTGCCTATGTGTACATGTATAATTGTGCCAGATCGGAGACTGGCTCCGAGTATAATTATTCGCACATTTAGCCGAGGCATCGATACCGATTGTGTAAGAGATCGGAGAAATTATATCGAACGACAACACAAAAAATGAGGCGGCTAATTTTACAGCTGCCTTTAAATCAACACATATGTGCAACACGTGTAGCCACCCGACCAGATCGATTCGATGCGCTATCGATTACGCGAGACCTCTACGAGATCTCATCGTTATCTCTGCAGTTCTTTTTTTTTTGCTTCTATTGCGTAAACGAGAGTGCGCGACGCCTCGAACACGAAAATTTTTATCAATTCTCGATCGAGGTGAAAAGCGCGACATTTCGCGTGTCTGGCTCTAATCCCACTCTTCGAATTCTATATCTCGTTTCTAAATTGCAACCTTGATACATTTTTCATTCGTTCGCGGATCATCGGTATATATAATAATGTATACGATACGACGTATTACGACGAGCCGCGCGAGTACTTTTCCGCCCGAGAATTCATTTTTCTTCTCTTTTATTTATCAAATTTCATAACAATGCGGTTACGCATTGACTCGCGGCACGGTTCGCGCGCGCGCGCGATGCACAAACGAAGCGTATATGAGATAATAATTACGAATGTGACCGTTTCTGAGAGCTTCTTTGAGAGCGAGACGCGTATCTCTTTTTTTTTTTTTTTTTGCAAATATCATTTACACGTGCATATTGCATTTTTGCGCGGAGCTCACGCGACCGTACGTAACAAGATTCGAAAATTTGACGATATGTATATATTTTATAACGATCTGATTGAAGAAAAAAAAAAGAAGAGAAGAAAAAAATTGCACGGGTATATAGCTTGCGCAATCGTTAACGTTATTAATACATATATACAATTTATATAAAGAGAGGTAAACAAAAATCAATTAATGGCGATCCACGTACTGCAGGCATTCCAATTACTCGACGCGTCAATTTTATTATATACAAAATCCGGATCTGCGCGCCGTGCAGAGGAGGCATCGTGTGTCACACGTCGCGCGGCGAGCCACAAAACGACGACGACGACGACGACGACGAGCGTATTATAATTGAAAAGGAGCGAGAGACGAGGAGCGCGAGAAAGAAAAAATAACACCAGAGTGCCATCTATCTTATCTGGCCTATTACACAAAAGAAGTGTGATATAAGCGTCATTGTCCGGTTAATATTCGTCGAAATTACGCAACGCGCGACGTCTTCTTCACTTTTATGATAAGTTAATTTTGCGGATACGAGTGCTCGCATATTGTGCATTCTTAAATTAGACATTGGCCTCTATGCATCTCATAATGATAGAAGTGGATCAGCTGTAAAGGAGGTGAATCGCACGAGAAAGACACAAGTGCGGCAAAAGAGAGAAGAAGGGGGGGAATCGCGAGTGGAGCGAATCGAGTCCGATCGTACGTACGTCTGCTCTACTGCTGCTGCTGCTGCTGCTGGCGGAGATGAGCAGCTGCAGCTGAGCTCGCGGCTTATCGATGAATCTCATCGTCATTTTGACAAAATGGTATTCTTTTATTTGCATCAGTTTCTTTCGTTTACTTTGCCACGCAATTTTCGCTTCAGCTTCGCGACGCGATCGCGCCAAATCTCATCCTTGAACGCGATAAAATCAGCACAATTAGTTCAATGACAGTCGTATAATGCATGGCTTAACTGTACACGATATACGCATGGCAGCAATGCTGGTAATTTATATATATTCGATATATTTATATATATTTTCGACTCTACTCTACCTGCGTCCAAAAGTAGAAGGTCGGTTTCTCCTTCTCGAACTGCGTTATGCCCTTGGTCAGCCTCATGGCCGCCTTCGGGTCCTTAAAGTCCTGCGACTCCATGAGTATTCTCGTGTCGGAGCTTGCGACCTCGTCTCTCCTCAGCAGCAGCGGATCGACCTGCTTGTAATCGATCTCGCGATGATCCTTCTTCAGTGGATCGTAAATTTTCGAGCCATTGATCAGGACCGCCAGCTGCTGATTGTTTCGCAGATTTTCCGCGTAATAGTGTTGCTTATCGGCTGCGATCTCATCGGCGGCTCCTTCGACTCGCTCGATCGAGTTCAGGACGTCTACGTCTACGTCGTCGTCGTCGTAGCTCAAGCCCGCTTGGCTCGTGAAGGGGCTGACGTTCGTCAAAAGAGTCGAGTTCGAGGCGCAGTCTTGGACCAGGCTCGAGCTACCTCCTTGGCTCCTCGTGATCTGCGGTACCCTCGTGTAGTATTTCGGAAGTATGGATCGCTCCTGTAAAACATTATAACATTTTACATTTTATCAATTTGGTTTTCATCGTAGACCGTATATATAAAACATTGTTCATTTTTGCTACATTTATAATACACGTATATATAAAACACATCAAAATTCTAAATGAGAACGAAATTCGGCAAAATCTCAAAACTACGCAAATGAAAAACGATAAGCGACCTAATTTTTCAGTCTTGCGATTCGGATAATCTTGGGTAATACATCATCGTCGATGCGTCATTGAGAGATGCTGGATCGAGCTAGCGATTTCCGGACGAGAAGCGATAACAATCCGATCGTGCTCGTCTCACGTGTTTCTATTGTGAAAGCTCAGCAAAGAGTTTGGTCAATTTTTTGCAATGCTATCGATTTTTTAGCGGAAAACCCTATTTGACTTTAATAAAATTAAACTCTTTGAAAAAAAAAAAATATTACCTTCGTAGGTGCTTGAGATTTTAAATTAAACATGGTAATATTAAACGAAAATACAAAAGTTGAAGTTTAAAATGATTCAAAACATTTTTTAAGCAGCATAAAACATTTACATTTTCAAAGAAGATTGAATATTTTTAGAAGTAAATTTTGATAATATTATTTGAGCGTTACTATACATTCAGAAAATTATGTTTCTTAAAATTGCACGATTTTCAAAACTTTGCTTAGAATAAGTGTTCGGAACTATAATTGAACAATTATTACACTCTATGTTTGTACATTAAGCTCAAGTGTAAGTTTAAAAATAATTAATTTCATACCTTTGAAATCGAATAGGCCACAATATCACTATTTAAAAAAAAACAAAAACTTACACAAAAAAAACGAAATTCGCGCAATAAAGCTCGAGCATTTTCAAGTTTTTTTTCGTAAAACTAATTGACGGTCGACGGAACGATCGACGGAGGTAAGGAACTTAACGTAAACAAAACCAACAGAAAAGAAAAAAGGGTTAACGTCACTCACCCACACACATGTCCAGTAGAATCGAACGAGATTTAAAGACTTGCAGGCGAAAGTTATACTATTTATACGAAACAATTTATCAGTTTTGTGTTTACCGAAAGGGGCAGAATATGCCGACCAATGACCAATGAGACTTCGAGGCGCGCAAAAGCAGCAGCATCTCATTAATTTTGTTTCTCAAGATTCTCAAGTCATCTCGCCTTTTTCTCGCATATAATGCGCGATAACCCCTTGGCCCCTTTTTGCCAGCGAGCGTTGTTATTTAATCGTTTAGCTTCTATCTCTATCTCTCTCTCTTCCACTCTAGTAAAAACTATAATCTTAGAAAAATTGCGGAATACATTTTGATTCTCACATGGAATAAAAAAAAAGGAGAAAGTGATTTTTAATATTCCGCAATATTCAATAATTTGAGAATGATTTCACATATGCTTGAGAGTCCATTGTTTACATCATGTATTTCGGGAAAATCCGTATCGATGCACGAAAAAGTGAGCACCATCTTTTTTGCATGGATTTTGTACATATCTTTGGCTCGGCGCAACAAAATTGATCGTTTTAAACTCAGTATTAGACTTCAACTCAATGTATTGAATGATTCAAGTTCCCTCCACACGGACATGTAAGCACAACATTGTACATCATGCGTTGAAAGCATGCAAATTTAATGACGTATTTGTTTACATGCGGACATCCCTCTCATTAGCATTTATTTGTGTATAAAACAATATCGTGCACAGTACAATCAATGCAAGCACAAACGTTCTACATCTACGAGCGATATCTAAGTAAAAGTGATGGTGCTCTAAAAAAACAATTGTCAAATACGGACAATTTCGATAACACATTGCAGAAAATTTTCATGCTAATCGGTAAAAGTTCAAGTTTGAATTTTGATATTGTTACGATCGTTACGCACATGCTCATCATAATAATAACATTGCGGACTCTGCCCGAGTAGATATAGCAAACCGCTCGACACGCGAGGCAGGCGCGTTGCTCGTCCGCCAGGCATGATGCTCATCGAATGGTGTATTATACTTGAGCGCCGCTCGCGATTGTTGTTTTGTATGCTTAACTGTGGCCGATTGTATTCAAACGAGACTGCACGCACGTTTTTTTAAACGCATTTTTGAGGCTCGTTTTATGAGGTACAAAAATGTGCAATCAAAGTAACATGCATTACGATTCAATTGTGTTGTGAATTAGAAAGATTTTACTTATTGGCAATGACATCCTGGGTAATTTTGACTACCTTATAGACAAACAGCCTTTCTAAGCATTACGCCGCAGCATATTTAGGGTATACAAGTTCGAAAGCGAAAAAAAACAACAACAACAAAAAAGCTGTTGAGTGTACACAAGGTAGACAACGTCAATAGGATATAGATTCCTTCCACCCTCCTCTCTGTAGTACTTATTATACGCGCCAGTAAACGAGCCTATATACAGTAGAGCTTTGGCGACGACGCGTGCGAGTTCTAAAATTAGCTCGCGCGGCTGATGAAGTGCGTTCATTCGCAGCACACAGGCGCATTCTTATAGTGGCGCGGCGCACGCGACTGACTCGCTTTCGGTTATTTTCCATTGATATACGCACCTATGTATATGCGTACATATGCGTGCTGCGGATTTTACGCTGCTACATTACGTGTATACCTGCCTTATATATATTACAGCCAATCGATATATAGCAGCATGCGTGCGTGTGCATGCGCGCCTCTCGGCACGTTGAACTTAATTATTGTCTCGACGCGCATGATCGCTGCTCATTTTCTGCGTTTGCGCTAGCTCGAGCAAAGGAAAAATAATTCAAACGAGAAACAACTGCATGCGCCTATAATTGTACGTGCGATGTGGATCTTTTGGTCTACCTATTATTGCGCAGGTCGATCGAGAGAATTCTTCGAGAGATGTTCCGTTGTCGAATCCATGGTGCCCAGCTGGTAGTGGTGGTGTGACTTTGCTCGAGAGCTGCATACGCGTGAGGTCGCGGCATCACCTATATTGTCCATAAAGCACGGGGGAAAAAAGAAAGCATGAAGCCAACGAGTCGTAAAAGCTCCTGTTGCAGTTCGTACTCGGTACACATACATGTCTCTTGCATATACAAGCTACGATTCCGACCGCGACCGATCGATGCGTATCAAGCGCGATAAAGCTCGCCACTAATCTCTCTCGCGTAATCGCCGTGCGAACAGAAAAAAAAAAATAAACAAACAAAAAATTACAGCGGAAATCTAATTGCGTTGTCACCGCGCGATAGACGAGAGACTTTTTAGCTCGCCTCACGTGTTTATTTTTATACGTACAGAACATGCATTATTGGCTTGAAAAGCCAAGTTCCGGCTGTGCGTAGTAGCTCCGACTCAGGTGTGATCCGGTATGTATGATTTATACCTTCTGTCGCGTAATGGATCATAATAATAATCATAATAAGATAATACGCGCGCGTAGCTCGCTGGAGACTTGGTTCACGGCCATCGACTCGTCGGTGCAGCCACTACATATACGTTGTTCATCGGGTTGGCGAACGATTTCGCAGCTTTTATTTTTAACCAGCTCGAGAGAGATATCTGGTGCAGAGAGGAAAAGAAAAGAAAAAAGAAAGAGGAAAGAATTTACACGCGGTATAGCGCATTTTTCAAATTGTCTTCAGGAAGATATACGGACTTTTACCGACTCGATCGAGTAGGAATTTTCCAGACGTTTACAGTTAATATATACGCAGTATATATGAGTTTCCACGTTGAGTTTGTAATTTTAAGTCTAATTTTTTTTAAGCAGTCGCTGACGCTAAAAACCTGTTCACGCTGTTTTTTCGATCGCGTCTCGAGAGCCGGCTCGTGTACGTATACGATCCCTTCGACCAATCTACGCCTTTTGTTTCTTCCTGGTTGGACTTGTAGCTTTATTTTCCATGAGTTTTTTTTCGTCAATACCTTAACACAATGTGCCAACAAGTGTTGTATCGCACAAAGTCTCGGCTCGGCTCTAAAACCGTTGGAAAAATTGGCGAACTTTGAAATTGACCTTCATCGCAGTCGATAGAACAGCTGCCAAACTAATCGAGCCTGTATAGCCTATTCCTATTGATTCTGTCTCTTTCGCGAGGCGCAAAAACGTCGCGCCAAAGTTCGCCTACTTATTTCCATTGAAAACGAGAAGAAGCGTATACGGAAAAAGAAAGGAGGTCCGAGACACGCTCGAGTTATACAGAACTTTCCAGAAGTCGAATGTCAGACCGCGTGTATTTATATTAAACATGTATAGGCATCGGTTGCGCTGACGGTGTGAGAAAAAAATGTGCGCTGCTCGCCGTTTGTTGTTGACGCTTCCGAAATTTGGCCCCGCGCTTTAATAATAATAATAATAATAATAAATTCGATGCGGCTACTATACTGCTTTCCTCGTGCGCGCTCAATTGAATGGAAACAACCGATTCAGCGGCTTTGCGAGGAGGCGATTGTCCGCTCGCGCGTTTCATTATTGACCAAACGCCTTTAAGTTATTGCGAAGCATTACGTATACGCATTGGCCCTTTTTATTAAAATTAAAAAAACATAAAGGAGCTGCAGATTGCAAAGTGTAGCGAATGCAGAAAATATAAGCCATGAAACGAGTTCGAGTGGATCGGTGTGCAGCCAGCCGATCGATCGATAATGTTCTAGACCCATCTAGAAGCATATTCGCTCTTATCATCATTCATCGAGATGGACGTTAAGAGAGGCTTTTTTTTTTACACGAATCGTTTACCTATAAAACGGAATGAATCTTTGAATCGACAGTAGGTGGCGCTAACCAAAAATAAAGTTATAAACTCGACTGACGCAATCGTTAATCGGTTCTGTGTAAGAGGGCCAAAAGAGAATAATAGAAAGCGTTGGATGCACGTGGGTCTGCATGCATTCCAAAAAATCCGTTGAAACTATTTTTTAAATAAAAGTTAGTTTTTATCATTTCCTTATTACTTTTTGAGTAAAAGAAAATCCTTGCGGCGACTCTTCATTTATCTTTGGTTGGACACAAATTGAAGAATAAAAATCTATCCAGACGCAATTTATAGGTGCAATTGTATCATGCCAATTTCTTATCAGTTATCTCTCGCAACCGGTAAGCAATGTAAGCTCCACTAATAGCTTGGGCTCATGAGCTATATTATTTGCCGGCATTTGAATTTTCGATTAGACCGCAAGTTCGATGATTTGAATTATGCAATGTAAATAATACACGCTCGAATCTCTTTGCCGCGTGCCAATCGCAATTTAGAATTATTCGGGCGCTATTTCGACCAGTCGCGTAATACACCGTCGAGCTCGAGCGTCATAGCCTATAGGGGGAAAAAAATATTCCTCTCGTCGATTCAAAGTTCAATGCGATACCTCCGCGTTTTGCTTGTTTATTGTACGCATCATTCTAAAAAATTGATTGCACTCGTTACACACGGAAAAAGTCATAACAAACGAAACGTATAGTTCGATGACGGAGGCGTGATTTATCGAAAGCTTTTTATTGAAAATGAAAAATAAGAATGAAACGAGAGAGAATTTGGCACTTTGTAACATATACAGTATACTAAAACTGGGCATTTTTTCGAGAAAATCACTCTGTAGTTATTGTAATTATGATCACTAAAATGCATCCTAACGATTGCGTTAAAAATGAAACGAGACAACCTCGTGACATCGCGAATATTCACATCGATTATTTCTCGTAATTATATTAAGTATAAAAAGAATAGAAAATATATACATGTATGTCGATTGATAATTACCTTTGATTTGCCCATCGAAGCAAGGCACAGAGGCCACGGCTGCATGATTTGCCGTCTGTTCTGGGTCGAGTTAGCCATGGCTTATATTATTTGTATGCAACGAATAAACGTGAGAGTATAAATGTCAGTCGATCCGAGTGAACGGCGACGATCCCCCGGACAAAAAAGGGCTGTCTGCGTTTTGGCCGATGACTCGAGGTATTTAAATGGATCGTGTGGCAACACGTGTGTGCTCTCTCTCTCTCTCTCTCTCTCTCTCTCTCTCAGCTGCTGCTGCTGCTGCAAGGGCTGCCGTCTTTATCGGCCTGGAATATTGCATATAACGTGCACACGGCTGTGCTTGTGTCGTGCTGTCAGCGTTGTCGGTGTTGCCTTCTGGAGGTTCGAGCGCCAACTGCCGGCGTCCGGCCTGCAACTGAGTGTCGTGCGTGTTACACTTTCTCACTCTTTCTCTCTCTCTCTCTCTCTCTTTCTCTGTTTCCGTCTTGTGGTTTTATTTGCGATTAGCGTCTGCTCCTATATATATACACACAAGGCGATGATGACCGCCGGTGCGAATGTCGAGATAACGCGCGCGCAGTCTCGCAGCAGCTTTATTTCTGGACTGTTTGCATCGGACACCTCGTGCACATCGGAGGAGGCGCGCGCGCGCACACACACACACGAGAGAGAGAGACACTCGCGATCGCCGATAATAATCGTCGGCCTACGTTTGTGTGTAGATTTCCGATTACGTGATTGTAATATGCCGGTAATAACGAGAGATCGATTTGGAAGCTGGACGTGTCACTACGAGAAAAAAAAAACTGATCGCGTAAAACAAATGTCAATAAATGTCAATAAATGTCGCTTTTTTAATTCCTTCTCACTGTCTTCACAGTTGAAATCGCGTTGAGGCGCGTACAGCAGGCGTGCTTTCGACGCTTTAAAGTCTCGATCGTTAATCGGTTCGTGCGCGGCCCGGCTCTTGACTTTTATAATATTGCAACGCGCGTGGCTGCGTCGTCGCTTTATATATAAAGGAAAAAGAGAGAGAGAGAGAGACGTCGAGGGGAGGGTACACTGCCCACGGCGTGCACTGTGTTGGGGCGACGACGACGGCGGAGACGGCGACGGCCACACGTCTTTCTCATTCACTCACTCGATCAATGTCTCGCTGTCTGCGTCTGTCGACTCCGATGATATATACCTATTAGTTAATGCGCGAATTTCTATACGAAGGTAGTGGTAGGGATCGATGCTGCTGCACACATCGATAGCGAAAAGAAGAGGGATAAAATCGCCATCGCGACTCCCGTATCCTCTTTCGCTGCAATCACTATTCTTCTGTACCTTATCACTAATACTACAGTCGAAGCTTTTCATTGGGGTTGCTGTGCATAGGAAGCTGGAGCCCCTGCCACTTGCACAGCACTGCCTCCTCTAGCACGGAGATTCGCGCGAGCACTCGCGCGTATACGTGGACACGAAATTAATCGATCCCTTCGGTCCTACCTGCGCGCTGGGCTGCAAGCACTGCGCGCGTACGTGCAACAGAAGAGGGGTAGAATAAGGGCAACAAGTGCTCTCCAACAACAGCTGGCAGCGACGGATCGAGACTCGCATGCGCCGACTCTCGCGATCCTCTTCCCCTTTTGCCGCTTTTTTTTTCGGTTCAAGTTCAGACCATGGAAAGTTTCTCTTTGTCTCTTTCTCTTCCATTTCGCGTACGCACGCAGTCTAGAGACACGCACAAGTAGATAATACGACTCTCGTGCATTTCACGGGCTCTCTTATCCGCGTCAATTGGCAATTGTGTCCCCGGACGCGCCAAAAAAAAGCAGTAAGGCCAAAACGAATCTCCATCGCTCGCTCATGGTGCGAACGACGATACTTGATACAACGACACGTTCGAATCGGATCTAATGATGCAATTGCTAAAAATAGAATTAATCGAGATCTTATGCGAGCTCTCGGTTTCCGCCGCTCTTGTGCACGCAACGTGTAATCACGCGCCCGAGATGAATTGAAAAAGTATATCGAAATCACGTCGAATTCGTCTGTGTACCACTGCTCTCGGTCGTCGTACGCTCGACATCGATCCGAAACGTGAGAGCAGCGTGCTTTTCGATGATCGGTTTGTCATTCGATGCAACACTTTTACGACGCCTCTCTCTAATCGAGGGATTACAATTTTCTCGCTACTGCTCCAGAAAGATCATATGATCTTACGCGTATATAAAAAGTCCAGCTTCACGTGCACACGCGACGAATCGCGTGAGCTTTATGGCAGGTGCAAATGTACACTACCGTTCTGCGCACTAGACTTAATCTTTCTTATCTATACACGAGTATTACGCATTAGCGAGGAGTCAATTCTGTGATTCTCCAAAACTCTCGGGCGTGTCCGCAAAGGCCACGTGCATACAGAATCGTATTCCCATGATCTCGTGACCAGTTTTTTGCCTTTCAGTATTTATGTCATTTAAAAAAAAAAAAAAATAAGATGAAAAATAACGATTCCATGACGACCCGATAAGGTGGCAGAGACCCACAATGTCTCAATTGTGGGCAAAAACTATAATCTCGAACGCGCGCGCCAATGCTAGTCGTGCTAGTAGCAGTGGCCGATGAAAAACGGGCTTTCAGAGTCAAGGCCTCTGCATCAGAAAAGAAGGAGGGTGTACGAGCGATTCGCGAGCACGTGAGTGTCGCGCGTACATTAATTAGCGCTCGACGTTAACGAGTCAATGTATTTTGTTTTTTTACGTATCTGAATGATTTTATTTTTCGGAATAGATGTGCGCAATGCCCGCAGAGAAAACTCGTGTAGAGTTTCGGTCGCACCAAGCCGATTTCCTATTGATATCTCCTATACAAAAGTACAAGGTATATGTAAAATTGACTGGTTAAAGACGAAAAAATTCTTGCGAAAATTAATTTTTTTTTCATTCTGGATCGAGCACAAATTGAAAAATAAAAACCAATCTAGATGCCACTTGTAGGTGCAATTGTATCATGTAAATTCTTATCAGTTATCTTCTCGCAATCGATGTAATATAAGACTCACTGGTAGCTTGACTTACAAGCTAGTCTTATATTCGCAGATTTACTACGTATATTATTTGCCGGTACTTAAAATTTTACGATTAGAGTAAGATTGATGCTACTCTGAATTACGCAATGCAAATACACACAGCTTGATCCTTTGCAGAGCAAGTTGCAAATCTGGATAATTGGTTCGTAACGCTAATGGCTAATATGGCTTAGTATAAGGTTGAACTCAAATAGCGGGATAGAAAAAATTCCTTTCATTAACAAATTGGTTATAATGGGGAGTCGAAGTTGATGCAAGTTTTTTTTTAATTTTCATATATTTTCCTTACAAAATTCAATGAACAAAGTGGGGCCATTCAAAAATTATTATTAAGTTCTACGTACGCACGAATGTGCGAGGTGTAAAGGCGCAGAAATTAGATGCAATAAAGTAAATGCGCCAATAACTGCCATCTTGGAGTGTTGAGCTGAAAAATGTTAAAACTGAAACGGAACTTTTCGCGTATGACGAATATTTTATAAGCGCAACTTGCAAGAAAGATATTTAGCATAAATAATCATACCATAATAAGTGCCCCAGTCACATTGATAAAAATCCAGAACATGAAATTTGACATTTCCCACTATTGAGATCTTGATGTCTTCATAAACTTGGCATACGTTTTCCTGTCCGCAGGCTTCATCTTTGAAATGAGGGTCAATTAATTGAGAAAAATACAATGTGCGGTAAATTTACCAATGTCAATGATTTTTTATAATTGCGCATAGTTCAACTCAATTATAAACGTATAAAAAAAGTATAATTCAAACGTGTACGAAATAATGATGTTGCAATTTTTTGAATTTTTTTTTGAAAATAAACTTTCGAGGCACTTGAAATTGTAATATTAGTTTTACATGAACATTTTAACAACGACAACATTACTAGTAATAACAGTGATAATAATAATAATAATAATAAATAATAATCGCACAATTTTGCTAGTGCGAGGCACAATCGGAGCGAAACATGCACACATGAATTTTTGCCGAAGGTCCTACTATGAGACACTTAATTCGCAACTTTATAACAATATTTATAATTTAATATTTGTACAATTTTTCATTGGTGCTAGAGGCTCGTATGGGAAGACCGAGAAATTTCTGAACTTTCGCTCGATCTATAGTTCAAAGGCATACGCGAGTCCATTGTCCACAGCGACAATCGCACAATAATGTCGTACACATGTGCACTTTGTGTACATACACATTTTCCAGCGAATCAAAATACATAACAATTAAGTTAGTTAAGGAATATGAGAAGAAAAGAAGCTTCTCGAGAGAAAGATATGATGAGGCGCGTTACAACGCGCGTTTATGCGTACATAGTATTAATTAAGGCCATTAACATTTTTATTGCCTCGGTGCATTTCCATTCGTCTTAGTGGGGTTTAATCGGATCGAATCACAATTTTTTTCAATCTATCGCAAGCGCCGTGCGCCTTCTCTTTTATATACATATACATTCTATATGTTAAACTGCTGCGCTCGGGCGGAACAATTGAGAAGAATCTCGAAATGGAAAGATCCCATGTTTCTTCGAGGCGCATCGATGGATCTCAAGAGACAATAAATCATTCATCAGCGACAATTGACAATGACAGTCTTTAGGGGGGGCATGTACAATAGAGCCGAGGTAGTGCACGCCAAGATTGTCCGGGACACGCGCTAAGATCAGTTGAAAGGATCCTCGTGCGCAATAGATTAGTATACAGCGCGCGATTTGTTGAGCACCAAATTGGCGCTAATAGTGCGATTACTAATTTACAGGCCGTTTACGTACGCAAACCATTGATACCCATGCGCAGACGTATTCCGAGGAATAGGAGATAGGGGTTTAATGGAAATGTACCGGCTACAAACGCTAGTTTCGATATACATCATGATGCGTGCAGCTCCTTCGCCCTGTCCTTCGACCGATCGGTGTAATCGATCTTTTCGACACAGATTATATTGCTAATATATTTCCGCGGGCAGAGCATAGTCCGCATAATCTATGCCTTTCGATGTCTAAGATAAATCAAAAGACATATATACTTCTTAAAATTCGACTACGAGTATTCATTTGAGCTTCTCTTGTCTCGTTTAACAAATTTTCTTTTTTTTTCTTTTATCTTTCACATTAATCGCCATTTTTCTATAACTATTAACTATTAACTATTTTTAGACTCGCTCGTAGCCAATGCTCACGAGCAGCGACGCGGACGAGTCAATGTCAATCATACAGCGCGTCGATCCGAGAGATGTAATGTACTCCGCGGATTATTACATGATGATTTTCTTCTCGTTTTCCACTCGCGGAACATAATTAGCCGATAATTCCTAGACATTAGAACCTAGCGCGTGATTATTATACCGCTGCGATTAGAATACAATACATGTATGTTGGCGTAATTTCATTTTTCTCACACGTCTTTTCCTTACTTCTCTTCTGTTTCAGACGCTTGCTTGAGATGCCAAGCCGACAGCAAAAAAGACTTTTACGGCAAACAAGACTGCGTGGTCGTGTGGGGCGAGTGCAATCATTCGTTCCATTATTGCTGCATGTCGCTCTGGGTCAAGCAAAACAATAGGTGTCCACTCTGCCAGCAGGAGTGGTCTATTCAAAGAATGGGCAAGTGAACACGCAGCGACTATGACGACGATGATGCAGCACTTCCTTCGTCATCTTGACGCACCACGACTGCCGTTACTACCCATGGGCCTAATATCCATTGGCTGAATATTTGTGTAACGATTTCCCATAAATTTCCATAAGAACTGACCAAGTGTACGAATCCGCGATAGATTCAATTTTTTAAGTAAAGAGATCTGTGCCCTTGTGCATAATTACATTTCCTCTGCTTTTCCAGGCAACTATTTTCACCAATAAATCAATGAAATAAATTTTTTCAACACTATTGTTAATCTATTGATTCCTTTCCCTTTCCTACTTGCTGGTATGGCAAGGTTGCATCATGCTCCCCTTCGCGCCAAGATTTTATCGTTTTTTTAAAAAAAAAGACGCGTCGAGTCTCGATGCGTACTACGCGTCTGGGTTAAACCGCATTGTCTTGCTATGTATACCGGAGCCAATACAGGAGGATTTAAAGCTTAATAATTGATTGTACGAGTTAAATATTGCCCATACACCGTTGCAAAGTAGGTATATATATAATATTGATTGCATACACATATGATACTTGGCGAGCAAGAAAAAGAGGGGAAGGAGAGAGAGAGAGAGAAGGCGGAACAGCGCCGTTTTAACGTCTTAAGCCCGATCGTGTACGTAGGCGATTTTATACGTATATATGTATAATACGATATATTTACGTCACTTGGAGGCTCGACTCGACGCTTAGCCAATCGTGTAGCGTCGTCGAAGGCACTTTTCCTCGTCGTCTCGCTGTGACTTATTCTTTCACACACGCGCGCGCGCGCGCATGCACACGTGTATACACTATACATACACGAAAGTCGATTTGTTTGCTTTTTTCTTGCCTTTTTTTGTTATTATCAGCCGCGTTCGAGTCTTGGAGCATTCGAAGAATGCTGAAAACGAATCGGCTCGTTGCGTCAGCCCAAAACTGTATACACGTTTACGTACAGGTATCCTGATTTTGCTTTTTTTATTTTTTTTACATTTTTTGACAAAATGGCTTTTTACCTTTTTTTCGTTAAAAAAAGCTGCGCCGTTTGCATCAACTGCTACAGGTTTATACTCGCCTTTGGACCGAATTACTTCTGGATGAAAAAAAAAAAAAAAATGAATTCACTCGAATTTTATGCAACGAATAATTATTAAAACCCATTTTGATCCTATCAAGTTTAGCGAGTGTGTACGTGTACCGTGTGCGAGAGACACGTCGACGTGTTGCAATTTGCACTTTCACCGTGTGGATCGTTACACGCGTATTTGCTAAAATGGTGCAACGAACTGTCCTCTCCCGATACACGCGGGCCGCTTTTTTCGTAGCTATTTTTGGCGCAAAGGCATTATTTACAACAATGTACATTGTGTTTCATCGGCGATGGCTCATTGCCGTTGCATCATTTGATCCGAGTTGCGCGCGGGGGTGTACGCGTGTCTGCGTGCGTATGGAATGAATGCGTGAACGAAAAAATCACGAGATCGGGAAGAAATATTTTGAGTCCTTTTTTTTCTCTCAGCCTGCAGCAAATGAATGTTACTTATATTATACTCCGACCCAGATGGAAATTTGAGTTCGTTTTAATCTTCAATTCTGCTTTCAAATTTATTAAATACCTTTTCATATATTTATGTTTATTAGGGAGATACAGATGCTATTAGCCGATCTCTGATATCCCTTAATATTATTTCTCGATTTTGCACGGTATATTTTTTACACGCTCTCTAATTAAATCTAAATGTATCAGTTGTATGAGCATTGCTAGTTCTGGGGGCACGGCTTTGTGTATATATCCGTTTCACGATGACGATGTCAATTATTCCAAACTCAAGTTGCATCATGTTAAAAAACGCAAAAAAAAAACGCGCACTGTCACGCGAGAAGCCGCGAATAACTCTTTCAACGAACTAAATTGAGCATTGCACCGACTGCAAATCTATCAAGTCCTTAATGAACAAACGTATCTTACGTGTTTGTGATCGATCGAATGAATTAGGAAGTGCGATGAAATGTGCATTCTAGCTGAAAATCCATGCACGCAAGTCTTAAAGATTAAATTGTCTGCGCTCGGGCTTCGATGGTAGAAAATAATCCAAGATAGGCGCCTTGGCGTCACTCGGATATAATAAACGATTTGTCATGTACCAATTGGCTCTCGTGACTTGTTTCTATCATGAGTTTACAATTTCGAACGCGTATATTATGTGTATATACGCGAATTTTAACTACGATTACAGCGTCATACATAGCGTTCTTTATGAAAAAATGAAGATCCGCGCGAATCGACAAGATAATTTTGTGATAATGATGTATTTCGAAATATTTACGGCTATCAAAATTAATATATGAAAATGCTTTAACCCGCGATGAACAAAACTTTTAATCTATAAATGTCTGACTACACCAAGAGAATGAGAAACACGAGAAGGTCAGTAAGAGGCTCGACTTTCAACTGACCAATAGCAGAACTGGCTAAATGATGTATGAAAAAAAAAAGAACGAGTATGCATTTGACCTCATCTATACTTTACAATAATTGTACTGTCTAGGTATTCTTTTGGTTACAAATAATTTTTATTATCTCGAATGCAAATTAACCCATTAAAGCCCAAAGTGACGAAATTTTTCGTTATCGATCGATGCGATTTTTTCTGATCTTTTGGACCTAAAAACTTTACACATACATACTTTTATATAAAATTTAATGCCCTTTTAGAAGCCGAGTTTATATTTCAGATTTGATGCGTCGTTGAAAAAGTATGGTTGTTTAAACAAAAAAAAAAATTAAAAATTTTGTGCGACAAATTGACTTTGAGAATTTTTGTCGAACTGCTGCGGTGAAAAACTCAAGGTATAAATATGAGCAGAGGTGATCACGGGTGTAGAAGTACCTTAGAGAATTTTCACAGATTTTTCCAACAAAATGGCGACCATGAAGTAAAATGTATATATAAAAAATTAAACTCAATTTTTGTCTCGATAAAAAAGTTTATAGAACAAAAAAATCTTAGAATTGATCAAGGAACACTCTCGAATTTTCCGATTTCCGGAAGGTCATCTTAAAAAATTCTGAAAGAAATTTGCTCAAATCTTAAATTTGAGACCGGCTTCTGAAAGGGCATTAAATTTTACATAAAAGTATGTATGTGTGAAGTTTTTAGGTCCAAAACATCGAAAAAAATCGTATCGATCGATAACGCTTTGGCGTTTATGTGTTAACTGAATTTGATGGTAATTGAATTGTTACAACCTTTTATAAAAAATGTATGCATAAGATAAACAGTTAAATTTATTGATTCTTGCACATAACATATTTTGTTCATACTCCCGGTAAAATAGAGACAATGAGAGGTAAAATTATACATAAAATTTTCATCGATTTAAATTCAGTTTAATTCAAAAATTAACTTGGCCCGATTTTGACATGTCACTTTCTGCTAGTACCATGTCTCAATAAATTCGAGATAAATTATGAAAACTACTGTCTTATGTTTTTGAAGATTTTCTTTTCAATTGTGACGTTTAAAATTGTCTAGATTTTACCATAAAAAACAATTTACCATAAAAAATAAAAAATTCATCAAATGATAATAAAGCTAGGGTGGATTCCATCAGCGACTATCGAGACAGGCACAAAAAAGAAAAGACGTTGATTGCCAAAAATTTGTAACTCGTCCAAATTCGCGAGCAGCCAGCGGCAGGTAATAGTGAGCGCGACATTGCCGATACTCCGAGGAGCAATCGTCCAAAAAGGAGGTTCAAGAATTCAAGTCGAGAGAAGCGCGTGACGAACCAATTGCCTCAAACTGTTGCGAAACTCCCAAGGAAATACATGTATTTTTATAAGAACTAAATGTCATTTATTGGAATAATTAACGTGCAATTAATTGTATCAGCTGTTGGTAATTAGTTTTAAATAAACTGTTGGTAACGGCTAGCAGCCTCACCAACCAAGTTGTAGTTGCTCTCGCCACCACCTAAATGTGCCCGTACTTGTTTCACTCGAAATAATCACGCGAAGTACGAGTACGAATGGATAACTGAGAAAAGCTATAAAACTCTGGTGATCGCAACTTCACCGATTTCGGAAAATAGCGACACGAGGTCCGTTAGTTATGCGCGCGTGCAATACATGTGCCAATCCTTGATCGGTACATCGACCTCGTGATGTACGCAGCAACCGCCAAGGCGGGGTCAAAGTTAGGGGTATATAAAACCTCCGGTAAAAGAGGATCGTTCGTTCTGTGGTTCCGCCAATTTTGTAAAGCGCGTATCGATTCATTACGCGCAAGCTCTGTAATTTCCGATCTCTCATACGGCGTAAAGTCATTCGCCATTTTCCATGATTTGATTAATATAGTAAATATTTATATGCAACTTTTATTATTTTTATCCGTTTTTATTTTTATTTTTGCGAGGATTACATTTTTAATTGAATATCAGCAATATTGAAAGCAGTTGCAATTAACGAATCGATTTCCACACGTTAAAAGTGAAACGAGTATTTTTTTCACCGATCACATCTTCCAGTACGCTGGACCTCATAGACCGATCGTATGCGCAAGAGTGCTGAAGATGCAGCCAATTAACTCCGTCTTTGTCACATAGACAGAGCTCTCTCATTGTATTGATCTTATGTCGTGTATGTTTTCTTGGTTTGGCTGTGCGCGCTTCTCATACCTGAAAAGCTGTCATTGCTACCGTTTGGCCGCTGCTCTTTCCTCTCGTATCTATCGGTTTGAGTGTCGTGGTGTATGCGCTTATCCGATCGCCGTTCGGAAATACTGAAAATATAGGTAATCAATTTAGTGATTTTTAAGCTTATTATAATAATTAATCTTTATTACTTTTATTTTTATGCAGAAAAAATTTAAAATATTGCAATTCTCATGAAAAAATTGTCCGATATGTCAAAAGGAAAAAGAATGAGAATATTACACAAACAAATAATTTTGAAAAAAAGTCAACTAATTTAAAAGAATACAAACAAGTAAAAGACATATTATTTAGAAAAATCATGTGAAAAAGATAAAAATAATGAAAATGGATGCAACTGATACTAGCAGTAACTTAATCTGTTAACGACGAAAAACTTAATCTTTTTGTTAGCTTTCGAAGCGATCTGTTCCATAGTTTTAGACCTCAAAAACATTTCGCACGCACCTACACTGCCCGTCAATTACTTTTGCCATACCTGAGCGAAAAATGAGTAAACTTCAAAGTTTTGTAGCTCAGTCAAAAAAAAGTCGGATTGACTTTTCGGACCCACCATTCGAAAGGTATTTACTAGCACTTTAAGGCTATATAAATTGTTATTAGATTTATTTATTTATTTATCAATTTTTATTAACAATTAACGAAACAAAAATATTGCTTTTTTTTGTCTTCGCTATTTCTCTTGCCATTTTAGTTAGAAGGGTCGTAGAAACATTTTAAACCAATGGATTTGTGGGCTTTGACGAGACCTTTAAATCCTTTTTTTAAAGATTGTCCTACGAGCTTTTTTCACAAAGATACAGCCCTTTTAGTACAAAAACGACCCTTTTTTGCGTTCACATGTACAGCGCGTTGAAGGGGTCGTAGAAAAAAAATTTTATGTACAAAAAAGGTTGGTTTTTATGTGTACAATAAGAAGCAATAGTTACGATCCGATTCTGAGAAAATTTTTTTTTTCCATGTTCAAGGCCTTGAAAAGACTTCACACATATATAATTTTATGTAGAATTTAATGCTCTTTCAGATTCCGGGCTTATTAATTTGAGTGTTGATGCTTAGTTAAAAAGTTATGGTTGTTTAAACAAAAAAAAGTTACAAAAAATTTGTGCGTAAAAAAAGCTTTTAACGTACAAATAACATAAGAACAATAAGCTGGTCAGTAATAACAGAAATAACTACTACGTAGCGTAAATTATAAACATAGATTATTTCATTCATTTGTTTATCTTCTCTTACTTGTCCTGAGAATGTATATAAACATTTAGTCTATTTTCAATTTCGCTGAAACGAAGATCGTTGTAAATGATGGCGAAAAAAAGAAATTTATCGAACAAAGAGAGATTAAAAATTATTGCTCTTCATTCATTTTATATGAGCAACAATACGATATCAAAAAAAATTAAAATTAAATCGACGCACTGTTGATTATAACGTGAAAAAATTCGTTGAAAATAACTCCATTAAAAACAGACATAGTAATACACGGAAAAAAACATCGATCTCTGAAGATCAATACATATGTAACGTTAGTCTACGCAATAGAAAAATGTCTGTCTCTGAAATTACTTCGCACGTAAATAAATCTTTAAGAAACCCAGTCAGTTATAGAACGGTAAGCAGAAGACTCGCAGAGGCTGGTTTAAACGCAAGAGTGGCTGTTAAAAAACCTTTGCTCAGAGCAATCAACAAAAAAAAAGATTTAGATGGGCGAAAAAACATAAGAACTGGACAATAGATGATTGAAAAAAAGTCTTGTGGTCAGATGAATCGAAATTTGAAATTTTTGATTTTAAGCGGAGAACATACGTGCGCCGAAGAGTGGGTGAAAAGTTTATGTATGATTGTTTAGTTTCGAGTGTAAAGCACGGTGGTGGTTCAGTGATGGTATGGGAATTTAATTCGCATTGAAAGCACAATGAGGAAAGAAGACTATAGACAAATTTTGCAAGAAAATGTCATTCCATCAGGCAAAAGATTGGTAATGGACCCCGGAAGATTAACACGGGACCTTGGGTCCCAGTCAAATGGAATGAAAATTTTTTTACTTAGAGATTTCGACCTCCTGAACAATAATAAAGATATAAGTGGCCCTTGAAAATGAGCCGCTTACGAGTAAAAAATTATTAAAGTTGCATATTTTCAAAGCCGCTTAACGTAACCTCTCTCTGCGCGCTATAGACATAAACAAGGAAATCGCGAGAAAGTGAAATACAAAAGTCTTTGCCAAACGCTT